>CM035166.1:44674837-45874837 GCA_020205615.1 Panax quinquefolius
AAAATTCAACGCCACGGGTTCGTTATAAAACCAAATCCAACTATTCAAGTTTCGTTTTGTTCATTTTAGCATGCATAATCATATACAAGTGGAAATTTTGTAGAAAAATTTATGGTTGACATATTAAAGTTACGTATAAGAGCCATATGGCCATATAACGTACTCTGTAAATTTTGAAATAACAAGTCATAATATTATTAAACTTATGATATGGAATCATATACAATATATATAAAACATGTTATGCTACTCGTATTATTACATATATCCATATAACAACACAATTTCCCAATTATAGAGACTTTACAGGATGAATGAAAGCCATTTTCATAAAAACTAAATGACGTAAAATATGAGAATTGGGTTGAAGAGAATTACCCAAAGCGTAGATGAATAAGGATGACAATTTCTCTCTACTTCAATCACAGTACTCACAATCTCTCTCAAAAATTCTTAATTCTCTTTGTGATTTCCTTTGCTAGATTTAGAAGAATGAAAGAAAAGAAAAAGACGTATGGTAATAAAGGAGAAGACTGACGCGCGTTATGGAGGTCAGTTACCCATCATGGGTTAACTGCTCCCAACTCCCATTAGGGCTCCGTTTGGCTAGCTAGAATAGATTTCAAAAACCATTTAATTTAATAAAGCTTTATCATATAGTTTAATTAATGTCACACTCCTTCATAAAATAAATCAATATCTTATTTAATTTATTTTAAATAAAATATAATAATTTCTCATTAATTCACATAGTCACATACTTAAATTTCTCCTTTAATAATAATGTCAAATTATTAAATCTCTAATTAATAAATAAATTAATTAAAATAACATTAGGCTTATTAAGTATTTCTTTTAATACAATAAGCTCACATAATTACATATATCGAATAATAAAATTCTCCACATTAATTTATGTAACACATATAATTAAATTAATCTATCACAACTTCATCAATTAATCATTTAATCTAATAATTAATTCATCAAAAAATATTTATTCAATCCAATAAATATTAAAATTAATTACAAAATCTCGGTTGTCACAGGAGTTGACTTGAAGTATTCATTCTTCATCGATTTTTGCTTCTGGAATAACACCTTCTTTCACTTTCTTCTTCATTCGCATCAACTCAAGGTCCGTCCTTTGAGCAGCTTTAACTTTATCGATTAAAGTCGATTCTACTCGTATATTTGACATCATCACGTGGGTCCCTGGAGTCTTTAACTATATCTCCATCCTTTGCACGTCATATAAAATGGGCCTTTGCGTTGACAATATAAGAACCGTGAATTTCATGATTTAATAATTATTTTGATATAATAAGAAAGTGAGTATTTATATATAAATATTGATGTGTTGTGAAATGAATGATTCAATCAGTGTAAATTGAAGTTATACGTGTGAAGTTGTGATGAGCATTCGTAAAGTGCCTTGTGTGGCATAATGTGAAATGAGAAAATTCATTAAGTGAGTTAAAAGAGAATTAGGAAGATTAATCGTGTATGATTATGTGATTTCATATAAGAAATGAATACACTCTTAAATTAGCAATATCACTCATGTGGACGTTAATTCATGTCGTGTAAACTAGTATGGCAATGGAGGTTTAAACTGGCTTGAAACTAAACCAGTTTAGCCTTTGCCAGGATGCAGCGCAATATATGCCTCCCAAAGAAGCTAAATCTGGCAATGTGCTGACAGTGATCAGTTGGAGAAAATTAGTTTTCTTCTGTAGCAATGAAATGGAACACTTATGTAATATGTGTGACATTAATAAACCATAGGTTAAAAGTACGTTATGTTGATATTAATCAACGAAGGAATTATTAAGTGAACAACTAATGTATATTAATTATTATAGAGATTAATAATTACATTAATCAATAAGGAATGGATTAATTAATATAATGGTTAATTAATCAATGAGATGAATAATTTATCTATTTGACATAAAATAAATTAGTAAGTTATTAATATAATAAGATTATATTGACTATTTTATGCAAAGTGTGCAATAATTTAATATCTGTGTATTCTAGAAATTGGGATGGAAATTAAATGTTTAAATAAACATTAATATTAAATAATGTTATAATATGGTTATGTGAGTAGTAAAAATAATTATGGGGAATACCTGGATAAAAATACCTAACTGCGATATTTTATAGCATGTATTTAATGTACATGTATTATATCATGTGAGTATATATTTAATTCCTAAATTCCTAATATGGTAACAATTGTACATTAAGATTTCATTTTGGGAATTAAAAGGACCAAACCAAGCCTTAGTTAATAAGATTGCTGAGATTTTTCTCTTGTCCCAAATTAAGCATCACAAAGGTACATGAATAGTGACTTGAAGCTAAAATACGTAACTTCCAAATGGCTAAGTGTAGGTGATGATGGCTAGGCATTTGGGTGGTTGGCTAACTCTTGAATAACCAATGTTTTCTTCCATTACACCATGAACTCCAACCTTAGTGTTATGCCAATGTCTAGACCAAGTTCCTTCTATAAATACAAGTTCCAATTTTAGTTTTTGGTTGCTTGTAATTGTCTTATAATTTTAAGTTTGAGTAGTTCTAAGTTGCTGAACATATCATAGAAGCATACTCAGAGTATAGGGAGTCCAATTTAAGCTCAAGAAGGTATAAACCCTATTTATGTTCTTGAAATGGGTCTTGTTTAGTTCTTGAAATTTCTTGAATTTATATGTCAATTGATATGAATTAACATGTTATAATGTGTTTAAGAAGTTTACTTACATGTGTAACGTCCACAAATTTAAAACTCCTTATTTAATTAAATATGTGATTTAATTTTTTATGAGTTAGTTTTGTGAGTTTATTTAAACCTTATGTGGTTATGTGAATTTATGAAATGATTAAAGGGAGTCACTAATAGTTTATTTAAATTAGTGGACTAACCCTAAGAGTTTAATATCAAGAATTGATAGGATTCTTAATAATTAAATATTCAATTTATTTGAATATAGTAGCAAGATTTGAACGTATTGATTTATGTCAAGTATGAGTATATCACCATTGAAGAAGTTATTAATCCCATATGAAACTTATGTGGTGATAGGAATTGGAACTGGCTTGAAGCTAACCTATTTTGGCATCTTTAGGGAGAGGGCCAAAGCTAGCGATTCTTGTCCCAAAGAAGATCAAAATAAGCCTTGCGTAATAACGCCAAAGGTCCAAACTTAGAAAGTTAAGTGTTGCTATAGAAAATGAATTGGAACATTGGAGAAATGTGTGACATGCATAGAATCATATAATAAGATTATATTCTAATGATATGGAGTATCAAGTAGTGCAATAAAATCATAAGTGTTTGTTAAACAGAAATAAATTAATATCTGTGCATTCCAGAAATCGAAAAAAGAAGTTATGTGTGTACACTTGATATATAATATTAAATAATGTTATAATATGCCTATGTGAGTAGTAGAGATAATTATGAAACTACCCGGACAATAATACTTGATTGCGTTATTTTATTGCGTGTATTTAATGTACATGGGTTATATAATGTGAGTACATAAATAATCCCCAAATTTCCTTGTGTAGTAGCATTTACACAATTATATTACATCATGGAAATTATAGTGTCCAAACCAAGCCTTAGTTGGTCAAGTATGCTGAGATTTCTTCTTGTCCCAAAATGAGTGTCACAAAGGTACATGAACGGTAGTATGAAGCTAAAACATGTAACTTTCATTAGCTAGAAATTCTAGGCCATTGACTATGGATGTGGGTAGTTGGCCAACCTTTTGTTGTCTAATGTGTTCTTGATGTTTCCTTTGATTCAAACCTTTGTGTAAATTGAATGCCCAGTTCAAGCTCCTTCTATAAATAGTAGCCCAATTCTCAGAGTTTATGTTGATGTTGTTTATCTGTGGAACCTCTGAGATTTGAAATTAAGAGTGGGTTGTCCATAGAAGAGGCTAGCAAGTTCAGAGGAAAGAAACTAAGTCATTTAGCTCCAAGAGGTATAAAATCTTAACTTATGTTCTTGAAATGGGTTTTGTCAAATTCTTGAAATTACTTGAAATTCTTTGTTAATCAAAGTGATTTGGCATGCTATAATGTGTTTAGGAAGTAGTCTTGCATATATGAACTCCTAAATGATGATATTAAGCATGGTTAAATCAAGTTGAATTGTTGATGTTTGAGGCTCTACAGAACAGAGCAGGTTTCTGCTTCTGAACTCGACCTGGCGTAGCTGCGCCCTATTTGTACTAGGGTGCAGTAGCAAGAACTGCTACTGCACTCTCGAACTAGTTGTCTTTGGTTCGCATTTGTGATATGTGTTATTAACTTGATGTTATGACTTAGATACATACCTATAGAGGAGTATAATATGTTATGTAAATCTTTTGTATGTGGTATGAAGTAATCAACTTGGATTAGTAAGAAAGTTGTAGCAAAACTTAAAGTTTTCAAAACTAACTTTGAGGAAAAACTTATGTTCCCAAGTTCTGAACTTACGAGACCATATACATGACTGAATTGGAACCTAAATGAGCATGATGTGTGATTCATAGCTATTGTATCCATGACCAACTTGATGAGCTTAGTGCTAGAACTTAGTTTGAAAAAAAGGCTTAATACAACAAGACTAATGAACACAAATGCTAAAGAGATTCTGATCTTGAAAGGAGGTTAACATGACTTAAATCCTTATGATAAGAGTTTTTGAAGTTGTGTTATATGTGCTATCTTGCATCATTCGTGCTAAAATGATTTCAAAGACAACCTTGGACATATTATCAAACATAAGTGCATATTATGTGAGTACTTAGATACTAAAGTAGTAAGATGTCATGTTATAACTATATTACTCCTAAACATGATTCATATGTATTAAACTTGATGATTACATGATTTTTATGTTTTAATGACATATAAAGTGTAAGTTAAACTTGAAGAAGTAAACTCAAGTATGGTTATGTGCTATGTGAAACTCTGGCATTATGTATGTTAAAATGTATGTGTAATTGGTGTGTTAGAGTTGGACTGGAGTCAGGAGAGCAGAAGCTCAACCTTGGTGCAGCGAGGGGCAAAGACAAATGCCAAGGCTTGTATTCCTAACCCTAGACCAGCGTAGCGTGTGCTCGATCTGCAGATCCTGATCTTGCCAAGATTCTGTTTTGGTTTGATGTTTCAAGGCATGCTTATATGATTACTTTATCTTGTATTATGTGACCAATGTGCTTTGTAATGGAGGACAGATTCGCCTTTTAAGAGGGAACCCCGAAAGACAATCCAAATCCATACCGGATACTACCGAAGTTCAAAGATCAACCCCGGATCACACTCGGAGTAATAATTCCAACCCTCGATGATAACCCCGAGGCATGCAGATCCAATACCGAACACACACCGAGAAGACCGATTAATCTCTTGAGATAACCCCGAGGTATCCAAATTTCAAATTCCCAACCATGGAATAGCCACCAACCTCGTGATAACCCCAAGGAATGCAGCTTTCACGATAACCCCGAAATGCTTGTTTCAAATGCACCACCTTCAATCTCTACACCACAACGAGATACACTGCACCAACCCTAAGAATAACATCGGAAGACAGTACACACCTCAAAGATGACAATGAGGACCTTCAACAATCAGCAGCAATCCAATCTCAAATAAGTCTCGAGCAACGCCTCATGATCAAATTTAATCCGCGATAACACCGGTGAGGGGCAACATCGCATCTCACAACACGATGCCACGCCACGCCGCCTTAACATCTCTACGCAACAATGTCCCACAAGACTAACCAATCCCGAGTGACTATCAGGCGGGGTAACTGATGAAAGTCAAAGCTCAAGACCGAGGGCATCGTCCCCATCTTCAATGACTTCAGACAAACTCTAATCCCATGCCATCGTATAACTCTCGACAACGGCAATCCAAATAGGTCCTCAGATACCTCAAACGGATGCCCGATTGCACTTCTTAAAGTTCGAGGGACATTACAAAGGCTCGAGTGCACGATTTCGAGACGACCTCGACCCGAAAAAACCCCGGCCCACCCGGTTGCCTCTCACACTACTGCTGCTCACCAATTACAGTACACCTCATGCTAAATTGCCTATAAATAGAGGGCTTTGGGCTGCCCATTTTGCAAGAGAAAAAAAGCGAGGAAGCCCCGCCTAATTTGCTCTCAAGACTCACCCCATGCAAAGGTACTTTCCCTTTTAAACACCCGTGTGAGCTCATATATAGCCCTTTTTGTACTCTACAAAAGTCAAGAGTTTACCCACTCTAAAGATATAGAAGTCTTCTTTAGCAAAACAACGTAAGCCTTCTCACACACACTTTAGAGTCTTTCTCTCATCTCACACACACCCTTCTACACGCTGAGAGTCGTGTTTGCTTTTTTTGCCCTGACTTTTCTTCCGTGGTTTCATTTCATTTTCATATATATATATATATATATATATATATATATATATATATATATATATATATATATATACATTATCGAAACATTATCGAAGTTATGCCTCGATTGAGCCTAGATTTTGCCCTCGAGCGCTTTATTTGCTTTATATATATATATATATATATATATATATATATATATTATATATATATATAACTCGTGTGTCTAACTTTGTTCGATAGCCTGTACTTTGGCCCGAGCGCTTATTATATATTTATATATATATATATATATATATATATATATATATATATATATATATATATATATATATATATGTCTAACTTTGTTCATGATATATATATATATCCTGCCCTATATATGCTATATATATATATATATATATATATATATATATATATATATATATATATATATATATATATATATATATATATATATATATGTCTAATCGCTCAACTTTGCTTATGAGCCCGATTTTACATCCTATATATATATATATATATATATATATATATATATATATATATATATATATATATATATATATATCGCTCGATGCTCGAGCTCGTATCATAGATTTTTATATCCTATATTATATATATATATATATATATATATATATATATATATATATATATATATATATATATATATATATATATATATATATATATATATATATCCCGCCTCGATAGTTTACTTCGTGGCGCTTTCTTTTCGCTTCGCTTTTACAAATTTTTTTTACATTTTTTCCCCCGCCTGAGTTTCCTTCGTGGCGCTGAATCGATATTTATAAATTTTTATTTACGTTTTTTCCTACCGAGTTTCCTCCGTATATTGATAGCTTTTTACAAATTTTATTTACATTTTTCGATCCCCATGGAGGTGCTTCGTGGTTGGTGATCATGTCTCGTCATATATATATATATATATATATATATATATATATACCGCTATCGCTTTCATATAAAAATTGCAGATTCTCGTGCGCCTAGAATCATGTGATCACAGATTCATCCCATCGAATCTAGATTCGGCCTCCTGATGGACATTTTCAAATGTAAGTAAATTTGTAAATTATTCTCATGTGTCTCAATTTCCTCGATGGTTTCCATACCCACGAGGAAGTCTCCAGATTATTTTGTACATTATTTTCGCATTTGATGCCTCAGATCTCAGAAATAAAAAAATCATCAAGCCGAACACTTAATAAAATGGGAGTGTAAAAGGTCTCAATTACTATTGAGCATCGTGGTTTGAAAAAACCTTTTTATAAAACATCATTGCTATATCTCGCTAAAAATCAATTTTTACATAAATTCAAACCCCATATATATAGTTCTAAAACGAGGCCTCGTGACTACTTCCAAATAACAAAAGACATCAACCCACACACACACATCAGAGATAATAGTTTCTTGAAAAGAGGCGGCACCGTGGTAACACGGATGTCTGGGGTGCCTAACACCTTCCCTCCGCATAACCAAGTCCCCTGACCCTAATGAATCTCTTGCTTTCACCGAATTCATGCTTAGCAAAGGTCACATCACCGGGTCAATGTGCAAACTTTTCTCATTGTGGTTGGTACAACCATTTAAAAACCAACTCACGACTCTTAATAAATTCATCGTCGACATTATACATGTTTGACCTTTTTCACTTGTTTTTTCAAACAAATCTCACCTAAAATGAGAACACCAAAGAACAAGTAATCTAAAAGGACATCCAAAAATCCCGACGCCGACAGTGGCGACTCACTGGGACTCCAAAGAAGAGGACTTAAGCCGCTATTACAATCTTTTCAAAACTATTATCTCTTGCTTGTGTGTGGATGTTGTATTTACATTTGATGAATGTGTACGAATGCATTTCCTTATTGCACTTAGTGCTTCGCACCATAACTCGCTAGGATATTAGTGCTTCGCACCATATCTCGCTTAGGATATTAGTGCTTCGCACCATATCTCGCCAGGATATTAGTGCTTCGCATATGTCATCATCATTTTCACTATGAGACGCGATGTATGTGAATGTATGTTGTGTGGTCCCTCCACCAGAGGCTATCCCGCTGGTTTTTGATTATCGACTCTCGTGAGAAGACTAATTCTCCGAGGCTCGTGAAAGGCACCACCCAAATTCGCCCAAATTGAAAGACCTGATTAACTTCCCGCCAAGTAGATCATGTATGATTTGGGAACCTTCATGCCAAAAAGCCATGAGAGTAACCTAAGATAGGTCACCGATAAAACCCAAAACGGAGGAAAGTCTCTTCATGCTCTCATTTCAAATTACTTGTAAACACAATTACTTGTAATTACATTCCATATCTATCTCCATGTAATGAGAAATATGAAGAAATGTGTACACATACATATTTTAAAAATGCTACAAAACAAATGACATCCGCTTTTTTAGATAAAATTCCTAAAATGGACACATCACATAAAGCATGTTATTATATACATTCCCTAAAGACTAAACTATGCAAGTCTTTCGCAGGAATCAATCGACCTACTACCCGCTCAAAGTCCAAAAGGCAACAGCCTACAAATAATCATGTCATCATCCCACCAGATCGAACTTAATCCAGCTTTCTCGCAAAGAATTCAACTGATTAAGCAAACAAATTACAGATTTGGTCGTTTCTACTCAAAGAATTACACCACCTAATCAGTGGTCCAAAAATACCAGACATGCCAATCCTCCACACAAGGAGGAATCCCCTGTCATTACCATACCGAACTCACAGCTGATACGACACAACAAAAACTCATGATGATGCCGCCCATCCCACCGAGATCCGCATACATCGGTGACATCAAAAAGAAAGTCCTCCAAATGGAAGAGACCCTTCAAGCTATCAAAGGAATTGGAACACACGGAGTGTTTCATATGTCGATCTGTATTTTTTCCCGTGTTCATTATCCGTAAAAATTTAAAACTCCCGACTTTGAAAAAATACGACGGGTTAGAGATCCTTACACACATTTAAAGGTGTTTATTGAGAACTTGGATCTTATGCAGAGGACTAAAAGCTTAGAATGCAATTGTTCCAAAAAAGTCTAACCGAGAAGCCCGCTCGTGGTACACAAGATTAGACAACTCAAAGATCCATAGTCGGAAGAGCTAGCACATGCTTTCCTCACTCAATACAAATTTTCAAACTCGATGGCTCCCCGATCCAGATCAAATTACCAAGATCAAGAAACAAATTTAACGAGTCTTTCAGAGAGTATGCTCAAAGGTGGAGACGCCTCGTCAGCCCAAGTTAGTCCTTCCATCCATGATAAATCGTAAATGGTCATGACTTTCATGTACATACAAGAAGCTCCTTTCTATGAGAGAGTTTTAGCCAAGATCGGCAAAAACCATTTTCCTAAAATGGTCAAACATGGGGAGACGGCCGAGATGGATTGAAGTCCTGAAAGATTCAAGACCTAGTCGCACTCAAAGTCATTGTCGATCACATCCAATCTGAAATTATGGGAACAACCCCCTGAGGGTCCATAAAAAGAAAGAAGAAGATGTTTCCCGATACTACAGGGGCAAAAGGCAATCGTAATACGCCTATTCAAAGGAGAAACTACACTCCCTTTCAAGCACAAATCAAAAAAACCTCCAATACCAAAAGGTGGAGAAGTCAAACGCCTCGAGTGTTTACACCCTTAGGGGATACCTCGAGAACATTTTAAATCTTCCGACAACACAAGAAAAAAATACGATCTTCTTCCACCACCAAAAATTCCTAATGGACGGGGTTTCAATGTCGCTAGAAATTGCTTATCATGCCGGGCACCCGGACATGATACTCTCAGATTGTTGGGCCTTGAAACACAAGATCCAGACCTGATAGACAAACGGAGAGATCGTGGTCACCAAACCAGATCAACCTCATGTTCAAGACAACCCTCTTCCTCAACACAAAGAAGAAGAGGTCAACATGATTAATCGGAGCAATGGATGAGTTCCAATTTCAAATGTGAATCTTCCTGCACCCTCAAGACTTGGATGATGAAATGGGATTATGCCAAGTTCCAGCTTCACAATGGAACGAAAGATGAAAGCTCTCTCAAAAACAAATCGAAATAAATCAAGCGAATCGGTGACTTATCAAAGATCAAGTGACTCGCCAATTAATCACCAGAGCATGCCAGCCTCCTACCTATTGTCATGAATATTCCTCGCCACTTTCGTAAAATGAAATGTCGAAGACAAAGTGACAAAGAGAGCAAATGCCAAAGCCCGCCGATTTTTGCCAACAAAAGGGAATTCACCTATCCGGGCCCAACCTATGGAGGAAATCCTTCATATGTTAATCAATGAAGGAAGGATCGCCCCTCTACCTCCAATCAACCCCTGCTCAGATGGTACAACTCGATGGAGTATGTCAATATCATTCCCGCCTCACACACAAAGACAAAAGAATGTCAAGCACTCCGCCACCTTATTCAAAATCTAATCGACAAGGTGTCCTCGCGCCTAGCGACGACGATATACACTACGTGTTACGTGCAAGTGAGAATGCAGTCCTACTAAGTGGAAAAAAGTGTGGTAGCAAATATATCCATCCACCGAAACCGATGGGATTAATACATTACTCACAACGCCAACAATTCAACTCAAGGAGGCAACAATCCTTTGAAAGTGGCCGCCCCCCGAGCCAATCAACTTGCCGCAGCAGTAGCACAATATCCTATTGTTAGCTTGCACACGCTCCATGGGAATTATGGAGAAGGTGAAGGATCCACCTCACATACAACTCGCTATAAAAGTCGTCAGGAAAATCCACCAGATCTTCCCCACCGGGTGATGAAGCCCACCACCAAATCAAAGGGGAAAATACCCATGGAGAAGATTGAAAATTCCTCCGCACTACGGGTCATAATGAAGCTACTATGGTTTTAAGCTTGAAAGAAGCTCCACAACAAATATCAATTTTGACTTGGTCCTAACTTCCGAGAATCACCGGAAGGTCTTGTTAAAGGTTTTAGTAGAAGCCATCTCTCCGACATCATCGGATACGAAAAATTTCAACATCCGTTTGATCACATTTTCAACAACAATGTGATATCCTTCATCGATGATGACATATACCCCAAGGGACCGGCCATCGCAAGCCGCTGCATTATCATGGCCTTGTCCTCCTCCTGATATGGTAGCCGGAGTCTTAATAGATGGAGGTTCCTCTCTCAATATCTCGCCCATACGCTACCTCGGTGAAGATGAATATCAATCTCAACCGAATTCGAGTAGCCATACTATCATCAAAGCTTTTGATGGAGCCCGCCAAATTCTATTTGAGTAATGAGCCGCCAATCAAAATTGGTCCTCACACATTCTCGCGATCTCTTCCATGTGCTCAAGATAGATTCGGATACAACCCGCTTTGGGACGACTATGGATTCATATGGTCAAGCGCCCCCACCCTTCATCAACAATTGAAATACATTATCAACAATAGCCCGGTCACTACCAACGCCGAACCAGAGATCCTCAACACGGAGACATACCATTCATCAATGCCAATGCGATGTGAACCACCAATTTTTCATGCTTTGAAATAAGCAATACCCAATACCATGCTATTGAAACGCCATTGCCAAACCCAAGATTTCGCCGAGGTAATGCTCTGCTACTCAAGAAATGATGTCATCAGGTCATAAGTCGACAACAAGGGTCAGGTAAAGATCGCTGTGGTATCAAATACCCAATTCGATTAACCAAGCAAACCGAACAAATGGCTAGGCTATTCTATTCGCCAGCTTCTAGTCACAGAATCCTCATAAACATCAAGAGATTCTTCACTTCAACCATGCGGCGCTTATCTTCGCCTTCTTCAAACTCGAGTCCGCATAACCTCCTCAGAAGGTGCCACCAAATGTAATGGCTATGTTATTTCCCAAGCCGCATTCGGTGAGAAAGAAGAAAGAAATCTTTGTTCCAAATCCCGCAGCGGAAGAAGAGGAACGAAGAATCAAGCAAGACGCTATCCAATGATGATGTCCCAGATACGATCATCGCTCATGATGAAACATACCAACAGATACACCCTGCATTTATGATTGCCTGCATACGTAATGGCCATCATTCGATGATAGGAGGATGATGACAATCCTCCATCATCATGCGGTCACCTTTGACTTTGCCTCGCTAATTGGAACAACATTCCTCGATCGGTCGTTATAGGTAAAGCAAGTAAAACTTTTTTCGCCTCAGATATATAATAACCGCTACTTTTTTCAGTATACAAGATAGCGCTTATTTTGCCAAGATATGCTAACACCGTATGATCAACACATTTCATATATACTAAGTGAAAGCATATTTTGTTTCAGACTCAATTTAGATGTGCTCAGATTTGTCGACACATAAGCTCTTCTCCACAAGGATCAGACTTTTGATGTAGAGATGAATTCAAATTTTGATGGATATACAGATGACATCGAGGTGCCTCCAAAATTCAAGAATGGGTCAAAGACAAACCTAAACCCAACCTCGATCAAACCACTTCTTTCAATCTCTAACCTTAGAAAGCCCTAAGTTAATCCAGATTGTTCGCACTCTTTACCCCAAACCAACTAATGACATGGTTACGCTTATTAACCCAATTCCAGTGATGTGTTTGCATGGTCTCATGAAGACATGGTGGGTTTGTCCACCGACATTGTCCTTCATCGCCTTCCCATTAAAGAGGGATTTAAGCCACCAAAAAAGCTCAAAGCGATCAAAACCCGAATGGAGTTTAAAGGTGAAAGAAGAAATTGTGAAACAATTTCAAGTCGGCATATCATAATGGTGTCTACATATCCCGAATGGATATCCAACATTGTGCCCGCATGCTTAAACCTCGAGGGAAGGTGCGAAGTTTGCGGATTGATTACCGGACTTGAACAAAGCTTGCTTAAAAGATAGCTTTCCCCGCGCCATTTATCCACATTCTCATCGACAATACCATAAATACGACATATGTACTCTTTTGTCGATTGCTTTATGGGGGTATCATCGATCATGGTTGCCGAGGAAGATCGTGAGAAAACCGCTTTCATCACGCCTTGGGGAACTTTTTTGCTATAGACGGTTGTCATTCGCCTCATCAATGCCGAGCCACCTATCAACGAACTATGATGGCTCTTTTCCACGACTTAATGCATAAAGAGATCGAGATCTACGTGGATGACATCATTGTCAAGTCCCTAAGGAGGATGACCATATAGACCATCTCGTAAAGTTGTTCAACAGTCATGTAAAGTACAACTTGAAGTTGAATCCAAATTTAAATGCGCCTTTTTGGTGTTAAATCGTGCAAGTTGCTAGATTTCTAGTCACCACAAAGGGATTGAGCCGATCCCGCCAAAATCCAAGCCATCACACGAAATGCCCATTCCTCGATGTAAAAGAAATACGGGATTTTTGGGAAGAATCAACTTCATTAGCAGTGTTTATTCCCCAACTCACAAAGAACTCGTGAGCCAATCTTCAAGCTTATAAGGAAGAACTCCTCCATGAAATGGAATGATGAGTGTCAAAAATGCCTTCCTCACAATCAAGAAACAAATTAATCAAAGCTCCCATTTTTGTACCACCTGTGGATGATGTTCCCTGCTTATGTACCGTGTCCCATAAGTGACAATGCCATGGGTCGATGCGTCGGGACAGTAAAGACGACAGAGGCCAAGAACGAGCTATCTATTACCTCAAAGAAAAGGTTCAAAGAAGAAGGAACACAAGTACACTCGATCGAAAAAGACGTGTTGTGCTTTTTAGCATGGGCTTCCATGAGGTTACAACATTACCTCCATGGTCACACAACCCATCTCATATCCCGCGGATCCTCTCAAGCACGTGTTCAACAAACCCATGTTAAATTGCCGGTCGTCTGATGGCAATTGATCCTACAACAATTGACATCGATATGTGACTCAAAAGTCCATCAAAGGTCAAGGAATCATGATCAACCGCCGCCGCACCTTCGTGGGGATTTCAAACCCTTGAAACATATTTCCCTGATGAAGGAGTAATGACAAAGGCAAAGAACACCATCAAGACGATACGCGCCAATCATGGAAGATGTATTTTGATGGAGCCATAATATGGAAGGTTCTGAGCCGAGCAGCTTCTAGTATCCGACACACGGGAGCAGATCCCGCTGCCATCAAATTACAATTAGTTTCGTCACCACCAACAATACTACCGAGTATGAAGGTCGCCTCATGGGGGCTAAAACCCGCTCAACGGGCATCGCAAAGTGTTAACTCGCCTTTGAGATTCGTGAGTCGGTAATCGACAATCCACCGAATCTATCAAACCAAGGAACTACATTTGCCGCCTTACCATCGGTTTTTTGAAGATGGCTTTGAGTTCAAGAAATCTCCTTTCTACACATTCCTCGTAATAGAATGACTTTATGCGACGATTAGCAACTTTGGCCTCCTCGATTCGCAGATATCGATAAGGAACACTTGCCGAAAGCGCCACAATTTCCCCGCACAAAGGCCCCAAATTATGGGAATTACGCTGAGAAGTATCGATGAGCTACCTCCCATCCAACATCCTCGTATCAAGATATCAAGGAATATCTACGAGATGGATCTACACCCACCGAGGCGAGCCCGACCGAGAAAAGGCGATCCATCGACTTGCTATGAAATTCTACCCGAGTGGAGATGCGCTTACAAAAAAAGATGCAGGACTAGGTCTCCTCGATGTTGTTTAGACAAAGATCAAGCCCAAAGGCTTATGGATGAAATCCATGGTGGAGTCTCAGGGCCCCCACACGAGTGGCCCCTCCTCCTCAAAAAAGTCCTCGTGATGGACATTATTATATCATCTCTCTCAAAGTCGATCAGAATGACCACGCCAAGAGATGCTATCAAGCTGCATTCATGGGAATGCTATACACGCCCTCCACGGAACTCCACAATACGAGTTCACCTCGCCCTTCTCAATGTGGGAATGGACGCTATCGCCCATCGAGCCTAAAGCCAAGAATGGTCACCGATTTATCTTCACCACGATCGACTACTTCACCAAGTGGGTAGAAGCACTCCTTCCCTGTGGTTACTAAAGAAGTCATCATTGCTTTCATCGTAAATAATGTCGCTTGTCGACATGGACAACCGTAGAGGTGATCAGTCGATAATGCCAAGAACCTCAACAACAAAAAATGATGGAGGAATTATGCAAGAAATTCCACATCAAACATCTCAACTCACATCTATCGTCCAAAGATGAATGGTGCAATGAAGCGCTAACAAAAAATCATCAAGAAGATTATGCAAAAGATGTCCGCCAACCACAAAGATCGGCCTCGACCTATCGCTTCTCTCATAGCCTACGTAACCTCAATGCGCACTTCCACACGGGGCAACCCCTCACGCTTTAACCTATGGGATGGAAGCAAGATTCTCCATAGAAGTTGAAATGGAATCCTCAGAGTGTCGATAGACGCCACCGATGAAGACCAATGGGTACAAGATGTATCACCAATTGTCTCTAATAGACGAAAGGCGAACCGCGCGCTATCTTCCATGGTCAAGATATCAACAAAGGATCGCCAGATCCTACAACAAAAAAAGTCCCGCTACTAGCAGCTTAAAACAACACGACTTGGTTTTGAAGAAGATTCTCGACAACCAAGATCAATCTAAAGGAAAATTCGCCCCTAACTGGAAGGCCCGCTTATTGTCAAAGAAGTATCGACAGAGGCGCCTCAGATTGCAAGAAAATGGACGGATGAATTTCCACAACTCATCAACTCGCACGCCGTGAAACGGTACTTATGTCTGGCGTAATAATTCAAAAACACCCCGTGTGTGAATCATCATCGATCACCACCATTCCGCTTCTTTTAACCCTTTACCACCTACAACTTTTCTACACTTTTTGCCCCTCGTGGAAACATACATTTCAAGCCAAAGCTTGGCTCTCTCTTTCATGCTCCTACACAACTTAGGTCATCCCACCACGGATTGAACCTCTCACTTCTTGCATAGCTTTACCTACCCATACATGGGATCAAACTTCATACCCGCAGCTTTTCCTCAACCTAGATTAAACTTTCTCCTCCCCGCACTCTCGACCGCATATGGGATTATTACGCTTTTCTCTCTCCCCGAGGGGCGAAACTACGCCGACCGATCTCCTCTTCAATAGAGTACGTAGTAGGCAACCATTTCATATGGCCCTACCGCAATAAAACAAAAACAACAAAAAAACATTTCTACCCTCTTCTCCTCAAAAAAAACAACAAAAACATTCCTACACCATTTCAACCATCCTACACCATTTCACCATATACATACACAACATTGAACCTCTTACACCAAAGTTCAAACTACGCAGACCGATCTCCTCTTCAATAGAGTACGTAGTAGCCATTCATTCATGGTGCGGTCTCACCCCTACCAAAACACACAAACCATTGTCAACTGGTACTCGATCATCCTTCAATCCACTACATTTCATTCGGCTTTCGCATCAAGGGATGGAATTACCCTAACTCCTCCCAAATAGAGATTCTACACCATCTAAGCCATGCATCATACCTCAAGAGCAACACCAATCCATAAGAGATGGAATTAACTAGGCTTCTCCTAAATAGAAGTATCAAGCACCATCCGTGGAAAGCGCTCAATCTCGTAGAGAGGAAAGCCACACTCCTCTCCACATTTCCATCCGTAAACCAAATCCCAAGACACCAAAGATGGTAGGATACATAGATCGATGATCCATTCTCAACTATCCAGAGACAACTCAATGTCCATCCACCCAGAGGAATTCGTAATACATCAAGACCACAAGCCCCTCAAGCAAAGAAAAATATCAAGCAAATAAAGAAAGCATATCTAAAAAAGGAAGTGATCCAAAATATATTTCCTCATATATATATATGTCGTTGATGATATATACAATGTAAATCAGATATGACAAAATGGCTAAGCTAAGTTTTAGTCTGCAGGTAAAAAATACAAGCTCATCTACAAGTCGTATATATGCGAGCTAACAAGCCCAACATGGCGCCCCTCTCTAAGAAGAAGGAGGCGAAGTCGTGGTCTCCTCAGACGAGAATATCCACACGACCCAACAGATCTAGAGCCATCCGCATGGTGACCATATATGATCATCAATATATGCGCCATCATCTCGCAATCATGCCAAAGGGTAAGGGACCTCACTACCAAGATTATCTCGATGACGCCACATCCCGCAGAGATATAGCACTATCCCGCCTTAACTATCATCGCATCTCCGGGTCGATCCGCCTCATCCCGCCGCCAACAACAACAACATGATCTCTCTCGCGATCTAATGCCTCGCCTCTCTCTAATAGAGTCGCTGCCCTCTCCCATCAAGGGCAAACAACATCATAGATCGAGCCCGATCTCTCTCAAAGGTCATCGATGAAGACTCGCTTCTAAGTATCGTGGCGAAAAGTCAATCACAACAAGATCGGGTACTAGGAGAATCCGAAAGAAATGTCGCAACCCAAAGAAATGGCTCCTCCTCGATGTAGGTATCGATGTCCTCCATGGGCTCTACATCATCTCGACTCACTATCCCAGATCGCAGACACCGCCGCAAATTGCGATAAAATCTCTCTCTCCATCCATGCGAATACTCGCAGAAACAACCCGACGACGACCGATGTAAAAAAGAAGCTATCTCACGCCGATCCCAACAAGCATACACACGGATCGGGCCTCCGCCGAGATATCGAGAAGTCAACGCCGACCTATCGCCGCCTCGAAAAGGATGAAAATCTCGAACCGGTCGAATCGCGACATCACTACCAAAGGGTGATAAGTAGTCACGCCTCAAACCCACCAGAGGGAGGAAGTCCATGCCCGAGCGTGAGTAATGAAGTCAGATGGTGAGCAAAGCCCCAGCACGCACGGCAATATGCTAAATGGATCTCTCGATATCCGCCAAAAATGCGACCAAGACAGAGCATCTATACACTCCGACGGTCGAAAGGAGTATGACATGGCTACATCATGGGTGAACCAATACCCATGCCGCCTAAGGGTACCAACCGGCCTCAAGTGTGACATAAACCACACATAAAGAATTTAATCAACTCCCAAAGTGAACACTCCCCGTAGGATAAGTAAGTGCAACAATAGGATGTCGACCGCAGGTCTCTCGCTACAATCATAGTACAATGGTACGACCTCTCTAAGAGCTCTCACAACCATGATGACACCAATGTCTATCTCATCCATATATCGGGCATATATATATACGACATAACAGACGCACAAACAAAGACATCAACAACTCGCCAAACGCCAATGGTCCTCCCAAGCAAGTGAAAAAATCCCTGAAATGTCGTGAATAGCTATCCTCCGAGCCAAATCATCATACGTAAAAATGCCGATATCACGTGGCTAGATGTCACCGCCTCGCACTACTCACACTACCGCAATCCTCGTGAGAGTCATGAATCGCCTACTCATGTCTCCCAAAGCCGATGCACGCAAGGTCCGCTTTAAAAGGCAAAGATCGCCAATCGTGCATACCCTCCAAAGTAGAGAGTCAACTCATGGGTACCAAATCGAATACCGCCTATCCGTAGAGCCAATGCTCTAAAGATCCCGCCTACAAACCCCGCGGAACCTCAAACATCAATAAAGTCATGGTATGTCAGCAAAGAATCGATCTACAAATACCCCGTCTGTGGTGACATGCTATCATACCACGATCGATACCCAATACCACCAATGATGGTGGGGTATGATCTATACTATACTAACTGTCAAGAAGACATCTCAGATGCAAGCCGTGTCATAAGACCATCCAGGTCAATGCCAATATCTTCGACATATACATATGCATAATATGATACATGCATAATATATAATGGATGGCAATATGATATAGGAATGGAAAAAATGGTGCATACATTCCTAAGTATATCATCATCTAATACATCATCTCAGATACCTACAAATACAGGGAAATGGGGCACAACCGCCTCTACTACTAACAACAGAGGCCTATCAAAAGATATAGCGAGAATGGGGAACAACCACCCAATATCTAACAGAGGCCTATCAAAAGATATAACGAGAATACACATCGAAGAAGACCACGGTGTCGATGTCCACATCATCAATCCTCGCCCACCGATGTAACTCCTCCCGAGTCACCGGATCTCTATCAACAGGATGTCGCCTATAAAGAGGAGGATCTCGCACCGCAAAAAACCGAATGGGTCATCTCGAGGGGCAAAATACCGAGCCGAAGGAACAAATGACTCCGCCTCACCGGATCTCTCCCAAATGCCGATAAATATATGTGCTCGTCCAACGCCGTCAAACTATCAATCTGGGTCATATGAGTCGAGTCTCTGACACAAGCTACCCAATCCATCATCATCAAGGATCCTCGAACCATATCCCCATAAACCGTGGTGGCGCGGATCGGGCTCCAATAGTGCGAGGGACCACCACCGCCGAACGCCTCCCCGAGTACATGGACCTCCGATAATGCAAAAACCGCCAACCCCAACAATGGGATATCAAAGCGACGGGTGATCGTGATATGGCCAACGACGCCTCGGCAGAGGCAAGATCGCATACGATCTCCCCCGTGGTGCTCCTAATAGCACGCCTCCTAAATAGAGCTCCCACCTCCATCCGTGAAGAGAGGAACTCTCCGGTGGAAATCAAATACTCGACTCAAATGGGTGTCCATCCTCAAAGCCGATGGTCAAATGTTCCCCCTAATAGGAATCCATGTAATGGTATCACCGTCAAGAACTCCAACAGACACGGCAAAGAGTGAATCCTCAATCCTCACCATGTGGACCTCCGCAAAATAGAATGGTGCCATCGTCATCCTCGTGGATAGGTATCTAAACCTAACACACTCACAGACGCAAAACACGGGAGCCTCTCATAGCCCAAAACCGCCAACACAATGGCAAAACATCTCGCTATCAAGAACACTCTTAACCTATGAATGGGAAAAGACAAGAGAAATACTCACCAAAGAGAAATGGGTAAAAATCCTAGCCAAGCCTCTACAAACCCCCGAGCGCATACGCATGCCCCCCCCGAGGAAATAGGCAAAGGTATAGAGCCCCAATCATACTCTCCAATACGGTCCACATCACGCAGTGGCGCCCGATCAAAGCAAAAGATACCGTAGAGAGTTATCTCACATGGCGCCTTCGAATGATCATCAGAACAATCGCCGCAGAACGCGATCCCCGATTCTCGACATCATCGTGCATGGGCTCACCAAAAGCCCACTCATAAAGATCTACACGCCAAAGGACCCGAACGGACAGCCCCCTTTCGAGCGCCCCGCCGAAACTCCTAATAAGGATCTCGACGGCAGTAGGGGGGGTAATTCGCCATGCAAGGCACCGCCCTCCAAACTCCATACCGTGATAAATCGCCAATCCATAGGCGCCATCACCTCAAATCCAAAGAGATGGAGGATCGAAGTCCGATGAAACCATCGCCGCATAATGCCCCGAGGTAACCCCAGTGGACAACGACGGGAAGGATGGAGAAGAATGCCCCAAATCCCCACTCATGCACTACCGCCTATAGTCGATGAAGCGCCGGTACATGGAGTGAATGTCAACCCAGCCCCTCGAGGTCGTAAAAAACTGTGAACCCGCATGAAATGCAGATCAACATCAAAACCCTTTAATCCTCATCAATAGAAAGAAGGAAGATCAAAGTCTAACGCCATACCTCGTTAGATGCAAATACATCGATGGATGTCTACTCAAATCACCCAAAGAACTCCGGGTTTTGCCACCCAATACTCTAAGCTCCCTCACGAGGGACATGCAAGCAGAGAGCGGATCCTCAATCGAATATCCGCCTCCTCCCCCTCAACGCCCGCACATCTACCCGACAGATTTAATCACGGCCTCCACCAACCGACGAGGTCGTTCTCGATGTAATCTGGACGAGGCACTTCAGTAAGCCCTCCGCCAGACGCCGTAAGTGGTCCTATGAGAACCGCTTCTACCGATCCGGATCCATAATATCCGACAACAAGTCTCCAAATCACCTCGTAAAGGGTGTGGTATTTCCTTACCTGAGCTTTCTAAAATGCATTTATGACTATATGCATGCATGCATTTACTTTAACATATAATAGAGTTAAAATGCATGACTACCCAATGCCTACATTTGAAAAAATTTTTTTTGCCATAGTCCCTTTGAAAATAGGACTATCCACATGCACATAGTATGTCTAGGTGGCCATTCAAGAAAGACACCGCCCCCCAAAGTCATATACATAATATATATGCATTAAAAATCAAAATCATCATGCATAAGGTCAACCTCAATACTAGAGTACTTTCATTTCTACCTTTTGCTCATCGACCTCAAATAGACAAAAAATAGCAGAAAAAGGTGCCAATTGACTGCCTCAAAAGTCAAATTTTTTCACATCATTATGTTCAAAGATGGTTTAATACTAACATTTACTATGTCAATATTTTTATCAAGTCATTTGTGCATACATAATCACTACTATGTGTTTAGATGCATTTCATGCGATAACTCACAATCCAACTGGATAAAAACCGAAAAAATACATGCATACATTACTGTGATAGTGTAGAACACTTGTACGGGTGATGTAATTTGCGTAAAAAAATAGCCCAACTCAAAGAGATCCGAAGAGGCTCACGGATTTTCCTTCGCGCAAAGTCGAAAAATGACTTCAGAGACCAACCTCACCGAATTTATCATCCACGATCGTCAGCAGCTCACCTCATGGCCGCAAAGAGTGCACCGCGGCACCCCCTATATGTGGGTCCCACCCCTCCTTCATCTCCAGCCTCGAAGTTGCAAAGGAGTTCTTACGACTAGAAAGGTCAAATCGAGAATAAAAATGCCACGCGATCGAAAGCAAAACAAAGATACAATCCTCGGTCTTCTCGATGAAACTTTGAATCAGACATCACTCATCGGTAGTCACCCAAACACAAGGTATACCGCCAATGATCTCATTTGTCACAAATCACATACCATAATACCTTATACAGTCCGATGCCGCCAACTCCGTGTCGTTACTTAAATGAAAGTCCCCGACGGGTTATAACGCGAGTCCCGACGGGGTTACAACGTGAGTCCCCGACGGGGTTACAACGTGTCCTCCGATTACAACGCATGCTCATCACACGAAATCAACGGTTAAGGTCAACGTACCCTTGAGTCATAATAACCGCTGGTAAGTACCCATCAAGCATCAGATCCGCTCGAATCACACATAATCACATCATCAATCAAGGGGGTTACAACGTACGTAAACAACGTATTCCTATGACATTAACAACGCTCATCATTGACACATATATCAACGAAGGTCAAGCAACTTTGACGTTATTTCACCCGATAGATTAAACCTATCGAGCTCTTCAGAGCTATTCGAGGTTTTCATACCCGATCGCTTCATTCCCCCAAAGATATCCCCTACGGGGTCACAACGCAATGTTCCGCTGATTCATACACGACAACCGAGGTCAAGCAACCTCGATAATACCCACCCATAGAGTTTCAAATATCGATTCACACAACAAGGTCAAGGTCAACCTCGACAATCTATCCCATAGATTTTTTCAAATTTTTGATTCACATGTCGATGAAGTACACGCCAACGAAGGTCGCATCCTCGACAACATTTGTCATCAGCAAAGAATCCAACAGATCTCGACATATACCGCGATACTAACCAGAAAGGTCAATGTTATCAAAGAGGATAGATGATGGAATATGTTATACACATCCTCAAATGTATCAAGCTTTATCCCCACGCATCTCTTACACATAAGAGGTACATCTTCGTGATCAAGTCATAATCAAAGACACAGAATTTGGTGATAACTCCAACATCAACATCCTAATGATTCGGATTACACATCAAATCGTCATCATTGCCAATCCCCAAATAAAGCAACAGGAGCCAAAGAATCATCCCCAAAGATGTCATTACTACAACCCCATACACATCATCATACATTTGCATCATGTTGCTATACCCATAGTACCATGTTTGTCTTGTTGCATGCTTCAAGTGTTAGGATTCTTTATCCTACCCATGCATCGCCATGCATGAGTATGATAAAGAGGGCATCTCAGAGACACTCAAAATTTTCTCAGACCACATCACACTAACATCAGAGAGGACAGATTCGCCTTTTAAGAGGGAACCCCGAAAGACAATCCAAATCCATACCGGATACTACCGAAGTTCAAAGATCAACCCCGATCACACTGGGAGTAATAATAATCCAACCCTCTGAGATAACCCCGAGGCATGCGCAGATCCAATACCGAACACACACCGAGAAGAAGACCGATTAATCTCTGAGATAACCCCGAGGTATCCAAATTTCATCCCAACCATGGAATAGCCACCAACCTCGGTGATAACCCCAAGGAATGCAGCTTCATGATAACCCCGAAAATGCTTGTTTCAAATGCAACCAACCTTCAATCTCTTGGCCACAACGAGATACACATCGCACCAACCCCGACAATAACATCGGAAGACAGTACACCTCAAAGATGACAATGAGGACCTTCAACAATTGCAGCAGCAGCCCAATCAATCAAAGAAATAAGTCTCGAGCAACGCCTCATTTACAAAATTTAATCCGATGATAACACCGGAGAGGGGCAATCATCATCTCGCCAACACGATGCCACATCACGCCGCCTTTAACATCTCTACGCAACGATGTCCCACAAGACTAACCAATCCCGAGTGACTATCAGTAAGTGGGTAACGATGAAAGTCAAGCTCAAGACCGGAGGGCATCGCCCCATCTTCAATGACTTCAGACAAACTCTAATCCCATGCCATCGCATAACTCTCGACAACGGCGGTCCCAAATAGGTCCTCAGATACCTCAAACGGATGCCCGATTGCACTTCTTAAAAGTTCGAGGGACATTACAAAGGCTCGAGTGCACGATTTCGAGACGACCCGACCTAAAAAACCCTGCCCACCCCCGTTGCTCTCACACTCATGCTCACCAAGCAGTACACTCTACTACTAAATTGCCTATAAATAGAGGGCTTGGGCTGCCCATTTTGCAAGAGAAAAGGCGAGGAAGCCCTCGCCTAATTTGCTCAAGACTCACCCCATGCAAAGTACTGTACTTTCTTTCCCTTTTTAACACACTGTGAGCTCATATATAGCCCTTTTTTGTACCTACAAAAGTCAAGTTTACCCCCACTCTAAAGATATAGAAGTCTTCTTCAAAATCACCGTAAGCCTTCTCACACACTTTTAGTCTTTCTTTCATCATCTCTCGCACACACCCTTCTACACGCTGAGAGTCGTGTCATGCTTTTTTGCCTTTGACTTCTATCTGTGGTTTTCATTTCATTTATATATATATATATATATATATATATATATATATATATATATATATATATATATATAACATTATCGAAGTTATGCCTCGATCGAGCCTCCTCATTTTGGCCCGAGCGCTTATTTGCTTTATATATATATATATATATATATATATATATATATATATATATATATATATATATATATATATTGTCGATGTGTCTAACTTTGTTCGATGAGCCTATATTTTTTATATATATATATATATTATATATATATATATATATATATATATATATATATATATATATATATATATATATATAATGAGCTTTAACTTTGTTCGATGAGCCTTATTTTATCCTATATATATATATATATATATATATATATATATATATATATATATATATATATATATATATATATATTAATATAGTGTCTTAACTGCTCGATGAGCCCGATTTTATATCCGGCATTTATCGCTTATTATATATATATATATATATATATATATATATATATATATATATATATATATATATTGAATCTCGTGCTCTAACTGCTCGATGAGCCCGATTTTACATCCTATATATATATATATATATATATATATATATATATATATATATATATATATATATATATATATATATATATATATATATATATATATATATATATATATATATATATATATCGATATATATATATATTATATATTATATATATATATATATATATATATATATATATATCATCCTTTCTCTCGAGTTTCTTTCGTGGCATTGATCGCTTTTATACTTTTTTTTATTTTTGTCCCGCCTCGAGTTTCCTTCGTATATGACTTGATCCGATTTACATACTTTATTTACGCTTTGTCCCGCCTCGAGTTTCCTCCGTGGCGCTTGATAGCTTTTAACAACTTTTATTTACATTTTCTCGATCCCCATGGAGGTGCTTCGTGGTTGGTGATCATGTCTCAGATATATATATATATATATATATTTTATATATATATATACCGCTTATCGCTTTCATAAAATTGCAAGATTCAGTGCGCCTAGAATCATGTGATCACAGATTCATCCCATCGATCTAGATTCTGCCTCTGTGATGGACATTTTCAAATGTAAAGCAGCTTTTGTAAATTATTCTCATGTGTCTCAATTTCCTCGATGGTTTCCATACCCACGAGGAAGTCGGATTATTATTTTGTACATTATTTTCATACGGATGCCTCGTGATCTCGTCAAATAAAATCAATCAAGTCAACACTTAATAAAATGGGAGTGTAAAAGGTCTCAATTACTATTGAGCATCGTGGTTTGAAAACCTCTTTTATAAAAAACATCATCGCTATATCTTGCTAAAAATTGAATTTTTACATAAATTCAAACCCCGTATATAGGTTCTAACGAGGCCTCGCACTACTTCCAAATAACAAAGACATCGACCCACACACACACACATTCAGATAATAGTTTCTTGAAAAGAGGCGGTCACCGTGGTAACACACTTGATGCTCTGGGTGCCTAACACCTTCCCCCGCATAAACCAAGTCCCTGACCCTAATGAATCACCGCTTTCACCATTCGCTTAGCAAAACATCATCATCGGGGGTCAATGTGCAAACCTTTTCTCTCTCAGTTGGTACAACCATTTAAAAACCAACTCAAGCTACTTTTAATATTCATCATCGTCGACATTATACATGTTTGACCTTTTTCACTTGTTTTTTTCAAACAAATCTCACCTAAAATGAGAACACCAAAGAACAAGTAACTGAAGGGGACATCCAAAAATCCTCTTTGCTAAGTGAAGCTTTGAGCTGTTTAAGTCCATCTTCAAAGTTTCTTCATTTCCACCTTCGTAGTCTCACTGTCGCTGAGACTTGTTCTATTTTAGCTCAGGTGGAACTCGTAGAGTCAACATTAGCATTTTAACCAACTCAACGATTCTGCAACATTGCAATCATCATCACCTTTTGATCGTTGAAGCTCTGACATATTTATGTTCCTTCCCAATCTTCCCGTTGAGAAGTAGTCATTAGAATCTCTTTGAAATGCTTCGCAGATCTTGAGTTATTTGATGTAGACTGTAGATATGACATGTCTTACTTTTCTGACACTGCAATCTACTGTTTCACCTACCCTGTCATATATATCACTTTAATGTCTTGGGCAGGTCGAAGACTTTATTTTCTCCTTCTAATTTCTCGATCAGAGGTTGTCCTTTTGCATTAATGCTCTCAATAAGTTCTTGTCCGAATATTACCCTTCAGATTGAACCATTGCCAATGCTTCAGTCTTCAGTTATTCGAACTCTACGATCCTGATACATGTCTTCATAGGACCTGATCGTAGTGTCATGTTGACTGCTAGAGACAACACTACGATCTTGAAGAGTGTTGATTGGATCTTCAATGTAGAACACCTCTTCCATCTTTTGTGCAGTGCTTCAATACTTCTGTTTGCCTCAACATTTCTTAGATACTGATGACTTGACTTCTTTGCTCTGGCCCCTTCTGAATAGCAAGACACTTCAGATTTTGGGTGTGTCCAACTCGCTTTCTCCTTGTGATCTCCCGTTCACTTATCATCAATGGACTGACCCAATGCTTAATCACTTTAGCCTTGTTATTCAGAAGCTGTCCAGTATCTCTGTATGTACTTCATTAGTTCTTTCTTTGTTTGGCAAACATTACGATCCTGATTGCTTCCAAGATCGTCGTCTTCTATCTATTTGATAGCAACTGCACTTGCTGACTTTCCTTAATCAGTTACTGAAGTCTTCTTCTGATCTCCTTGTGGAAGACTTCATCTTGAATGGCTTCACAACTCAATCTGGATGCTGATTGGGTTGGTGCATAGATCTTCTATTAGCTTGTAAGCCATTCGTTGAGTGCTCTCTGGTTTCCTTTATAATGGGATATATCTTTGCAGTGCCAACCAGAGGCTTCATTCCTTTGGATATTTCAGGAGTGCTCATTTGTTGAGAATCGTATTTGCTCTACGATTTTGCCTTGGCATTGTGAGCACATCTGTTGAGGTCGTAGTTCTGCACTCTACGATTCTGATTTGGCTGTGCAGACACTACGACTCCGAGATCAGATCTTGACACTCTACGATTTCTGCCTTGTGCTTGTTGTCTTCATCTAATCTTGCCCGACTGCGATCTCTGCATGTAATCAATAGACTCTATGACTCAGAGTGTAGTCTACGATCCTTGACTTGGCTTCGGTATCAGTAGACTCTACGACTCCGAGTGTAGTCTACGTTTCTGACTTGGCTTTGGCAGATTCTCGGTCGACTCGTAGGCAGGCTCTCTACGATTCTGAACATGACTTCCTCAGCAAACTTCGTCTACGAGGAAGTTTGACTCGACACACTATGATCCTTCCTCATCTCTCCTGGCAGTCTACGAACTCCGAGATCTACTATCTTACGGACTACGATTCTGCCTTAACCGATCTCGAGTTCTCCTTAACTCTTCAGGCCGACTACGATTTCTGGTGTAGTGCTCGACGATCAGACAAGCCTATCTATTACATCATAAGATCAACCTAACATGCTTGATCTTTCTATGTTTATAGTCCTTGTACATCATTTCTTTTTAAGGACTTTACAAAGCTGTTTTGCTTATGTAGGATCAACCTAACATGCTTGATCAATTCATTCTAAGTCCTTGTACACATGGTTCTATTATCTATCAAAGGACTTTACAACTTTTCTTAATGCAAGCATACTTGCATATTCATTCATATATATCATAATCAAATCATATATAAATAGGAATAACATATTGTAAAATGATTTTATTAAATTAAATAATAATAAAATCATATTCCATGTGTTATCAAGATGGTTGTCATCAGATAACCTATCGATGTTAGAATGTCGTAGTATTTGAGCTACGTGGATGAATTAAAGTGTTTGAATTTCCAAGACGAAAAATAAAAGTTTTCCGAGAAATTTTCCAAAAACACTATTCACTCAGAGATTTGCTCTCGATATAATTTTGAGTTTCCGAGAAATACGAATGATGGAATAACAAGGTAAGATGGATTATGTAATAAAAATCTAGTTATGGAAAATGTAATAATTCGCCAGGACTTAATTTATAAACGTTAAGGAAGGCGAAATAGTATTGAATAAGTAATAATGTATGATACTTTGGTATTGTACGAAAGTAATGAAAACGAGTATAATACTAAGTATTATACGAAGTTTGTAGGAAGGATGAAATACCGTATATAAATTCTATATGAATTAGAATACAAAATAATACATAAACAATATGTATATGTATTAAGAAATGTTAATGGACTCGAAGATCGGTTAACAATTATATACAAGTCCAAGTGAATTAAAGGAGAGGCCCAATCATTAATGAATGAACAAACTAGGTTTATTAATGCAAAGCCCAAAGGATGATTTAATGTAAGCCCAAGATAGAATCCATGAGTCAGATGACCCATGGGGCAAACCATATTAATATGGTTATATGTGGTGACCAAGTTAAGTAATGTGGTGACCAAGTTAAAGTAATGACCAAGACTTAAGAGTAATGACCAAGACTTAAAGAGTAATGACCAAGTGTAGGATAAGAGTTGTGCTAGCCAAGTAATGAATAAAGAAGGAGGAGGCTTAAGGAGGTGGGATGATTTAATGACCAAACTACCCTAGCTTTTGCAATTTCTATAAATATAGAAGGCTTACAAGCCATTTTAACACTTGTTCAAATAATCCAACATTTCAAAAGTGCTTAAGTGTTAGAGAGAATAAGCTACCAATAAGTCATTCCATAAGTAAGAAGAAGAAGAAGAAAGCTACCTTACCAAGACTACAAAAAGTAAGACTTCTTCTCTATTATCTTCTATCTCTACCATGATAGGTTGATAAGAAAAGTTGGAATTAAGAAACATGAATGATAAGAAGCAAGAAGAATGAATAAGTCATGAACTTAAGCCACATAAGTCAAGTAATAAGTCATTTGAACTTATAAAAGTTATAAACTTATTATAAGTTAACCTCAATGTTAAGTATGAAAATATGAACTCTGTAATGAGTTTATTAAGAGAAGTGAATTAAGAACTTATATGATTATATGATATCATGTATATATATACAAAGTAAAGTTATATGTGAAGAACATGTAAAGTATGATGATTAAGAAACTCTAATTGTCATAAGTCATGAATAATCAAATCTTAAGTAGTTTATAATTCGACAAGTTATAAGCTCATGAAGAATAAGTCAAAATCCAACAATGAATATAAGTTGTTGTATTAAGTATGTTAAGATGTTCACATGATGAATGAAGTTCATTTGTAATGTCAAACAAATCATAAGAATGAAGAATCACTTTAAATTTGCACGATTCGATTTATAAACGCCGAATTCAGAAAATTCTCTCTAATGGAAGTCAAATTTTGTGTTTGATCACGAAAACCATTGTTTTCCAATAGAGACAAGTCATATTTGGCATTTAAGAGTCATGACTCAAAAATGACCGGATTCCACTTTTAGAACGAAGAAACGAAAGGCCGAACGCTCACGAACGCTTATCGCTTTCAAGTAAAAAATGAACCAATAGGTGAATTTTTAGCAAACGAAGTCAAATAGATAAAATTTTTGCATGAACATGTAGATTACGTAATTTGTGAACCGTAGGCTTTTGAACGAGCCAATTCGGACTTATAACGAAGAAGTTATGCGTCCGAAAGTTCACAAAATTCACAAACCAAATTTGTTTTCAGGCACAGTCAAGTCAGCCAATGCAGCCCAACCCTAGTAAAATGACTCACACCAAGCAAGAAGAGAATAAAGTTCGAGCAAGACACGCAAAGAGTTCACCAGCAAAGACGAACCATAGTATAATATGTGGCAATAAAATACCATGTACATGTACAAGACTAAAATCTTCTCGAGAGAAAGCAATCAATACGCCCATTAAGTAAGGACTCAACCACAGCCAATGGCCAAGTCCGGACAAAAGGATATATAAGCTCAAGCAGCAAATATAGATGTAAGTATAAAGTCGTCAAACCAGCAATACCAGCCTCGTAACAAGGATGATAGTAATGAAGGTTTCTAAGTACAAAGAAAAGAAAGCTAATTGATTTAAAAGTAAACACAACTTAAGGAATGTAATGTAACATTGTTTAAACTTTGTTAAACCTTAAGGATGTCAGATAAAGGTCGAGATAACCTAATCGAATATAAATGCAAGGATAATGATAAACCTGAATGAATAGTAATCAATCTAATACACAATTAGATTGAAATGAAGGGTATGATATAGTCATATACATACTTGATTATATGTGACCTAATGTAAGGCATTATGTGATCATGTATTGTAGAGACTTGAACGACTTGAACATAAAGTTAATATACCGTAGCGTACGCTAAAGGCAAGTATTCTAACTCTTGTCTCAGCTCAATCAACAAGTTTTTGAGGTTCATGTATTCTTTCGCATGAAATCGAGGTATGTTGAAGTTAAAGCCAATTCCTTTCGCTAGACTTCGATGTATTGATAATCTATTCATGTATTATCAAATGTTGCTATCTTTTGTCAACTACTTGATATGGTTTTCAAAAGAAGACCGAAATGTTAAACAAATGTTTTGTTTTGTGAAACGACAGCACGTGAGGTTGCCAAATGCTTAAACGCATACGCTTAATGGATGTAGTGTCGATCAACATAGAGTACAATAGTCGATCACCTAGAAGTGCTCGTAAGTAATATCGCTTACTTGACTTGCTTCCGGGTCATGTCCTTTTCCAATAAAGAATGAATACTCGAGGTCTTTGATCGAGTGAATGTTTTACTAAATATTGTTATTATTGTAAAACATTTTGAAAGAAAAGATGAAGTGCTATTTTGAATTATCAATAGTACTTCATAACTATTGTTCAGCTTATGAAGATATACGATTTGTATGTGTCAAGCATGTTGTTATTAAATTGTTATACTTGTTTGAGCTAGTTATGCTCACTCTTGCTTGAACCATATGAATGCAAATGCAAGACCGAACGTCCCAAGGATCGAAAAGGATAAGGGAAAAGCTAAGGCGATTACTAAGTCGCCTTTGTAATAGTATAGGTCTATTGTTGTAATGTAATCGATATTATGACAAAGAACCTTTGTAATGGGTATAGAACCCGGGAAATGTAAATATTACTTTAAATATATAGAAGTTATGTTCGTTTTTCGAGACTTTTCAATCAATGAATGTATGAATGTTGTAGAAAGATAAAGACCATCTCGCTCAGTTGAAGATACCCGATTTGGGGGCGCCATGTTGTTGGTATCAAAGCCTAGGTTATAAAACTTAAGGGGAAAGTAGAACCTTAAGTCATAACCTTAAGAAAGAATAAAGAAGTAAAAGATGGAAAGTAACCTTATAAAAATGCATTATATTATGTTATGTATTTCTATTATTTTACCGACGTACTACTAATCAAACTATATTGTTTTATTGTAGATGTCGAGAAAAAAATGATATGATAGAGATATACATGTAGTGAGCGAGGATTCAAAGCTAATCGGGTAGAGATACTACCAAATCTCGTAGCAAGAGAGAACCAGAGTTGGTGACAATCGAGTCTGGAGACTCTGACGATTTAGACTACATGTCTATATTTGATGGCATGCTAGAGGAGGAGGTGGACGTGATGTCCTTTCACCAAAGTTCCACCTACAGAGGACCGTGTTCCACCCACAGAGGAAATGTCTACGGGGAATCAATGAAGGCATTGTTTATGCTTTCAGATTGATAGGAATGTCCATTACTGCCAAGAAGTTAAGGAGTTGAAAGAGGAACTCCAAGCTGTCCGTGAGGACAAGGCTAGCATGGAGGGAATGTGGGAAGAGGAGCATGATGATAGAGTTCTAGCTAAGGACAAGGTCCGAGAGTCGAAATGTGAAGTCTTTGAGCTCAAGCAGAGCTAAAGACTAAAAAGAGGAAGTTGAGAGAGGATGTCCTATATACATAGGAGTTCTCATGTAGATTTCAAAGAAGCAGTAGTCGGATATCGATAGAAGGTGATGCACCTTACACACTATCAAGAGAGATGTTATCACGGCCCCGCCAAAGAAAGATTTTCAGAATGCCCTACGACAGATGTAGTCTAGCAATAGCTAGAGTAGATTAGATATGTAAATATTATGTATCTAGTAGTGACGAAAAAACCTCTTTTGTATAACAAAGGGTAGTCTTTTGTAAATCCCAATTTTTGGAAAGTAATCATGGATGGTAATGTAATCACCTAAGGTCGAGTAATGTAAACAATGTAGTGTTAAACTACAAGTTATGAATCAATATAAGTCTTTTATGGAATATGTCGAGTAATGAGTATGAAGTTGTTGTTTTATTACAAATAATAACAAACCAACAAGAATAAAGTAATAATGATGTGTTGTTTTCTTAACAAAGAAAATGCCGCCAAGAAGGAGACAACGAAAATCGTATGCTTAATGTTAACCAACCGAGGGGTGGTCCCATAATCCAACGCAGAGTTCGTTAATCTTTTAACTACCGCATTTATAGAATCTGGGGCTAATGTACCCGTGATTCCCGGAGTAAGACGAGCTACTACTTTTAAGGATTTCAAAAGTGTAGGTCCGCCGAGTTCAAAGGAACTACTTGACCCTATAGAAGCCTGCATACTGGTAAAAGAAATCGAGAAAGCATTTGTAATAAAAATGTTGAGGAGGGTCAAAAGGTTGCCTTTGCAACCTATTTGATGAAAGGAGAGGCCAACTTCTGGTGGGAGGCAAACCAGGATAGGGCCGATATAGAAAACCTAACATGGGAGAGGTTCAAGGAGATTTTCTTCGAGAACTATTTTCCCACGAGTATGCAAGGGAGGATGGAGATGAGGTTTCTTGAATTGAGACAATGGGATATGATAGCTTCAAAGATGTCGCCAAGTTTAATGAATCGCACGATTCGCTTCCACATCAAGTGGACACCAATCGAGAGAAAGGCTAGAAGATTCGAGCAGTGGCTTGAAACCCCGCTCTATAGCCGAATCTCTCGTGTTCCAAAGTACTTCCTTTGGAACCATACTAGAAAAGGCAATAATTGCCAAAGGTGGGAATGAGGCTCTCACCAAGACTACAAGGATAAGAAAACAAGGGCAAGGTCGATGGAGGAACCAAGACCGAGGGAGCCAAAGGAAGTGGCAACTACCAAGAGGAAGGGCTTTAACTCGGGAATACCGAGTAAAACAAGGGGACTCTAAGAGGAGGATGGAGGCCTCAGAAACTCAAGGAAGACTCACTTAGAGTCTGCCTCTCAAAGGAAAGGCGGTATGTTATAATATAATTGGATGTGAAGGGCACATTTCACCTAACCGCCCCAAATCAAGAAAAATCACGGATGCTTTCAGATGTGGATCAACCGACCACATAGCAAAGAACCGCCCAAGAAGGGGATAGAAGGAAATAAGGAACTAATAGCGGAAGTTAGCTATTAGTGGTCCAAATTTCAATGGGGAAATCAATGGCCCGCACTTTTAATACGACGGTCCAAGATGCGGTGGCATCAGGGGATGTAGTATGTATTATTCGATCAACAATATAAATGCATACGCATATTTGATTCGGTGCTACTTGTTCGCTTATAAGATGTGATTTTGCTAGACGACTAGAATTATTTCCCAAAAATTGCCTATACCTTTGAACATTAAGGTAGCAAACGAAGAGATAATTCCTCATCAAGATATTCATAGGAGTTGTTGCAGAGATGTACGTGGTCGTAAGTTATCTCAGAGATTTAATACCGATAAAGTTAGGAGAATTCGACGTAATTTCTAAATGGATCGTTAATTAACCATGGAGCAATTATAGATTGCCAAAAGAAATGTGTGAGCATCAGACGCTCAAGCAACCTCCCCGTAGTATTTTACTAGTAAATTGCCGGACGTCCGTGTCACTTTACGATGACACAAACTAGAAAACTTTTAAGGAAGGGTCAGTGTAGGTTACCTATGCCATGTTGTTGATACCCGTAGAGTGGGAGCAACCATGGAACAAATACCTATAGTAAACGAATTCATGGATGTATTTCCAAGTGAGTTACCGGCCATCACGGACAGGAGATCGAATTTGTGATAGACATCGTGCCGTGAGCTAACACTCAGCCTCAAGGGCACCGCATCAGATGGCGCCTGTGGGAAAATGAAAGAACTAATGGTTCAAATACAGAACTATTGGACAAAAAGTACATTCAACCAAGTGTTTCACCGTGGGGGGAGCACCCATGTTTTTGTCAAGAAGAAAGACGGATCGTTAAGGCTTTGTATCGACTATCTGGAGTCGAACAAGTTAACGATAAAGAATAAATACCCATTGCCCAGATCGATGATCTCTTCGATCAATTGAAAGGGCAAAAGTATTTTTCTAAAATAGATTTATGACGGGTATCATCAAATTGAAGGTTAGGAAGGAAGATGTACCAAAGATCGCATTCGTGACTCAGTATGGTCATTACGAAGTTTCGTGATGTCATTTGGGTCGATTTAATGCACCAAACCGATTTATGGATATGATGAACAGAGTGTTCAAACTATATTTGGACAAGTTCGTCGTGGTGTTTATCGATGATATTCTAGTCATTCTAAGACGCCGTAAGATCATGCTCAACACTTAAGATTAGTGTCGAGACACTAAGGAAGGAGAAGTTATATGCTAAATTCACCAAATGTGAATTTTGGCCGAAAAGGTGCGCTTTTTAGGTCATGTCATCGACCAAGAGGGGATTTCAAAGGATCCAAATAAGGTGGAAGCAAAATGAATGAATTGGGAACAACCAAAACGCCGATCGAGGTGCGAGTTTCCTAGGTTAAAGCAGGTACTATCAAGATTTATCCAAGATTTTTCAAGATAGCTACCTCGCTGACTAATTTAACAAGGAAGACGGAAATACGTATGGACGGATAAATGTGAAGACAATTTTCAAGAACTCAAGAAAAGATTAAGTGAAGCTCCTGCTTTGTCATCGCTGATGACACAGAAATTTTTGTAGTATAGTGATGCTTCAGATAGAGGACTTGGTTGGTGTGCTTATGCAAAGATGGCAAAGTCATTATGCAGATGCATCTCTAAGAAGCTTGAAGGATTATGAGAAAGTTTATCCTACTCATGATCCGAACTCGTCATGCATAGTAGTGTTTTTGCCCTAAAGATATGGAGACATTATCTTTATGGGGAAAATGTGAGATATATACTGACCATAAAAGTCTAAAAGTATATCTTCACCGTAAGGAGTTGAATATGAGATGAGAAGATGGCTAGAGTTGATAAAGGATTATGATTGTGAAATCTCAGATCACCCTCGAAAGGCCAATGTAGTCACCGACGCCTTTAAGTAGAAAGGGTCGGAAAAGTTGTCTATGTTAACTACCAAAAATGAGTTAATAATGTAGATGGCTAGATGGAAATAGAAGTCAAGATGCCGAAAGTGATTCGGGCAAGCGCTTTTTTTTGATTTAGATGCAATCTACCATCGTAGAAAGAGTCAAGGAGGTACAACTCAAGACTTTTACGAGTGTAACCAAATGAAGAAGCTGCTATCCGAGAAGGAAGATGCTAAGTATAGTCTTGATAATGAGGGATTATTAAGATTTGAGGGAAGAATTTGGGTTCCAATGAGACGGAATTAAAGGAGCAATTGTTACAAGAAGTTTATAGTTCGAGGTACTCGATACATCCCGGTAGCACTAAGATGTATCAAGACCTTCGACAGAAGTTTTTGTGGCAAAACATGAAGAGAGAAATAGCAGAGTAGTATGTGAGTAGTAGTGCTTAACTTGTCAAAAAGTTAAGGCCAACATCAACGACCCAAAGGGGCTTAGTATACCATCGAGATTCCGTAATGGAAGTGGGAGCATATCACGATGGACTTCGTGGTGGGACTTCCGACGACGCAAAAGGGTACGATTCGATTTGGGTAATAGTGGACCCATTGACGAAGTCGGCTACTTTTTGCCAATTAGGGTCAAGTATAACTTAGACCAGCTTAGCTAAACTTTATGTTAAGGAAATCATTTCCGCATATGGAGTACCAGATCGATTGTGTCGATCGTGATCCACGATTCACATCGAACTTTTGAGGAGTTTGCAAGAACAAATTGGAACACAAATGAGGTTAAGCACAACTTATCATCCACAAACCGATGGGCAGAGCGAAAGGACAATTCAGACGTTAGAAGACATGTTGAGGTCTTCATGCATGGATTTCAAGGGTAGTTGGATGATCACCTACCACTAGTAGAGTTTGCATATAACAACAAAGCTTATCATGCAAGCATAGGTATGCCACCGCATTTAAGCTTTGTAGATGGAGAAAGTGCAACACACCTTTATGTTGGGATGAGGTGGGAGAACGCCGATGCTAGGACCGTAATTGGTGCAAAGCAGATAAATGGATGTGGTAAAGTTAATTCGATGATGCCTCTCACCACACCAAGATGCATGTAAGAGAAGTATGCGACTCACATGTACTAAGTCGAGAGTTCGAGGTGGGCTCAGATGTAGTTTCTAAAGGTATCTCCCGAAAGGAAAGATACGCTTGGAAAGAAAGGAAAGTTAAGTCCAAGGTTTATAGGACCTTTTGAGGTGTTAAAACGGGTGGGAGAGGTAGCTTATATGATAGCATTACCTCCAGCATCTAGAACGAATACATAACGTGTTTCACGATTCAGATTACGCCCATATAAGTTTGACTATAAGCATGTAATCGAGTATGAGCCGATTCATATCGAGAAAGACTTAACATATGAAGAGTCACCGATGCGCATCATCGATAGAAAGGAACAAGTTCTCGAGGAACAAGGTAATACCATCAAGAAGGGTATTATGGAAGAACCACGATGTCAAAGAAGCAACGTGGGAACTAGAAGAAAAAAGATGAAGAAAAATTTTCCTCATCTATTTGATTAAAGTAAGACGAGATTCTGGGGACAAATCTTTTATAAGGGGGAAGAATGTATAACGACCGAGAAATTCGGATCTTATTGTAAAAATGATTTTATTAAATTAAATAATAATAAAATCATATTCCATGTGTTATCAAGATGGTTGTCATCAGATAACCTATCGATGTTAGAATGTCGTAGTATTTGAGCTACGTGGATGAATTAAAGTGTTTGAATTTCCAAGACGAAAATAAAAGTTTTCCGAGAAATTTTCCAAAAAACACTATTCATCCAGATTTGCTCGATATAATTTTGAAGTTTCCGAGAAATACGAATGATGGAATAACAAGGTAAGATGGATTATGTAATAAAAATCTAGTTATGGAAAATGTAATAATTCGCCAGGACTTAATTTATAAACGCTAAGGAAGCGCGTAAATAGTATTGAATAAGTAATAATGTATGATACTTTGGTATTGTACAAAGTATCGAAAACGAGTATAATACTAAGTATTATACGAAGTTTGTAGGAAGGATGAAATATCGTATATAAATTCTATATGAATTAGAATACAAAAATAATACATACATCAACATGTATATGTATTAAGAAATGTTAATGGACTTGGAAGATCGTTAACAATTATATACAAGTCCAAGTGAATTAAAGGGAGAGGCCCAATCATTAATGAATGAACAAACTAGTGTTTATTAATGCAAAGCCCAAAGGATGATTTAATGTAAGCCCAAGATAGAATCCATGAGTCAGATGACCCATGGGCAAACCATATTAATATGGTTATTGTGGTGACCAAGTTAATGTGGTGACCAAGTTAATGTGGTGACCAAGTTAAGAGTAATGACCAAGACTTAAGTAATGACCAAGACTTAAGAGTAAATGACCAAGTAAAAGAAGTAAGAGTGGATAGCCAAGCAATGAATAAGAAGGAGGAGGCTGGCTTAAGGAGGTGATTTAATTTAAAAACCAAACTACCCTAGCTTTGCAATTAAAATTTATAAATATAGAAGGCTTACAAGCCATTTAACACTTGTTGTTCAAATAATCCAACATTTCAAAAGTGCTTAAGTGTTAGAGAGAGAATAAGCTACCAATAAGTCATTCCATAAGTAAGTAAGAAGAAGAAGAAAGCTACCTTACCAAGACTACAAAAAAGTAAGACTTCTTCTCTATTATCTTCTATCTCTACCATGATAGGTTGATAAGAAAAGTTGGAATTAAGAAACATGAATGATAAGAAGTAAGAAGAATGAATAAGTCATGAACTTAAGCCACATAAGTCAAGTAATAAGTCATTTGAACTTATAAAAGTTATAAACTTATTATAAGTTAACCTCAATGTTAAGTATGAAAATATGAATTTGTAATGAGTTTATTAAGAGAAGTGAATTAAGAACTTATATGATTATATGTATCATATATATCATAAGTAAAGTTATATGTGAAGAACATGTAAAGTATGATGATTAAGAAACTCTAATTGTCATAAGTCATGAATAATCAAATCTTAAGTAGTTTATAATTTGACAAGTTATAAGCTCATGAAGAATAAGTCAAAATCCAACAATGAATATAAGTTGTTGATTAAGTATGTTAAGATGTTCACATGATGAATGAAGTTCATTTGTAATGTTGAACAAATCATAAGAATGAAGAATCACTTAATTTGCACGATCGATTTATAAACGCCGAATTCAGAAATTTCTAATGGAAGTCAAATTTTGTGTTTGATCACGAAACCATTGTTTTTTCCAATAGAGACAAGTCATATTTGGCATTTAAGAGTCATGAACTCAAAAATGACCGGATTCTCGACTTAGAACGAAGAAACGAGCGGCCAACGCTCACGAACGCTTATCGCTTTCAAAAAAAATGAACCAATAGGTGAATTTTTAGCAAACGAAGTCAAATAGATAAAATTTTTGAATGATCATGTAGATTACGTAATTTGTGAACCGTAGGCTTTTTGAACGAGCCAATTCGGACTTATAACGAAGAAGTTATGCGTCCGAAGTTCACAAAATTCACAAACCGAATTTGTTTTCTGGGTGCACAGAGTCAGCGCTGCGCCAACCCTAGGCAAATGACTCACACCATAAGCACAGAAAAAGTGTTCGAGCACACATCGCAAGAGTTCGCCGCAAATACAACCATAGTATAATATGTGGCACAGCAAAAGCCATGTACAAAGACATCAAAATCCTCTCGAGAGTGGCAAAGCAAAATACGCCCATTAAGTAAGGACTCAGCCACAACACCAAGTCCGGACAAGGATACATAAGCTCATACCAGAAAGCACGAGATGTAAGTATAAAGTCAAGCCAGCAATACCAGCCTCGTAACAAGGATAGTAATGAATGTTTCTAAGTACAAAGAAAAGAAAAGCTAATTGATTTAAAAGTAAACACAACTTAAGGAATGTAATGTAACATTGTTTAAACTTTGTTAAACCTTAAGGATGTTGTATAAAGGTCGAGATAACCTAGTCAAATATAAATGCAAGGATAATGATAAACCGAATGAATAGTAATCAATCTAATACACAATTAGATTGAAATGAAGGGTATGATATATAGTCATATACATACTTGATTATATGTGACCTAATGTAAGGCATTATGTGATCATGTATTGTAGAGACTTGAACGACTTGAACATAAAGTTAATATACCATAGCGTACGCTAAAGGCAAGTATTCTAACTCTTGTCTCACTCAATCAACAAGTTTTTGAGGTTCATGTATTCTTTCGCATGAATCGAGGTATGTTGAAGTTAAAGCCAATTCCTTCGCTAGACTTGATGTATGGATAATCTATTCATGTATTATCAAATGTTGCTATCTTTTGTCAACTACTTGATATGGTTTTCAAAAGAAGACCGAAATGTTAAACAAATGTTTTGTTTGGTGAAACGACAGTGCACGTGAGGTTGCTAAATGCTTAAACGCATATACGCTTAATGGATGTAGTGTCGATCAACATAGAGTACAATAGTCGATCACCTAGAAGTGCTCGTAAGTAATATCGCTTACTTGACTTGCTTCCTGTCATCCTTTTCCAATAAAGAATGAATACTCGAGGTCTTTGATCGAGTGAATGTTTTACTAAATATTGTTATTATTGTAAATTTTTTGAAAAAAAGATGAAGTGCTATTTTGAATTATCAATAGTACTTCATAACTATTGTTCAGCTTATCAAGATATACGATTCATATGTGTCAAGCATGTTGTTATTAAATTGTTATACTTGTTGAGCTAGTTATGCTCACTCTCGCTTGAACCATATGAATGCAATGCAAGACCGAACGTCCCAAGGATCGAAAAAGGATAAGGGAAAAGCTAAGGCGTATTACTAAGTCGCCTTGTAATAGTATAGGTCTATTGTTGTAATGTAATCGATATTATGACAAAGAACCTTTGTAAATGGGTATAGAACCCGGGAAATGTAAATATTACTTTAAATATATAGAAGTTATGTTCGTTTTTTTCGAGACTTTTCAATCAATGAATGTATCATCAATGAAAGTCGTCAAGATTATAGAGAATGGTTGTGCAGTCTAGCTCCATGTTGTTCCAGTTTTTAGCTATATCAAAGGTAGTCATTCTTACCACCTTGAGCTGCTCATCTCCATAGTTCACCCATCTTTCTAGAGGTGTTTCTGGTGGTTCATTCGAGACTTCTACCACTATTCTCCTGGTGAATTTTGCTGGAGAGAGGACCAGATAGAGTTCTTGTTCCTCTGATTCCTAAATTTCAAAATTGGAATCATTCTCCACTTCTTCTCTTTCTGAACCATCTTGACCATTTCCAACAGGGAATCCTTCTTGCTGCATTTCATTTTCAGAACCTTCTTCAGCGAGATCTTCTTCTGATTCATCTTCTTCACCACTAGTTTCATCTTCAGCACTTACTTCCTGTGATATAGATTCATCATCACTTAAGTCAATAACAACATTGGAGTGATCGCTTCTTCTTTTAGAGGCAAATTTTGCTTGCAGTCTGTAGCTCTTCCTTCTTGTTGGAAGTTCAGCTATAGGAGTTTCAGACTCTTCTTCCTCTTTAGACTTTGAAGCCTTTGGATCATCAGATGAACTTTCTTGAGGTTTAGTACTGATAGGGGTAGTCCCTTCTTATGTGAACTCATCACCCTTTGATTCGTCATGGGGGCTTTCAGGATTGGAAAGGGCACGTTCTTCTTCTTTAGAAACAGCATCCTTTGACCCATCATCTGGGCTTGTTGGGGCATTTTTATTTGGGGATGGAGTTGGGTCATATTGAATCTCTTCTTCATTATCAAAGTGAATGCTCTGAGGATTGGCCACGGGGCTTGAGCATTCTTCTTCATCAGCAGATGCTGCAATTTCTTCCATTACTCTAGCATCACCTTAATTGCTGGACTCAGCCTTGACATCTGTCTCTTTTTCTTTCGCTGACTCTACATCCTCATCTTTTCCATTAGATGTACTTTCTTGGGAAATTGAGGCTGGCTTGTTTTCCACCTTAGCTTTCTTGTTGGATGGCCCTTGAAGTAATCTGTTACTTCTCCTCTTTGTGGTTTCAGCAGTTAAGGCTCTTTCTTTTTCAACCTTATCTTTGATGGGGAGACTCCTTGGTGGGGCCTTGGTTTTCTTCACACCTCTGGATTTCTTCTTGGCTGGTGTGGTTGCTGTTGGTACAGAATCATCAGATTCAGAGCTTTCTGCCTCTTCTACCTTCCTCTTCTTTGCAGAGGCCCTGTTGCTGCTCCCAGATGTCAGCCTTTGGTTCTCCTTGGGGTTTTTCTTCCAATTCACAAATAGTTGTGGAGACATCACTTTATGAACGTTCAAAGGCTCTCCTTCATCATCCTTGATCTTGCCTCCTAGCTGCTTCTTCATTACAATGCTCAACAGTCTTCCATGAAACACCGTTGTCAGGGGTTTTTCTGTAGACTTCTTTAACTCAGCCTTTTCTACCCACTTGGAGATTTGATCGAACAAGATAGCTCCAAAGTTGATTTATTTCTTCAGAACTATTGCTGACATTATCTTCAACTGTTGATCAAGCACAGTATCATGTGTAGTATCCTTGCATAAAATGCATTTGCCCACTATCTCTACAAGGAACTCAAACTCCTCTGGAAACTCCTTCTTCTTCATATCCTTCAGACTAGGGTTTCTTTGGTATCCCATGATCTCCTTTGCTTGTTCCATATCGATATCATCAAGGCTCTTCAGTCCTTAGTCAGGAAAACCCAAGCATTGATTGAGGTCAGAAGATTTCAGCTTTAGAGACTGACCTTTGACCTTGGTAAAAAGAGTTCCGGAGTTTACGGAAGCATTTGAGTAGAACTCTTTAATCAGGTTAACATATACTCGAGTGCTAGCCTCAAGGTATTCTGAGAATCCAGCTTTCTTTACAAGTTCGAGAATGTTTCTGAACTTCTTTTCGGATTTCTCAAATGACTTGGTTCCGAGCTAAATGCCAGTGATTACTCTCCAGTTTTTCATTTGAGCATTTTGAAGAATGAGGGTATTTGATTCAGAGAGGTTTATGAGAGATGGCTGATTGTGAGTTTGGCAAGACTTTGGAAGGTTAATTGATTTTGGCTTTTGAGAGGATTCTAGGGTTTGAAAAATGGGTGGGAGAAAGGTTCGATGGTTTCTGAAACTGTTTGCAGATTTTAAATTTGTCTTAATTATAGTTCCTTCTAACTCTGCATAATCAGTGAGGTGTTAACCAACCATTGGTTGCACGAAGTCGAGTAATGAGCTGTAACTCCCCATAACTTTTCAGTTAGATATTTCCTTTAGGAGAGTGGACATTTAGTTGACGTGGATTGACCGTTGACCTTTTGGTTCGTAGAGTAGCATGGTAAGCTATGGACTCTACGTTTTCCTTGTTGACTCAACGATCAACTTTTGAGAGATGCTGCAGTGGATGGTTTTGACATTTATCCTTATTTTGATGTAGCATAGCTTGATCACTGATATATCCGAACTTATTTCCTTATAATCTGAATGGTTGAGCAATTGTCCCATTTCTCACGCTCCTTGTGAACTGGAGTATACTCTGGTTGGACTACGATCGTCGAGTCTGCTTCTACGATCACTGAAGTTGCACTCCGTTAATTGAAGTTACATTACGATCGTTGAGTTCTTTCAAACTTTAATCTGCGATCATTGACTGTCTTGGTCCTTGAGATGAATTTTATCAAGCAATTCTTTTGGATTAAGGTAGCTCAGGAAGGGCCAACCTCTTAAAGTGAGCTAAGGGTCAGGTTTGTCCCTGAGGCGCTTTCTAGATGAAATACTTTAGGAGTTATTTGCACTAACATCTCTTTTGACCTTTTCTGTTGGGGAAGTCCTCTGCCAACTTTGGACAATTGCATTTGCTATGATCGTGGTGTCCTCCTACTCTACACTACGATCGGATGTTTGATCTTAGGCATTCCATGATTTTGAGTTGGGTGGCTGATAGATTATCAGTAATACATTTTGAGAAGTTCTTACTGACTATGGATCATCATTTGGTTCATCAGCCACAAAGTTTTGAGACTCTGTAGCTGGTACATTGCTTCATAGTATATCTCCGTGTTGTTGTTTCTTAACAGATCACTACTCCCCCATGGGTGATGCTGTTTTCCCAAATAGATGTGATTCCCTTTACTTTAGGTTCATTTGAAGGCCACCTCACATATCTCCTTCTGATCGGAATCACAATTTTCACTTAGGTCTCCTTGTATCGTAGGCATGGATATTTTTAGGATTGATCACTCTACGATCTTTTGATGGCACTACGAATGTAGTCTTCTTTGACAGTCTTGTGTGTGTGATGTTCTGCTCCCGTAATGAGTTCCTCTTGACTGATGATATTCTAATGTGAGCTTCTTTGAGGATTCTTCTCATATAGCAATTTTTACTTGCTTTTGAGCACATAAGACCATTTTCACCTTTGGTTGAATGGCCTGATTCCATATACATATTAGCAGCCATGTGAGCTCCATTCTGGTTAGCTCAGCGGGTCTTCAAGGACAGGCTTGGACATATAGGAATTTTATCAGAATCATCTCTGAACAGTCCTTAGCCTTTTGCTGGTTGAGTCTTCTTGTCTGAAGTCTTCTGCTTAAGCATTCCTTAGCGTGGTCAGACAGACCAAGTACCTGTAGGTTTAAATACATTTCTATCTTTGGTACCCACAATTAAATGGGTCCTGCTAGGTTAGTTTTCTAAACCCATGTTCCTCATATTTGGGTAATCATCACATTTATCACCAACAGTCATATTCATGCATGCAACTAGTTTTAGATAATACATTTTGAGATGGATGAAGGTGAGTGTGTGTAAGATTTGTCATTTTAATAACACACTCTTTTTCTTTGATGGTTTTATCATTTGCAGGGTTATGTTCACAAGATTTAAGTGTCCACAGAGTGAGAATCAACTCTACGATTTAGGAGTATCTAGTTGATTCATGGAGGTGATCAGTTTCTACATATCATCAAGATACTCTTTTAGAACTGATCATACTCTGTGTGTTGTCAAACACTTAGAACATAGGTTTGTACATACATACTAACCCACCAGCAAGATTACTTCTCATAGAATTAATTTGGCTAGTGATGCTCTTATGACCCATTTCAGATTTCCTTCAAGATGTCATCTTCAACCTAAAACTTGGATGGAGAGAAAGTTTATAGGCATTTAAGTTTCCATCCTCAGGTTACTTTCTCTCTTCACCTTTTTAGGTAGATTATGACTCCTTGACAGAATGCTGTTATAGTTCATAAGAAGATGCATTTATGATGTACACATTCATAATAGTGAGGAACCGTACCTTCTTACTATCAGTTTCTTAACAATCATTTACCTTTAATATACTGAGTTTAGGCATTGATGTGCATAGTTTCACATTTGCTCCTGACAGCTAATTACTCTTGTTGGCCTTTAATCAATCAGTCGTAGTCTTGAAGATACATCATGAGAATCTTAGCATCTTTAGTTCTTTGACATCCTTCAGTTCACAAGTTTGCACCCAGCTGCTGGTAGGCCAGACACATGTTTGAGAAGAACTTCTTTCTTCTCTGGATAAGCATTTCTTAGCATGTATGGCCTTTTCATCTTTCAGGCTGGTGGATGCTTGACTCTGTGTTGTTGATGTCTCTTAGGCTATCTCGTCTGGTCTTCAGACTATAAGATTGACTGCATGCTAGGATTGGTCTTGTTGATATAATATTTGAGAATATGGACCAATCTGAGCAGCTTCAGGTGTATATACACCTTTACCTATACACAATATTTCCAACGTATGAGCTCATCTGCATATAACAAGTGACTTACTACTAAACTAAGTTTAGAATAATGTTTGTGCCTGGGATCAAACTCAAAGCGATTAACTTTTGAATATAGCATGAGAACCTGCTCTGATACCAATTGTTAGTTCCCAATAGGCACAATAGATCTAGAAGGGGGGTTGAATAGATCCTTTTTAATTTCAAATACTTTTTTCTTTTGTTTTGTATTGCTATTAAATTAGCATATGACAAACATAAGAATCTTTTCAAGCACAGCGGAATAAGTAAAAGATCCCCTTCATTGATATATTCATAATCATACATACATTGTTCGTAGAGTTAGTTTGGTTGTAAGCAGTTAAAACGTACATAGCAGTTAATAAATATAATGTAAATGACATAATGTAAAAGACACAAGGGGTTTTAAGTGGTTCAGAGACTCAAGCTCCTAATCCACTCTTCTGCTTTCAACTAGCAGGATTTTCACTAAGGAAGGGCAGCACCCTGAATCACTAAGATTCCTTCAAGGCCAGCAGCCTTGGGACTTTAGTTCACTAAGAACTCTTTATGGCCAGCAGCCTTGGAACGTCTCTAGTTCCCTAAGAACTCTTCAAGCCCTACAGGCTTGGAACTTCATTTAGTCCCTTCGGACAAGGACCCCTCAGGCCCTGGCTTCTTGTTGTTGTTGTTGTAGTTGGTGCTGTGCTGCTCTAAGATGTCTTTAAGCTTGATCATCTTTTGTACTTAGCAGCTTGGTGTGGTCCTCTTTGCATTCTGCTTTGAGACTGGACCACATCATCTTTGGTGCAACTAATCTTCTTACGTTCTGCTCATCTTTGTATATTGTCAGCAGTGCACCATCACCATTTACTGAACCCTTCTCAACATGTTGACATACATGGTTCTGCACTTGCTTTGCTTCAGCTTTGGGTTCATGGTGAATCGTAGAGTGGCTCTTGGGATCTGCCCTGTGCTTTGACATTCTTTTGAATGCTATCTTCTTGTCCTTCTCGACTCTCAGCTTAGATGCCAATTCAGAGGGCATTCTTATCTTTGTTGAGTGAAGCTTTGATCTGTTCAAGTCCATCTTCAAAGTTGCTTCACTTCCACCTTCGTAGTCTCACTGTCGCTGAGACTTGTTCTATTTGAGCTCAGGTGGAACTCGTAGAGTCAACATTAGCAATTTAACCAACTCAACGATTCTGCAACATTGCAATCATCAGCACCTTTTGATCGTTGAAGCTCTGACATATTTATACTCCTTCCCAATCTTCCCGTTGAGAAGTAGCCGTTAGAATCTCTTTGAAATGCTTCGCAGATCTCGAGTTATTTGATGTAGACTGCAGATGTCACATGTCTTACTTTTCTAACACTGCAGTCTACTGTTTCACCTACCATGTCAGATATATCACTTTAATGTCTTGGACAGGTCGAAGAATTTATTTCCTCCTTCTGATTTCTCGATCAGAGGTTGTCCTTTTGCATCGATGCTCTCAATAAGTTCTTGTCCGAATATTACCCTTCAGATTGAACCGTTGCCAATGCTTCAGTCTTCAGTTATTCGAACTCTACGATCCTGATGAATATCTTCATAGGACCTAATCGTAGTGTCATGTTGACTGCTAGAGACAACACTACGATCTTGAAGAGTGTTGATTGGATCTTCAATGTAGAACACCTCTTCCATCTTTTGTGCAGTGCTTCAACACTTCTGTTTGCCTCAACATTTCTTAGATACTGATGACTTGACTTCTTTGCCCTGGCCCCTTCTGAATAGCAATAAACTTCAGATTTGTGGCGTGTCCAGCTCGCTTTCTCCTTGTGATCTCCCATTCACTTATCATCAATGGACTGACCCAATGCTTAATCACTTTAGCCTTGTTCTTCAGAAGCTGTCCAGTATCTCTGTATGTACATCATCAGTTCTTTCTTTGTTTGGCAAACACTACGATCCTGATTGCTTCCAAGATCATCGTCTTCTGTCTATTTGATAGCAACTGCACTTGCTGACTTTCCTTAGTCAGTTACTGAAGTCTTCTTCTGATCTCGTTGTGGAAGACTTCATCTTGAATGACTTCACAACTCAATCTGGATGCTGATTGGGTTGGTGCTTAGATCTTCTGTTAGCTTGCAAGTCATTCGTTGAGTGCTCTCTGGTTTCCTTTATGATGGGATGTATCTTTGCGCAGTACTTGACGTAGGCTTCATTCCTTTGGATATCCTGGGAGTGCTCATTTGTTGAGAATTGTATTTGCTCTACCATTCTGCCTTGGCATTGTGAGCACATCTTTTGAGGTCATAGTTCTGCACTCTACGATTCTGATTTGGCTGTGCAGACACTACGACTCCGTGATTAGATCTTGACACTCTATGATTTTTGCCTTGTGCTTGTTGTCTTCATCTGATCTTGCCCGACTACGATCTCTGCATGTAATCAATTGACTCTATGACTCAGAGTGTAGTCTACGATCCTTGACTTGGCTTCGGCATCAGTAGACTCTATGTCTTTGAGTGTAGTCTACGTTTCTCACTTGGCTTTGGCAGATTCTCGATCGGCTCGTAGGCAGGCTCTCTACGATTCTGAACATGACTTCATCAGCTAACTTTGGCTACAAGGAAGTTCGACTCGACACACTATGATCCTTCTTCGTCTCTCCTGGCAGTCTACGAACTCCGAGATCTACTATCTTGCAGACTACGATTCTACCTTGACAGCTCTCGAGTTCTTCTTAACTCTTCAGGCAAACTACGATTTACAGTGCGATTGCTTTCGTGATCGATATGCCTATCTATTACATCATAAGATCAACCTAACATGCTTGATCTTTCTATGTTTATAGTCCTTGTACATCATTTCTTTTTAAGGACTTTACAAAGCTGTTTTGCTTATGTAGGATCAACCTAACATGCTTGATCAATTCATTCTAAGTCCTTGTACACATGGTTCTATTATCTATCAAAGGACTTTACAGCTTTTCTTAATGCAAGCATACTTGCATTTTCATTCATATATATTATAGAGTCAAATCATATATAAATAGGAATAACATTCATATGCTTATTCCTGACAAACTTTATTACCAAGCATGCTATTAAGTGGTTTAATTACCTTACAATTATTCCACATCGATATTATTGATATTCACACTTAGTGTACTTGAGTTCGTACAGTCTTGGACTTGTACTTCATTTAAAGTTCTATAATTCTTGAACTATGTCAGATAGAGTCTGAACCTTTGTTTGGTCAGACAAGTATATGAAGTTTTATAAAAGCTATCCAAACCAATTGATGGTAAGGATTCTTAGACTGAAAGAACACCCCTTCTATGATAGGGGAATACCCCAGGTATCTAATATAAGATATAAAGAACAAATTTAAATGTTATGCATATACATGGTGTACGCGAGGCTGATCCCCTCAAGTACTTATTCTGTAGTCAGTAACTAAAGGGTCAATTAGCTATTGATTCCATTGGAGTGTTATAGTTCAAAGTCTACTTGACTAGCAGTTATTCTAAAAGCAATCATTATCTTTGCTTATAATATTCATATTGTTGAATCTTTCAGATATTCATATTGTTGAATTCATTGTCAAATATTTTCCATTCATCATGATATATCCTTATTATTGTATTTAAACTTGTTGAGCAAATTTGTTGCTCGTCCTTGCTATATCATGAATTATATTGCAGCTAAGCTCGAGACCTCAGGAAAGGACAAGGGTAAAGGAAAGATGTAGGATAGTCGCCAGGAGCAGACTTTACTATATGCCTAGTTTAAATTACTGTTATGTAATGTGAACCCTAATTATTATTTTAGGGTATGTTTGTAAGATTGTATTAAGGTTATCGAATCTTGGGACTAGTAACACCTTTTGAATGAACGATGTACGTTTATTATATTCCGCATTTTAGTTATCGTATGTTGTTTAGAGGTGTATGTTTGTATTTTATCGTGATGACAGGTTGGTATCAAAGCCTAGGTTATAAACGTTAGGAATGTGAAACCTAGGTTATAACCTTAGTAAGAAAACTCAAGAAGTGTAGGTAAGTGATGGGATGAGGAAATCCATCGGGTTTTATTGTGATATTGAAGTGGTTTATTTAAATGAAAAATGATTGATAGACGTCTTAAACTTATTAATGCTAACATGGATATCATATCACATAAAGCCTAATTATTTCTTCCTTTCCTCAGATCATGTCGCCTAGGAGACTTCAGCGGAATCAGAGGGAGGAAGGATCTGTTAACAATGGTGGAGGGGAAAATGTTGATCCAATGTAGAACTTCGTTAACACATTAACGAAGGCAATGCAAAAACAGACCCCTTGAAGAATGAGACCGATGACAACAACATTGCTAGCTTTAAGGACTTTAAATTGGTAGGACCACCGGAGTTCCGAGGAACCTTGGACCCAATTGAAGCCCAGACATGGATAGAAGAAATGGAGAAGGTGTTTGAGGTTGCACGAGTGGCCGAAGCACAGAAGACGAGTTTTGCCACTTTCATGATGAAGGGCGAAGCTAATTATTGGTGGAAGGCCAATAAGGGATGAACAGACGAATGAGTTATTCCTTGGGACAGATTTAAGGAGCTATTCCTTGAGAATTACTTCTAAGAGAATACGGAACAAGATATGGAAGTTAAGTTTCTTGAACTGAAGCAAGGCAGTATGATTGTCGCAGAGTACGCGACAAGATTTAATGAGTTAGCCCGATTCGCGTCACATCAGGTTGTCACGGAGGCCAGAAAGGCAAGGAGTTTCGAATTAGGACTGAAACCATGGGTGCAGAAAGCAGTGGCTGTATTGAAGATTAAGACTTACTCTGATCTTTTGGAAAGGGATATCATTGCTGAATGAGGCAATGAAGCCATCACTTGATTCAAACAAGAGAAGAAGACCGATCAAGATGGACAGAAAGGGGGAAGTAGCAGAGGAAGCAACCCCAACAAGCGTAAATGGACGGAGAACCAATCCTCGGGAGGTAATAAGTCCGGAGGGGAAGCCAAGAAAAGTATAAAGTGCAACAACTATGGGAGGAGTCACTTGGGGGAGTGTATGAAGGGAAAGAGTGTTTGTTATCGTTGTGGAGAACCGGGGCAGATGGCTCCTCAGTGTCCGAATAACCAGAAGGGATGATGTTTCTCGTATGGAGCCACATACCATAAAATCAAGGGCTGCCCTTAGAAAAAGGGCGATGCAGCTAGCGGGAATCACAACAACTACAACAATGGGCTAAACATTGGAGGGACAGCCAGTCAAGCCAACAGACCAATGACATGCACGTTCAACATGACCGTACAGGATGCGGTGGAATCTAAGGACGCGGTGTCAGGTATCATTCCGATCAATGATATAGATGCATACGTGTTATTTGATTCGGGTGCTACCTGCTCTTTTTTTTCTAAAGAATTTGCTAAACAGTTAGACTTACCCATTGAGAGATTAGAACACCCTATGAACGTAGAAGTAGCGAACAAGGAAATTATTCCCGTAGAATATATTCATAAGAATTGTTATGCCGAATTATGAGGATTTAAGCTTAAAGTGGATTTGATACCGATTCGTTTGGGGGAGTTCGATTTAATACTTGGAATGGATTGGTTATCGGTTCACGGAGCAGTTATAGATTGTAAAAAGAAGTGTGTACACCTTAAGACTCCGAATAAGTCGAAGGTGGTATTTTATGGTAGTAAATCGCCAAGACAATCTCATTGTCTGACGATGGTGCAAGCTCAGAAATCGCTTAGGAAGGGTTGTATAGGTTATTTGGCTCACATAATTGATACTCGATGAGTCAAGGGTGAACTGAGTCAGATACCTATTGTAAGGGATTTCGTTGATGTCTTCCCAGACGAGATTCCGAGATTGCCACCAGATAGAGAGATTGAGTTTGTCATTGATTTGGCACCAGGGATAGCACCAGTATACAAAGTGCCGTATCGTATGGCACCGGTAGAGATAAAAGAACTAATGGTTCAATTACAAGAGTTGTTAGATAAGGGATACATTCGACCGAGCATATCACCGTGGGGGGCACCAGTCTTATTCGTGAAGTAGAAAGATGGGTCGCTAAGACTTTGTATCGACTACCGAGAGTTGAACAAGGTCACCATTAAGAATAAGTACCCGTTGCCCAGGATAGACGATTTGTTTGATCAGTTGAAGGGGGTAAAGTACTTTTCAAAGATTGACTTGAGAACCGGTTATCACCAACTGAAAGTGAGGCCGGAAGACATTCCAAAGACGGCATTTAGAACTCAGGTATGGACACTTTGAGTTTCTGGTAATGTCATTTGGATTAACAAATGCGCCAACAATATTTATGGATTTGATGAACAGAGTGTTCAAACAGTATTTGTATAAGTTTGTTGTCGTTTCATAGATGACATACTAGTGTATTCAGAGACGGAGGAAGAACACGTTGATCATCTTCGGATAGTGTTGGAGACATTAAGGAGGGAGAAACTGTACGCAAAATTCTCGAAGTGTGAGTTTTGGTTGCAGAGAGTGCAGTTTTTAGGGCACGTTATCGACAAAAATGGTGTTTTAGTGGATCCAGCGAAGGTAGAAGCGGTTATCAATTGGGAGCAGCCGAAGACGCCGACAAAAATTCGGAGTTTCTTAGGATTGGCGAGATACTATCGAAGATTTATTCTGGATTTTTCAAAATTAGCATCACCGTTGACCAATCTTACCAGAAAGACAGTTACGTTCGTTTGGACGGAGAAGTGCGAGGAAAGTTCTCTAGAATTGAAGAAGAGGCTTAGTCAAGCACCTGTGTTGGCCTTACCAGACAACACGGGAGGGTTTATAGTGTATAGTGATGCGTCACACAAGGGTCTTAGTTGTGTACAGATGCAACACGACAGGGTCATTGCGTACGCGTCACGTCAACTGAAAGATTATGAGAAGTGATATACGACTCATGACCTGGAGTTAGCAGCAGTAGTTTTTGCTTGAAGATTTGGAGGAATTATTTGTATGGCGAGAAGTGTGAGATATATACGGATCACAAGAGTCTGAAGTATATCTTCACGTAGAGAGAGTTAAACATGAGGCAGCGCCGATGGTTAGAATTAATCAAAGATTATGATTGTGAGATTATGTACCATCCAGGCAAAGCAAATGTAGTGGCAGATGCCTTGAGCAGAAAAGGCAGAGAGAAGTTATTGAAGTTAACCATTCATGAAGAATTGGTGAAAGATTTCGAACGACTAGACTTGGAAATTAGGTATCCGATGGAGACCGACGACCAATTATTTACAGTGATAGCGAGTCCGACTTTATTGGATGAGGTTAAAGAGGCACAAGAAAAGGACGAAGATTGCAATAACATCAAGAAGCGATTGACTGAAGGTGATGAATTGAAATTTAAGATTAATAGCACTAGACTACTAAGATTTGAAGGACGAATTTGGGTACCGTTAGTACCAGAACTGGGAGAGGAGATTTTGCAAGAAGCGCATAGTACGAGATACTAGATACACCCAGGAAGCATGAAGATGTACCAAGATTTGCGTCATCACTTCTTGTGGCCAAACATGAAGAGAGAGGTTACGGAATGCGTAAGTAGATGTCTAACTTGTCAGAGAGTCAAGACAGAGCACCAACGACCAAACGGGTTATTACAACCATTAGAGATTCCAGAATGGAAATGGGAGCACATCACAATGGACTTCGTGGTGGGACTTTTGGCAATGCAAAAAGAGCACGACGCCATATGGGTGATTGTAGATCGTCTTACTAAGTCAGCTCACTTTTTGCTGATTAAGATTAAGTATAGTTTGGACCAGTTAGCCAAATTGTATGTCAAGGAAATTATCTCGAGGCATGGGGTGCCGATATCTATTGTATCAAATAGAGATCCGCGTTTCACGTCAAATTTTTGGAAGAGTCTTCAAGAAAGAATGGGGACACAACTACGAATGAGTATTGCGTATCATCCGCAGACTGATGGGCAAAGCGAGAGAACAATTCAAACACTTGAAGACATGCTCCAAGCTTGAGTGATGGACTTCAAGGGTAGTTGGGAGGATCACCTTCCATTAGTAGAGTTCACGTATAATAATAGTTATCCTGCCAGTATTGGAATGCCACCGTACGAAGCACTGTATGGGAGGAAATGTAGAAAGCCTTATCTTTGGGACGAAGTTGGAGAACGTCGACTGTTGGGACCAGAGTTGGTACAACAGACGGTAGAAATCATCAAGGTGATAAGAGCCCGACTAGTAGCAGCTCAAGATTGCCAGAAGAAGTATGCGGATTTACATCGCAAGAAGAGAGATTTTGAAGTAGGAAGCTATGTATTTCTGAAAGTATCTCCCTAGAAAGGGAAGATTCGTTTTGGGAAGAAGGGCAAGTTGAGCCCTAGGTTCATAGGACCGTTCGAGATTCTGAGGCGAGTCGGTGAAGTGGCGTACGAGGTTGCGTTACCTCCTGAACTTGACCACATTGACAATGTGTCTCATGTGTCAGTATTGCGGCCGTATAAACAGGACTACAAGCACGTTATCTCCTATGAACCAATCCAAGTCGAGAAAGACTTATCGTACGAGGAAGTTGTTGTCCAGATACTAGATAGGAGGGAACAGAAGCTGAGGAATAAGATTATCAATTTCATTAAGATTCTTTGGAGGAATCACGCAGCAGAAGAAGTTACGTGGGAGCTAGAAGAGAAAATGAGAGCGAATTATTCGTTTTTATTTGAGTAACCTTATTTTTGCAATTCCGAGGATGGAATTTTTAGAAGGGGGAGGGATGTAACGTCCATGAATATGAAACTCCTTATTTAATTAAATATGTGATTTAATTTTTTATGAGTTAGTTTTGTGAGTTTATTTAAACCTTATGTGGTTATGTGAATTTATGAAATGATTAAAGGGAATCACTAATAGTTTATTTAAATTAGTGGACTAACCCTAAGAGTTTAATATCAAGAATTGATAGGATTCTTAATAATTTCAATTTATTTGAATATAGTAGCAAGATTTGAACGTATTGATTTATGTCAAGTATGAGTATATCACCATTGAAGAAGTTAATTAATCCCATATGAAACTTATGTGGTGATAGGAATTAGAACTGGCTTGAAGCTAACCTATTTTGGCACTTTGCCGAGGCCCCTACGTAGCAACTACGTGGTCCCAAAGAAATTAAAATGGAGCAAATGCCCTTGATGTCCAAACTTAGAAAGTTAAGTTCTGCTATAAAAATGAATTGGAACATTGGAGAAATGTGTGACATGCATAGAATCATATAATAAGATTATATTCTAATGATATGGAGTATCAAGTAGTGAAATAAAATCATAAGTGATTGTTAAACAGAAATAAATTAATATCTGTGCATTCCAGAAATTGAAAAAAGAAGTTATGTGTGTACACTTGATATATAATATTAAATAATTTTATAATATGCCTATGTGAGTAGTAGAGATAATTATGAAACTACCCGAACAATAATACTTGACTGCGTTATTTTATTGCGTGTATTTAATGTACATGGGTTATATAATGTGAGTACATAAATAATCCCCAAATTTCCTTATGTAGTAGCATTTACACATTTATATTACATCATGGGAATTATAGTGTCCAAACCAAGCCTTAGTTGGTCAAGTATGCTGAGATTTCTTCTTGTTCCAAAATGAGTGTCACAAAGGTACATGAACAGTAGTATGAAGCTAAAACACATAACTTTCATTAGCTAGAAATTCTTGGCCATTGGCTATGGATGTGGGTAGTTGGCCAACCTTTTGTTGTCCAATGTGTTCTTGATGTTTCCTTAGATTCAAACCTTTGTGTAAATTGAATGCCCAGTTCAAGCTCCTTCTATAAATAATAGCCTAATTCTCAGAGTTTATGTTGATGTTGTTTATCTGTGGAACCTCTGAGAATTTGAAATTGAGTGTGGGTTGTCCATAGAAGATGCTAGCAAGTTCAGAGGAAAGAAACTAAGTCATTAGCTCCAAGAGGTATAAAATCTTAACTTATGTTCTTGAAATGGGTTTTGTCAAATTCTTGAAATTACTTGAAATTCTTTGTTAATCAAAGTGATTTGGCATGCTATAATGTGTTTAGGAAGTAGTCTTGCATATATGAACTCCTAAATGATGATATTAAGCATGGTTAAATCAAGTTGAAGTGTTGATGTTTGAGGCTCTGCAGAGCAGGCGTGTTTACGCTTCGAACTCGACTGGCCTTGTTGTGCACCTTATTTATACTAGGGTAGTGCTTGTAGCAGTATTCTATGCATACCTCTTAGAACCGATTCTTTGGTTTTGTTTGTGATATGTGTTATTAACTTGATGTTATGACTTAGATACATACCTATAGAGGAATATAACATGTAATGTAAAGCTTTTGTATGTGGTATGAAGTAACCAACTTGGATTAGTAAGAAAGTTGTAGCAAAACTTAAAGTTTTCAAAACTAACTTTGAGGAAAACTTATGTTCCCAAGTTCTGAACTTACGAGACCATATACATGACAAAATTGGAACCTAAATAAGCATGATGTGTGATTCATAGCTATTGTATCCATGACCAACTTGATGAGCTTGGTGCTAGAACTTAGTTTGAAAAGAAAGGCTTAATACAATAAGACTAATGAACACAAATGCTAAAGATATTCTGATCTTGAAAGGAGGTTAACATGACTTAACTCCTTATGATAAAAGTTTTTGAAGTTGTCTTATATGTGCTATCTTGCATCATTCGTGCTAAAATGATTTCAAAGATAACCTTGGACATATTATCAAACATAAGTGCATATTATGTGAGTATTTAGATACTAAAGTAGTAAGATGTCATGTTATAGCTATATTACTCCTAAATATGATTCATATGTATTAAACTTGATGATTACATGATTTTTATGTTTTAATGACATATAAAGTGTAAGTTAAACTTGAAGTAGTAAACTCAAGTATGGTCATGTGCTATGTGAAACTCTAGCATTTATGTATGTTAAAATGTATGTGTAATTGGTGTGTTAGAGAGTTGGATTTGGAGTCGAGAGCTGCGAAGCTCAACCTTGAGTGCAGCGAGGGACAGTAGCATTTGCTGCCGTCCCTAAGCTTTCAGACCGAGCATGCACACTGCTACTTGGCAATCCTGCGATCTTGACAAGATTCTATTTTGGTTTGAAGTTTCAAGGCATGCTTATATGATTACTTTATCTTGTATTATGTGACCAATGTGCTTTGTAATGTGTTGAGAAGCATGTTATGTGATGACTTGATTGTTTTTAGTGTAAACACATATTAGTTTATATATACTAATTGAAATGATCGACTTGATAACGTTAGGTCATTTCAACTCAAGTAATTAAAGCTAGAATTATATTATAGCTGAGCAAACAGGCAAGTTCCCTAACTTTACTCAAATTATTATTGAGCAAGTTCCTTGAACCCTACTTTTATTGAGCAAGTTCCCTAACTTTACTCAAATTATTATTGAGCAAGTTCCTTGAACCCTACTTTTATTGAGCAAGTTCCCTAACTTTACTCAAATTATTATTGAGCAAGTTCCCTGAACCCTAATTTTATTTAGCAAGTTCCATAACTTTACACAAATTATTATTGAACAAGTTCCTTGAACCCTACTTTTATTGAGCAAGTTCCTTAAACTTACTCCAATTATTATTGAGCAAGTTTCCTTGAACTTCACTCTTGATTTTGAAAGTTTCCTATCCTTCCTATATCGTATTGGGCAGGTTATTGTTGAATTGAAAGTTATTCGTTTAAGCTTGAACTTTATTACCAAGCATGCTATTAAGTGGTTTAATTACCTTACAATTATTCCACATCGATATTATTGATATTCGCACTTAGTAGTACTTGAGTTCGTATGTCTTGGACTTGTAGATTTCATTTAAAGTTCTATAATTCTTGAATCTGTGTAGATATATAGTCTGAACCTTTGTTCGGTCAGACAAGTATATGAAGTTTTATAAAAGCTATCCAAACCAATTGATGGTAAGGATTCTTAGACTGAAAGAACACCCCTTCTATGATAGGGGAGTACAACATGTATCTAATATAAGATACAAAGAACAAATTTAAATGTTATGCATATACATGGTGTACGCGAGGCTGATCCCCTTAAGTACTTATTCTGTAGCCAGTAACCAAAGGGTCAATTAGCTATTGATTCCATTGAAGTGTTATAGTTCAAAGTCTACTTGACTAGCAGTTATTCTAAAAGTAATCATTATCTTTGCTTCTAATATTCATATTGTTGAATCTTTCAGATATTCATATTGTTGAATTCATTGTCAGATATTCTCCATTCATCATGATATATCCTTATTGTTGTATTTAAACTTGTTGAGCAAACTTGTTGCTCATTCTTGCTATATCATGAATTATATTGCAGCTAATCCCGAGACCTCAGGAAAGAACAATGTTAAAGGAAATACGTAGGATAGTCGCTAGGAGTAGACTTTACTATATGCCTAGTTTAAATTACTGTTATGTAATGTGAACCCTAATTATTATTTTAGGGTCTGTTTGTAAGATTGTATTAAGGTTATCGAATCTTGGGACTAGTAACACCTTTTGAATGAACGACGTACGTTTATTATATTCCACTTTTTAGTTATCGTATGTTGTTTAGATGTGTATGTTTGTATTTAATCGTGATGACCGAACCGGGGTCAGATGACCTGAATTTGGGGGCATCACAACATGTATGAACACTTTAATGATGGTTTGGAACTAGCTTAAATTGTTTGAAATCAAGTTGGGTGATACTCGCATTCTGAGTCCGCTCACTTTATACGAATTCAACGTGGCGCATTTATACATACTGTTTATCTTGGGGTGTAAGCGTTATTGCGTGCATTACACTCGAGAACCGATTCTTTGGATTCTGTTATGCTAGATTATGCTAGTATGGTATTATGACTTATATACATATGAAAAAGGAGGTATAACCTGTGTTATAAGGTTTCCTTATGAGTTATGAAGTGTCCAACATGATTTAGTAGAAGATCTTTAACAAGGACTTTAAGTCTTGAAAACAAACTTTATCTGCAAATTTGTATCTTAGTAGTCTATACACATGACTGATTTTACACATAAATGAGTATGCTATAGTGTACATAGTTCCTTTGTTCTTAATCAAACTCGTTAGACCTTGTGTGAGAGAAGTTTCTGAGAAAACTTGGTATATTAGAACTAAGGTGCATGAATGCTACTTGATATACATTCTGATCTTGAAAAGATGTTAACATGACTTGACTACACATGATAAGAGCTTTAAAGTTGTCTTGTATGTGTTAAATTGCATAGTTCAAGTTTAAAATGGTTTCAAAAGCAAACTTAGGTATGTTTTCAAGCCATTTGCATTTAGCATGAGTAGTTAAGTTCTGAGAATCTAAAATAACATGTTTACATTATTATGTCTCTAAGCATAACTCTTATATGTTTGATTTAACGGTAGTAAACCAAACATGAGTTTAAAGCATGATTCGAAGTGTTAAACGGTGATAATTGTGAATAAACCATATTAATACTATAAGCATGAGTATTAACCGAATGTATGACATCATTATGTAGACATATGGCCAAAGTTATAAAGTGTGGTGGTTGTATGACCTTTTAAGCTTTAATTCCATGGAAATTCATAAACTAAGAACTTGTAAAGGTGAACTCAAGAATGGTCATATGCTTATGTGAGAACCTCTAGCATGTATGTATGTTAAAATATAAGTGTAGAGGTATGATGGGACTGAAATTAGGAGAGCAGTAGCTCAACCTTGAGTCCGGACAAGGAGGCGCTTGCAATGCTTGCCGTCCTAAGCTTCTGCAGGCGCGCAATTATGCCATCCTACAGTCAAGATTAGTTTCTGTTTTTGATCTGAAGTTCAAGGCATGCTTATATAATTATATTAACTTGTAATATATGACCAATATGCTATGTAATGTGTTAAGAAGCATGCTATGTGATAGAGTTGAATGTTAATTATGACTTTCAAATGTTAAGTCCAAAAAAATGTTTACAAGATATAAAGCAATGATACGTTGTTTAAATTTGTGATGTCTTACGAACTGATGTGTGCTATGAAAATATAGGATAGGTGATGTGTATGAAGTTACAACTAAGTTAGACGTTTATGTGTACGTTGAACTTACCTATATGAGTTTATATAACTAATGGGCATCCTATACATATAATACACTATAATAGGATTCAAAAGTGTTGGTTAAATTTCGTGGATAGACTACGCTTAAGGCAAGTTTCCTAACTTACACAACTTTGGATTTTGTGCAAGTTCTTGAATTTCATGTGATTCGTATATTGAATGCAAGTATCCTAAACCCTTTCATTACTTTATTCAACGGATATCGTAAGCAAACCATTTCTCTTTGAATGCAAGTTATCTTACTTTCTCGTTCAATTGAGCTAGTATGTTAAACTTTTGAGAAAACTATTATTCATGTTGAACTTGGTATTGTTCTTGAATATTTTGAAAGTGTCTATACCATTTGATTCGGCTAGACTATATGCATGTTTATAAAACTGTCCAAACCAATTGACTGGTACAAAAATCTTGAAAACTAAGTTGAACAACCCTTATGGTAAGGGGAGTGTTTATTGTTGGAAGCCCCAACACACGCGTGAATATTACTGTGTAGTTATGCATAACTTAGAGTATTGTAGATTGATCATCTATCATACTTGATTCTTTTGGGTTATCAGTTTAATATTGGTAATTCTAGTAGATGTTCAATAGTCCTTAGTAACTGCTCAGTATAAATTGTTTATCCAGTTGGATACATTGATAGCCTTTGAATTCATATATATCTGTTGATCTATATTGAATTATCGTTCATATTCCAAGGATTTGATTCAAGAATTGTTGATATTCATTATTCATGATATTATTCTGAAACCCTAAACTATCTTAGAGATGATACTTTGATATTTCAAACTCGTGTTATAGAACTCTTTACCCTTGTTGTATATTATTTGATGGGCAATTTGTGCTCATTCTTGCTTATTAAAACCTTTCAGTTAAGGCGGAACAGGGAAGTGTCTCTGGAAAAGATAAGGGCAAGGGCAAGGCTACCGACTAGCTTGTTCCTATATGTTTAAGACTATTATATTGTATTAAGACTGTTTGCAGACTGTGTTTAAGCTTAAGTAGGATTATGTAATAAGTCTTTATTCGATGTTATTATGTAATCTATTAAGTACTGTAGGTTGCGATACTTGGGGGAATAATTATAATAAATCATTGTATATTATTCTAAATTGGATTTTTCGTTGTGAATATGTAATTCTAGTTATTATAGTATTACCATGAGTACGCGATGAACCGAATTCGAGTGACCAAGTGGTGGTCCGAATTTGGGGGCGTCACAGACAATATCGCACTCTTACCCGTATATGATCTGCAACTCAACGCGTCAGCTACCACGTTCGCTTTTCCAGGATGGTATTAAATAGTATGATCATAATCTTTCAATAGCTTGAGCCAACATCGTTGTCGCATGTTGAGTTCCTTTTGTGTGAAGAAATATTTGAGGCTTTTATGATCCGTATAGATCTCCACTTTCTCCCCATACATGTAATGCCTCCAGATCTTTAGTGCAAAAACGACTGCTGCCAACTCTAGATCATGAGTAGGATAATTCCTCTCATATTCTTTGAGTTGTCATGAGGCATAGACTATGACTTTCCCATGTTGCATGAGAACACATCCTAACCCTTTGCCTGAAGCATCATTATCGATGACAAATCCCTACGAACCAGATGGTATTGTAAGAACAGGTGCTGAAATGAGTCTCCTCTTGAATTCTTGAAAACTCTTATCACATTCCTCGCTCTAACCAAATTTTGTATCTTTTTGAGTCAGCTGAGTTAATGGAGTAGCGATTCGAGAAAATCCTTCCATGAATCTCCTATAATAACCAACTAAGTCCAGAAAGCTACGTACTTCGGTCACTGACTTAGGTTGCTCCCAGCTTTGAATTGCTTCAATCTTTGCCGGGTCAACAGATATTCCGTGATTTGATATCACATGCCCAAGGAATGCTACTTCCTCAAGCCAGAACTCGCATTTCTTTAACTTGGCGTACAACTTGTTTTCACGAAGCTTTTGGAGAATCAGCCTCAAGTGTTGCTCATGATCTTCACTACTTTTGGAGTATATGAGGATGCCATCAATAAAGATGACTACAAAATGATCTAAATATTCCTTGAATACTCGGTTCATCATATCTATGATGGCAGCAGGAGCATTAGTCAATACAAAAGACATGACTAGGAATTCGTAATGCCCGTACCAAGTTCTAAAAGCAATCTTTGGAATGTCATCAATTTTAATCTTCAACGGATGATATCCGAAATGAAGATCGATCTTTAAAAAGAATTTAGCTCCTTGCAACTGGTCAAACAGGTCATCAATGCGTGGCAACGGGTACCTATTTTTGATGGTGACATGATTTGACTTTCGATAGCCAATACAAAGTCGCATACTTCTATCTTTCTTCTTTACGAATAGAACAGGAGCACCCCAAGGACACGTACTAGGACGAATAAAACTGATGTCTAACTATTCTTGCAGTTGGGTCTTTAACTCCTGAAGTTCAATATGAGTCATTCGATATGGGGCTTTGGAAATGGGTTTTGTACTAGGTTCAAGGTCAATACCAAATTTGATTTCACGCTCTGGGGGTAGGCCAGGAAGTTCTTCAGGGAATACGTCAGGAAATTTATTAACAATAGAAATATCATTCAAATCTGACGTATTTTTGTTCAAATCTGTGACATGAGCTAAGAAAGCTTGACATCCATTTTTCAATAAACGAATAGCTTTATGGCTTGATATGAGAGTGATTAACTTTAGTGGTTTGGTTGCTTGAATTCACATAATAGGTTGGTTAGGAATATGAAAGCTAACAACCATACGAAAATAATCAATTTTAGCATGATGAGTAGTTTACCAATCAATCCCTAAAATCACATCAAATGCACGTATTTTCAAAGAGATAAGATCGACAGGTAACGTGCGGTTGTCGATTTGAATCAAACAAGACTTATAAACAGTGGATGTAATGATGGTTTCTCCCAACGAAGTTTCAACAGATAAGTCAAAGTCGAGTCAAATTTAAACGTTGAGCGCAAGTAGGAGAAATAAAAGAATGGGTAGAACCGATATCAAATAAGGTATAGACTTCGTAAGAGTTTATTATTAGCTTGTTCGTGTTGACCTCTTTCGGGTTCCTTGATTTTTAGGAGATCACGACAAACGCTCTCCCTTGAACTACCGATTTTAACTTGTCTGGGACGACATTTGGGGTCACCATCCCAACTGGACTTGGCTTCGCTGCACAACAAATTCGAGCTAGGTGACCTTCTCTTCTGCAATTATAACATGCTTTGGACTGCATTGTGCAGTTTGGACTGATTTGTCCCTCCCTTCCGTATTTGAAGCATACGGTTGGTGGTCATTCTCCTTCCTTAACAATGTTTGCTGGTGCTGATGTCTTTCCATCATTATTGAATCTTCTCTTCTTAAAATTTCCACTTCTATTGTCTTGACCATGATTACCACTGAAGTGGTTACCATTTTTGGCATGTTGATTCCCTACACGTTTGTTGTCACCGCTTCGATGACTGCTAGCACTGGTATTATCATTTTGCCGGCTACTATCTCTTGGTTGGGTTGACTCATTATTGCGCTCCAATAAGTGAGCCTTATTTACAATATTTGAATACAAACACAGTTTGTGAGAAATGAGGTATTGACGTATTTTGGGTTTCAAACCTCTTAGAAACATCCGCGTCATACGCTCCTCATTATAAACCAAATGGGATGTAAACTGGGATAACTCAGCAAACTTAGCCTCGTACTGCAATACAGTCATATTGTTTTCCTCTAGCTTGATGAATTCCACCTCCCTCATGTGATAGATACTTTCGGAAAAGTACTTGTCGTTGAACAGTTCTTGGAACTTCTCCCAAGACATCTTTAGTGTGGCAGGCTGAGTACGCTTTACAGATTTCGACCAGTAATCTGCCTATCCTCGCAACATGAAGGTGGCAAAGGGAATCTTTTTCTCCTTGGAGCATCCCAAGACATTAAATATCTTGGTGATATGCTTTATCCACGTCTTCGCCTTAAGTGATTCTGGCTTTCCCAAAAACTCTGGTGGTCCCAGCTCTTTGAACTGCTTTGCGGTGACCATCCGAGAGTTGCCAGTGTTTCCACTTGCATTTTGCACAGGAGTCTCTCTCGCCTGATGTTGCATGAATTGCAGAAAGCCTCTGAACAACCCATCGTTCATCATTTGGTCGGTGTTGTTGTTTACATGGTCTCCTGTGCTCCATTGCTTATCTTAACATTCTCGGATGTCATTTTCAAACACTACCACAAAACAAGGGTTAATTGACAAGCCACATATTATCCTATATTATGACCGACCAATTAAATAATAATTAAGCTTAGGTAGGTCATACTAGCAAAGGATTTACCCGTATCTCCCTTCCTAGTTCTAGTCTCACATCTCAGCCATGGATCAAATCCCTAAGCTTTGATACCAACTGTGACGCCCCCAAAATAGGTATACATCACCCATTCCGAGTCACCAAATACATGGTACAGAATTCAAATACAAACTTAATAATACATCTGTCGTGTAAAATACGACAAAACATAGGTGAGAGTTTTAACATGAATATTGTCTTCTAGGCAATATCCAAACTCAAATGGAGTCCTCATTACATTTATTATCACACTATTTCATAGAATAGTGAGGACTACTACAACCACCAACTCGGACCATTACTCCGTTCCCCGACTAGTCCCGGCTACGTTCTCATTTCCTGAAGAGAACAATGAAAGCAAATGGTGAGCTCAACTAGTCCAGTAAGAAATATTATGACAAAGATAATGCATAATAAATTATCGTTAGCCTTCAACATTGTTAAACTGATAAAATATAATAAACATCAAGTTTAACTGCAGCGGAACAAGCAATCCATTAGAAGAGTCAAGTAGAGCATGATATCTACTATCTTCTATGATTTAAAAAGTTTATCATCAATTTTATCGCTGAGACTCAGCTCAATAAATAATCAACATAACTGAATTATCCATGCACTACGGGCCAAGGATATTCATTAGTATCACGTCCACGAATTATCTATGTACTACGGGCCAAGGATAATCGTGTTATCATCAATGGTCATGATCATGCCAACAAGTGTCCATCAATGCACTACGGGCCAATGAGAACTTTTACCACATCATTTGTAACATTAAGGGTCATGATTATACTGAATAATCCCTGGTCATAATCATACCAATCAACAGTCCATCTATGCACTACCGCCAAAAATGATTTTCATCACAATATAAGCATAAGGATGATAACAATGATATAAGAATTCAATTAAAAGAAAGTAAATGATAAATTTTTAAAGATTTATAATTTAATTTATCCAGAATTCAATAATGTCCAAATTGTCAACATGATACTACTTTGTGGAGTAAAATTCAAGAATAATATTGTATCAAAAATGATTTGGACCGAAAAGAAATTAGTTTTTGTCAAGAATAGTACTCCAAGTGAATAGTTCCCCGTGAATAGTACTTCGGGAATAGTACTCCGTGAATAGTATCCCGACATGAAAAGATTAAGAATTATTAAGAATGCTCAAAATAATATTTTCATGAGAAGATATTAGAAGAAGCGCAAATTTTAAGGATATTCTACTAATTTCAAGGAGTATAGAAGCCATACTTTAACAAAATGAGTGTAGAATTCGGAATCTGAAATGAAATAATATTACTTACATACTACAGAGTATGTGAGAAAATATTATTTCATATGAATATTGAACAAAAATAATATCCCTTACCTTAAAAAGGAGAGTATTCCAACTGGTATATCGGGGATATTCTTGAAGAAAACTTTTACTATTTTCTATACTCAAAGCTTCCTAAAACTCGAAAGAAATATGCTCAATATTATAGAAGAAGAATTCTCTTATTCTGATGTGATTTTTAATTCTAAACTAAGCATCCTATTTATAGGAGAATGGAAGGATACTATTTAGGAAAAAATCATGGATCGCATACAAATGGCTACCTTTTACGTAGCCAAGAACATCTATTTGAATTTTTTTTATGATTTACTATGCAAACACTACACAGACACTATGCAAATACTATGCATAATAAAATATAATATATTCTATTCTTCATAAAAAACAACACTTATTATAATATATATATATATATATATATATATATATATATATATATATATATATATATATATATATATATATATATACGGACTTTAAAAAACGAACCAAAAGCGGACAAAAAAAACGGACCAAGGCAAAAAACACACGGTCGTGGTCAACCCAGCGTGTTTTTCCGAAACCACACCCTACGACCAAGTGTTTTTTGCCTTGGTCCGTTCTTTGGTCCGCTTATTTGGTCCGTTTTAGAATGGCTCTGTATATATATATATATATATATATATATATATATATATATATATATATATATATATATATATATACACACACACACACACACACACAACAATAGTAACCACCCGTGAATCTGCAAACTCCCCCGAGTGTCTTTATCATACGTAGGCCCCACCACTTATTATATATATATATATAATACTTATATATATATATATACTGAATAACTTCTACCGATAATTTTGAAAAATGGGTAAGTGGGGGTCCAAATAATAAGCAAAATTTTCAACAAATACTTTATAAAAATCCCCTCAATATTTTTAACAACATTTATTCATCAATAATATAACTTGCAATATTAACAACCAGATCATTTTCAGGAAAAAAAGGGCTTTTCGATAAGACTTTCTCCCTATTGGCGCGCAATTAGGTGACCAAACCCCTTTCCTCGACAGAACTTTTTAGACATTATCAATAATGCAAATAATAATATGAATAACTTGTCATCTCAATTATTGATTTAATAATATAAAATATTGTAACAATAATTAAATCAATAACGTGAGATACTATGCAACAATTACTATGGCAACAATTGAATAAAACTGAGTGACTTCTCACGTAATCATCAACGATCAATACCGTGTGCTACTATGCAATCACGTGTATTACTGTACTTTTATCATCAGGTATTTCAACAGTTTACGGTAAAACTTTTGCCATTATTTTTATAAAAAAGATATTTATATCATTTTCTAACTCCGACAATAATTTCGTTGTGGGGTCCACCAATGATTGTGTCGTCGTACGAATATTTCTCTGTTAAAACAAATATTCCCCGACCAATCGAATATTTTATAACAACTTGCTTATTTTTCAAAATTTATAAATATTACCCACAACTATAACATTATATCAAAACCACACCGTAATATTCAAAAATATATTTCGAGAAAAATTAATCTTTATTCATGAAAGTTGGGGTCTTATATAATAGGTAGTCACCTTTCTTTTTCCTTTTGGCTCTTCGATCTAGGTCAAGGATGTTGGTGAGAGCATATTGGGATCCTCAATTCACAACGTTCGAATGTCAGTCTTCTTTGTTTAGATATTCTCACTGATTAGACAAATGCCTTCTATGATTCTGATACTGACCTTCATAAACTCTACGATTACTTGGTCGTACCTTGTTTATGGGAATCGTAAGGTGTCTTACTGCTTTGGCCCTTCAGTTTGCATGTCTCTTTTGATTAGTTATTGTCAATTTCCTTAACTTTTAGCCTTGTGATCTCTTGATCATACTACATGGTGAGGCTGAGCATTGACATCCTCTTCATCTGTCCTCTGCTTACTCTGTGGCAGGTTTACCATTATCTCTGTAGTTACTTTATCAAATTCTTTTCTGCTGATTTGTAAACACTACGATCGTTGCCTTTTGATTAGACTCTTTCTGAATGGCATTTCACTTCTCCATCAGCCTTGCTATAGAGTTGGTGCTTTGATCTTCTATTTGCTTGCAGGCTATTCAGAGAATGCTTTCTGATACTCTTCAAGTAGATTGCATTCTGAAACTTGATTACACTTATTAGAGGATGAGATATATGTATACACTTCAGGATTGCTCATCTGTTGAGAATCGTAGAGTGCTCTACGATTCTACTTTAGCATTGCGAGCACTTGACTGACTATGATTTTCATTGGTGACGCTTTGTAAACTCCACGATTTTGAGCGAAGCCTACGATTCTTGACTCGGCTCGACAGACACTCGACAGACTTTCTCTACGATCCCGCCTCATCTTCTGCTATCTCTTGGCTGGCTTGTCAGACTACGATTCTGACTTATAGACTCCACGATTTCGAGTGAGACTTATGATTCTTGTTTTAGCTCGGCAGGAGCTCGGCAGACAACTTCTATGATTCCAAGTGTAGTCTATGATTCTGCTTTGATAGACTATGTTTCTACCTTAACTCTCTTGGCAGACTATGATGGCTGGCGAATTAAGTGCTTTTCGATCAGACAAGTCTATCTATTACTGTAATAAACCGATATTTTCTATATATATAAATAAGAAATTTTGCATATAATTTTTTATTTATTTATTTTAAAGATGGGAATATGTGCCAAGTAATGTGTATGTATATTTGTGATAAATGAAAATAAATTTATTACCTGAATAATTATAAATATTTTTTTTAGAATTATTGATCATTATAAAGTATATTCTTATAATAATTAATTTTATAGTAGAAATGTCTTTATTATTTATTTTCTATGAAAATATGATTTTATATTATTTAAATGATTATTGGGATTATTATAATTACTATTTTGTCATATGATTTTTAGTTCAGATTATTAAGTTAATTATTTTAACTTAATTAATAATGTTATATATAAAAGATAAATCAAATATGGAATCCAAACGTTAATTCTCGGATTTTGATCAATGAATGCAATAATAATATTATATTAAAATAATATTATGTTTCAATGCTATAATTATACAGTATGTGTGTATGGTTCATGGTTGGTCAATTATGGTGTATAATGTCAAAACCCTATTATGAATTCGTTAAACCCTAACTTGAAACTCAAACTAGAGTTTAAGATCGGTCAAAAATGGTGTTATGCAATTAATGATGATTATTATAGATATTAATTTTAATTAGAAAAATCCTAATTATAGAAAACCCTAATGGTTAGTTAGAAATCCTAATTTCTAAATTAGTAACTCTAATTGCTAATTGTAAGCCCTAATGTTAATTAATGAATACTTGAACCTAATTATCATGTTTTATATAATTAGCAAACCTAAGATAATTAATGAATCCTAATTTGGAAATTAAGAAACTAAATTTTCATTTTTAAACCTAATTTCAAAATCCTAGAAAGGTTATTTATTTTTATTTTTAATTTTTTTTGGTAAACCCTAAGGGTCAAACCCTAAGGGTTAGGACAATTGACAAGTTTGCCATTAAAATTTCAAGACTAATGACCATAATACCCTTTTTGTCTCATTCTTAAAATAATTGCTAGCAAATCTTGCCAAATCTTGGCAAGTCATCAACCCCAGTCTAGCTAGGAGCTAAGAAAACACCAGCTCTCAGCCATTAACCATCCACATTCATTGCATACAAGTCAAATATATGATTAAAGAGAGATAAATTTTCTTAGTTAGCTCATTGGTTCACTTATACTCATCCAAGACACTCTTTCTCTAAAACCCACGAATTCTATTGCTAGATCAGTCCCAAGAACAAGACCTACCACTTCCATAAACAGATCAGGACCCTAGATTCAAGAGTTTGTTCATAGAAGGTATAAACCTAAACCTAAAATCTGAACTTTGATCCTATGTTAGATGTTAGTTTTTTGGTGTTAAACATGTTATATGTAGTGTATATAAGTGATCTGGGTTGATAGATATTAGATCCATAACATCTATAATCTCAGATATAGTGTTTTTCAAAATCTGGAAATCTTTAAAAGTGTTGAATGACAACGAATCTAGAAATCTCAGATCTTTGTATGTTATATGTTTTTGTTGTTTAAAGGTTTGAATATGTAGTATGCTATGAGATCTTGGATCTGGAACTTGAATCAAGTCCAAATCGTGTACAGATTGTTAGATATATGTGGTCAAACCATGTTAACCGATCTTGACCAAGCCTTTCTGGGTAACCCAGAACATACCCAAATGGCTCTGACAAGAAGTTCATGTCTACTGATCTTGCTCATATTTGTTGTTTTGATTCTGTAGTTGTAACAAGCTTGCGGTATGTTATATGGACTCTATTCTTATGCTTTTGGATCACCTAAACGTCAAAAGAGTCGATTGAAGTGGCTGGTAAAAGTAGGTAAGAAGATCACGATTTCAGTTTTCTGGGAAACCCAGAAAACCTATGGTCATGGTCTTTGACCTAGTTTGACCAGCTTGGATCTGGTTATGGTAATGTTGTTATACTATTTTTATGTAATGGATTTGTACATGGTCATGTTGGCTACACACTGAAACACTTGTACCACAAAATAATCACATGGATTGCAAGTTGTGGAAGCCCAAATATGTTTACACGAACTGTTCTTCATTTCTGGTTAACCCAGAAAATGAAGAACAGTCCTGATAACTTTTTCAATAGCTTAGATCTTTCTGTTGGTAGTTTTTTTGTAATTGTTGTTGTTTTCATGTTGAAAGTTGTTATATGGGCTATAGATTAAAGCCATTAGAACACAAGAATAATAATCAGGTCTCATATGGTGGACGGTCAAACCAGGAATGAAGATCACAACTTCTATTTTCTGGGTAACCTAGAAAACGTTTGAAGGTGATCTCTGACATGGTTTGACCGAACCATATCTTCTTGATCTGTTGTTTTTAAGGTGATGTTATGTATTGGATCTCTTCACCTACATGTTATGTACACACTGAAACTATTAGATCACAAAAAAACACTACACGAACAAGTTGTTGAAGCCCAAAAGTGGACAGTCGAACTGTTCTTCGTTTTTGGGTAACCCAGAAATGAAGAACAACTCTGACAGTCCCTTTGAAGGCTTAGATCTCCTTCGATTGGCCATGTTTGTTGTTGGAGCATATAGCCTGACATTAGTACTACAACCTCTAATCATTAGCTTTCCCAGAAACCCATTGATATGATCAGTGTTCTTGGTCAAACTAGCTACCTCGAATCTGTATATGAAGATCTGGGTTCCTCAAGAACACCTAAGGCAACACTTACTGTCGCCAAAGGCTTTAGCGACGGACTTGTTAGTTTTAATTAATTTAATTTCTAGAAAATTATTTAAAAATAGTAAAATAAATTCTAAAAATTAAAAAAAAATAGTTTTAAAAATTATTTGAAGTTATAAAATTAACTTTTAATAATTTAACATATTTTTCATAAATATTAATATTTATTTGAATATTATTGATATTTAAATTATTTAATAAATATATTAAATAAATTAATTAAAAATGATTTTTATTATATTAAAATTCATTTTAAATGATAAAAAGGTATTTAATAATACTTTAAGTTATAAAATTTAACTTTTAATATTTTGAGACAAATTTCATTAATTATTTAATATTAATGATATTAGATTATTTAATAATTATATTAAATATTTTAATTAAAAATGATTTTAATATTATAAAAATTATTTTAAATGAAAATAAATAGTTTAAGAATATTTTAAGCTATAAAATATAACTTTTGATATTTAAAAGTAAATTTCATTAATAATTTAATACTAATGATATTAGTTTTATTTAATAATTATATTAAATAAATAGTTTAAAAATTGTTTTATTGATTTAAAAATCATTTAAAAAGGAAATAAATGAATTAAAAATATTTTAAGTTATAATTAATGACTTTTAATATTTTGATAAATAAAACATTAATAATTAAATATTAATAGTAATTATTTAAAAATGATTTTAATTGTTTTAAAAATTATTTAAGGGTAATAAAAATATTTAAAAAAATATTTTGAGTTATTATAAATAACTTTAATATTTTGGTAATGGTTTCATTAATAATTTAATATAGAAGTGATATGTTGTTATTATTGGTTCAACTTACTTCACAACTGTTGATTCGTTGTAGAAGTATTATTACTTGCTGGGCACCCAAATGCTCATTCTTGCTTTAAATTTAAATGTTTTCAGCCAATCGTGATCAACCCGAAGGTTCAGGCAAGAACAAGGGGAAAGGAAAGCTGTTCGAATGATTTTTATAATATTATGTGTAATAGTTAAAGTTTATTAAGACAATGATATTTATTATCTATGATGTAATGAATGTTTAAAGGTCACGTACCTGGGATTTAGACTTTGATTTATGTAAATTAAGTTTTGTATCTATATTATTGTTATTATTATTAGTATTATTTCACTCATAGAAATGGTATCGTGAAGCATCGAATTCGGGTTTCAAGTACCTGAATTTGGCGGCGTCACAGGTTGGTATCAGAGCTTAGGGTTAGAAACCTTAGGTGCGATAGACCTTAGGCTATAACCTTAGAACAGAGGGAAACGTTGAAAATACAAATAACTCATATAGAGTTTAAAAGGAGATGAATTAGATAAATTCATCGTCAGACAAAATAAAACATAACTTATATGAAAATAGTACTTGCTATGTGTATATATTATATGCTAATCAGGATAATTTGTGTGTAGATGTCAGGTGGAAAAGGCTTATTATATGCTTATAGCATGAAGAAGGATCAAATCCATGTACCCGAGCTAATATCGACGCCAATAGCTGAAATAGAGGCTCACAATGAAAACAACTCGGAGGAGGTGGTTATTTTGGAAAATGTAGTACCAAATCCGAAAATAGTGAAACTAACAGATAGTGATTCAGACATCGAAGTTGGAGCTTATACATCACCCATTCTGAGTCGCCAGATACATGGTACAAAATTCAAATACAACTTCATTTATAAAACTGTTGAACTGTCGTATAGAATACGACCATAGTTAACTGTGAGTTTAATACAAATGTATGTAACTCTCATGGTGCCTCACAACCTTATAATGATACTTTACATAAAAGTATAGTCAAAAACTGTTTTAGAAATTAAAATCTTTGGAAAGTGCTCAAGGAAACCTTCGTACATGGGAGGCCATGCGTCTAGATTATAATAGATATCATATGTCCACAGAATTATCCTTGGTTGACCCAATAGACCCCAAAGAAAAATGAGAAGATTACTATCATCTTCTTTCCAATGATGAGTCTTCTCTTGACATATAACTATCTCCAATGTCTCCAAGTGAATATTATATTTCAAATAAACTCCAAGGTCATATAGGTTTTCCCCGTAGATATACTCAGCAAGTGGTACACAACCCTGTCTTATGATAACACGAGGTTGTATGTCATTAGACATCTTGTATGATAGTGGCAAAACACCCTTCCAAAGTTGGGTCCACCTCACCTATTTAGGGAGAACCTCAACAGCTATAGACCACCGTTCTAATCCTCTTAATACCCCGCTCGACCTAGCTACACTTTTATTACCTGAAAGGAATTGTGAAGCAAAAGGGTGAGCACAACTAGCTTAGTAAAGAATATCATGACTAAAGATAATTAAATTATCAATAGCTTTCATCAATAATAAATCATAGATTTAGAACATGTGGTAGATAATAAAACTTTTCAACCATAGTTGAAGCGGAACGAGCAATCCATTAGAAGAGTCAAATAGATCATAAGGTCTATTGTCTTCTCTATGTTAAAAGTCCACCAATAATGTTTTATCCCTGTAACATCAATCAACAATTCCCGTCAACGATCATGTGAATAACTCATAATCACAATTGTGATTCTAAATTCCTCTTCGCACCCAGGACGAAGATAATTTTCATCAACTGTCTTCACCTGAAACATAAAAAATCATGGTTATACCAAATCACAATTCCTGCTCGTAATCATTAAATCATCATTGTACTACAGCCAAAGATATTCATTATTATCACATCCATGAATTAATATTTCATTGCTGAGACTCAGCTCAATAATTAATCCACATCATCGAATCATCCCTGCACTATAGGCCAACGATATTCTTTAGTATCACGACCACGAATTATCCATGCACTACGGGCCAAAGATAATCGTGTTTTCATCAACGGTCTTGATCATGCCATAAAATAATTCATCTTTGCACCCTTGATCAAGAGAATCCATAGCCATAATCATACCAAAACCGTCCCATCAATGCACTACGGGCAATGAGGACTTTTTCCACATCATTTGTAACATTATACCATGATTATACCGAATAATCCTCGGTCATAATCATACCAAGTCCATCTATGTACTACGGCCAAAGATGACTTTCAACACAATAAAAGCATGGGGGATGATGACAATGATATAAGAATCAATCAAATGAGATAAAGGATAAATATTAAATATTTATAATACAATTTATCCAAATATTCAATAATAACCAAATGTTATCAATCACTTAATAATCTCATAATCTAATATCATTAATATTATAATAATATTTTAATCATTTCTTAAACTTATAAACAATTTATTTCAATTGTTTACACTTTATCAAATAATGCAATTAATCATTCAAAATGTCATACTCATAAGATTTCATAATCAATGATCAAATCCTCATCAAAATCAAGATATACCCTATATAGGATTCTCAAGCCATAAAATCCTATTTTCCAATTTTATTACTTCACATAACATATTTAATTCATTTATTCATAACTAGTTCATTTTCATGAAAAATACCAAATCGGTCCCAAAAATATTTCTTTTCCGAGATTTAGCGTAATCACATGTCCCATCTTGAACATATATTTTCTCGAAATTTTAAAATTCATTTACTATTTTTCATATGGCTAAAATCATGAATATTTAGACATTTATCATAAATTGTACTTTTGTCCAAAAATTTCAAATTTACTAGGTATACTCACATATATATACATGTACTCCCAATAAAGATTTCACCAATTTTGGAGTTAACCACAAAGAGTTATAAGGGTTTACTTTTAAAATAGTTTTTTCCCATAAAATCCATAACTCTTAATCTATACATCCAAAAATCGCCATTTTTGAACACAATCTAGAAAACTCATCAAATTATCATTTCAAATTTTTCAAGAATTTTTGAGGGTCAGAAAAATTACGAAGCTGTCCCTGGAAGAAACCCCATTTTAATGAAAATACTATTCGTATGAATACGAATGATCATTTACCATGCATGTGGTAATCTACATAGACATGTTATTTCAACAGAATAATAAAGAATGGAACTAGGTCATGCGTAAACGCACAGACAGGATATTCCAACAGAATAATAAAGAATGGAATAATAGAAGAATTTCACCATCTACGTAGTACTTCGCATAGACAGGTTATTCCAACATAATAATAAAGAATAGAATAATAGAAGAATTTCACCATGTATGCAGTATTTCGCATAGACATGTTATTCCAACATAATAATAAAGAATGGAATAATAGAAGTTCTCTTCATGAATACGAACGAAATAATACTCCTTACTATAATAATAATAATAATAATATCCTTTACGAGTACGACAATTATATCCCCTACCTTAAAAAAAAAGTATTCCGACTGGTAGGGCGGGAATATACTTGAAGAAAACTTGCACTACGCTCAAAGCTTTCTTAAACTCTAAAAAAATACGCTCAAGATTATAGAAGAAGAACTCTCTCTATAGTTTCTCTCTCTAGAGTTTCAGTGAATTCGTAAGAAATAATGAAGGAATGAGCTTCTATTTATAGAAGAATGGACTGCATTGTAACTAATTCATGAACGGTCCAGATTAGTTTACAATAAAATATAATATATTCTATTTATAATTTAATAAAAAGAATAACTTTATAAAAGTATTCTGCTTTATATAAAAAAGCTTTTTTGTTTTATTACATTAATAATACTAATAAAACAAAACTTCATCATCATTATTATAATTCACAATATTAATCGACCGTGTCATTCCCGTGAAAGAGGGGCTTTCCATAAGGATTTCTCCCCATCATGCCGCGCAATTAGGTGACCAAACCTCTCATTGATGTAACTTCTGACATCGTTAATATTGCAAATAATAATATTAATAACTTTGTCATCTCAATTATTGATTATAAAATATTGACAATAATTGAATCAAATAACGTGAGATACTATCAAAGAATTACCGTAACAATAATTGAACAAAACCGAGTGACTTCTCACGTAAGCATCAATAATCAATACCGCTGTCATCGCTGTGCAACTACGCCAGACATCGCATTTTTTTAACACCGGTGTTTCAACAGCTTAACGGTAAAACTTACGCCGCTATTTTCATAATGTATTTTTGTCGCTTTTTCTCAATCCGACAATAATTCCGCTAGGTCCACCAATGATTGTCTTGCATACGAATATTCCTGTTAAAATGAATATTCCCCGACCAATCAAATATTATATAACAACTTGCATACTTTACAAAAAAAATATATTCACATATTACCCTTAACTTTAAACTTTTATCAATTTAACTATTTACCAAAATAGAAAAAAATTTGAATACTTTTATTTCATAAAATTCGGGTTCTCACATTTCTTCTCTGAAAAAGTTGTGGGAAATAGAAAAGCTATTAAATAGTCAGTTGCGAAAGGCGTTAATAGAAACAATGGAAGAATAAGATAAGCTTAAAATCTAAATTGACCAGATGGGAGCCAATAACAACATATTGTGTGCAGCTCCGAGCAATAAGGGGAAAAGAAAGATGAAATACCACGACTTAGGAAAATCCGATAAGAACCGAGGGAAAAAGATATGTTATATTTGTGGCCATGAGGAACATACCTCTCCTCATTGTCCCAACTTTAAGCAAGGATCATGTTTTATTTTAGGGTTGGAAGGTCATTGGGCAAAAGATTGTCCAGAATCAGGAAAAAGGTGTAAGAAATAATTAGGATTAGTAGTTGATTATGTATGTTTTATAATGTGCGTGTGTAATGTAATATTCTCAACTTTTGTATAAGTTGTAGTAGTATATCCCGACTTTTGTGGTCACAAAGGGATAGCGATATGTGTTATGTTATGTAAAGTTCTATGACTTAGTTGAATGAATATGAATCTGTGAAACCCCAGATTGTATGAATAAATATTTAATTTTCTCGAAATAAATTTTTTGAATATTATGGTGTGGATTTGATATAATGTTATAGTTGTGGGTAGTATTTATAAATTTTGCAAAATACGCAAGTTGTTATATAATATTCGATTGGTCGGGGAATATTCGTGCAACGGCACAATCATTGGTAGACCCCGCAACAGAATTATTGTCGGAATGAGAAAACGACAAAAATATTTTATTAAAAATAATGACGAAAGTTTTACCGTTAACTGTTGAAACACTCGGTTGTAAAAGTACAGTAATACGCGTTGTTGCATAGTAGCACACGGTATTGATTATTGATGCTTACGTGATAAGTCACTCAGTTTTGTTGGTATTATTAATGTAATAATACAGAAAATCTTTTAATATAAAACAAAATACTTTTATAAAGTTATTTTATAAATAGAATATATTATATTTTATTATGCATAGTGTTGCATAGTGCCTGCATAGTATTTTTATATAGTAAAATCTTTTTATATAAAATGGAATACTTTTATAAAGTTATCTGTTTTATTAGACAATAATTAGAATATATTATATTTTTTTATGCATAGTGTTTGCATAGTGCCTGTATAGTGTTTGCATAGTAAAATCTTTTATAAAGTTATTCGTTTTATTAGATTATAAATAAAATATATTATTTTTAAAAGATTTTTCTTAAAATATGGACCGTCAGATTAAAGTAAATCAATCTGGACCGTTCATGAGTTAGTTACTATGCAGGCCATTTTTCTATAAATAGAAGCTCATTCCTTCATTATTTTCTTATGAATTCACTGAAACTCTAGAGAGATAAACTATAGAGAGAAGAAAGAAAAGTGTTCTGCTACTTCACTACTTCTATATCCAGTACTCTTCCTCTTAAGGTAGGGAATATTATTTATTGTACTCGTAAGGGGTGTTATTCTTTTGTATTCACGAAGAGAACTTATGTTATTCCATTCTTTATTATTCTGTTGAATAACTCAGATACGCTGGCTACCCTATACTTGGTGACATTCTTCTATTATTCCGCCTTTATTATTCTCTGGAATATCCTGCATCATGCGCTTTTACGGATTCGATTCGAATTCTTTTTATTATTCTGTTGAAATATCCCGTCTGTGTGTTTTACGCCGGACCGGGTTCCGCTTTTTTTATTATTATTTGGAATATCCTCGTCTGCAATGCGCTTTTACGCTTTGACCGATTTCGTCCTTATTAGTATTCTGTTGGAATAACTTGTCTATGCGAAGTACCTCATGCATGGTGATTTCTGTTATTATTTCATTCTTTATTATTCTGTTGGAACATCCTGTCTGTGCTTTACGCATGACTTGGTTCCGTTAATTATTATTTTCTTGGAATAACCTGTCTATGCGAAGTACCGCATGCATGGTGATTTCTTTTGATATTCCATTCTTTATTATACTCAGTTGGTTAAAGTTTTGACTTCTATACTCCATGAAATTAGTGGAATATCCTTGATATTTGCGCTTCATCCAGTATCTTTTCAAAAAAATATTCTTCCGAGCATTCTTGAATTTTACTCTACAAAGTAGTATCATGTTGACAATTTGGAAGTTATTAGTTCCTGAATAAATTAATTCTTGAACTTGTTTTATTGAATTCTTATATCATTGTCATCATCTTCATGTTTATATTTTTTTGAAAGTCATCTGTGGCCTGTAGTACATAGATGGACTTGGTATGAATATGACCAGGGATTATTCGGTATAATCATGACCGTAATGTTACAAATGATGTGGAAAAAGTCCTCATTGGCCCATAATGCATTGATGGACAGTTTTTGGTATGATTATGGCTATGGATTCTCTTCGGCCAAGGGTGCAAAGATGAATTGTTTTATGGCATGATCAGGACCATTGATGAAAACACAATTATCTTTGACCCGTAGTGCATGGATAATTGTGGTCGTGATACTAAAGAATATCCTTGGCCGTAGTGTAGGGGTGATTCGATGATGTGGATTATTTATTGTCGAGTCCCAAATGATAAAAGTGATGAAAACCTTTTAAATCATAAAAGATAGTAGATTTTATTCTCTACTCAACTCTTTTTAATGGATTACTTGTTCCACTGCAGCTTAAACTTGATGTTGTTATATTGTATCGCTTTAACACTTTGCTTTAAGGCTAATGATAATTTATTCTCGCATAATCTTAGTCATAATATTTCTTCGGGCTAGTTGAGCTCACCCTTTCTTTCACTATTCTCTTCGTGAAATGAGAACGTAGCGGGGACTAGTCGGGGAACAAAGTGATGGTCCTTGATGGTATTTAGTAGTCCTCACTATTCTCGTGAAATAGTGTGATAATAATTGTAATAAGGACTCCTTTTGAGTTTGTATACTCTCTAGTAGACAATATTTGTATTAAAACTCACAGCTTTATGTTTTGTAGTATTGTACACTACAAATTGTATTATTAAGTTGTATTTGAATTCTATACCTTGATCCAAGCGACTTAAGATGGGTGATGTATACCTAATTTTGGGGGCGCCACAACTTGGTATCAAAGCTTTGGGATATGATCCCCAAGCTAAGATGTGAGACTAGAACTAGGAGGGAGAGACGGGAATTTCTTCGCTAGTATGACCTACCTAAGTTTATTTGGTATTTTATTGGCTCACGAGTATAGTGATAATATGTGATATGTTAATTAACCCTTGTTTTGTGGCAAGATTTGAAAATGGCATCCGAAAATGTTGAGATAAGCAATGGAGCACAGAGACCGCTTGATTCTCCATGATCAATAATCGTGACAATGTGCAACAGATGGCGATAATCCTCCTGTAAATAACAAAAGACCGATCAATCGACGAAACGATGGTACGTTAAGAGCTTTTTAGAATTCATGCAACATCGTGAAAGGCGGCTCCTGCTCATAATGCAGAGGAAACAATGGCAACCCACCACCTGGTCACCGCTAAGCAATTCAAGGAGTTGGGACCACCAGAGTTTTTGGGAAAGCCAGAACCACTTAAGGCGGAGACGTGGTTAAAGCAGATCACCAAGATATTTGATGTCTTGGGATGCTCCGAGGAGCAAAAGGTTCCTTTTGCCACCTTTATATTGCATGAAGAGGCATATCACTGGTGGGAATCTATAAAACGTACCCAGTCTGACGCACTCAAGATGTCTTGGGAGAAATTCCAAGAGCTATTCAACGACAAGTACTTTCCCGAGAGTATTCGTCACATGAAAGAAGTGGAGTTTATCAAATTGGAATAAAAAAATTATGACCGTGTCACAATACGAGTCTAAATTTGCGGAGTTATCCCGGTTTGCATCCCATTTGGTCGATAATGAGGAGCGAATGACGTGGATGTTTTTAAGAGGTTTGAAGCCGGAGATACGTCAATATCTTATTTCTCATAAACTGTGTTTGTATTCAGATGTTGTTAATATGTCTCAGTTATTGGAGCACGATAATGAGTCAACCAAACCAAAAGAGAGCAGCCAACAAAATGATAATACCGGTGATAACAGTCATCAGAGCGGTGACAATAAGCATTGAGGGAATCAACATGTCAAAAATGGTAACCACTTCGGTGGTAATCAAAGCTAAAATAATAAGAATGGACATTTCAAGAAGAGAAGGTTCAACAATGACGTAAAGACGCCAAAGACCAAAGACCCGCTTTCAAAGGAAGAAGAACGACCACCGGTCAGACATGTTTCAAATGCGACAAGAGGGACACATCCGTCTAAACTGTACTCAAAGAATCCAAAATGTGTTTTAATTGCATGAAGAGAAGGTCACCTAGCTCGATTTTATCGTATGGTGAAGTCAATTCTAGCCGGGATAGTGATGCCAAAGGATGTCCTGCAAGCCAAAGCCGTAGTTTTAGAGAGAGCGTTTTTTTTTGTGACGAGGAACCCGAATAAAATTATCACGGTATGTTAGTCATAAACTCATGCGAAGTTTATACCGTGTTAAATACCTGGGTCTACTTACTCTTTTTATTTCACCTAGTTGTGTTCAATGTTTGAAGTTAACTCCTAGAAGTTAGACTTTGATATATCTGTTGGGAGAAATCTTCGTTACTCCCACTATTTATAAATCTTGTTCAAATCAACACTTTCACGCTACTTCGTCGATCATATCTCTTTGAAAAAAATTGCCTTTGATGTGATTTTAGGAATCGATTGGTTAACTACTCATCATGCTTTTTGTAAGGTTGTTAGCTTTCATACTCCTAACCAACCTGTTATGCGAATTCAAGCAACCAAACCACTAAAGTAAATCATTGTCATATCAAGCCATAAGTAAAGAGCCCCTATCCTTTCGTTGTTGACTTCCTTGTGTGGAATGCACCGAAGCTGAACTTTTCGTAGGGGATGTTGTGAATAACGGTGACAAGTTAATAGGTATCAATGTGACGTGTTCTCCAAGTCTTGGACAAGAGTCACAGTTTTGAATGATATTTCTATTGTTAATAAATTTCCTGACGCATTCTTGAAGTCTTCTTAGCCTACCCCTAGAGCGTGAAATCGAATTTTGTATTGACCCCAGTATAAAACCCATTTCTAAAACCCTCAAATATTTCTTCAACTAAAACGAACGTATAACGTGGCAAAGACGTTGACTCGAGCTGTTGAAGATTACGATCGTACCATTCAATACCATTGTGGGAAAGCGAATGTGTTAGCTGACGTGTTGAGTAGAAGATCGGATACGTTTACAAGTGCGATGTTGTTAACACAAAGACTCATTTCGTATAACTTACAAGTTTTGAAGATTGAGTTAAAGACTCTAGGGACCCACGTGAAGATAATGAATATACGAGTAGAATCGACTTTAATCGATAAAGTTAAAGCCGCTCAAGCTACATACTCAGAGGTGATGAATGTGAAGAAGAAGGTTCAAGAGGGCGTTATTCTAGAAACAAGAATCGATGAAGAGAGGAAATCTCAACCCTCGATTTAATTGGCCCATTTGAAATCCTCGATGAAGTAGGAACTGTGGCCTATAGACTCGTTTTACCGCCAAGTATGTCGCGTGTTCATAACATTTTTAACGTATCGATGTTACGTAAATATGTGGACGACCCGAACCACATTATTAATTTAGAACCGGACGAGATATCAGATGATTTAACATTTGAGGAGCTACGTGTTAAAATCTTGGATAAGAAGAATCGTATTCAACACTCAAAGGTTATACCTCAAGAGTTAGAATTTGAAATGAAGTTGAGGTATCCTCACCTCTTCGGCATACCAGGTACGTACGTAAATTTCGAGGGCGAAATTCCATAAGGAGGGGAGATTGTGAGACCCCAGATTTTATGAATAAATATTTAATTTTCTCGAAATAATTTTTTGAATATTATGGTGTGGATTTGATATAATGTTATAGTTGTGGGTAGTATTTATAAATTTTGCAAACTACGCAAATTGTTATATAATATTCGATTGGTCGGGGAATATTCGTTTTAACAGGGAATATTCGTGCAACGACACAATCATTGGTGGACCCCGCAACGGAATTATTGTCGGAATGAGAAAATGACAAAAATATTTTATTAAGAATAACGGCGAAAGTTTTACCGCTAACTGTTGAAACACTCGGTAGTAAAAGTACAGTAGTACGCGTTGTTGCATAGTAGCACACGGTATTGATTATTGATGCATACGTGATAAGTCACTCAGTTTTGTTGGTATTATTAATGTAATAATACAGAAAATCTTTTTATATAAAATAGAATACTTTTATAAAGTTATTCTATAAATAGAATATATTATATTTTATTATGCATAGTGTTGCATAGTGCCTGCATAGTATTTTTCATAGTAAAATCTTTTTATATAAAACAGAATACTTTTATAAAGTTATCTGTTTTATTAGACAATAATTAGAATATATTATATTTTATTATGCATAGTGTTTGCATAGTGCCTCAAGATAGTGTTTGCATAGTAAAATCTTTTATAAAGTTATTCGTTTTATTAGATTATAAATAAAATATATTATTTTTAAAAGATTTTGCTTTTAAATATGGACCGTCGATTAAAGTAAATCAATCTGACCGCTCATGAGTTAGTTACTATGCAGCCATTTTTCTATAAATAAAGCTCATTCCTTCATTATTTTCTTACGAATTCACTGAAACTCTAGAGAGATAAACTATAGAGAGAAGGAAGAAAAGTGTTCTGCTACTTCACTACTTCTATATCCAGTACTCTTCTTCTTAAGGTAGGGAATATTATTTGTTGTACTCGTAAGGGGTGTTATTCTTTTGTATTCATGAAGAGAACTTATGTTATTCCATTCTTTATTATTTTGTTGAATAACTCAGATACGCCAAGCTACCTATACTTGGTGACATTCTTCTATTATTCCGCTTTTACTATTCTCATTGGAATATCCTGTGCATGCATTTTACTGTGGGACTGATTCCGCCTTTATTATTCTGTTGGAATATCCATGCATGCATTTACGCGGACTGGTTCCGCCTTTATTATTATTTTGTTGTAATATCCTGCTCATAAGGCGTTTTCGCCGACCGGGTTCCGCTCTTTATTATTATTCTTTGGAATATCCTCGCTCGTATTTTACGCTGGACCGATTCCGCCCTTATTAGTATTCTATTGAATAACTCGTCTATGCGAAGTACCGCATGCATGGTGATTTCGTTATTATTCCGTTCTTTATTATTCTCGCTGGAATATCCTCATCAATGCTTTTACTGCCGGACCCGATTCCGCCCTTATTAGTATTCTATTGGAATAACTCTGCCTATGAGAAAATATGCATGCATGGTGATTTCATTATTATTCCGTTCTTTATTATTCTATTGGAACATCCTCGCCTGCGCTATTTACGCATGACCGGTTCGTTCCGTTAATTATTATTCTGTTGAATAATCATGCCTATGCGGCACCGCATGCATGGTGATTTCTTTTGTTATTCCATTATTTATTATACTCAGTTGGTTAAAGTTTTGACTTCTATACTCCATGAAATTAGTGGAATATCCTTGATATTTGCGCTTCATCCAGTATCTTTTCATAGAAATATTCTTCTGAGCATTCTTGAATTTTACTCTACAAAGTAGTATCATGTTGACAATTTGGACGTTATTAGTTCTTGAATAAATTAATTCTTGAACTTGTTTTATTGAATTCTTATATCATTGTCATTATTCTTCATGTTTATATTTTTTTTGAAAGTCATCTGTGGCCTGTAGTGCATAGATGGACTTTGTATGATTATGACCAGGGATTATTCGGTATAATCATGACCGTAATGTTACAAATGATGTGGAAAAAGTCCTCATTGGCCCATAATGCATTAATGGACAGTTTTTGGTATGATTATGGCTATGGATTCTCTTCGGCCAAGGGTGCAAAGATGAATTGTTTTATGGCATGATCAGGACTGTTGATGAAAACACAATTATCTTTGGCCCGTAGTGCATGGATAATTGTGGTCGTGATACTAAAGAATATCCTTGGCCATAGTGCAGGGGTGATTCGATGATGTGGATTATATATTAAGCTGAGTCCCAGCGATAAAAGTGATGAAAATCCTTTTAGATCATAAAAGATTGTAGATTTTATTCTCTACTTGACTCTTTTAATGGATTGCTTGTTCCGCTGTAGTTAAACTTGATGTTGTTATATTGTATTAGTTTAACACTGTTTAAGGCTAATGATAATTTATTCTGCATAATCTTAGTCATAATATTTTTTACTGGGCTAGTTGAGCTCACCCTTTCTTTCACTGTTCTCCTCAGGAAATGAGAATGTAGCGGGGACTAGTCGGGGAACAGAGTGATGGTCCTAGATGGTGCATTAGTAGTCCTCACTATTCTGTGAAATAGTGTGATAATAATTGTAATGAGGACTCCTTTTAAGTTTGTATTCTCTCTAGTAGACAATATTTGTATTCAAACTCACAGTTTATGTTTTGTAGTATTGTACACGACAGTTGTATTATTAAGTTGTATTTGAATTCTGTACCATGTATCTGGCGACTCAAGATGGGTGATGTATACCTAATTTTTGGGGCGTCACAGAATCTATATGTGATTAATGGAATAAGTTTTGTATAAAACTTCGTATTACATGTTAAACTTATACAATAAGGTTTAGAATGTAAGTTAAATTTATGATTTTATGTAATCAGATAATGCCGCCAAGACGTCGAAAACACAATATCAAAGGGCAGAAGAATCTGTCAACAACGCTGGGGGACAACAACCAGACCCAATACAAAACTTCGCAAACATGGTAACTCAGGATATGCAGCAGGGAATACCATCCGCAAGGAACCAGCTAGACAATCATTTGGTATATTTTAAAGACTTCAAGGCAGTAGGATCACAAGAATTCAGGGGAATAGCTGACCCTATAGAAACCCAGAGATGGGTTAATGAGATAAAAAAGGCATTCGTAATTGATAGGGTAGATGAGGGGAAAAATACCGCTTTTGCCACCTATATGATGAAAGGGGAGGCGAACTTTTGGTGGGAAGCAAATCAAGCGAGGGCAGGAGAAGGTGTGGTAACTTGGGCTAGGTTTAAGACTTTGTTTTTCAAAAACTATCTCTCAGCTAGTATGCAGGCTAGGATGGAGGTGAAATTTCTAGAGTTAAAGCAGGATAATATGACTGGTGCGAAAAATGCCGTAAAATTCAATGAATTGGCTAGGTTCGCTCCACACCAGGTGGATACGGAGGCTAGGAAGGCAAGAAGGTTTGAGCTGGGATTAAAACCCTGGATCTACAACAAGGTGGCAGTGTTGCAGATATGCACTTTTACATCACTCATAGAAAAGGCTATCATAGCCGAAGAAGGGAGTGAGGCCATGAACCTCTACAACAAGGAGAAAAGGAATATGGGCAAGGTCGAAGGAGATGTGAAGGTGGAAAGTAATAGTGGACATAGGGGGTGAGAAAAGAAAGGGGAACAATTTTATGAATATTCAGGTGAAACATGAAGGTGTAAAGAAGCAGGTGATTCAGTGTGGGAACTGTGGGAAGAATCACTCCGGTGAGTGTCTGAAGGGTAAGTTTGTATATTAAAAATGCGAGCAGGAAGGCCATATTTCTCCCAACTACCCCAACCCAACGATGAACAATGGGTGTTTTCGGTGTGGGTCTATGGAGCATAAGGTGAAGGATTATCCAAAAAGGAAAATGGAGGCAGGGAGTGTAACCACGGGAAAAGGCAGTGGGGCTCTGGCGATCACAGGACCGACTTTAACCAACAAACCAACAAAAGAAACTGTGAGAGTCTTCAACATGACGGTCCTGGATACTATGGCAGCTGGGAATGGAACTCCAGGTATTATTCGATAAACTTTTATTTTCGTATATATATGATTTTCCTATATATAGCAAATTATTTTGTAAAGAAATTTTGAAGGAGGAATTTGAGTTCTTTTAGAAATCAAAATTTCGTATAATCAGATAGACAAGCTTTATGCTGAATAGTTAAAGTTTAGTTCGATCAAATATGATCGAGATCTATTTGCAATGATTGTGTATGTTATGTACCCTTGTATGTATAAGTTTTAAAACGGTGATTTCGGGGACGGAATCTTTATAAGGGAGGGTGAATGTAATAACCCGATATTTTCTACATAAATAAATAAGAAATTTTGCATATAATTATTTATTTATTTATTTTAAAGGTGGGAAAATGTGCCAAGTAATGTGTATGTATATTTGTGAAAAATCAAAATATATTTATTACCTAAATAATTATAAATAATTTTTTAGAATTATTGATCATTATAATGTATATTCTTATAATAATTAATTTTATAGTAGAAATGTCTTTATTATTTATTTTCTATGAAAATATGATTTTTATATTATTTAAATAATATATGAAATGATTATTGGGATTATTATAATTTTTGTCATATGAATTTTAGTTCGATTATTAAGTTAATTATTTTAACTTAATTAATAATGTTATGTATGAAAGATAAATCGATATGGAATCCAAACGTTAATTCGGATTTTGATCAATGAATGAGAATAATACTAAATACATATGTATTAGATGAATGATTTTGATGATGACAAAATACTAAATGCATATGTATTAGATGAATGAATCTTAATATACGATGAGTCATTTGTATTACTAGAACAAGTAATATGAATGATATTAATGATGTTATATATGTTATTAACTATGTTGTTAAATTTATGATGTTGTATATGTTTATTAACATGTATAGTTCAATAAATGATTTATTTGTGTTTTAGAGTAGTTAATCCATGAAATTATGTTTAAATTGGAGTTTTATAGTTTAGAGAGAAAATTAAATGAATATGGCTTATAAGTACACAAATTTATGTTTAAATTGCATATTAATCGGTAAATTGATGGACAATTACGTTTATACATGTAAAAATGAAAAGAATGAAACTTAAATCTGATCATAAAGACTGTGCCATAGGCTTAATAGCGAGAGTGTAGCTAATGGTCAAGCCGCTATGACTTTGCCTCAGTTCCCGATTCATTCTGAAATATTAATACTGGCTACCGAAATCGCCGTAAAATTTTATTTAATTGTTCGAGTCTAGAGAATATAATTTAAACTCAATCTAATGAACATGAAAATGTATTAAACATGTAATGTGATGTTAAAACAGATCCTTAACATATCAATGATGTTCTTATGTGTTTAAAGGATATATCAAATACGTAGTTAACTCGTTGTTCGTGAAGTCTAATAATATATGAAAACTAATGTTGTGATTTGATTAGTATAATCATAATCAGAGTTTAGATAAAAGAGAATGAACTTCTGATGTGAGTTATGTTATAATTAACTGGTATTATGAATGTAAATGATATGTACGATTAACTTGAGAAATGTGAATAGTAAAAGTGTAATCTACGCACGAGGCAAATTTTTCTGAACCTTACTCTTATGTGGAGCAAGTTTTCTAATCCCTAAACTTTATTTGGACAAATTTCTAAACCCTAATCTTACATTGAACAAGTTCTTATTCTATATTATACTATGATTGAGCAAGTTTTTTATTTCTAAACTTTCATTGACTAAGTTCTTAAATTTTATTATTGTTGAGCAAGCTTCATATTCTGATTTTGAATTGTTCAGAGTTTATTCATTCAAGTTCATACAATGTTCATTCAATTGAATAGAGTTGAGATTCAATCTTTGATTTTTGACTTTCGATTTCAATATTGCATTGAAACCTTGAATAAATAGTGAATCCTTATTGATTCAACTAATCCTTAGTTGATGATTATTGAACTCTAAATTACCCTTGAGATCAATCCAAACCAAACATCCTTTGGTACGGACTCTAATGTCAAAGCTGAGATGAACAACCTTGCTACATGATATATATGGCTAATCCCCCTAAGTACGAGAAGTTAGGTCCATATAGTCTCACGACTGTTAAAGGTTTAAAGTAGAAATACTTGATAACCTGGGACATAGTTCATGGTCTTGTGACCCTCAGATGTACTTTTGATTCCTGTTCTAATCTTGATTCAAAAGCACAGACTTCTTTTGGTTCAGTATCCCTTGTTTATTCGCATGTTATTATTATTATTTTACCGTTAAACTTGTGGGCAATTGTTGCTCACTCATGCATAATAACATTGTAGCTAAGATTTAAAGAGTTGATGAGCCATCCATAAGTAAGGGTAAGGGAAAAACAAGTAAATGATGAAGACTTATTTAATATTTGAGAATGTTTATATTAAGACTTATGATGTGATGTTAAAGACTTATTGGTTTATGATGTTTTCGCATTTGATGTATTAAGGTTAGATAACCTGGGATTTATTTGTTGAAGATGTTGTAACCCTATATTGGGAGGATTTCTATTTCAATTTTATGGTTATCATTATTATGGGTAGTTAGATGTTAATTATTATGTTGAGTGAATACCAAATCTGAGGGAAGTTTTAGTACCTGGATTTGGGGGTGTCACAAGAGATATGGGGTTAGAACTAAGAGGGAAGAGACGAGTAAAACCTTCGATAGTGTGTCCTACCTAAGCTTATTCGTTATTTAATTGGTCGGTCGAAATATAGGGATAATATGTGGCATGTCAATTTCTTTAATTAACCCTTATTTTGTGGCAGAGAATGACATCTAAAAATCTGGAGATAAGTAATGGAGCATATGAGACCATTGAGACACCGCCAATCAATAACTAGGATAATGTGCATCAGGAAGGCAATAATCCTCATGTAAACAATACCACCGACCAAATGATGAACGATGGAGTGTTTAGGATCTTTCTATAATTCATACAACACCAGACGAGAGAGACTCCTATTCAAAATGCAGGTGGAAACAATTATAACTCACGGCTGGTCACTGCCAATCAATTCAAGGAGTTGGGACCACTGAAGTTTTTAGGAAAGCTAGAGCCACTTAAGGCTAAAGCTTGGATTAAGCAGATCACCAAAATATTTGATGTCCTAGGATTCACAGAGGAGCAAAAGGTTCCCTTCGCCACCTTTATGTTGCGTGGAGAGGCAGATTACTGGTGCGAATTTGTGAAACGTACAAATCTTTCCTCACTTAATATGTCTTGGGTGAAGTTCCAAGAATTGTTCAACGACAAGTATTTTTCAGAAAGTATTCGTCATATGAAGAAGGTGGAATTCATCAAACTATAACATAACAATATGACTGTATCAGAATACGAGGCCAAGTTTACAGAATTGTCCTGGTTTGCATCCCATTTCGTGACGCCCCCAAAATTAGGTATACATCACCCATCTTGGGTCGTCAAATACATGGTACAAAATTCAAATACAACTGTCGTGTACAATACAACAAAACATAACTGTGAGTTTGAATATAATTATTGTCTACTAGAGATTATACAAACTCAAAATAAGTCCTCATTACAATTATTAACACACTATTCACAGAATAGTGAGGACTACTAATGCTATCCTCTGGACCATCACTCCGTTCCCCGACTAGTCCCTGTTATGTTCTCATTTCCTGAAGAGAACAGTGAAAGAAAGGGAGAGCTCAACTAGCCCAGTAAGAAATATTATGACTAAGATAATGCAGAATAAATTATCGTTAGCCTTCAATAGTGTTAAACTGATAAAATATAACAACATCAAGTTTAACTGCAGCGGAACAAGCAATCCATTAAAAGAGTCAAGTAGAGAATAAAATCTACTATCTTTTATGATTTAAAAGTTTTTTCATGACTTTTATCGCTGGGACTCAGCTTAATAAATAATTCACATCATCGAATCACCCCTGCACTACGACCAAGGATATTCTTTAGTATCACGACCATAAATTATCCATGCACTACAGCCAAGGACATTCGTGTATTCATTAATGGTCATGATCATGCCAACAAATGTCCATCAATGCACTACGGGCCAATGATAACTTTTACCACATCACTTGTAACATTACGGTCATGATTACACCGAATAATCCCTGGTCATAATCATACCAAGTCCATCTATGCACTATAGGCCACAGATGACTTTCATTATAATATAAACATGAGGATGATGACAATGATATAAGAATTCAATAAAACAAGTTCAAGAATTAATTTATCCAGGAACTAATAATGTCCAAATTGTCAACATGATACTGCTTTGTAGAGTAAAATTCAAGAATGATCAGAAGAATATTTCCATGAAAAAATACTAGATGAAGCGCAAATATCAAGAATATTCCACTAATTTCATGGAGTATAGGAGTCAAAACTTTAACCAACTGAGTATAATAAAGAATGGAATAACAAAAGAAATCACCATGCATGCGGATTGCATGATGACAGTTATTCCAACGAGAATAATAATAACGGAACCAGTGTCGAAAAAATTTGCACCGGCGGGATGTTCCAACAGAATAATAAAGATTTTAACCGGTGTCCTGTAAACCACACGCATGTGATGTTCCAAAAGAATAATAATAAAGCATAAACCAGTCCCGGTGTAAAACACACGCACAAGATGTTCCAACAAAATAATAATAAAGATGTAACCGTGTCCTGTGTAAAACACATGTATGTGATGTTCCAATGAATAATAATAAAGATGGAACCAGTCCGTGTAAAACACATGAGCATGTGATGTTCCAACTAATAATAGAAGAATGTCACCAAGTATAGGGTAAACCGCGAATACAGGTTATTCTAATAGAATAATAAACAATGGAATAATAACAGTTCTATTCATGAATAAGAAAGAATAACACCTCTTACGAGTACAACAAATAATATTCCCTACCTTAAGAAGAAGAGTATTGGATATATAAGTAGTGAAGTAGCAGAATACTTCCTTCTTTCTCTCTATAGTTTATCTCTCTAGAGTTCAGTGAATTCGTAAGAAAATAATGAAGGAATGAGCTTCTATTTATAGAAGAATGGATTGCATAGTAACTAACTAATGAACGATCCAGATTGATTTACTTTTAATCAGACGGTCCATAATGATTTAATAAAATATTCTAATAAAACAAAACTTTAAAATAAAATATATTATATATTATATATATATATAACATCTGTTAACAAAAAAAACTCACGGGATGCATTATTTGGTGACTGAAATTCAATGTAATCATCAAGTAAAACAAAATAATATATATATAAATATAAATATAAATATAAATATAAATAACCACATGTTGTATAAAATTTCTTCCAACCCGGAAAGCATTTTTAGATTCCTCCCCCAAAAGTTCTTAACATGTGGGCTTCCTCCATATGTCACCATCACATGTGGGCCCCCACCTTTATTATAAATTCTACCGATTATTTTGAAAATAGGTAAATGGGGGTCCATAAAATAAGTAAACCGAGTGGCTTCTCACGTAAGCATCACTAATCAATACCGTAGCTATTCTATCGTGCAACTAACGTATTCTTGTACATCGCATTTTTTTAACATCGGGTGTTTCAACAGCTTAACGGTAAAACTTTCGCGTTATTTTCATATAAAAAATACTTTTGTCGCTTTTCTTAAACCGATAATAATTTTACATTATGGGGACCACCAATGATTGTCTTGTCGTCGTCATTTAATATTCCCCGTTAAAACGAATATTCCCCACCAATCGAATATAATATGACAACTTGCATACTTTACAAAATTTATAAATATTACCCACAATTATAACATTATATCAAATTCACTCCATAATATTTAAAAAAATAATATTTATAGAAAATTCATCTTTATTCAAAAAGTTGGGGTCTTACAACCTCCCCTTCTTATGAAATTTCGCCCTCAAAATTAGGGTACGTACCTGGTATATCGAAGAGGTAAGGATTCCTTGATTTCATTTCAGATTCTAACTCCCAGGTCATTTCCTCAACATCATGAATCGAGGATTAAGCTTTCCTCTCTTTCCAAATCTCGTAACTCCTTTCCATGGAGCAACACGTAACAACACATGATCTCCTATATCGAATTCCACGTCCTTTCGATGAAGATCAGCATAACTCTTTTGTCGATCTTGTGAGGTTTTTATACGTTGTCGGATCGTTTGAATCTTTTTCGTAGTCATACGTACCAAATCCAGTCCTAACAACGTTGCTTCACCCACCTCATCCCAGCATACTAGAGAATGACATTTTCTTCTATACAACGCCTCAAATGGAGCCATGCCAATACTTGCTTGATAACTGTTGTTGTAGGAAAATTCCACTAATGATAAGAACTTATCCCAACTTCCCTTGAAGTCAAGGACACAAAGTCTTAATAGATCTTCAAGAGTTTGAATAGTCCTCTCTGACTGCCCGTCCGTCTGAGGATGATATGCCGAGCTAAATCATAAATCTGTGCCCATAGCTTTCTACAAATTAACCAAAAATCATGAAGTGAATCTTGGGTCTCGATCAGAAACTATGGATACTGGCATACTATGTGGTCTTATAATCTCATTTATGTACATACGAGTAAGACGTTCAAGTGTATAAGTTTCTCGTATTGGTAAGAAAAGAGCAGACTTGGTCAATCTATCAACAATGACCCAAATCACATCTACGCCTTGAGAAACTTTGGGAAGACCCCAGAATTGAAATCCATGGTAATGTGCTCCCACTTCCATTCGGAATTTCAAGTGGTTGTAATGGACCTTTTGGTACTTGATGCTCTACCGACTCGTTGACACGTTAGACACCTTGAGATAAACAAATATATCTCTCTCTTCATATTGCCCCACCCAAATGTATGTCAAGATCATGATACATTTTGGTACTCCTGTGATGGATTGCAAACGGTGTGTTGTGCCCTCCATCATGATTTTATACTTTAAATCAGGGTCGTTAGGAACACAAAGTCTAGAGTTGACTTGAAGTATTCCTTCTTCATCGATTCTTGCTTCCGGCATAGCACCTTCTTGTACTTTCTTCCTCATACGCATCAGCTCCAGGTCTGTAGCTTGAGCAGCTTTAACTTTATCAATTAAAGTCGGTTCTACTTGTATATTCGCCATCATCATGTGGGTCCCTAGACTCTTTATCTCTATCTCCATCCTTTGCAAGTCCTACAAAATGGGCCTTTGCGTTTACAATATTGCACTCGTACCCGCATATGATCTTCTACTCAATGCGTCAGCTACCACGTTCACTTTTCCAGGATAGTATTGGATGGTATGATCATAATCTTTCAACAGTTCAAGCCAACGTCGTTGTCGCATGTTGAGTTCCTTTTGAGTAAAAAAATATTTGAGGCTTTTATAATCTGTAAAGATCTCCACCTTTTCCCCATACAAGTAATGCCTCCAAATCTTTAGTGCGAAGACAACAACTGCCAACTCTAGATCATGAGTAGGATAATTCCTCTCATATTCTTTGAGTTATCTTGAGGCATAGGCTATGAATTTTCCATGTTGCATGACAACACATCCCAACCCTTTGCCCGAAGCATCACTGTAGATGACAAATCCCTCCGAGCCAGATGGTATTGTCAGAACAGGTGCCAAAATGGGTCTCCTCTTGAGTTTTTCAAAACTCTTCTCACATGCTTTGCTCCAACCGAAATTTGTATCTTTTTGAGTCAGCTGAGTCAATGGAGTAGCGATTCGAGAAAATCCTTCCACGAATCTCCGATAATAACCAGCTAAGCCGAGAAAGCTACGTACTTCGGTCACTGATTTAGGTTGCTCCCAGCTTTGAATAGCTTCAATATTTGTTGGGTCCACAGATATTCCATGACTTGATACCACGTGCCCAAGGAATGCTACATCCTCAAGCCAGAACTCGTATTTCTTCAACTTGGCATAAAGCTTATATTCACGAAGCTTTTGGAGTGCCAGCCTCAAGTGTTGCTCATGATCTTCATGGCTTTTGGAATAAATAAGGATGTCATCAATAAAGACAACCACAAAGTGATCCAAATATTCCTTGAATACTCGGTTCATCATATCCATGAAGGCAGCAGGAGCATTAGTCAATCCAAAGGACATGACTAGGATTTCATAATGCCCGTACCGAGTTCTGAAAGCTGTCTTTGGAATGTCATCGGTTCTAATCGTCAATTGGTGATATTCGAAATGAAGATCAATCTTTGATAAGAATTTGGCTCCTTGCAACTGGTCAAACAGGTCATCAATACGTGGCAATGGGTACCTATTTTTGATGGTGACATGATTCAACTCCCGATAATCAATACAAAGTCGCATACTTCCATCTTTCTTCTTCAAGAATAAAATAGGAGCACCCCAAGGAGAAGTACTAGGATGAATAAAGCCAATATCTAACAATTCCTCGCTTTGGATCTTTAAACTCAAGTTCAAGAGGAGCCATACGATATGGGGCTTTGGAAATGGGTTTTGTCTTAGGGTTCAAGGTCGATACAAAATTCAATTTCACAACTGGGGTAGGCCGTAAGTTCTTCGGGAATACGTCAGGAAATTTATTAACAACAAAAATATCATTCAAAGCTGACGTATTTTTGTTTAGATCTGTGACATGAGCTAAGAAAGCTTGATATCTGTTTTTCAATAAAGGAATAGCTTTATGGCTTGAGATGACCGTGATTGATTTTAATGGTTTGGTCGTTTGAATTCGCATAATAGGTTGATTAGGAATATGAAATCCAACAACCTTACGAAAACAATCAATTTTTGCATGATAAGTAGTTAACCAATCAATCCCTAGAATCACGTCAAATGCAAGTATTTTCAATGAAATAAGATCGACAGGTAATGTGAGGGTACCGATTTGAACCAAACAAGACTTATAAATAGTGGATGTAATGAAGGTTTCTCCCAACTGAGTTTCCACAGATAAGTCAAAGTCTAATTTCTCCGGAGTCAAATTTAATCGATGAGCACAAGTAGGAGAAATAAAAGAATGGGTAGAACCGATATCAAATAAAGTATAGATTTCGTTAGAGTTTATGATAAGCTTACCCGTGATGACCTCATTCGGGTTCCTTGCTTTCTGGGAGGTCACAACAAACGCTCTCCCTCAGACTACTGGGTTTTGACTTTTCTCGGGATGACCTTTGGTGCCTCCATCCTAGTCGACCAAGTGACCTTCTCTTCACAATTATAACATGCTTTGGATGGCATCGCTAATTTGGACCGATGTGTCCCTCCTCCACATTTGAAGCATATGATAGGTGGTCGTTCTCCTTCCTTAACAATGGGTCTTTGGTCTTTGACGCTCTTTCCATCATTGTTGAATCTCCTCTTCTTGAAATGTCCATTCTTATTATTTTGGCCCTGATTACCACCGAATTGGTTACCATTTCTGGCCTGTTGATTCCCTCCACGCTTGTTGTCACCGCTTCGATGACTGCTCTCGCTGGTATTATCATTTTGCCGGTTGCTCTCTTTTAGTTGCGTTGACTCGTTATCGCGCTCCACTAACTGAGCCCTATTTACAACATCTGAATACAAACACAATTTATGAGAAATAAGATGTTGATGTATCTCCTACTTCAAAACTCTTAAAAACATTTGTGCCATTCTCTCTTCATTATCCACCAAGTGGGACGCAAACCGGGATAACTCCGTAAATTTTGCCTCGTATTGCGACACGGTCATATTATTTTGTTCCAACTTGATAAACTCCAACTCCTTCATGTGACGAATACTTTCGGGAAAGTATTTGTCGTTGAACAGCTCTTGGAACTTCTCCCAAGACATCTTCAGTACGGTAGGTTTAGTACGTTTTACTGATTCCCACCCGTAATCTGCCTCTTCGCGTAACATAAAGGCGGCAAAGGGAACCTTTTGCTCCTCGGAGCATCCCAAAACATCAAATATCTTGGTGATCTGCTTTATCCATGCTTCCGCCATAAGTGGTTATGGCTCTCCCTTAAACTCTGGTGGTCCCAGCTCCTTAAACTGTTTAGCGGTGACCGCCCGAGAGTTTCCAGTGTTTCCACCTGCATTTTGGACAGGATCCGCTCTCGCCTTCTTTTGCATGAATTGCATAAAGCCCCTGAACATTTGATCATTCATCATTTGGTCAGTGTTGTTGTTTGCATGAGGATTGTCGCCTTCTGAAGCACATTATCCTCGATTATTGATATTTGGTGAATCAGCGGTGCTTTGTGCTCCATTGCTATTCTCAACATTCTCGGATGTCATTTTCAAATACTGCCAGAAAACAAAGGTTAATTGACATGTAACATATTATCCCTAAATTCTGACCGACCAATAAAATACCACACAAACTTAGGTAGGTCATACTAGCGAAGGAATTCCCCGCCTCCCTCCTAGTACTATTCTCACATCTTAGCTGTGGATCATATCCTAAGCATTGATACCAATCGTGACGCCCCAAAATTAGGTATACATCACCCATCTTGGGTCGCCGATACATGGTACAAAAATTCAAATACAACTTACTAATACAACTGTCGTGGTACAATACGACAAAACATTACTATGAGTTTGAATACAATTATTGTCTACTAGAGATTATACAAACTCAAAAGGAGTCCTCATTACAATTATTAACACACTATTCACGTAATAGTGAGGGACTACTAATGCTATCACGGACCGTCACTCCGCTTCCCCGACTAGTCCCTCGCTATGTTCTCATTTCAAGAGAACAAAGAAAGAAAGGTGAGCTCAACTAGCCCAAAGAAGAAATATTATGACTAAAATAATGCGTAATAAATTATCGTTAGCCTTCAACAAAGTTTAAACCGATAAAATATAACAACATCAAGTTTAACTGCAATGAACAAGCAATCCATTAAAAGAGTCCAAAGAGAGAATAAAATCTACTATCTTTTATAATTTAATAGGTTTTTCATAACTTTTATCGTTGGGACTCAGCTTAATAAATAATCCACATCATCGAATCACCCCTGCACTACGACCAAGGATATTCTTTAGTATCACGACCACAAATTATCCATGCACTATAGCCAAGGACATTCGTGTATTCATTAATGGTCATGATCATGCCAACAATTGTCCATCAATGCACTACGGGCCAATGATAACTTTTACCACATCACTTGTAACATTACGGTCATGATTACACCGAATAATCCCTGGTCATAATCATACCAAGTCCATCTATGTACTACAAAGCCACGATGATGACTTTCAACATAATATAAACATGAGGATGATGACAATGATATAAGAATTCAATAAAACAAGTTCAAGAACTAATTTATCCAGAACTAATAATGTCCAAATTGTCAATATGATACTTGCTTTGTAGAGTAAAATTCAAGAATGATCAGAAGAATATTTCCATGAAAAGATACTGGATGAAGTGCAAATATCAAAGATATTCCACTAATTTCAGGGAGTATAGGAGTCCAAACTTTAACCAACTGAGTATAATAAAGAATGGAATAATAAAAGAAATCACCATGCATGCGGTACTTCATATAGACAGGTTATTCCAATAGAATAATAATAACGGAACCAAAGTCGTGCAAAAATTTGCACCGGCAGGATGTTCCAAAAAATAATAAAGATTTTAAACAGTCCAGGTGTAAACCACATGCATGTGATGTTCCAAAAGAATAGTAATAAAGACGGAACCAGGTCCGGTGTAAAACACATAGACAGGATGTTCCAACAGAATAATAATAATGACGGAACTAGGTCCGATGTAAAACACACAGATAGGATGATCCAATGTAATAATAATAAAGATTTTAACCAAGTCCTCCTGTAAAACACACGTATGTGGATGTTCCAACGGAATAATAGAAGAATGTCACCAAGTATAGGTAAATCATGAATATAGATTATTCCAATGTAATAATAAACAATGGAATAACAACATTCTTTCATGAATAAGAAAGAATAACACCCCTTGCGAGTACAACAAATAATATTCCCTACCTTAAGAAGAAGAGTACTGGATATATAAGTAGTGAAGTAGCAGAATACTTCCTTCTTTCTCTCTATAGTTTATCTCTCTAGAGTTCAGTGAATTTGTAAGAAAATAATGAAGGAATGAGCTTCTATTTATAGAAGAATGGATTGTATAGTAACTAACTCAGGAACGATCCAGATTGATTTACTTTTAATTGGACGGTCCATAATGATTTAATAAAATATTCTAATAAAACAAAACTTTAAAATAAAATATATTATATATTATATATACATATATAACATCTGTTAACAAAAAAAAAACTCACGGGATGCATTATTTGGTGACTGAAATTCAATGTAATCATCAAGTAAAACAAAATAATATATATATATATAAATATAAATATAAATATAAATAACCACATGTTGTATAAAATTTCTTCCAACCCGAAAAGCATTTTTAGATTCCTCCCCCAAAAGTCCTTAACATTTGAGCTTCTTCCATATGTCACCATCACATGTGGGCCCCCACCTTTATTATAAATTCTATCGATTATTTTGAAAAATAGGTAAATGGGGGTCAATAAATTAAGTAAAACTGAGTGGCTTCTCACGTAAGCATCACTAATCAATACCGTGTGCTATCGCAAGTAACTACGCCAGATTCGCATTTCTTTAACACCGTGTGTTTCAACAAGCTTAATTAAAAACTTCCGCCGTTATTTTCATAAAGTATTTTTGTTGTTTTCTTAATCCGACAATAATTCTGTTGTGGGGTCCACCAATGATTGTGCCGTCGTACGAATATTCCCTGTTAAAACGAATATTCCCCGACCAATCAAATATAATATGACAACTTGCATACTTTACAAAATTTATAAATATTACCCACAATTATAACATTATATCAATTTCACTCCATAATATTTAAAAAAAAATAATATTTATAGAAAATTCATCTTTATTCAAAAAGTTGGGGTCTTACAACCTCCCCTTCTTATGAAATTTTGCCCTCGAAATTAGGGTACGTACCTGGTATATCGAAGAGGTATGGATACCTTGATTTCATTTCAGATTCTAACTTCCAGGTCATTTTCTCAACATCGTGATTTCTCCACAATACTTTGACTTGAGGTATAACCTTGGAGCGTAGAATATGTTCCTTCTTATCCAAGATTTGAATAAGAACCTCTTCATACGTTAAGTCTTCCGCTATTTTGTCCGATTCTAACTCAATAATGTGGTTCGGGTCTTTCACATATTTATATAACATGGATACGTGAAAAACGTTATGAACACGAGACATACTTGGCGGTAAAGCGAGTCTATAGGCTACAGTTCCTACTCGATTGAGGATTAAAAATGGGCCGATGAATCGAGGATTAAGCTTTCCTCTCTTTCCAAATCTCGTAACTCCTTTCCATGGAGCAACATGTAACAACACATGATCTCCTATATCGAATTCCACGTCCATTCGATGAAGATCAGCATAACTCTTTTGTCGATCTTGTGAGGTTTTTATACGTTGTCGAATCGTTTGAATCTTTTCCGTAGTCATACGTACCAACTCCGGTCCCAACAACGTTGCTTCACCCACCTCATCCCAACGCATACTGGAGAATGACATTTTCTTCTATACAACGCCTCAAATGGAGCCATGCCAATACTTGTTTGATAACTGTTATTGTAGGAAAATTCCACTAATGGTAAGAACTTATCCCAAATTCCCTTTTAGTCAAGGACACAGAGTCTTAATAGATCTTCAAGAGTTTGAATAGTTCTCTCCGATTTTGTCTGTCTCGAGGATGATATCTTAGAAACTAAATCATAAATCTGTGCCCATAGCTTTCTGCAAACTAACCAAAAATCGTGAAGTGAATCTTGGGTCTCGATCAGAAACTATGGATACTAGCATACCATGCAGTCTTACAATCTCGTTTATGTACATACGAGCAAGACGTTCAAGTGTATAAGTTTCTCGTATCGATAAGAAATGAGCAGACTTGGTCAATCTATCAACAATGACCCAAATCGAATCTATGCCTTGAGATACTTTGGGAAGACCGATAACGAAATCCATGGTAATGTGCTCCCACTTCCATTCTGGAATTTCAAGTGGTTGCAATGGACCTTTTGGTACTTGATCCTCCGCCTTGACTCGTTGACACGTTAAACACCTTGAGATAAACAGCGCTATCTCTCTCTTCATATTGCCCCACCAAAATGTATGTCGAAGATCATGATACATTTTGGTACTCCCAAGATGGATTGCAAATGGTGTGTTGTACGCCTCCATCATGATTTTATACTTTAAATCAGGGTCGTTAGGAACACAAAATCTAGAGTTGACTCGAAGTTTTCCTTCTTCATCGATTCTTGCTTCCGGCATAGCACCTTCTTGCACTTTCTTCCTCATACGCATCAGCTCCAGGTCTGTAGCTTGAGCAGCTTTAACTTTATCAATTAAAGTCGGTTCTACTTGTATATTAGCCATCATCACGTGGGTCCCTGCAGTCTTTATCTCTATCTCCATCCTTTGCAAGTCATACAAAATGGGCCTTTGCGTTGACAATATTGCACTCATACCTGCATATGATCTTCTGCTCAATGCGTCAGCTACCACGTTCGCTTTTCTAGGATGGTATTGGATGGTATGATCAGAATCTTTCAACAGTTCAAGCCAACGTCGTTGTTGCATGTTGAGTTCCTTTTGAGTAAAGAAATATTTGAGGCTTTTATAATCCGTAAAGATCTCCACCTTTTCCCCATACAAGTAATGCCTCCAAATCTTTAGTGCGAAGACAACAACTGCCAACTCTAGATCATGAGTAGGATAATTCCTCTCATATTCTTTGAGTTGTCTTGAGGCATAGGCTATGACTTTTCCATGTTGCATGAGAACACATCCCAACCCTTTGCCCGAAGCATCACTGTAGATGACAAATCCCTCCGAGCCAGATGGTATTGTTAGAACAGGTGCCAAAATGAGTCTCCTCTTGAGTTCTTGAAAACTCTTCTCACATTCTTCACTCCAACCAAAATTTGTATCTTTCTGAGTCAACTGAGTCAATGGAGTAGTGATTCGAGTAAATCCTTCCACGAATCTCTGATAATAACCAGCTAAGCCGAGAAAGCTACGTACTTCGGTCACTGATTTAGGTTGCTCCCAGCTTTGAATAGCTTCAATCTTTGCTGGGTCCACAGATATTCCATGACTTGATACCACGTGCCCAAGGAATGCTACTTCCTCAAGCCAGAACTAGCATTTCTTCAACTTGGCATAAAACTTATATTCACGAAGCTTTTGGAGTGTCAGCCTCAAGTGTTGCTCATGATCTTCACGGCATTTGGAATAAATAAGGATGTCATCAATAAAGACGACCACAAAGTGATCCAAATATTCCTTGAATACTCTGTTCATCATATCCATGAAGGCAGCAGGAGCATTAGTCAATCCAAAGGACATGACTAGGATTTCATAATGCCCGTACCGAGTTTTGAATGCTGTCTTTGGAATGTCATCGGTTCTAATCTTCAATTGGTGATATTCGAAATGAAGATCAATCTTTGATAAGAATTTGGCTCCTTGCAACTGGTCAAACAGGTCACCAATACGTGGAAATGGGTACCTATTTTTGATGGTGACATGATTCAACTCCCGATAATCAATACAAAGTCGCATACTTCCATCTTTCTTCTTCACGAATAGAACAGGAGCACCCCAAGGAGAAGTACTAGGATGAATAAAGCCAATATCTAACAATTCCTGCAGTTGGGCCTTTAACTCTTGAAGTTTAATACGAGCCATTCGATATTTGGCTTTGGAAATGGGTTTTGTACCGGGTTCAAGGTTGATACAAAATTCAACTTCACGCTCTGGGGGTAGGTTAGGAAGTTCTTCGGGGAATACGTCAGGAAATTTATTAATAACAGAAATATCATTCAAAGCTGACGTATTTTTGTTTAGATCTGTGACATGAGCTAAGAAAGCTTGACATCCGTTTTTCAATAAACGAATAGCTTTATGGCTTGAGATGACCGTGATTGATTTTAATGGTTTGGTCGTTTGAATTCGCATAATAGGTTGATTAGGAATATGAAATCCAACAACCTTACGAAAATAATCAATTTTTGCATGATAAGTAGTTAACCAATCAATCCCTAGAATCACGTCAAATGCAAGTATTTTCAATGAAATAAGATCGACAGGTAATGTGAGGGTACCGATTTGAACCAAACAAGACTTATAAATAGTGGATGTAATGAAGGTTTCTCCCAACGGAGTTTCCACAGATAAGTCAAAGTCTAATTTCTCCGGAGTCAAATTTAATCGATGAGCACAAGTAGGAGAAATAAAAGAATGGGTAGAACCGATATCAAATAAAGTATAGATTTCGTTAGAGTTTATGATAAGCTTACCCGTGATGACCTCATTCGGGTTCCTTGCTTTCTGGGAGGTCACAACAAACGCTCTCCCTTGCACTACTGGTTTTTACTTTTCTGGGACGAGCTTTGGTGCCTCCATCCTAGCTGACCAAGTGACATTCTCTTCCACAATTATAACATGCTTTGGACGGCATCGTGCAATTTGGACCGATGTGTCCCTCCCCTCCGCATTTGAAGCATATGATAGGGGTCGTTCTCCTTCCTTAACAACGGGTGCTGGTGCTGACGTCTTTCCATCATTGTTGAATCTCCTCTTCTTGAAATGTCTATTCTTATTATTTTGGCCCTGATTACCACCGAAGTGGTTACCATTTCTAGCCTGTTGATTCCCTCCACGCTTGTTATCACCGCTCAATGATCGCTCTCATTTGGTATTATCATTTTGCCTACGCTCTTTCTTTTTTTAGTTATATTGACTCGTTATCGCTCCCACTAATCGAGCCCTATTTACAACGTCTAATACAAACACAATTTATGAGAAATAAGATGTTGACGTATCTCGGCTTCAAACCTCTTAAAAACATTCGCGCCCATTCTCTCTCATTATCCACCAAGTGGGACGAAAACCGGATAACTCCGCAAATTTTGCCTCGTGTTATTACACGATCATATTATTTTGTTCCAACTTGATAAACTCCACCTCCTTCATGTGACGAATACTTTCGGAAAGTATTTGTCGTTGAACAACTCTTGAACTTCTCCCAAGACATCTTCAAGACGGCAGTTGAGTACGCTTTGGGATTCCCACCATGAATCCGCCTCTCCGCATAGCATATATAAAGGCGTAAGAAGGGAACCTTTTGCTCCTCGGAGCATCCCAAGACATCAAATATCTTGGTGATCTCCATTATCCATGCTTCCGCCATAAGTGGTTTTGGCTCTCCCTTAAACTCTGGTGGTCCCAGCTCCTTAAACTATTTAGCGGTGACCGCCTGAGAGTTTCCAGTGTTTCCACCTGCATTTTGGACAGGATCCGCTCTCACCTTCTTTTGCATGAATTGCATAAAGCCCCTGAACATTTGATCATTCATCATTTGGTCAGTGTTGTTGTTTGCATGAGGATTGTCGCCTTCCTGAAGCACATTATCCTGATTATTGATATGTAGTGAATCAACGGTCGCCTGTGCTCCATTGCTATTCTCAACATTCTCGGATGTCATTTTCAAATACTGCCAGAAAACAAAAGTTAATTGACATGTAACATATTATCCCTAAATTCTGACCGACCAATAAAATACTACACAAACTTAGGTAGGTCATACTAGCGAAGGAATTCCCCGTCTCTCCCCTCCTAGTACTATTCTCACATCTTAGCCAGGGATCATATCCCTAAGCGTTGATACCAACTGTGACGCCCCCAAAATTAGGTATACATCACCCATCTTGGGTCGTCAGATACATGGTACAAAATTCAAATACAACTTACTAATACAACTGTCGTGTACAATACGACAAAACATTACTATGAGTTTGAATACAATTATTGTCTACTAGAGATTATACAAACTCAAAAGGAGTCCTCATTACAATTATTAACACACTATTCACAGAATAGTGAGGACTACTAATGCTATCCTCTGGACCGTCACTCCGTTCCCCGACTAGTCCCCTCGCTATGTTCTCATTTCACTCAAGAGAACAAAGAAAGAAAGGGTGAGCTCAACTAGCCCAAGAAGAAATATTATGACTAAGATAATGCGTAATAAATTATCGTTAGCCTTCAATAGTGTTAAACTGATAAAATATAACAACATCAAGTTTAACTGCAGCGGAACAAGCAATCCATTAAAAGAGTCAAGTAGAGAATAAAATCAACTATCTTTTATGATTTAAAAGGTTTTTCATGACTTTTATCGCTGGGACTCAGCTTATTAAATAATTCACATCATCGAATCACCCGTGCACTACGGCCAAGGATATTCTTTAGTATCACGACCAAAAATTATCCATGCACTACATCCAAGGACATTCGTGTATTCATTAATGGTCATGATCATGCCAACAACTGTCCATCAATGCACTACGGGCCAATGATAACTTTTTACCACATCACTTGTAACATTACTACCATGATTACAATCAATAATCCCAAGTCATAATCATACCAAGTCCATCTATGCACTCAGAAGCCACGATGACTTTCAACATAATATAAACATGAGGATGATGACAATGATATAAGAATTCAATAAAACAAATTCAAGAATTAATTTATCCAGAACTAATAATGTCCAAATTGTCAACATGATCTCGCTTTGTAGAGTAAAATTCAAGAATGATCGTAAGAATATTTCCATGAAAAGATATCGGATGAAGCGCATAAAATATCAAGGATATTCCACTAATTTCATGGAGTATAGAGTCCAAACTTTAACCAACCGAGTATAATAAAGAATGGAATAACAAAAGAAATCACCATGTATGCGGTAGATTTGCATGACAAAGTTATTCCAATGTAATAATAATAATGGAACCAAAGTCGGGAAAAATTTACAATCGACGGGATGTTCCAATGTAATAATAAAGACGGAACCAGTCCTGTGTAAAACCACATGATAGGATGTTCCAAAAGAATAATAATAAAGATGGAACCAGTCCGTAAAAACACACACAGACAAGATGTTCCAACGTAATAATAATAAAGATTTTAACCAGTCCTGTAAAACACACGCATGTGGATGTTCCAATGTAATAATAATAAAGACAGAACCAGTGTCCTAAGTGTAAAACACACGCATGTGACGTTCTAATGGAATAATAGAAGAATGTCACCAAGTATAGGGTAAACTGCGTATACATGTTATTCCAACAGAATAATAAATAATGGAATAACAACAGTTCTCTTCATGAATAAAAAAGAATAACACCCTTTACGAGTACAACAAATAATATTCCCTACCTTAAAAAGAAGAGTACTGGATATATAAGTAGTGAAGTAGCAGAATACTTCCTTCTTTCTCTCTATAGTTTATCTCTCCCGAGTTCAGTGAATTCGTAAGAAAATAATGAAGGAATGAGCTTCTATTTATAGAAGAATGGATTGCATAGTAACTAACTCATGAACGATCCAGATTGATTTACTTTTAATCGGACGGTTCATAATGATTTAATAAAATATTCTAATAAAACAAAACTTTAAAATAAAATATATTATATATTATATATATATATATAACATATGTTAACAAAAAAAACTCACGGGATGCATTATTTGGTGACTGAAATTCAATGTAATCATCAAGTAAAACAAAATAATATATATATATATATATATATATAAATATAAATAACCACATGTTGTATAAAATTTCTTCCAACCCAAAATGCATTTTTAGATTCCTCCCCCAAAAGTCCTTAACATGTGGGCTTCCTCCATATGTCACCATCACATGTGGGCCCCCACCTTTATTATAAATTCTACCGATTATTTTGAAAAATGGGTAAATGGGGGTCCATAAAATAAGTGAAACTGAGTGGCTTCTCACGTAAGCATCACTAATCAATACCGTGTGCTACTGTGCAACTACGCGTATTATTGTACTTTTAACACCGGGTGTTTCAACAGTTAACGGTAAAACTTTCGCCGTTATTTTCATAAAGTATTTTTGTCGTTTTCTTAATCTGACAATAATTCTGTTGTGGGGTCCACCAATGATTGTGCCGTCGTATGAATATTCCTTGTTAAAACGAATATTCCCCGACCAATCGAATATAATATGACAACTTGCATACTTTGCAAAATTTATACATATTACCCACAATTATAACATTATATCAATTTCACTCCATAATATTTTAAAAAAATAATATTTATAGAAAATTCATCTTTATTCAAAAAGTTGGGGTCTTACACATTTGGTGGATAATGAGGAACGAATGACACAAATATTTTTGAGAGGTTTGAAACCTGAAATTCGTCAATACCTCATTTCTCATAAACTTTGTTTGTATTCGGATGTGGTGAATAGGGCTCAATTTTTGGAGCAAGATAATGAGATAGTTCAACCAAAAGACAACAATCGACATCACGATAATAGTCGTACCGGTGGCAACAGTCATCGGAACAGTGATAACCAACGTGGAGGAAATTATCATGCCAGAAATGGTAACCACTTTGGTGGTAATCCTTGCCAAGAAAATAGAAAAAGTGAGTCAAGTGGAAATTTTAAAAGAGAAGATTTAATATTGATGGAAAGACATCGGCAGCAACACCAACACCAAAATCAATTTCTAGAGGAGGAGAACGACCACCAGTTGTATGTTACAAATGCGGACAAGAAGGGCACATCAGTCTAAATTGTACACAATAACCCAAAGTGTGCTACAATTGCAGAAAAGAAGGTCACATAGCTCGAGTGTGCCCTATAATGAAGTCGAGTCCCGCTGGGATGGTAACACTAAAGGCTGTCCCAGACAAGTCAAAGTAGGTGGTTCAAGGGAGAAATTTTGTTGTGACCTCCCAAAAAGAGAGGAATCCAAACTAAGTTATCACGAGTAAGCTAATCATAAACTCTTGCGAAGTCTATACCTTATTAGATACCAGTTCTAACCATTCTTTTTTTTGACTTGCTTGTGCTCAACGTTTGAACTTGACTCCTGAGAAATTAGACTTTGACTTATCTATTAAAATTTCGTTAGGAGAAACCTTCATTACATCCACTATTTATAAATCTTGTTTGATTTAAGTCGGCACCCTCACATTACCTATTAACCTCATCTCTTTAAAAATACTAGCATTTGATGAGATTTTAGGAATTGACTGGTTAACTACCCATCATGCTAAAATTGATTATTTTCATAAGGTCAATAGTTTTCATATTCCTAATCAACCTTTTATGAGAATTCAAGCAACCATACTGTTGAAATCAATCGTTGTCATATCTAGCCATAAAGCCATTCGTTTATTGAAAGCCAAATGTCAAGCTTTCTTAGCCCATGTCACTGATTTAAATAAAAATACGTCAGATTTGAATGATATTTCTGTTGTTAATAAATTCCCTGACGTATTTCTCGAAGAACTTCTTGGCCTACCCTCAGAATGTGAAATCGAATTTTATATTGACCTTGAACTCGGTACAAAACCCTTTTCCAAAACCCCATACCGAATGGCTCCTATTGAACTCTAGGAGTTAAAAGCCCAACTATAGGAGTTGTTAGACAATGGTTTCATTCGTCCTAGTACACCACCTTGGGGTGCTCCTATTTTATTCGTAAAAAAGAAAGATGGGAGTATGCGACTTTGCATTGACTATCGGGAGTTGAACTATGTTACCATAAAAAATAGTTACCCATTACCTCGCCTTGATGACCAGTTTGACCAGTTGCAAGGTGCTTAATTCTTCTCAAAGACCGATCTTCGTTCTGGGTATCATCAGTTAAAGATTAAAACCGATGACATTCCAAAGACTACTTTCAGAACTCGGTACAGACATTACGAATTCCTTATCATATCTTTTGGATTGACTAATGCTCCTGCTTCCTTCATGGATATGATGAACTGAATATTCAAGGAATATTTGGATCAATTCGTGGTTGTCTTTATTGACGACATCCTTATTTACTCCAAAAGTCGTGAAGATCACGAGCAACACTTGAGACTGATACTCCAAAAGCTTTGAGAAAACAAGCTATCTACCAAGTTGAAGAAATGCAATTTCTGGCTTAAGGAAGTAGCATTCCTTGGGCACGTGATATCGAAACATGGAATATTAGTTAACCCGACAAAGATGGAAGCAATACAAAGTTGAAAGCAACCTAAGTTAGCAACCGAAGTACGTAGCTTTCTGGGCTTAGCGGGTTATTATCGGAGAATTGTGGAAGGATTTTCTCGAATCGCCACTCCATTAACTTAGTTGACTCTAAAAGATACAAAATTTGAATGGAGCGAGGGATTTGAAAGGAGTTTCTAAGAACTCAAGAAGAGACTCATTTAAGCACATTTTCTGACAATACCATCAGGTTCGGAGGGATTTGTCATCTACAACGATGCTTCAGGCAAAGGTTTAGGATGTGTTCTCATCCAACATGGGAAAGTCATAACCTATGCCTCATGACTACTCAAAGAATATGAGAGGAATTATCTTACTCATGATCTAGAGTTGGCAGTAGTCATTTTCACGTTAAAGATCTGGAGACATTACTTATATGGGGAGAAAGTGAAGATCTATACAGATCATAAAACCTCAAATATTTCTTTACTCAAAAGGAACTCAATATGCGGTAATGACGTTGGCTTGAGTTGTTGAAAGATTATGACCATACCATCCAATACCATCTTGGAAAAACAAACGTGGTAGCTGATGCGTTAAGTTGAAGATCATATATGGGTACAAGTGCGATATTGTCAATACAAAGGCCCATTTTGTATAACTTACAAAGGATAGAGATAGAGTTAAAGGCTCCAAGGACCCACGTGATGATGTCAAATATACGAGTAGAACCGACTTTAATTGATAAAGTTAAAGCTGCTCAAGCTACAGACCCAAAGATGATGAATATGAAGAAGAAGGTGCAAGAAGGAGCTATTCCAGAAGCAAGAATCGATGAAGAAGGAATACTTCGAGTCAACTCCAGACTTTGTGTTCCTAACGACTCTGATTTGAAGTACAAAATCATGATGGAAGCACATAACACACCATTTGCAATCCATCCTGGAAGTACCAAAATGTATCGTGATCTTCGACATACATTTTGGTGGAGCAATATGAAGAGAAAGATCTTGGAGTTTATCTCAAGGTGTTTAACTTATCAACGTGTCAAGACAGAGTATCAAGTGCTAAAAGGTCCATTGCAACCATTTGAAATTCCAGAATAGAAGTGGGAACACATCAACATGGATTTCATTACAGGTCTTCCTAAGGTTTCTCAAGGCATAGATGCAATTTGGTTTATTGTCGATAGATTAACCAAGTCTGCTCATTTCTTGCCTATACGAGAAACTTATTCACTTGAACGTCTTGCTTGTATGTACATAAATGAGATTGTAAGACTGAATGGTATGCCAATATCTATAGTTTCTGATCGAGACCTTTGATTCACTTCACAATTTTGGGTTAGCTTGCAGAAAGCTATGGGCACTGATTTAAGATTCAGTTCTGCATATTATCCTCAGCAGGACGGGTAATCGGAAAGAACTATTCAAACTCTTAAAGATCTATTGAGACTCTGCGTCCTAGAATTCAATGGAAGTTGGGACAAATAATTATCATTGGTGGAATTCTCCTACAACAACAGTTATCAAGCAAGTATAAGCATGGCTCCATTCGAGGCGTTACATGGAAGAAAGTGTCACTCTCCAGTATGCTGGGACGAGGTGGGTGAAACAACATTTTTGGGACCAGAATTGGTACACATGACTACGAAAAATATTTAAATGATCCGACAACATATACAAATAGCACAAGACTGACAAAAGAGTTAAGCTGATCTTCATCGAAGGAACGTAGAATTCAATGTCGAAGACCATGTATTGCTACTTGTTGCTCCATGGAAAAGAGTTACGAGATTCGGAAAGAGAGGAAATGTGACACCCCCAAATCCGGGTACTCCATTCCCACAGTATTTGGTACTCACTATCTAAAATAATTATATCTAACTACCCATAATAAAGGATAAAGGCATAACTTAAATAACTTAAACAATAATCTTTCTCATTAGAGGGTTACATCAACTTAAATCAATCCCATGTAATCTAACCTTAAACTATTACATAAGTCTGTGGAATACATCACAAAATAACATAAGTTTCATCACATAAAATTCAATAAATGAAATTAAGCAAAATCTTCATAATTTGGACATCTAGCCCTTGCCCTTGCTAGTAGACGACTCTTCAACTTTCTCAACCTTAGCTGCAGTGTTAATTGCAAGAGTGAGCAAACAATTGCTCACTGATATAAATAGTGATAATGGCAACAACATAAGGTTAAGAATTGAATACTGAATAATAGAGAAATTATTCTACGAATCAAGAATAGAAAACAAGCTCAGGATTTATATCTGAGGGTCTTTAAGACCATGAACTATTGTAAGAACCCGAATTTTTAGAAAATATTAAATAAGAATTTAGTAGATAAAATTCTTATGGCATGTGAAGGGTTCGAACAAGAATATATATATGTGATACGAGGTATGTAGTATTGTGTTACATAGGATAATATGAGCTATGTAATAAGTGATGTTGTGTTTAATAAATATATATCATTATTATATATTTGTTATAAATTGTAGAGATGAATTAGTAAAGAAAATGGATATAAATTTATCTATCAACATTAAATAATTTATAGAGTTATTTTATGATAGTTAGTTGGTGACATTAAATATCTTTGATAATCACTAATTCCTTGAGTATATGTATGAGTATGTATCAAGTCTAAGGCAGTATAACCGTACCCTTTAATGGTTGATGTATAGGAGCTGGGCTAAATGATTCCTTCAGAGAGCGAAGGTATATACGAATTAGTAACCGATCTAACTCAATCGTGAAAAACAAAGGTGTAGACGAGACTTTAAACTAATTTGTTGGTTGTTTATGGGAAACCACTCGGTGTACTATATTGAATACCATTAAAGACTCGATGTGTGCTAGGTTTGGACTTATATATACGTACGTTGTTGACGAGAGAAGAGAATGGATATATCTTTAGATAAATATTAGTTAGAGATTTATTGACTAATATTGGGATATAGTTAAATGTATAGATTAAAGAAAGAAGAGTTGAACTTGAAGTTTAATCTCTAAATTGTTGAAGAAGGTAGTCATTGGAGATTTATTTTCGTTAGTATAATGAGGTAGCATGTATGCGGCATGTTAAAGGATTTGTGAGTTAAGTTTTGTTTCTGTTGAAGCATAACATGTCTGCGTCCTAACTTAAGGTGGCGCGATCAGCATCACACTCTCAAGCTTAAGACCAAGATCAGCCAATGACTGACTACAGTAGACGCTTCATGATGAGTTTGTAATCTGAACTTTAGGAATCATGTATTATTAACTAATATGTTATAATATAGATCATTATTGGTGTTCCAACTGTCCATGAATGGATTGAGATAACGAATCATGAATTGAATGAGAATTTAATTATGGAAATTAATATTGGTTAATTAAGTTATATTATTTAATATTATAATATAATGCTAAAGCCTTATGTGGTAATAAACTGAATAGAAAGGATTAATTCACTTATATAAGATGGTGAATTATTACGTGTTTAACATAATAAGATGAAGAAATATGTTAATTTAATATTTAAATATATTACATAGTATTGTAATATTTGATGGATAAGTGATTAATAAAAGGAAGTACCAATATAATTATAAATGAATATTGGTTAGAGATGGAGGGATTACATTAGCTCTTAAGATGTGACTGAATATAAAGATGGAAGAAGTTGTCTTGGGACAGTCGAATAATTATACATATAGTGTATAATTTAAATAATTAATAGAGAATATATTAATTATTTTAAGTAAGGTGAGCTAAATAATTTAGCATTAAGGTAAGGTGGGACACCTAACTCTTATATTAAACAAATATTAAAATAATGTGGAATTGGGGAAAAGCCAAATGTGGCCTAGACCTTGTGACACCGCCAAATCTGGGTACTTCAATTTCCACATGATTTGGTGTTCACTATACAAACATCATATGTCTATCTACCCATAATAAATGAAAGCCTTAATAGATAGAAATAAATCCTCTCCTTAAGGAGTTACATCATAAAAATACATAAATCCCAGGTCATACTAACCTTAAATCTTAACTGCGAAAACATAAACAATTAATCATCTTACACATCATTAACATAAGTCTAAAACAGAAATACATCATCACATAAAACAACAAGTCTTCATCACTTGTTAATCTTGCCTTTGCCTTTGCTAGTAGAAGGCTTGTCGGGCCTTTCGTTCTTAACTGCAATGTTATTATTACACAAGAATGAGCATGATTGCACACAAGTATAAAAATGAAATAACAATATATAATAACATGCGAGTGAATCAAAGACTTTTGGAATAAAACTCAACTTTTGAATCAAGAATGAATAACAAGAATCAAAAGATTTCTGAGGGTCATAAGACCTTGAACTATGTCCTAGGTTATCAAGGGTTATACTTGAAATCTTTAACAGTCATAAGACTATGGACTCTTCTACTCGTACTTAGGGGGATCATCCCTTAGTACCATACTGTGCACAATATCTTAACGCTAACGCATAAGAAATCCCTATACAGGGTTGTTCATCTCAGTTTGACATTAGAGTCCGCACCAAAGGAAGTTTGGTTTGGATAAATCAATAAGGGTTCTAAAATTTAGAACGATGATCAACTATGAACTGCTCGAATCAATAAGGGTTCACTAGTCTAACAAGGTTCAACAATAAATGATATTTAAATCGAATAACATTCTCAAGAGGTATACAATAGAACAAGTATTGTATAACAGAATCATACTTTGAAAAGATAAATAATATTTAATATAACAAATTGAACTTGATTAATAGTAACAAAAATTTGCTCGAGGTAATTTATAGACTTGAATAATGATAACAAGTAGGGTTAGGAAACTTGCCTCGTGCGTAGATTACACGTTAATTATACACGTTCCTTGATTTAATCCTACATATCATTTTCATTCACAATACCAGTCAATTACGTCATAACTAGACATCACAAGTTCATTCTTTTTGTCTAACTCAGATTATGACTTACTTAGTTAATTTATCACACTTATGGTCACATAATATTGCACTACATGAACAATAAGCTAACTTTGCGTTCAATAATTCAATTCATACTTAAATGCACTATTGACATGTTAAGAATCTATTTTAACATCTCATTATACGTCTAACATATTTTTATGTACATTAGATTAGGTTACAATCAGATTCATAGACTTGAATAATAAGGAAAAATTTCATTTCTGAACATTCTGCAGAGTGGCCCTGCGGCGCCATTGTTAGGCTTGTTCTCTACACTGCATTGACCTTGGATGCAAATGCAGTTGTAACTCATGCACATGTCTTAAGGCATGGAACTGCACTGCTGATGCGGTGAATCATACCGCTTCTGCAATTCGCAGAAAATTGCAGAACATGGCCAAAACCTCCAATTAAATTATTCTTACACGAATATAGACATACCCAAACACTGTAATATACATATAACTACCACGTAACCCTTCTAGCATGATTTTTACAAGTTAAAACACATAATTACAAAGATTAATACATGTAATTTTACTGTTCTTGATGTTTTTGAAAGTTTTAAACACAAAACATAGAAATCAACACTACGGGTTCATTATAACACCGAATCTGTTCATTTGAAGTTTGATTTCTTTGCTTTAACACACATAATCATATGCAAGTATAAATTTATGATACAACATATGATTTAACACATAAAATTCTTGCGTAAGGCCATATGGCCATATTTTTATACTCTATATTTTGAAGAAGCAATGTACGACATAATTTTTTTGAAACTGATGATATGAAAATATACAATATACAGTAAAACATGTTATAATCACATCTTACCACATATATAACACATAATCATTACCCTTTTCCAATTACATAGGTTTTAACAAAACTTAAAGCCATTTTCATAAAATATAAACAACATAATTTGAAATTGGTTTAAAGAATTTACCCAGAGTATAGATTAATAGAGAGACCTTTTTCAGATGTTTCTTCAATCACCCACTCACAATCTCCCTTAACAATTTCTCCATTTCTCTTTGTAAATTATTTTTCTAATTTCCAGACTTAGAGAATAAAGAAGGAAGAAGACGTATTAATTTCTCAATTTCTCTTTAAGCGCAGTTGTGGTGGTCAGTTAACCCATCATGGGTTAACTACTACTAACTTCTCTTAGGGCCTCGTTTGGCTGGCAATAATAGGCTCCAAAACTATTTAATTTAATGATTCTCTTATACTATAGTTTAAATCATGTCACACCCAATTACATAATAAATCAAATATCTTATTTAATTTAATTTGAATAAAATATAATAATTTCTCATTAGTTCCCATAATCACATAATTAATTTTCTCATTGATTAATTATGTAAAATAATTAATTCTCTAATTAATTGTTAAATTAATTAAAATAATATTATGCTTCTTAAATATTTAATTTAATTCAATAAGCTCACATAAGTACATACTTTAAATAATAAAAATTCTCCACATTAATTTAATAAATATAACACATATAATTAAATTAATCAACCACAACTTCATCAATTAATTATTTAATCTAATAATTAAATCATCGAAAATATTTATTTAATTCAATAAAAATTAAAATTAAATTATAAAATCTCGTTTGTCATATCTTTCCCCCCTTAAAAGGATTCTGTCCTTAGAATCACGACTCAATCAATTCGTCCCGTTCCATTCTCCCCCCTTACAAAGATTCTGTCCCCAGAATCGCTTACACATAATTTAAGTAAATAAATGAGGGTAATTCTTCATCATATTCTCTTCGAGTTCCCACGTGGCCTCTTTAGCGTTGTGGTTCTTCCAAATTACTTTAACAGGATGTATTACTTTATTTCTGAGAACTTGTTCTTTTCGGTCAACAATCTGAAAAGGAATTTCATCATAGGATAAGTCTTTCTCAAAATGGATGGGTTCATATTCGATCGCGTGCTTGTAATCGGGTTTGTAGGGTCGTAAAACTAAAACATGGAAGACGTTGTGGACATTCTCGAGTGTTGGAGGTAAGGCTACCTCATACGCAACTTCTCTGATTCTTCACAGTACCTCAAAGGGACCAATTAATCTTGGGCTTAATTTCCCTTTCTTTCCGAACCTGATCTTTCCCTTCCAGGGAAAGACCTTCAAGAACACATAGATACCTGATTCAAACTTATCATTTTTACGGTGTGGATCGGCGTATTTCTTCTGTCTATCTTGAGCTGCTACTAGTCTTGTTTGAATCACTTTAACTATCTCTGCTGTCTGCTGTACCAATTCTGGGCCTAGTAATCGTCTCTCACCAACTTCATCCCAGTATAGCGGAGTTCTACACTTTCTGCCGTATAATGCTTCTTAAGGCGGCATGCCAATACAAGCGTGGTAACTGTTGTTGTACTCGAACTCTACGAGTGGTAGGTGATCATCCCAATTTCCTTTATAGTCCATTACACAAGCTCTTAATATATCTTCTAGTGTCTGAATCGTTCTTTCACTCTGCTCATCTGTTTGAGGGTGATATGCCATACTCATTCGCAATTGCGTACCCATGCATTCCTATAGACGTTTCCAGAAGTTCGATGTAAAGCGCGGATCCCTATTAGAAACAATTGACACCGGAACTCCGTGCCTTAAAATAATCTCTTTCATATATAACCTTGCCAACTGATCTAAGTTGAATCTGATTTTGATCGAAAGGAAGTGTGCAGATTTTGTCAATCGGTCAACGATAACCCATATTGCGTCATAGCCTTTTTGAGTTGTCAGAAGGCCAACCACGAAGTCCATCGTAATATGTTCCCATTTCCATTCTAGGATCTCCAACGGTTGTAGGAACCCACTCAACCTCTAATGTCCTGCTTTCACTTTCTGACAAGTCAGACACTTGGCAACACACACTGCAACATCTCATTTTAGATTTGGCCACCAGAAATGTTGTCGAAGATCTTGGTACATCTTGGTACTACCAGGGTGAATTGAATATCTTGAGCTATGAGCCTCGCTCAAAATGTCTTCCTTAATCTCTCTATTATCAAGCGGTACCCAATTTCGCTTCTCGAATCTCAATATTCCTTCCTTATCCATCTTGAATCTCTTGCCAGCCTTCCTTCGATATATCTTTTTTTCACCTTTTTACATTCTTCGTCCTGAAGTTGAGCATCCTTAACTTTATCCAGTAAGGTTGTACCAGATTGCATCTAAAATAACTTCTCATCAATTTTCATAGGATATTTCACTTCCAATTCTAACTTCTCCTTGGCTGAAATTAACTCCTTCTGAGCAGTCAACGTCATCAATTTCTCTCGACCCTTTTTACTTAAGGCGTCGGCAACCACATTTGCCTTACCCGGATGGTATAAAATCTCACAGTCATAGTCCTTAATTAACTCCAACCACCTTCTTTGGCGCATATTCAAGTCCTTTTGTGTAAAAATATATTTCAGACTCTTGTAGTCTGTATATATTTCACACTTCTCCCTATAGAGATAGTGCCTCCAGAATTTCAACGTAAAAACCCCTGCAGCTAACTTCAAGTCGTGGGTCGGATACCCCTTCTCATAATCCTTCAATTATCGTGATGCATACGCAATGACTCTGCCGTTTTGCATAAGAACACAGCCAAGTCCTTTATGCGACGCATCACTATAAACAACAAAATTTTCTGTCTCATCCGGAAGAGACAACACAGGTGCTGTACTCAACCTCTTCTTTAATTCTTGAAAGCTTTTCTCACACTTCTCCGTCCAAACAAATGTCACAGCTTTTCGAGTCAAATTCGTTAATGGAGTTGCGATCTTGGAAAAGTCTTGAATGAATCTTCTGTAATATCCTGCCAATCCAAGAAAACTTTGTACTTTCGATGGCGTTCTCGGCTGATCCCAATTGATCACGTCTTTGACTTTGGATGGATCCACCGAAATTCTGTCTTTATCAATCACATGTCCTAGAAATTGCACCCGCTCGATCCAAAATTTGTATTTCGAAAACTTGGCATACAACTTCTCCCTTCTCAATGCTGCTAACGTTAATTTCAAATACTCTTCATGTTCTTCCTTGGTTTTTGAATATACCAAAATATCATATATAAATACCACCACAAATTTGTCCAAAAAAGGCTTGAACACTCCATTCATTAAGCCCATAAATGATGCAGGAGCATTTGTTAGACCAAATGACATTACCAAAAATTTGTAGTGACCATATCGTGTTCTGAATGCTGTCTTTGGTACGTCTTCTGGTCTCACCTTCAGTTGATGATACCCACTCCTTAAGTGTACCTTGGAAAAGTATTTCGTTCACTTCAATTGATCAAACAGATCATCGATCCTCGATAATGGATATCTATTCTTAATCGTGTCCTTATTCAGTTCTCTATAATCAATGCAGAGTTGCATCGTCCTGTCCTTCTTCTTCACAAACAACACCGGCGCTGCCCATGGCGATACGCTCGGTTGAATGTACTTCTTGTCCAGTAATTCTTGTAGTTATACCATCAATTCTTTCATCTTTACCGGTGCCATTCGGTACGGTGCTTTCGATATTGGAGCCGTTCCTGGCGCCAAATCGATCATGAATTCAACCTCTCTATCTGGCGAAAGTCCTGGTAGATCGTCTGGAAATACGTCGGCGAAGTCCCTCACTACTGGTATCTCCTCGACTTTCGAATTCTCTTTACGACTGTCGACTATGTAAGCTAAATATCCTACACAGCCTTGTCTTAACAACTTCGCTCGCATCATAGTCAGACAACTCGCTTGTCTAGGCGACTTGCTACCATAAAACACAACTTTTGACGGAGTTATAAGGTTAATACGCTTCTTCTGGCAATCAATTACAGCCCCGTAATTGAATAACCAGTCCATTCCCAAGATAACGTCAAATTCTCCAAGTCGAATAGGGATAAGATCTACGTTCATGATATTATCCTTAATATCCACTCTACAGTTCTTATGTACGTACTTAACAAGGATTATTTCTCTATTCACAATTTCTATGTTCATGGGGTATTCTAACTCATCCTTAGGTAATTCTAAGTTCTTAGCAAAGTCATCGGATATAAATGAGCAAGTATCACCCGAATCAAATAATACGTAAGCATTAACTTTATTGATCGGAATGATACCTAGCACCACATCACGAGACTGCACAACATCCTGCACCTTCATGTTGAATGTCCTGGCGGTCGGTCGGTTGGTTACGGTTGGTCATATGATAGTCAGAGCACGTCCACCGCTGTTTCCTCTATTTCCTCCTGATCTTGCCCCTCCAGATCCCTTCTTAGGACAGTCCCTTGCAAGATGATCCTTTGAGCCACAAGTGAAACATGCACCCTTCTTTGGGTTAGGACAGTTAGGTGCTATGTTGCCTTCCTGACCACAATTATAGCACACTCGTTTTCCCTTCATGCAAACTCCCAGATGAGCTTTCCCGCAGGTCGGGCACGCTTCGATCCTCTTCTTCTGACCTCCTTGCTGATTTTCAGTTGATGACTTGTCAAACCATCTTCTCTTCTGATTATTATTACCACCTCATGTGTTACTTCCACTAGCCTTGTTATTTCCTTCACTTTCACTCTTCTTCCTCTTCTAATCCTGATTATATTTGGTTACCGCATCGCTTCCACCTTCAGTGAGTATGGCTTTCTCCAGTACTTCAGCGAATGTCTTAAACTGAAACAACAACACTTTACTATACAACTAGGGCTTTAATCTTTGTTAAAACCTTCTTGCTTTTGTCTCATCTGTGTGTACTTGATATGTGGCAAACTTAGCCAACTCATTGAATCTTGCCGCATAGTCTGGTACGGACATATTCCTCTGTTTCAACTCCAGAAACTGAACTTCCATTTGGTTCTGCGAGCTGGTTGGGAAATACATCTCGAAAAACAATTCCTTGAACCTCTCCCAAGTAATCACACCTTCTCCTCCATGGACCTTGTTTGCTTTCCACGAATAACTGGCTTCAGATTTCAACATGAACGTCGCGTAGGCGGTTTTCTGGTATTCTCTGACTCTGGCGACATCAAAAACTTTTTCCATCTCCATAACCCAAGTTTGAGTCTCAATTGGGTTCATGGAGCCTTTAAACTCTGGTGGTCCCACAGCCTTGAAATCCTTAAACGTCGTATTCGGTGGAGCTTGAGGTTTATTATGAATCGCTCCAGCTAATAAGTTCACCAATTGCTGAACGGGGCTAGCATTGGCGTTGTTGTTGTTATTATTCATCGATTCTTCTTGAGCTTGTTGACGGTTCTATCTTCTTCTCGGCGGCATATTTCTGTTACAAATATATGTTTATTAGGTTTTATTCAATTCTCTAAATAGTTAAGGCTTAACTCAACAATTTAGCATAATTACTTAACACATTTCCTCAAACAACTTGATATATTTATTCAAACCGAAAGTTTTAACATTAAACGATAGCATCACTGCTATTTACATCATTTGTCCCGAGATAAAGAATCTACAGGATTTAAAACATTAAAATATTACTTTGTTTATAAGCACATCAGAATTACATCTAAATACCAGATAAGTTTTCACATAATTAAACAAATCCTATCACTGCTTGTTAAGGCGCTGAATAGCCTTGCTACGCTCCTCTTCCATGATGCGGGACATCGTCCGACGATCTAACATGTATGATGGTAGTCCTTCAAACTGGATTGGGTACCTCATAACTCGATCCTGGGCTTCATCCATTGCATTTTGAAGTATAGAATACGTCTCTCCAAGCTTAGCCTTCTTCACATGACAATCTTCTTATGCAAGATTAGCACGTCGTGACTCTCTTACCCAGCCCTCCTCTGCTATGATCAGTCTTTCTGAGCTCTCTTTTAGTTCCTTCTTCAACTTCTCTATTTCTTCAGACTTCTCCTCGGTTTGACCCTTCTCATGAACCAAATCCCACTCCACGTTTCCTAGACGTGTGTGAAGAGTCACAACCTCCCTATCCTTCTACTCGATGGTAATCTGCTGAATAATCGCCCGCTCAGTCAGATCCTGAATAGTGTCACGTAACTCTACGTTACGGTCATATAACTCTTCGTACATCTCAACATCAATGGAGTTCGGTGGGAACTCCTCTTCTTCCTCTTCCTCCTCAGGATCCTCCTCTAGATCAGTCTCAGGCTCATGCTCCTGACAAACAATAGTGATCAATGGAGATGGCTCTTTCTATACCAACTGTTCCCTGATGACATGAATGTCTCGGGGCTCCTCCTCTGTAGGTACTCGTGGTTCCTCCTCCCCAACTCGACTAGCTCATCCAACATCCGATATCCTGACAACACAGTTTCAAGTTTTAGTTACTAAGTCGTACTAGTGAGCACATAATTTAACACATAAGCACATAAAGTCTTTTATTATCTTCAATGAATTAAGAAATTCATTTCTTAGAACTCGATAAGAGTTTTCCATCAGTATGTTCTTCCTATAAGGCTACTACCTAAGGTTGTTCCCCCACCTAAGGTTCATAACCTACAACTTTGATACCAACCCGTGAAACCCCCAAATTCGGGTACTTCAATTCCCACATGATTTGGTGTTAACTATACAAACATCATATGTCTATCTAACCATAATAAATGAAAGCATTAATAGATAGAAACAAATCCTCTCCTTAAGGAGTTACATCATAAAAATACATAAATCCCAGGTCATACTAACCTTAAATCTTAAATGTGAAAACATAAACAATTAATCATCTTACACATTATTAACATAAGTCTAAAACAGAAATACATCATCACATGAAACAACAAGTCTTCATCACTTGTTAATCTTGCCTTTGCCTTTGCTAGTAGAAGGCTCGTCGGACCTTTCATTCTTAACTGCAATGTTATTATTACGCAAGAGTGAGCATGATTGCCCACAAGTATAAAAATGAAATAAAAATATATAATAACATGCAAGTGAATCAAAGACTTTTGGAATAAAACTCAACTTTTGAATCAAGAATGAATAACAAGAATCAAAAGATTTCTGAGGGTCATAAGACTTTGAACTATATCCTAGGTTATCAAGTGTTATACTTGAAACCTTTAACAGTCATAAGACTATGGACTCTTCTACTCGTACTTAGGGGGATCATCCCTTAGTACCATACAGTGCACAATATCTTAACGCTAACGCAAAAGAAATTCCTATACAGGGTTGTTCATCTCAGTTTGACATTAGAGTCCGCACCAAAGGAAGTTTGGTTTAGATAAATCAATAAGGGTTCTAAAATTTAGAATGCTCATCAACTATGGACTAGTCGAATCAATAAGGGTTCACTAGTCTAACAAGGTTCAACAATAAATGATATTTAAATCGAATAACATTCTCAAGAGGTATACAATAGAACAAGTATTGTATAACAGAATCATACTTTGAAAAGATAAATAATCTTTAATATAACAAATTGAACTTGATTAATAGTAACAAAAATTTGCTCGAGGTAATTTATAAACTTAAATAATGATAACAAGTAGGGTTAGGAAACTTGCCTCGTGCGTAGATTACACGTTAATTATACACGTTCCTTGATTTAATCCTACATATCATTTTCATTCACAATACCAGTCAATTACGTCATAACTAGTCATCACAAGTTCATTCTTTTTGTCTAACTCAGATTATGACTTTACTTAGTTAATTTATCACACTTATGGTCATATAATATTGCACTACATGAACAATAAGCTAACTATGCGTTTAATAATTCAATTCATACTTAAATGCGCTATTGACATGTTAAGAATCTATTTTAACATCTCATTATATGTCTAACATATTTTTATGTACATTAGATTAGGTTACAATCACATTCGTAGACTTGAATAATAAGGAAAAATTTTATTTCTGAACATTCTGCGAGTGATTTATGGCATGCTACGCTATTGAAGTAGGCTTTTCTCTATTATTGCGACTTGACAATCGAAGAATTATACATATAGTGTATAATTTAAATAATTAATAGAGTATATATTAATTATTTGAAGTAAGGTGAGCTAAATAATTTAGCATTAAGGTAAGGTGGGACACCTAACTCTTATATTAAACAAAAATTAAAATAATGTGGAATTGGGGAAAAGCCAAACGTGGCCTAGACCCCTAATATTTTATTATAGAAATAATGAGCCTTATGTGACCTGAGTGTTAAAGTGAAGCCAGACTGAAGGTTTAACTGAAATTATTAAAAGAGAATTATTGACTGATAATAATCATTATGATAATTAGGTATATTTGAGATGATAAATTTTATGAAAAATGATGGATTGAGAATATCCAACTATTTTATATTAGCCCAATTAAAATATTATTTGGACTAACCCGATGTACATGAAGTACATGATTATATGTATTGGTGTATACTTAAAGTATGAGCATACTTGTATATATGTGGGGGTATATATATATTTGTATAAAGGTGTTCCTAATTTAACATAAGGTAATAACATTAAGTCATTAAATTGACTATGCTGAGATCCAATTGTGCTAATACAGTGTAAATAAATTACTGTCCCATATTCATAAGTCCCAGTTATAATAACAACTGTGTATTAGGCCATTGGCCTAGTCTATAAGCTCATTGTGTAAAACTTAGCAAAATCAAAAGGCTAAGAGGAAGATGATGAAGCTAAAAAGGTGTTGTGATGATGGCTATGAAATGGTGGTTTGCCAATCCCTTATACACATTGTTTTCTCCTAATTTCCATTGAATCAAACTATAGAGCAATAGCTTTAACTGGGCAACCATTTCTCTTTTTATAGTACCCCCATTCTTTCATTTTCTGTTTCTTGAAATTTCTGATAAGTTGCATATAGAGAGTGTAATGTTGCAATTGAGTAAGGTTGCTGAATTTGTGCTATAATCAGAAGTCTAAGGGACAATGTTGAGTCATTTAAGCATCATAGAGGTATAATTCTTAAACCATGTTCTAAAGTTTAAGTTTACTAAATTCTTGAGAATTAGAATGAATTCTTGATAATTGGTTTATGAATTGTTATCATGATGTTATATGAGTTGGTATGTATGTTATGGACAATATATAGCTAGGTTGAGCATGCTAAATAAAAGTATAATGGTTGGTTGGGCTGGAATATGCAGAAGCAGAGGCCATGTCTAGGCTTGCACTTAGAAGTGGCGCCACCGCATGAACTTCCCAATACAAACCCAATGCGGCATGGCACAGATGTTAGTTTTAAAATCCAACTTCTGCTATAATCTAATTTCTGAGCATGTTAGGTTGGTTTTAAAATGCATATAAATAACCCCAACACATGGATTGAAGTTACCTTAGTTATAGTAGGTCACTATAACTTGGATTAGTTTGTGTTTTAAAGGAAACTTATATGCTTGGAAAGACAAACCTTGTTGGAAATAAACTTACTTGTATTCTAATCTTGTGAGCATGCTAGTTTGGCCTAACTAAATATGTAAAGGGATCTAACATATGATTTTAAGAACCTTGCATATAATGAGTTGTATTAGCTTGGTATTAATGATTTTCTAAAGAGACTTGAAGATTTTAAAAAACCAACCTTGATGAACTTTGAGTCTTTTAAGTTTTGACTTTGATAACATGTATACGAGGTTTCATTATGCATGATATAAGATTCAAAGTTATTTTGTATGTGTTGGATTGACTTGAATTGGTTTAAAAAGATTTCAAATGTAAACTAGGATATTTTGCAAAAAAAGTTTTATAAACATAGAGTGGTTATATTTTGACCTTGTAAATGTGTGTGGAAACATGTACAAACAAGTAAGACATGTGAATTTTGTACCATGTATCTGGCGACTCAAGATGGGTGATGTATACCTAATTATTGGGGCGTCACAAGTATTGTGTTACATATGATAATATGAGCTATGTAATAAGTGATGTTGTGTTTAATAAATATATATCATTATTATATATTTGTTATAAATTGTAGAGATGAATTAGTAAAGAAGATGGATAGAAATTTATCTATCAACATTAAATAATTTATAGAGTTATTTTATGATAGGTAGTTGGTGACATTAAATATCTTTGATAATCACCAATTCCTTGAGTATATGTATGAGTATGTATCAAGTCTAAGGCAGTGCAACCGTACCCTTTAATGGTGGATGTATAGGAGCTAGGCTAAACGATTCCTTCAGAGAGCGAAGGTATATACGAATTAGTAACCGATCTAACTCACTATGAAAACAATGTAGACGAGACGAAAACTAATTTGTTGGTTGTTTGTGGGAAACCACTCAGTGAACTATATTGAATACTATTAAAGACACGATGTGTGCTAGGTTTAGACTTGTATATACGTACGTTGTTGACTAGAGAAGAAAATGGATATATCTTTAGATAAATATTAGTTAGAGATTTATTGACTAATATTGGGATATGGTTAAATGTATAGATTAAAGAAAGAAGAGTTGAACTTGAAGTTTAATCTCTAAATTGTTGAAGAAGGTAGTCATTGGAGATTTATTTTGGTTAGTATAATGAGGTAGCATGTAGGGGGAATTTTAAAGGATTTGCGAGTTAAGTTCTGTTTCTGTTGAAGCATAACATGTCATGCTTCTAACTTAAGGTGGTATGCACCGCCGCCACTCTCAAGCTAAGACCGTTATGGTTGCTACACCATGAGACAGCTTCATGATGAGTTTGTAATTTGAACTTTAGGAATCGTGTATTATAACTAATATGTTATAATAAGGATCATTATTGGTGTTCCAACTGTCCATGAATGGATTGAGATAATGAATCATGAATTGAATGAGAATTTAATTATGGAAATTAATATTGGTTAATTAAGTTATATTATTTAATGTTAGAATATAATGCTAAAGCCTTGTGTGGTAGTAAACTGAATAGAAAAGATTAATTCACTTACATAAGACGATGAATTATTATATGTGTTTAACATAAGAGGATGAAGGAAATATGTTAATATAATATTTTAAATATATTACATAGTATTGTAATATTTGATGGATAAGTGATTAATAAAAGGAAGTACCAATATAATTATAAATGAATATTGGTTAGAGATGGAGGGATTACATTAGCACTTAAGATGTGACTAAATATAAAGATGGAAGAAGTTGTCTTGGGACAATCGAATAATTATACATATGGTGTATAATTTAAATAATTAATAGAGTATATATTAATTATTTTATGTAAGGTGAGCTAAATAATTTAGCATTAAGGTAAGGTGGGACACCTAACTCTTATATTAATCAAATATTAAAATAATGTGGAATTGGGGAAAAGCCAAACGTGGCCTAGACCCCTAATTTTTTATTATAGAAATAATGAGCCTTGTGTGACCCGAGTGTTAAAGTGAAGCCAGATTGAAGGTGTAACTGAAATTATTAAAAGAGAATTAATGACTGATAATAATCATTATGATAATTAGGTATATTTGAGATGATAAATTTTATGGAAAATGATGGATTGAGAATATCCAACTATTTTATAATTAACCCAATTAAAATATTATTTGGACTAACCCGATGTACATGAAGTACATGATTATATGTATTGGTGTATACTTAAAGTATGAGCATACTTGTATATATATGGGGGTGCATATATATATATTTGTATAAAGGTGTCCCTAATTTAACATAAGGTAATAACATTAAGTCATTAAATTGACTATGCTGAGATCCAATTGTGCTAATACAGTGTAACAAAATTACTGTCCCATATTCATAAGTCCCAGTTATAATAACAACCATGTATTAGGCCATTGGCCTAGTCTATAAGCTCATTGCGTAAAACTCAGCAAAATCAAAAGGCTAAGAGGAAGATGACGAAGCTAAAAAGGTGTTGTGATGGTGGCTATGAAATGGTGGTTGGCCAACTCCCTTATACACATTATTTTCTCCTAATTTCCATTGAATCAAACTATAGTGCAAGAGCTTTAACTGGGCAACCATTTCTCTTTATATAGTACCCCCATTCTCTCATTTTCTGTTGCTTGAAATGTCTGATAAGTTGCATATAGAGAGTGTAATGTTGCAATTGAGTAAGGTTGCTTAATTTGTGCTATAATCAGAAGTTTAAGGGAAAATGTTGAGTCATTTAAGCTTTATAGTGGTATAATTATTAAACCATGTTCTAAAGTTTAAGTTTGATACATTCTTGAGAATTAGAATGAATTTTTGATAATTGGTTTGTGAATTGTTATCATGATGTTATATGAGTTGGTATGTATGTTATGGACAATATATAGCTAGGTTGAGCATGCTAAATGAAAGTATAATTGTTGTTTGAATTTGGAATCTCTGAGCGGAAGGCCATGTCTGGCTTGCAAAGTGTGGCCACTTACTTCCTAAGTAAAAAGCCTTAGCAATGTGCACGCCGCCATATGTCAGTTTTAAAATCCAACTTCTGTTATAATCTGATTTCTAAGCATGTTAGGTTTGTTTTAAAATGCATATAAATAACCCCAACACATGGATTGAAGTTACTTTAGTTATAGTAGGTCACTATAACTTGGATTAGTTTGAGTTTTAAAGGAAACTTATATGTTTGGAAAGACAAACCTTGTTAGAAATAAACTTACTTGTATTCTAATCTTGTGAGCATGCTAGTTTGGCCTAACTAAATATGTAAAGGGATCTAACATATGATTTTAAGTACTTTACATATAATGAGTTGTGTTAGCTTGGTATTAATGATTTTCAAAAGAGACTTAAGGATTTTAAAAAAACAAACCTTGATGAACTTTGAGTCATTTAAGTTCTGACCTTGATAGCATGTATACGAGGTTTGATTATGCATGATATAACATTCAAAGTTATTTCGTATGTGTTGGATTGCCTTGAATTTGTTTAAAACTATTTCAAATGCTAAGTCGGATATTTTGCAAAACAAGTTTTATAAACATAGAGTGGTTATATTTTGAGCTTGTAAACGTGTGTGGAAACATGTACAAACAAGTAAGACATGTGATTTAAAGTTCCTTTGCAAAAATAAGTTGCATTGGTTTTGTTGATAATGATTTTAAAATGGAAAACCTGATGTTTTGAAAATAAAAACATGATGAACCTTATATCATTTAAGTTCTGACCTTTCAAGCATGTATGCTAGGGTATTTTACGCTTCTAGACATGACGGATATGATCACCATCTAGCTAAGCATGATTTAAACTTTTCAAGCATGGTTTATGATGAGATTGAAAGTGTTAAACTATTCAACGTTGGAGTAAATGTGTTGTATACATGTGAGCATGCATGTATGTCTTAGTTAAATGTACAAATGAGTATAAGATATGATTCGAAGTTACTTTGTATAGTAATTGGGTTTAGAATGAGTTTTTAAAAAAAAGAAGTTTTAGAAGTTAACATCAACGTTAACAAGTATGGGAAACCAAATTTGTTTTAAAACCATGTCTTTATGTGTTGATACTGTGTTCAAAGATATTAAGGTGTTAGCAAGAGAATTAGACTTTTAAAAATTTGATTACGGTTACGGCGTGAGTAAGCGGCACCGCGTACCACTCTGAAGCTTATACTCGGTATGAATCAAGATCGCGCAATTTGAGTAGTCAAGAACACGATTTGTTAACCTGCCTAGAATTTAGAAACACTATATATATACTTAAAGACTGTAAAAGACGAAATAAGATTGTTTTGAAGAAATAAAGTATGAGAGTAAAATGGACTAGCAACATAGCTATCCTAAGAGTATACCGAAGAAGTGAACTAGGATGATGTAAAATTTATTATTTCATTGAGAATAAATAAATGTATGACTGATGGGTATGAATCCATGATTATATAACTGTGTAGGAACACATGCAGTGCAGATAAGCTTTAACCAGTTAAGTCATAGTTGATAAACTACGAATCAAGAAAGTCTTTCAGTTCTTATTTGATATATGAATTCAATAACTGTTAGTTGAGCTATATTATGCTATGAGAATGTTGATGTATATATATGAAATGCATATGAGATATACATGAAATTTGAAAGTTGATCTTTAATGATATGCTTGTTAAGTAAACCTCTATGCATGTCATGTGTAAAGTAACATGCGTAGTAAATATTAATTGATTATGAATGCATGAACAGAGTATGTTATTATATGCTATGCACTGCAAGAAAACTATTAGAATTGTTGGGGTGTCGAGCTCACCCTTGCAAATAACCACTTTTGCAGGTTAAGGACACACAGTAAAGATTATGTGCTACTTGATTAATAGAGTTTAATAGTATCAAAGGAGATTGACTCATTTATTTAAATATATACTCTTGAACCATGTTTAGGTTCTAGTAGATGTGCATGATAATAGTTTACGACGTGTAATACATATTAAGTTATAAAGTTGTACTATGTGATATATAGAGAAATTCGAATCGATATTTAAATGTTTATACGGAAATAGAATGAAGTGAATCATAGAATAATTTGATTCATGGATTTGCAATTGATTCAAGTTAAGATATCAATAAAAGATTATTTTTCGAAGGAGATTGAAAAAGTTTAAATTATTCCGCATATTTATTTAACATCGAATGTGATGTAATACAGGAATTGTAAATGACCAAGATTAGAATAGCTTATACAAGTTTGAGGTCATTACACAGATCCTAGAAATGGAAAGAATTTATATTCTAATTTGTAATAAGTAAAGTTATATTCATTAAGTTATGAATAAAATATAAATAGTTTGATGATAGTAGTATCGTGGCGGACCATATTCGTGGTTCGGCGTTACAACTATGTCCCGAGGTTATTAAGTATTTCTACTTCCACCTTTAATAGTCATTAGACTATACAGAACATTACTTTCGTACTTAGGGGGATCATCCCTTTTTACCATGTATTGTGCACAAACATCTAAACACTAACGCGTATATAATCCCTTATATTAGGGTTGTTCATCTCACTTTGACTTTAGGATTTCCGCACTAAAAAAAGTTTAGTTTGGAACTAGCTTATCAATGGTTCTAGAATTTTAGAACATTCATCATATAGATTAGCCCAATCAATAAGAGTTTGCTTACTATTTGAAAATTTAGCTCAGCAACATATGTTTGAACAACAATAACTAAGTCAAGATTGAATATTAACAACTTACGATTGAATAAACATGGTATACACAAAGTGTTACATCGAAAGAAATTAAAAAAATCTCATTTAAAACAATGAACTTAAACAGTTTATGCTTTGAAGAGCCAGCAATAAAGTTAGGGATTTGCTCAACATAAGACTAAAGTTTAGGAAACTTGCATAATGATAAATTAGGGTATAAAGTTTGCTTGACAACAAAAAGGTAAACATTGTTAAGAAACTTGCATTCGTTATAAAGAGAGTGAAGTTAAGGAACTTACCTCGTGCATAAGCTATATAATTAATACAAATGTTCGCCAAATACCCTACATGTACCATTAAGATCACAATACCAATTAGTTATATTAAAACTAACTTCATGGGCTTACTTCTCATTTTAGTTAAGTCTATAGTCTCTAAAGTAAGACCTGATAATTTTAATCATTCATGTACCATAAATCCGCACTCCTAATTATATAACAGTACCCAACATGGTGATTGCATATCAACACAAATTCTCATGATATCGCGTTACAAACTTTCATAACTTACTAGTTCATAATCTTTAGTTTCAACATTGTGATTACTATATGTTATTACGTGTTATAGCATGCATTAGGCCCTTTTACAATCACTAAAATATGTTAAGTTAACATTCTCCAAGCTATGCTGTTAACAATTCCTCACTGGGTCTGATTGACCACTGGCGCGGCTGCTGTAACGATCGAGAAATTTGTAATTTAATTTTAATATTTATTGAATTAAATAAATATTTTAAATAATTTATTTATGGAGGAAAATAAATAATTGATAATTGTGGTGAATTAATTTAGTAATTAAATTGAATAATGATAATTTTATTAAGGGATTTAATTTAAGGAAATAATTAAATTAAATCAATTGTTTAATATTTAAGAGAATAATTAAACTAAATGAATTGTTTAATTTAATGGAAATAAATAAATTAAATAAAGTGATGTTTCTAATTTATTAATTAAATTAGATATATACTTATTTATTAATTATATATCTAATGATAATAAGAATTTTTTTAACTAAAGTTATCTAGGTTAACTAAATTAAGGTGTGACACAAAGTAACTATATAATATAATTAATATAATAATAATTTGGTTTGGGAAATAAGGTTTAGCCAAACAAGGCCTTGTGGCCTTTGGTTTTTCTCAACTGACGTCTTCTGTTTTGTTAATTGAAAGAGAACGTGGGAATTTAAGCCACATCAGTTTATTTTATTAGTTCGCGTCTTATTTTCTCCTAAAGCTAGATAACAGAAATACAGAGACAAGCTAAGAGAGAAAGGAGAGAATTCTTGAGTTTTCTAAAGAAAATTCAGTGGTGATAACAAGGGTTTCAAGCAAATTGGAGGTATATTATCTAAACCTTAGTATTATATATATATATATATATATATATATATATATATATATATATATATATATATATATATATATATATATATACATATATGAGTTACGACATAATTTTCTATTCTCTGTGAAGTCAATTTTGTTTAATTGTTGCTAGATAATTGAATTGTGATGATTATATGTGTTGGTAGTGTTTGAGTTTGTATGTAAACAAGAATTCGTATGTTAATAGTACCAATTCTAGTGGCCAATTCATATGCTAAAAAGTATGACAGTGTATATTTTCTATATGGCTTGTGAGTAGTACCAATTCTAGTGGCCAATTCATATGCTAAACTGTAAATTGAGTCTTGATTATGCTAGTCTATTAAGAAACGAACATAACATAATTTTAATTAAGTGTTTTGGCCAAGTTTTGTGATGTCAGTGATGATTTTTGTGAAAGAAGTTCAAAAATGGAGTTTTATATGAAAACATGGAATTTTGAGAAATAAAACTAGTTTTAGTTGATGATAAATTGTGTTAATTGGTTGTAAATGTTAACAAATATGTTTGTAATAGTCTGTATCAATTGTAGATGTTAATTTCACTATTTGGTGGGTGAAATTCATGTTAGTTGGGCTAAAAGCGACTCTTCATTCATGCAGAATCTGCGTCACCAAAGCACTTTTTGGCATATAACTTGCTGGTGCCAAGAAAAAACCTCTATCATGTTGCTGCTAGTCCTAAGCCTTGACTCGCCATTGGGTTTTTCATGCGATGCAGCACCAAATAGCAATTTACTGGCAAGTTAAGGCAAGGAACAGCAATTGGCGCACACCACAAAGCCCAGCGATGACTTCCGCTTTATTTCGGAGTTTATGTGTATCGGACTTATGTTAGTCTAGCATGCACGTTAATGATGTCGAGGCATAATATAGACTACAATAACGGGTTGTCATGCGTTGTAATACAAAGTGTAAAAGATTTTTAAATAATTGTTAAATAAGTTATAAAATGAAACCAAATGTGGTGTTTTCAAAGTTAGAGGTGAACGATTAAGTTATGTTGGCTCGTAGTGAGATTTCAGATTTGCTAAGTGTGTTAACCTACATGGTTAGATGCTAAGTTACGGTTATGACCTAAATGATGGTTGAAACCCTTAAAGCTAATGTTCATACAACTAATTGTTGTTGCAGTTTTAATGATATATGTAGGATAATTGGAGATTGTTTTACATTTGTATAGCTTACAAGCAAGGCAAGTTCTTTAACCTTACTCTTATAATAATTGTGCAAGTTTTTAAACCTTATCTTTTTTATTGAGCAAGATTATTAATTCTATTCTTATGAATGATTGAATAAGCTCATGTAACCTAATTCGTTACATCTAATGAGTTTCACATTCTCATTTCTTGTTATTAATATTCAAAACATATATTGTTCTAACACATTGATTCAAAGGAAATTGTTTTAACTCCTTGAATATAATACTTTGAATATATATCATGCTTATTCAGTTATATATTGTCGATATTCGATATTTGACTTTGATAGCATTGTTCAGTTATACATTCTTGTATTAAATCTTTATTGAATGAATTTGAATAAGTGTTCCAAAATTCTAGAAACACTGATAAGCTAGTTCCAAACTAAACTTTCTTTAGTGCGGAAATTCTAAATTCAAACTGAGACGAACAACCCTAACATAGGGGATTTTTTACGTGTAACGTTTAGATGTTTGTGCACAATACATGGTACAAAGGGCTGATCCCCTTGAGTACGTTAAGAAGAGTCTGTACAGTCTAATGACAGTTGAGGTTAAGGCACTAATACCTAAACACCTTGGACATAGTTCGTGGTCATAAGACCATCACATAATTAAAGTTCGAACTTGTTTTCTATTTTGATTCGTAGAACAAGTTCTTTATTATTTAGTATTCGTTGTTCTCTCTCATGTTGTTATTATACTATCTTTATGTCAGTGAGCAATTGTTTGCTCACTCTTGCAATTAAACAATGCAACTAAAGTTGAAAGAGGTGATGATCCATCTACTAGCAAGGGAAAGGGCAAGATGTCGAAGTGATGAAGAATTAGTTACAGTTTATTTAAATGCTTGAAGTTTTAAGATTTGTTTTATTTTATAATGTATTCCGCAAATTGATGTAATAATTTTAAGGTTAGATTACCTGGGATTTATTTTGAGATTATGATGTAACCCTTTAATGGGAGAGATTATTGTTTAAGTTATTTATTTAATGTTTTATCCTTTATTATGGGTAGTTAGATGTAATTATTTCGATAGTGAGCACCAAATTTGGTGGAAATGAAGTACCCGGATTTGGGGGTGTCACAGGTTGGTATCAAAGCTTTAGGTTATGAACCCTAGGTGGGGAAAACCTTAGGAAGTAGCCTTTAAGGAAACAGAAAACATAAAGGTGTTTAACTCTTATCGGGTTTTAAGGAATGGATTAAGGCATCCATTGAAACTAAACAATAAAAGACATTATGTGCTATGTGTTAATAACCTATGTGCTCGCGAGTATCGATAATGTTAACTAAAACTTAAAATATTTTGTTCACAGGATGTCTAACGAATGAGGGTCCAGTCCAGCTAGGGAGGTGATACCTCAGGTACCTAGAGATGACGAACCCTGGGATATTCGTGTAGTGCAGGGAACAGTTGATCCAAGATGATGAGCCTGTGACCGATCCCGAGGAGGATAGTCCTGAGGAGATAAAGGAGGTTCCTGAGGAGTTTCCACCAAACTCCGTATCGGCTGAGATGTATAACGCTTTGTATGACCGTAACATAGAGTTACAGGATAATGTTGAGGAGCTGAAGGAGATGGTTGAGATGCATCACGTTGCATTGGAACGGAAGGAAGTAGAGATTCAGGAACTTGATTCAAAACATGGAAACACGGAATAGGATCTAGTTCACACCAAGGGTCAGCATGAAAACCTGTTGGCAGTGAACGAAAAGATGAAGACTGACATGGAGAAGCTGAAAGATGAATTCAAAGAGGAGTCAGCTAAGCGGACAAGAGCAGAGGATGCTTGTATGAAGGCGACTCAACGTGCAGATCGTGCTGAGGCTAAAGTTCTAGTGAAGAAAGCCAAGATGAAGGAGATGGATTATGCTTTTAATTTGACAATTGATAGGGCCCAGGATCGAGTTCATTATTACCCGCCTCAATTTGAAGACTCGCCGTGGTTCATGATGGATCGTAGGATGACATATCGTATCATGGAAGAGGAACGTCGAGAAGCCTTACGACATCTTAATATGAATAGATAGAAAATAAGAGTGATGATAATAATATGTGGTTAATTATGCGACTAAATAAAGTTTTAAATCCCTTATTTTGAGATAAATAAAGGGATAGTATGAGTATGTAATCCTGGCCTGGTTTAGTTCGGAAAGTGGATGTTTATATAGCAGAGATATGCTATCTATAGTATGTTTAAAACTTTATGAATGAATAAAATATTATAGTTTATTTGAAATGTTATGTGTTAAAACTTCAATCTTGAAATGTTTAAGTTAAACTTTAAATACCCAGGAAGTTGAGTAATGAGCTAATAAGCGTATATTTTAACAGAAAATGCCTCCTAGAAGAAGACAACCACGTCAGCAAGTACCTCCTAAGGGGTCTATTAACAATAACAATGAGACCAACGCTAATCCAGTTCAGCAGTTGGTAGCTTTGTTGGCGGGAGCACTCGGGAATCAACCGCAAGTTCAAGTTACGACTTTCAAGGAATTTAAAGCGGTTGGACCGCCAGAGTTTCAAGGGTCTATGAATCCAGTGGAAGCCCAAACCTGGATCATAGAAATAGAGAAGGTGTTTGACGTTGCTAGAGTTAACAAAGATCAGAAGACTGCATTCGCGATGTTTTTGCATAAGTCCGAAGCTAGCTACTGGTGGCAAGAAAATAAAGTTTGTGGAGGACAAGGAGTGATAGCGTGGGATAGATTTAAGGAGATGTTCTTTGAAATATACTTTCCAGCGAGTTCTCGGAACCAGTTGGAGGTGCAATTTCTTGAGCTTAAGTAAGGAACCATGACGGTGCCAGAATATGCTGCGAAGTTTAACGAGTTAGCAAGGTTTGCCACTTATCAAGTTAATACGGATGAGCGTAAGGCGAGAAGGTTCAAACAAGGATTGAAACCCTGGCTGTATAACAAGGTTTCAATGTTCCAGTTAAATACATTTGCGGCTGTACTAGAAAAGTCAATTATCGTGGAAGGTGGAAGAGATGCCTTGACCAAATACAACCAAGATCAGAAGAAGAGGAAGAATGATAACGAGAATAAGGCTGGTGGGAGTAATGTTTGAAGTAACAATCAGAAGAGGAAGTGGAAGGAGAATTCGACTACGGGAGGAAATCAGGGAAGTCATCAGAAGAAAAAGTTTGAAGCTTATGCTACTTGTGGGAAGAACCATACTTGGGTATGTTTGAAGGGAAAGCGGGTGTGTTTCAACTATGGTCAGGAGGGACACATTGCACCGAACTATTTTAGTCTGAAGAAAGGAGCATATTTTACCTGCGGTTCGAGGGATCACATGGCTCATGATTGCCCTAAAAAGCCAGCGGGGAGTATAAGTGGAGAAAAGGGAAACAACAATGGTGGTGGTGCATTGACTATCATTTGGACCAAATTTCGATCAAGCCGACCTCTTCATCATGAGAACTTTCAATATGATGCCAAATGCGGGATCTTTGTTCGGTTTAAGGATGTGGTGTCAGGTATCATTCCGATTAATGGTATTAATGCTTATGTACTGTTTGATTCGGGTGCTACTTGTTCATTTATAGCCGATGAATTTGCTCAAAACTTAGATTTGCCTCAGGAAGAAATAGATTATCCCTTGAGCATAGAGATTGCGAATAAGGAAGTGATTCTTGTTAGATTTGTATATAAGAATTATAAAGTGGTTATAAAGAGTCAAGAAATGAGGGTAGACTTAATACCAATTAGACTGGGGGAGTTTGATGTTATACTGGGAATGGATTGATTATTCAATCACGGAGCAGTGATTGATTGCCAAAGAAAGTGTGTTAACCTTATGACTCCGTCAAAGGTTATGTTCTATGGCAGCAAATCACATCAACAAGCGAGTTGTCTGACGGTGATGCAAACTAAGAAGTTGTTAAGACAAGGATGTGTAGGATACTTAGCCTACAAAGTTGATACACAGAAGAAAAGTGCAATGTTAAAAGAGCTACCGATCATAAGAGATTTTGTAGACGTATTTCCAGACGATTTGCCGGGTCTTCCGCCAGATCGACAAATCGAGTTCGTGATTGATTTGGTACTAGGAACATGCCCGATATCTAAGGCACCATACAGAATGGCCCCAGTAGAGATGAAAGAGTTGATGGTGTAACTGCAAGAGGATCTCGACAAAAAGTATATCCAACCGAGTGTATCGCCATGGGGAGCGCCAATGTTATTTGTTAAGAAGAAAGATGGATCGATGCGGCTCTGCATTGATTACAAAGAATTAAATAAAGTCACGATTAAAAATAAGTATCCATTACCAAGAATCGACGACCTGTTTGATCAACTGAAGGGTGCGAGATATTTTTCAAAGATAGACTTAAGGAGTGGTTATCATCAGTTGAAGGTGAGGCCAGAAGATGTACCGAAGACGGCATTCAGAACTCGGTATGGTCTTTACGAGGTTCTGGTTATGTGATTTGGTTTAACCAATGCACCTGCAGTGTTCATGGATTTGATGAACAGGGTGTTTAAACCATTCTTAGATAAGTTTGTGGTAGTGTTTATTGATGATATCTTGGTATATTTTAAAACCAAGGAAGAACATGTTGAACACTTAAAGGTGACGTTGGAGACATTGAGAAAAGAGAAGTTGTACGCAAGATATGCGAGTTTTGGATGGAACGTGTACAGTTTCTCGGGCATGTTATTGATAAAGACGAAATTTCGGTAGATCCATTAAAAGTTGAAGTTGTAGTAAACTGGGATCAGCCGAAGACACCGTCAGAGATAAGGAGTTTCTTAGGATTAGCTGGTTACTATAGGCATTTTATTCAGGACTTTTCCAAGATCGCGACCCCGTTGACGAATTTAACCAGGAAGGCGGTTAAGTTTGTTTGGGCGGAGAAGTGTGAGGAAAGTTTTCACGAATTGAAGAAGAGGTTAAGTACATCACCTGTGTTTTCATTGCCTGATGATACAGGGAATTTTGTGGTGTATAGTGACGCATCGCATAAAGGACTAGGCTGTGTGCTTATGCAGAACATAGCTGAGAATGTTTGGGAACACAGCTGAGAATGAGCACAACGTACCATCCTCAGACCGACGAACAAAGCGAGAGAACCATCCAAACACTAGAAGATATGCTCAGAGCATGTATCATGGATTTCAAGGGAAATTGGGATGACCGTCTGCCATTGGTGGAATTTTCCTATAATAATAGTTATCGCGCGAGTATTGGCATGCCGCCTTACGAAGCGTTATCCGACTCATGACTTAGAGTTGGCGGCAGTGGTGTTTGCTCTGAAGATTTAGAGACATTATCTTTACGAAGAGAGGTGTGAGATATATACTGACCATAAAAGTCTGAAGTATATCTTTACACAAAAAGACTTAAACATGCGACAAAGAAGATGGTTGGAACTAATCAAAGACTATGATCATGCGAGATTTTCTATCATCCCTAAAAGCGAATGTTGTTGGCTGATGCCTTAAGTAGGAAGGACGAGAGAAGTTAATGTTATTATTTGCCTTGAGAGAAAGCTAGTGTCGGAAATGGCTAAGATGGAGTTGGAAATTAAATATCCGACAGAATCCGATGAATAGTTATTCCAGATAGGAAATAATTCAACATTGGTAGATAAAGTAAAGAATGCACAACTTCAGGATGAAGAATGTGAAAAAATAAAGCAGAATATATCTGAAGGGGAGGAAAGCAAATTCAAAATCGATTCGGAAGGGTTACTTCAATTTGAAGGAAGAATTTGGGTTCCGCTAGTACCGGAAGTTAAAGAAGAAGTTCTGAGTGAAGCTCATAACTTAAGATATTCGATTCACCCTAGAAGTACGAAAATGTAACAGGATCTTAGACATCATTTTTGGTGGCCGAATATGAAAAAGGATGTGGCTAAGTGTGTGGCGAAATGCTTAACGTGTCAGAAAGTTAAAGCTGAACATCAAAGACCAAGCGGATTACTGCAACCGTTAGAGATACCAGAATGGAAGTGGGAGCATATCACAATGGATTCTGTGGTAGGTCTTCCAACGACCCAACAAGGTTATGATGCTATTTGGGCGATTGTCGATCGATTGAAAAAGTCGGCTCACTTCTTACCAATCAAGATTAGATTTACCCTAGATCGGTTATCAAAACTATACGTGAAGGAAATCATTTCAAAACACGGTGTACCTGTTTCCATTGTATCAAACAGAGATCCACGTTTCACATCAAATTTATGGAAACGATTGCAAGAATGTTTGGGAACACAGCTGAGAATGAGCACAACGTACCATCCTCAGAACGATGGACAAAGCGAGAGAACCATCCAAACACTAGAAGATATGCTCAGAGCATGTATCATGGATTTCAAGGGAAATTGGGATGACCGTCTGCCATTGGTGGAATTTTCCTATAATAATAGTTATCGCGCGAGTATTGGCATGCCGCCTTACGAAGCGTTATACGGAAGAAAATGCAGAACTCCATTGTGCTGGGATGAAGTAGGTGAACGTCAGCTATTGGGTCCATAATTGGTACAGCAGACTGTTGAGATCATCAAGGTTATTCGAGTAAGGTTAATAGCTGCACAAGATAGACTGAAGAAATATGCCGATCAACACCGACAAAATCGGGAATTCGATGTTGGTAGTTTTGTTTTCTTGAAAGTATCTCCCTGGAAGGGGAAAATTTGATTTGGCAAGAAAGGGAAATTAAGCCCTAGGTTTATAGGTCCTTTAGAAATTCTTCGACAGGTTGGCGAAGTGGCGTACAACGTAGCTTTACCTCCAGAATTAATGCATATCCATAATGTTTTCCACATCTCGGTGTTGAGACCATATAAGCCTGATTATACGCATGTTATAGAATATGAGCCCTTATAGTTTGAGAAAGACTTAACATATGAAGAAGTCCCTGTTCAAATTGTTGACAGAAAAGAGCAAGTACTGAGGAATAAGGTGATACCTTCTATTAAGGTAATTTGGAGGAACCACAATGCTGAGGAAGCTACGTGGGAACTTGAAAGCATTATGATGAAGAATTATCCTCAGTTGTTTGCTTAATTTTGTATAGCGATTCTAGGGACAGAATCTTGTTAAGGAGGGAAGAATGTAATGAATGAATTTTTCGAGTTGTGATTCTGGGGACAGAATCCTTTTAAGTAGGGAAGGATGTAACGATCGAGAAATTTGTAATTTAATTTTCATATTTATTGAATTTAATAAATATTTTAAATATTTTATTTATGGAGGAAAATAAATAATTGATAATTGTGGTGAATTAATTTAGTAATTAAATTGAATAATGATAATTTTATTAAGGGATTTAATTTAAGGAAATAATTAAATTAAAACAATTGTTTAATATTTAAGAGAATAATTAAACTAAACGAATTGTTTAATTTAACGAAAATAAGAAAATTAAATAAAGTGATGTTTCTAATTTATTAATTAAATTAGATATATAATTATTTATTAATTATATATCTAATGATAATAAGATTTTTTTTAACTAAAGTTATTTAGGTTAACTAAATTAGGGTTTGACACAAAGTAACTACATAATATAATTAATATAATAATAATTTGGTTTGGGAAATAGGGTTTAGCCAAACAAGGCCTTATGGCCTTTGGTTTTTCTCAACTGACGTCTTCTGTTTTGTTAATTGAAAGAGAACGTGGGAATTTAAGCCACATCAGTTTATTTTATTAGTTCGCGTCTTATTTTCTCCTAAAGCTAGATAACAGAAATACAGAGAAAAGCTAAGAGAGAAGGGAGATAATTCTTGAGTTTTCTAAAGAAAATTCAGTGGTGATAACAAGGGTTTCAAGCAAATTGGAGGTATATTATCTAAACCTTAGTATTATATATATATATATATATATATATATATGAGTTACGGCATAATTTTCTATTCTCTGTGAAGTCAATTTTGTTTAATTGTTGCTAGATAATTGAATTGTGATGATTATATGTGTTGGTTGTGTTTGAGTTTATATGTTAATTACAGTTTAAAAAGGAAGAAAAGTATGACAGTGTATATTTTCCATATGGCTTGTGAGTAGCACAAATTCTAGTGGCCAATTCGTATGCTAAACTGGAAATTGAGTCTTGATTATGCTAGTCTATTAAGAAACGCACATAACATAATTTTAATTAAGTGTTTTGGCCAAGTTTTGAGATGTCAGTGATGATTTTTGTGAAAGAAGTTCAAAAATGGAGTTTTATATGAAAACATGGAATTTTAAGAAATTAAACTAGTTTTAGTTGATGATAAATTATGTTAATTGGTTGTAAATGTTAGCAAACATGTTTGTAATAGTCTGTACCAATTGTAGATGTTAATTTCACTGTTTGGTGGGTGAAATTCTTGTTAGTTAGGCTAATAACGGCTACTGTTCATGCCGAGTCTGCGTCTGTCAAAAGACACCAGTAGCATTTACTACCAAAATCTGAAGGCAAAAAAAAAGCGCAACATATTGGGGTTTTCGTAATCGGCACCGGTCAATTCTTGCTTGGTGCGACAAGGCAAGGGACATCGCAGCTGCGCCATGCCCTGAGCCTAGTCAGTGAATTCTGCCTATTTACAGGTTATGTGTATCGGACTTATGTTAGTCTAGCATGCACGTTAATGATGTCGAGGCATAATATAGACAACAATAACGGGTTGTCATGCGTTGTAATACAAAGTGTAAAAGATGTTTAAATAATTGTTAAATAAGTTATAAAATGAAACCAAATGTGGTGTTTTCAATGTTAGAGGTGAACGATTAAGTTATGTTGGCTCGTAGTGAGATTTCAAATTCGCTAAGTGTGTTAACCTACATGGTTAGATGCTAAGTTAAGGTTATCACCTAAATGATGGTTGAAACCCTAAAAGCTAATTTCATACAACTAATTGTTGTTGCGGTTTTAATGATATATGTAGGATAATTGGAGATTGTTTTACATTTGTATAGCTTACAAGCAAAGCAAGTTCTTTAACCCTACTCTTATAATAATTGTGCAAGTTTTTAAACCTTATCTTTTTCATTGAGCAAGATTATTAATTCTATTCTTATGAATGATTGAATAAGCTCATGTAACCTAATTCGTTACATCTAATGAGTTTCACATTCTCATTTCTTGTTATTAATATTCAAAACATATATTGTTCTAACACATTGATTCAAAGGAAATTGTTCTAACTCCTTGAATATAATACTTTGCATATATATCATGCTTATTCAGTTATATATTGTCGATATTCGATCTTTGACTTTGATAGCCTTGTTCAGTTATACATTCTTGTATTAAATCTTTATTGATTAAATTTGAATAAGTGTTCTAAAATTATAGAAACATTGATAAGTTAGTTCCAAACTAAACTTTCTTTAGTGTGAAAATTCTAAATTCAAACTGAGACGAACAACCCTAACATAGGGGATTTTGTACGTGTAACGTTTAGATGTTTGTGCACAATACATGGTACAAAGGGCTGATCCCCCTAAGTACGTTAAGAAGAGTCTGTACAGTCTAATGACAGTTGAGGTTAAGGCAATAATACCTAAACACCTTGGACATAGTTTGTGGTCATAAGACCCTCAGATAATTAAAGTTCGAACTTGTTTTCTATTTTGATTCGTAGAATAAGTTCTTTATTATTCAATATTCGTTGTTCACTCTCATGTTGTTATTATACTATCTTTATGTCAGTGAGCAATTGTTTGCTCACTCTTGTATTTAAACAATGTAGCTAAAGTTGAAAGAGGTGATGATCCATCTACTAGCAAGGGAAATGGCAAGATGTCTAAGTGATGAAGAATTAGTTACAGTTTATTTAAATGCTTGAAGTTTTTAGATTTGTTTTATTTTATAATGTATTCCGCAAACTGATGTAATAATTTTAAGGTTAGATTACCTAGGATTTATTTTGAGATTATGATGTAACACTTTAATGGGAGAGATTATTGTTTAAGTTATTTATTTAATGTTTTATACTTTTTTATGGGTAGTTAGATGTAATTATTTTGATAGTGAGCACCAAATTCGGTGGAAATGAAGTACCTGGATCTGGGGGTGTCACAGCCGTGCCATGTCTCCCTTTGTATCCGGCGTGCTCGCGCGAGAGTGCTCCCGCGCTCGGCTCCAGAACCAGTTTTCCAGAGACACGATTTCATTTTCTGTTCTAAGCCAAAAAACCCAATTTCTTCACCCAACACCCAATTAACCAAACCCAAATGTTTATAAGCTTTATAAACTCAAAACCAAATATTTATACAGTATTTCTAACATCACAAACCACATTCTAGAGGATTAAAAATCATGTTTTTGCTATTTTCTTCAAATTCAACACATTTGGCAAATTCAATCGCCAAACCTTTGTTTTTAACCAAATTACATCATTTCAATTGTGTTGTTTTCTTTTTCCAATATATTAACCATAACAACCATCAACTTACAGATTCTACCATGAACTCCTAACCAATTTTAGTCTTAAACTAAACCAAAATACACATACTATCCCATATCTCCAATTCTTCATTTTAAAACATGATTTCTATGAATTTGATCACTAACAATTGCTAATATACGATAATTATCAGATTATATACACATATAATTAACACTTTAAGAACTAATCCAACAAACTCAAATCACAGAGAATTACAAACCAAGAGTTAGAATTAGGAATAGATTATACCTTTAATCCTTGATTACTGTAAAGAAGAATGATAGAGAATTTTCTTGCTAGTGTTTTCCCCTTGATTCCCAATTCACTCTCAATTTCTCTGTAATTCTCTCTAGCTCTTCCCAAGTTTATGTGTTTTCTTCCTCTATTCTAAGTTTTGGAACAAAAGCTATAATATAGACCAATAATATGCGTAAAACTGATAAACGTGATTTATCAGTTTATCACTGTGACGATTTGATTGTTTGAATTGTGATTCTGAGGACAAAATCCTTTTAAGGAGTGAATGATGTAACATTCCAGAATTTTAATTGTAACATTAAATATTTACTGAGTTATATAAATATTTAACATATGTGTTTATCGTTGAATAAATAATTGTTTAATTGATTTAATTTTATTTGGTTAATTATTTGTTAAATAAATAATTAATTAATTAAGGAAATTATTATTATATTGATATTTCAATTTAATGGTTAATTATTGGTGTTGCGTTATGTGATTAAATGATTTAATTAATTAATTATTATTTAGATTAATTAAATTAAATATGAAAGCTTGATTAATATAGTGTGACAAATAACTATATTATAAGGAGTTATTAAAATAAATTAATGTAGTTTTAATTTAGTTTTATCCAAACAAGGTTCAAGGATATTAATTCTTTAAATTTAAAGGGTTTTGCCAAATAAGCCTTATGGCTTTTGGGATTTCTAATTTTTGAATTTTATAAAATAAATAAAATAATAAATATAATATATTTATAACCTAAGTGTTATAACTGATTTTGTGTTTAGTATGCATATTACTATTAGTATCAGTTTTAGTTTACGTTCAATTGAGTCTATACTGAGAGAGAAGAGGTGAGAGCTTGACAGAAAGAGTTGAGAGAATTGAGAGAGAAATTAAGAAATTTCCAGCAACTTCAGAGTTTAGCAAGAATTGTTCGACCATTTAGAGGTATGTTCACAACCTTAGTGTTATATATATGTGTATTTACATGTATATATGTTTCACGACAAGAATTTTCTTATGTTCTGTAAAATCAATTGTTGAAATCAATTGTTGAATTGATGATATACATAACTGATAATTGTACGTATATGTATTTATAATGATTAGAATTTATGTTTAAAACAATAAATTTCATGTTAATTTCGTTTGACAATAGAAATTTTCGCAGTACATGTAATTTTCATATGGTTCATGAAAAGTACCAATTTTGTTGATCAATTCATATGTTAAACTGCTAATTGAAGCTTGATTATGCTAGTTTATTAAGAAACGAAGATAACGTAACTTGAATGAAGTAATTTGGACAAGAATTGAAATCAAAGTGTTCATTTTTGTGAAGAAACTTGAAAATGGAGTTTTTGTATGAAAACTTGAACATTGAGAAATTAAAATAGTTTTAGTTGGTGTTAAATTGTTCTAATTGGTTGTAAATGTTAGCAAACACTTTTATGATAGTTGTATATTTATTTTACGTGTTAATTTCACTATTTGGTGGGTGAAATTCGTTTTAGTTGGGGCTAAAAACGCTCATTCATGTAAGTATAGATGTCTGCGTCATAATGCGTACTTGGCCTAGCATTTGCCAAGTATACAAAGCAAAAACATGGCGCAATTGCATTCCCTGATCCTTTTTATATGCGCATTTGAGCCATACTACCCACAGTTTAGGGCGGGTGACTTGCGGTTCTGCAGATCTTGTAACATCACTATAGCTTGGTTTAAGGTTGTGTTAAGGAGTCAAACATGTAACAAAGAGGTTAAATCAGTAACGTGATATGTCATTGATGATTACAACTTTGTAAACGTGATTATACGTGATGAACGTGTTATGTTATAAGTTAGTTATACAATGAACGTTAGTTAAGTGTTGTGAGGTTAACGCTTGGAAAATTTTGAAACGTATATGGTACTCAAAGACTTGTGCTAAATTAACAAGCCTAGCTAGAAATGCGTGTTATGATGCAACGTGAATGTTAGTATATCTAATAGATTATGGTTCTAAACCTATGTGTAGGTGAACGTGAGTTTGATATTATAGATTACGCTCGAGGCAAGTTTCTAAACTTCTCTTTTTACATTGAGCAAGTTTCTTACTTTAACCTTTCATTAAGCGAACTTTTGTACTTCCAATCATTATTTAAGCAAGCTAGCTATGGCTTTAACTTTATTCGAACAAGTTTGAATTCTAATATTTATTGATGCATTCTAACTTGTTTATTATTAGACAAGTTTCTTTATTGTCATTCGGATATTATGAATGTTGTTTTCTAGAATTCTAATTCTTATTGTTGAATTACCTTATCTCATTTACTTGACACAAGCTATTCTCATAATGAGCATGATTTATGTTCATCTTGTTATTATTTAAAGCATATTCCATAATTCATAGTCCTAGTTTAATATTATTCATGCAAAGTTTGTTGTCATTCAATACTTATGCTCTGTAGTTGTTTCTAAGCATGCGTTCAAGATATAGTTAGTTCGCTTACGCATATTCATTGTTCCATATTATTATTTATCAAATGTTGTGTTATTTCACACTATTGATTCAACTAGTTCCCTAGTTGAGGATTGTTAAACTCCAAATTATCCTTGAAAGCTTATCCAAACCAAACTTTCTTTGGTGCGGACTTGTACTCAAAATACTGAGATGAACAACCCTATTATTATTATTAGGGGATAATTTACGCTTAGCGTTAAAATGTTTGTGCATAATACATTGTATGAAGAGCTGATCCCCCTAAGTACGAGGAGTACTTATAGTCTTATGACTGTTAAAGTTGGAGTTGAAAGATTACTCACAACTGTGGACATAGTTCATGGTCTTGTGACCCTCAGTTAAATATATTCCATATTTTGGATTCCAGTTTTTGATTATCATCGTTAGAATACTATTTAGTTTTGATGAACCTATTGTTGGCAATTATTATTATTATTATTATTATTATTATTATTCTGTAGATCCATTGTTATATCCAATGAGCAATTGTTTTGCTCACTCTTGCATATTTATATACTCATTGCAGCTAAAGTTGAGAAGGTAGATGAACCTTCAACTAGCAAAGGAAAGATAAAAATGTACAAGTGATGAAGACTTGTAATTTTAATTATTGTTATGATCATAGACTTTTAAATAATGATGTGATGTAATAAATTTTATTTTCGCACTTATATGATGTTTAAAGGTTAGACAACCTAGGATGTTTTTGGATTTAATAATGTAACCCTATTTAAAGGGTGGATTTATGGTTTAAATATTATTTTTATTTGGGTAGATAGTATGAATGTTTTGATTAAGTGAACACCAAATCTTGAGGTAATGAAGTACCGGGATTTGGGGGTGTCACATGTTGGTATCAAAGCCTTAGGTTATGAACCTTAGGTTGGGAAAAGCCTTAGGAAGTAACCTTTGAAAAGATAGTGATGATAAACTCTTATCGAGTTTAAAGGAGGAAGTAATAAAACACTTATGTGCTTATGTGTTTATAACTTATGTGCTCGTGAGTGTCGAGTAGTAATGATTAATAATTAAAACTTAAAATTTTGTTGTCAGGATGACTAATGTTGGAGAATCCAGTCAGGCTAGGGAGGAGGGACCTCAGATGCCTATAGAGGAGGAGCGACATTCATGTTTCTTGGGAATGACTACTGCCACGGGAGTCAGCCCCGTAGGTCATAGTGGTTAAAGATGAGGATGATGATGTGGAGACGGATGAAGAGGATCCCGTTGAGTTGCAACAGGAGGATAAGGATGACGAGGACGAGGAGGAAGAGACTTCACTAACCTTGATAGCTGCTCGAATGTACGATGAAGTCTACGACCGTAACGTGGAACTTCAGGATACAGTCGAGGAATTGCAAGAGATAGGAGCTGAACAACAGACTGCAATGACACAGAAAGACGATGAGATCCATGATCGTGAGGAACGACTAACTAATGTCGAGGAGAAGCTAGAACAGACTGAAGGAGAGAAAGAACAACTGATCGAGGAGGTCGCAGAACACGAGAACAAGCTGAAGGAAGAAGCTACTAAGAGGACAAGAGCCAAAGACGCATATGAGGAGGTGTTTCAACGAGCCGGGATAGCAGTGAAAGACGCACAGGCAAATAGAATAAAGATGGAAGAGATGACCAGGGTATTCAATACCGTGGTTAATCGAGCTCAGGAATGGGTCATGGTTTATCCAATTTAGTTCGAGACGCTGCCATTGTACGTATTAGATCACAGAACAATGTTCCGGATCATGGAGGAAGAACCTAGTAAGGCTAAGAAGTATCTTAGTAGAACATCGTAGTTGTTACGCGATTAATAAATGTTAAATAAATTGTAAATCCCAAGTGTTATGTAACCTATGAGATATGATGATGATGTTGTCCTGAAACTTTTGTAGTTCAGGAAAGTAATGTAAATAGCAGTGATGATATTGTTTTATATTTTGAAAGAAATTATGAATAAACAAAAGTTGTTACTTTATTCAAAGTGTTACGTGATTATGTGGTTATTTCTTGTGTGAAGGCAGGTTAAATAGAAATTTCTTAAAAGAGTTGAATAATAATCTAATGAGTGTATTTTTTAACAGAAAATGCCTCCCAGACGTCAACCACCACGACAGAGAACAACTGAAGGAACCAATAACGGCAATATTGATGTTAACCCCGTTCAACAACTAGTGACGCTACTGACAAGAGTGTTGTAGAATCAACCACAAAACCAATGAACAACTTTTAAGGAGTTCAAGGCGGTTGGACCACCTGAATTTCATGGGTCTATGAATCCAGTCGAGGCACAGACCTGGATTATGGAGATAGAAAAGGTGTTTGATGTCGCTAGGGTATGTGATGATCAGAAGACTGCTTTCGCAACATTTATGTTGAAAGCAGAGGCTAGTTATTGGTGGCAGGCCAATAAAACTCATGAAGGGCCAGGGGTGATGACCTAGGATATGTTTAAGGAGAAATTCTTCAAGACTTATTTCCCAGAGAGTTCGAAGAGTAAGCTAGAAGTGCAATTTTTGGAACTGAAGCAAGGAACGATGATGATATCCGATTATGCCACTAAATTCAACGAGTTGGCGAGGTTTGCGCCTTATCAAGTCAAGTCGGACGAGACGACGCAAAGCGAAGAGGGTTTGAACAGGACCCAAGCCCCGGTTGTACTAGTAGGGTTTCAACTGCTTCCAATTGAAGACTTTCGCAGCAGTGATGGAGAAAGCAATACTCGCTGAAGGTGGGGGCGAAGTAGTGACAAAGTTCAATCAGGAACAGAAGAAGAAGAAGAATGAGGTGATGATTAAGAATGGAGGTGGTAGTGGTGGAAACAACAACAACAATAACAATAACAACTTGAAGATGAAGTGGAATGGAAACGTGGGTGCTGGAAACCAGCAGGGTAACCAGCAAAACAAGAAGTTTGAAGCAAGTGCTACATGCGGGAAGTTTCACAAGGGTGCATGCTTGATGGGGAAATGAGTATGCTTCAATTATGGCTAGGAGGGTCACATCGCCCCAAATTGCACTCAACCTAAGAAGAACGTGTGCTTCACATGCGGATCCAAGGATCACTTTGCTCGTGAATGCCCTAAGAAGAAGGCTGGAAAGACAACCAAAAGCAATGGAGGTAACGGTGGAGGTACATGGGCCATTGCTGGACCTACAACATCAAACAAACCTACAACCAGAACCTTCAACATGACTGTGCAAGATGTTGTGCAATCAAAGGATGTGGTGTCAGGTATTATCCCAATCAATGATATAAATGCTTATGTATTATTCGATTCGGGTGCTACTTGCTCATTTATATCTGATGAATTTGCTAAGTGGTTAGGAATGCCTAGTGAAGAACCAAATTTCCTTTTGAACATAGAAATTGCGAATTAGGAAGTAATCCTTGTTATGTTCGTATACAAAAACTGTAGGGTGAACATTAAGGAGAATATCTTGATGGTAGATTTGATTCCGATTAGACTTGGAGAGTTTGATGTTATTTTGGGAATGGATTGGCTATTCAAATATGGAGCAGTAATTAATTGCCAAAAGAAGTGTGTAAACCTTATGACCCCGTCAAAGTTAGTATTCTATGGTAGCAAGTCGCTTAGACAAATGAAATGTCTAAGGATTATGTAGGCCAAGAAATTGTTGAGTCAAGGTTGTGTGGGCTATTTAGCTTACATAGTCGATACTCAGAAGAAGAATGTGAAACTGGAAGAGATACCAGTGGTGAGGGAATTTGAGGAAGTGTTTCTAGAGGATTTGCCAGGACTTCTGCCTGACAGAGAAATTGAGTTCGTGATCGACTTGGCGCCGAGAACAACACCGATATCGAAGTCCCCATACAGAATGGCTCCAGTAGAAATGAAGGAACTAATGGTGCAATTGCAAGAATTGCTAGACAAGAAGTATATTCAACCAAGCGTATCACCGTGGGGAGCGCCGGTGTTATTCGTGAAGAAGAAGGATGGGTCAATGCGTCTTTGCATTGATTATAGGGAATTAAACAAAGTCACTATTAAAAACAAATATCCATTACCAAGAATAGATGACTTGTTTGATCAGTTGAAGGGTGCTAAATACTTCTCAAAAATAGATTTGAGAAGTGGGTATCACCAATTGAAGGTGAGGATGGAGGATATACCTAGAACGGCATTCAGAACTCGGTATGGACATTACGAGTTTCTGGTGATGTCTTTTGGTTTAACCAATGCACCTGCTACATTCATAGATTTGATGAATAGGGTGTTTAAACCATTCTTAGACAAGTTTGTAGTGGTATTCATAGACGACATTTTGGTGTATTCCAAAACTCAAGAATAACACGTGGAACACTTATGTTTGACATTGGAAACACTAAGAAAGGAAAAGTTGTACGCGAAATTCTCTAAGTGCGAATTTTGGCTAGATCGTGTACAATTTCTTGGGCACGTGATTGACAAGGATGGGATTTCATGGTTCCATCAAAAGTGGAAGTCAGAATCAATTGGGAACAACCAAGAACAAAATCGGAGGTAAGGAGTTTCTTGGGACTGGCCAATTATTATAGAAGATTTATTCAAGATTTTTCTAAGATAGCCACTCCGCTAACAAATTTGACAAGGAAAGCGGTAAAATTTGTTTGGATGGAGAAGTGTGAAGAGAGTTTTAAAGATTTGAAGAAGAAACTAAGTGTGGCACCTGTGTTGTCATTACCAGATAGTACATGAAACTTTGTGGTGTTTAGTGATGCCTCACATAAAGGGTAGGGTTGTGTTCTTATGCAGAACGGTAAAGTAATTGCATATGCGTTAAGACAACTGAAAGATTATGAGAAAGGTTATCCAACTCATGATTTGGAATTGGCTGCAGTAGTATTTGCTCTGAAGATATGGAGACACTATCTATACGGAGAGAAATGTGAGATCTACACATACCATAAAAGTCTGAAGTATATATTCACACAGAAAGACCTGAACATGCGTCAAAGAAGATGGATGGAATTGATAAAAGATTACGATTGTGAGATCTTTTATCACCCGAGCGAAGCGAATGTGGTTGCAGATGCTTTGAGCAGGAAAGGACATGAGAAGTTAATGCTGATAAACACTTAGGAGTAGCTTATGACAAAGCTAGAGTTGGAAATCAAATTTCCAAAGGAATCCGATGAACGACTATTCCAGATAGATGCTAGTCCAACTTTGGTGGACAAAGTGAAGAGTGCTCAACTACAAGATAAAGAATGTGAAACGATCAAAGAGAAAGTGGTTGAGGGTAATGATGAAAAATACAAGATCGATACCGAAGGACTACTACGGTTCGAGGAAAGAATTTGGGTTCCAGCAGTACCAAAGCTTAAAGACGATATCTTGACCGAAGCACACAACATAAGATATTCGATCCATCCAGGAAGTACGAAAATGTATCAAGATTTGTGGCGACATTTTTGGTGACCAAATATGAAAAGAGACGTTCCCGAATGTGTGGCAAAATGCTTGACATGTCAGAGAGTCAATGCCGAGCATCAAAGACCAAGAGGATCACTTCAACCGTTAGAAATACCGGAATGGAAGTGGGAACACATCACAATAGATTTTGTGGTGGGTCTTCCAACTACTCAGAGAGGATGCGACACGATTTGGGTGATAGTGGACAGACTGACAAAATCAGCGCACTTTTTAACAATAAAGATTAGGTTCAATCTTGATCAGTTAGCAATGTTGTACGTTAAAGAGATCATTTCTAGGCATGGAGTGCCAGTATCAATTGTATCAGATAGAGATCTGCAATTTACATCAATCTTCTGGAAGAGACTACAAGAATGTACGGGAACATAATTGCGAATGAGTACGACGTACCGTCCGTAAATCGACGGGCAAAGTGAACGCACAATACAAACGTTGGAAGATATGCTGAGAGCATGCATCATAGATTTCAAAGGAAGCTGGGAAGAACATTTACCATTAGTGGAATTCGCCTATAACAACAGTTACCACGTGAGCATCGACATGCCGCCTTACGAGGCATTATACGGCAGAAAGTGCAGAACTCCACTGTGCTAGGATGAAGTAGGTGAACGCCAACTGTTAGGACTAGAACTGATACAACAAACTGCTGAGGTTGTCAAACTCATCAGAACAAGATTGGTAGCAGCCCAAGACAGACATAAAAAGTATCTTTGATCAACACAGCGTAATCATGAATTTGAAGTAGGAACTTTCGTTTTCCTAAAAGTTTCTCCTTGGAAGGGGAAAATTCGTTTTGGCAAGAAAGGAAAGCTCAGCCCAAGATTTATTGGATCTTTCGAGATACTACAAAGAGCGGGGGAAGTGGCTTATGAGGTAGTTCTACCTCCAAAATTGGAAAACATTCATAATGTTTTTCACATTTCGGTGTTACGACCGTATAAACCCGATTACAAGCACGTGATCGAGTACGAACCGATGCAATTCGATAAAGATTTATCTTATGAAGAGATTCCTATCCAGATAGTCGATAGGAAAGAACAAGTGCTCAGACATAAAGTGATACCTTCTGTAAAGGTGATATGGAAAAACCACAATGTCGAAGAGGCAACGTGGGAACTCGAAACTGAAATGATGAAAAATTACCCTGAGTTATTTGTTTAATATATGTCTTCGATTCTGGGGACAAAATCTTTGTAAGTAGGGAAGAATGTGACGATTAGATTGTTTGAATTGTGATTACGAGGATGTAATCCTTTTAAGGAGGAATGATGTAACATTCCGAATTTTTAATTGTAATATTAAATATTTATTAAGTTATATAAATATTTAATAGATGTGTTTATCGTTGAATAAATAGTTGTTTAATTGATTTAATTTTATTTGGTTAATTATTTGTTAAATAAATAATTAATAAATTAAGGAAATTATTATTATATTGATATTTCAATTTAATGGTTAATTATTGATGTTGCGTTATGTGATTTATAACGATCGAGAAATTTATAATTTAATTTAAATATTTATAGAATTAAGTAAATATTTTAAATAAGTTATTTATTGAGGAAAATAAATAATTGCTAATTGTGGTGAATTAATTTGATAAATAAATTGATTAATACTAATTAAATTGAATAATAATTTTATCTCAAGGATTTAATTTAAGGAAATAATTAAATTAAATCAATTACTTAATATTTAAGAAAATAATTAAATTAAATGAATTGTTTAATTTAAAGGAAATAAATAAATTAAATAAACTGATGTTTCTAATTTATTAATTAAATTAGATATAAATAATTATAAGTATAATGATAATAAGGTTTTTATTATTATTATAAGTTATTTAAATTAGCTAAACTAAAGTTATTTAAATAGCGTGTGACACAAAGTAACTATATAATATAAATAATATAATAATAATTTGGTTTGGAAAATAGATGCTTAGCCAAACAAGTCCTTGTGGCCTTTGGATTTTTCCAACTGACGCCTTTTGTTATTTTCTAACGGATGAGAACGTGGGATTATGGCTAGTTATATTTACTACGCGTCTTTCTAAGGCTAGCTATCAGAAGATAAACACAGAGAGGATTGAGAGTGAGAACTTGAGAGATTTAGAGAAAACCTAAGCAATTTCAGTGGTTAGCAAGGGATTATTAAGCATATTGAAGGTATTTTATATAACCTTTGTATTATATATATAGGGAGCCCTTCCATAGCAAATCCTGTTGCTATATAAGTCTTATCTAACACCCCTTTTTGGACCGTTGATAAATTGAATAGATGGCTGCGATTAACTTTTCTATTTGATAAGCCGGCACAGGTTGTTATACATAATTATTTACCTGCAAACCTATTTTATTTTAATAAGGAGGCCCACGTAAAATTAACTTGTCGGTATAGTTATAAAAATGATTATTTATTATTAAAATAATCCTATTTGGAAGAGCTTGTCTTGGCTTTACCTTTTTTTTTCATTTCTCCATTATATGTAATGACTCAAAGACATTAAAATGCATTATAATAATAAAATAAAGGCCCGAAATAAATGCACAATACGTCATTTGGCATTAAAATAATAAAATAAATTCCTAGGAAGAGCTTGTGGCTTAGCTTTTACCTTTTTTTTTTTTCATTTCTCCATTATATGTAATGACTCAAAGACATTAAAATGCATTAAAATAATAAAATAAAAAAGTAAAATTTGATGCAGTGATGATATGGTATGACATTAAAATAATAAAATAAATTCCGTAGAAGTGCAAATGATACTGACTTGCGATAAAAAATTGAAAAAATAGCCGGTAGAATGCAAACATCACATTGACGATAAAAAAAATTGAAAAAAATGATTTTATTCAAGCAATTCGCTGCTAAACAGATTCGAACACGCAACCTCAAACTCCATACATTCGTCATATGACCACCCGAGCACCACAGACCTAGCTGTTAATTTCAACCAAGGATATATTTTAATATTAAAACTTCACCATCCCCCAAAATCTATATTCTTGCATTATTATTATATTACGATTTATTATTATTAATAAGTCTATATAATATATATGGGGGTTTTCTATATAGAAATAAGTTAATATCTATATTTATTATTATCCCCTTTAATATTTTTTCTTATTTTTATAATAATATCAATAAAAGGATTATTAATATATTAAAAAAATATCATTCTTTAATAAAATATAAAGTGATCATTATAAATCTTGCATTATTAGTATTAATAATTTTATTATTAAGTAATGATTATTAGTAATGATTTTATATATTAAGCAATGATTTTATTATTAAGAAATGATTTTATTATTAATAAAATTAGTTCAATTAGTCTAATAAGTAATGATGATAATTTTCAAGTCATTTCGGAAATTAATTTACTTAATTTAATTTATAAAAGTAGTGAAGTATTATTATAATAATAATAATGTGATTATCAATATTAGAAGTACAGATTATACCAATACTAGTCTTGCATAACATTAAGAGGAATAGTACATATTACATGTTCATTTTCATAAAAAAACATAGCATGATTAATACAACCGACGCTTATTTTTTGGCTCAGAATCCTAGCACTTTCGATAGTGATTTCGCTTTATCGTGGTTCGGTTTCAAAGCCACAAATTACACATTTTCGATGAGTCTTAGAAGGAATGATTTTCTCGAGTGCACTCTTAAATCTTGATTGTTTTTTGCGGCCCTTTGTTTGAGAAATATTTGGCGGCAAAAACTCTTCTTCTGCTTCCACCTCTGCATCTTCATCGTCATTATCGTATCCCATATCATGATTTGGATCTCCAACTGTGCAATCAATGTAATCATCAGCCAGTTCAGTAATATTCTCATCCGAATCATACTGGTCAACCAACTCTTTTCCTCGTGCATTCAGTTTAAGAACAGTTTTGTAACCTCGGACTGAGCAAGCCGCTTTGCTCGCTAACTCCTGGTAATCACTCATCAAATGATTATAGCGCATTGCTTGATTTTGTTCGAAGTCAGCAGATGTGGAGTTAAAGAGTAAGTCTTCACCATTGCTTTTGTTTGCGTCTCTTGTCCACCGATGAAGGATCATGTTGCTCGGTATTTGTGAAATACTCTTTGCTATGAAATATCTCAAGATGTGCCTGCATAATTCACCAGAGTGAGAAAACATTTGGCAGTTACATGTTACCGATCCCAGTTGACGATTGTTGACAACTTCTTTATATCTTCCACCACTTTCAGTTGCATCTGCATTATACACTGCATAAACCTTAGTATCAGTGACACATAACTCACTAAGTTTCTGAACATTGTATTTCATGGAATCGACGAATTGACGTTGAAAACGTCTAAACATCTCTTTTGTGTACATTTGTGCAGCATGAACTTCTAAAGATGAACCGAGTACTATAATCCTTTTACGATGTTTTGTTATGTAGTCGGCCTTCCTCTCCCTGATAAACTGTCTTTCTACAGCCTTTTGACTCTGCAGTACAAAACATAGCATACCTGTTGATGCATTAACATACTCATCAAAAAAGGCATTCATGCTCTCGCTTCTTCCAAAGGTAGTTATTCCATGACAAAATATCTCTTTTATATCTTTGGAATCCATTTCTGTCGTACATCATACAAACTTCCAAGCCATTCATTGGTATACAATTCATAGGAACTTATCAGAATATTCCAACGCTCTTCAAATTCCTCGATGGACAATATGACAGCTAGGCCCGTGGTGCTCGGGTGGTCATTTGAGGAATGTTTGGAGCTTGAGGTCGCGAGTTCGATTCTCATCCAAAGACTAAAAATTAATTTATTACAAGCCAAAGATAGCTTTGCACTTACGAAGCGTTTTTATAAATAATATATTTTAATTTTTTATTCTAAGCCTGTGAAGCTTGTACCGGCCGTGCAAAGAGACAAAACTTTGGCTGCCACATCGCCTCGGGACAGGCACCGAATACTGCAGAATGACAACTTTTTCTGCCACATCGCCTCGGGAAAGAACACCTGCAATCTCGGTAAACTAAAAAGCTGAATTAAACAACAGTATCAGTGTTTGAATTTGGTCCTAAATGTATTTCATGTACCGGCTTGCATGAGCTTATTTAACCATCTATTGAGAACAAACGTTGTTTAAACTAAAGTTCAGTATATAGCTAGATAAAATTACAGTAACAAAGAGTGGAGAAGGAGTATTTTAGAAGAGAGGAACAAAAAACTTCAACAAGTTGAAGCGGCTGGCTTCCATTTATTAGATTCTAAAGACACCGAACTTCAACAAGTAAGTTTTTACTTATTGTTATTTGTTCAGTTTTTAATAGTTTCTGTTGTTGTTATTATTTTCGTATAATAGTAAAATAATATTATTACATTATATAAATGAAAAAAACTTATTACAGTGTACTCAATTGTCCCATTTTTTTATTACTGTATGTTATTACTGAATTAAATGCATGTAATACCATGCATGTATTTGTTTTTGTTGTCATTAATGCATGTTATTACTAAATTAGTTATTACTATCATTTTGCAGCATGTTACTTTCAACTTCATTTTGTCATGCATCTTAATACTAATATGGAATTAATGTATTTTTTTAGGTAAAAGATGGATAGTTGAGAATACGGGCCAATTGATCCAAGTGTTCTGCATGATCAACAAGATCATGTATTAGATGACATATATCATGGGAGAGATAGGGGAAAACTAGGGTTCAGTCAATATACTGATCAGAAATATAATCAGTGCGCTTTGACAAAAGAACAAAAAATCCTTTTAGATAAATGTGGATTTGGAGTATTTAGTTTTCAAGGTGTTGTACACCAAACTGACCTTGGTCTGATATCTGCCTTAGACGAGAGATGGCGCCCGGAGACCAATACTTTACATTTAAATTGTGGAGAAATAACAATCACGTTAGAGGATGTTCACTTTATTTTTGGTACTGCCGGTGGTGGAAAGCCCTTAATCGGGTCCCCTCACATCACCAATTTGAATTATTTTAGGGAATGTTTTGGAGATAAATTAGCCGGTGAATACTTTAGTTCAAAAAATGCAAAGGTAATTTCATTAGTGTGGTTGCATCTAACATTTTAATAAATGTCCCGAGAATGCAAGTAAAGATGTTGTAGGCTTACACACAAAGGCATACATGTTGTGGTTGTGTGGGGCAATATTATTCCCTAATAGGAATAGAAATAGTGTGCACCCACAATATATGTCTTTATTGCCAACGTCAAGATTGTGTAACTTACTCTTGGGGCGCGGCGAAGTTGTTAGCATATTTATACATCTTTATATACTGCTACTAGGAAAGGAGTTAAATACATTAATGGTTGTGTTACATTGTTACAAATTTGGGCTTATGAGCGTGTAAATATTAGAAAGCCAAACCCTTGGCCACAATCATCCTTATGGTTACCTAGGGCTTTAGCATGGTCCTATTTTGGAGCCCACAGCTACCACAGTAGACGTGAGAATCCCCATCACCATTTGTCATTTTATCGAGGGGAGTTAGATATTAAGTCTATGTGGGATGTGGTTTGCTACCTTACATAATGTGGGATGATGATATCAATGGATTTAATTTTGAAGGCGTGTTATTGGGATCTGGTGGGGTCCCTCGATCCACTTTGATATTGTGGAATTTCGGATGCTTGACCGCAGATGAGACAGTTTGGGTTCATGCAAGGCATACCATCAACAACCAAAAACCACGGTGACCTTAGGAAGGAGAAAAAGTTTAAATTTATTGATGTTGAGGATTGCATGGCCTTGAGAGGGGAATATATTTCGAGGTGGGAGGCATACATGGATCATCTCGAAGGACAACAAACTGAAATTTCTGATTATGTCCCAATAGATGATTACATGGTCTGGTATAGGAAAATTACACGTTGGAAAATCCACTGACCTCGACAGGCAAGCGACCTCGACAGTTGTTATGAGCCTCGGGCCATTTACAACCAACAACACCTTATTCAAATGGTATAAAATTATATTCTTCTTTAATTTATCATGTATTGGAGTAAATACTTAATATTACGTTTATTCATATTTAGTGTTAATAATATTTGTTTGTGTTTATCTTACATGACAGGTTGAGAGTGCAAAGTCGTTACTTGATAAATTTTCAGTACTTACTCAGTTGCCTCCCGACTTGGTTCTGCAAAAAAATAAGTGGGATTTCTAATACGCCCTATACGACTTCGAAGCAAGAGGGAAACAAATACCTCGACAGGGGGGTCCCACAAATTTTGGACCACAGTCCCAATACACACAACTCAATGAAGGGCTTGGAAAACAAACTGATTATGTTGTACAAGAGAGCTACATACCCACCCCACAAGTAATTGAGGAGAGCTCCATTCCCACCACCCAAGCCTACGAGGAGTGTTACATTCCAACCTTCCAAACTTATGAGGAGTGTTACATTCCAACCAACTTTGACTTTGCGGGACTTTCTGACGCCAAGGGATCTAGTTCACAAAAGGTATATATAGTTATGTTAATAGTGATGGTTTTAATTATTATTGCTATATAATAATAATGTACATTTGGGTCTCAATCTGGTACAAGATGCGGGAGACCACATCTCTTATGGACCAAAAGGGTCCTTATCCAAAAGACTTAAAGATTGGAAGGAGACATTTGTAAATAAACATATGTTTGAAAACGTGGTGGCACCGTAAGAGGATTTATATCCTTTCACATCACATCCGCCGCTTATATGAATTAGACCACAATGCAGTGCAATCCTTATGGCCTGGGAGTTGGATATTCGAGCATGTCATCGACGTTTATATGTTGTTGCTACGAGACAGAGAGGAATACAAAGGTGGTCCCAATTTGGTTTCATGAATTCATTCTTCATGCATCTTGGGCAGGGCTATGTGCCCTGCACTAACGTGAATACTGCATGGAGTTTTTACAATCCGTATGTTAACCAAGATGTTGGTCCAGCTTTACACGAATGCAAATACATATTCATGCCGGTGTGTAGTACCAATCAACGCTATTTTGTCTTGTTCCTATTCACAGTTGAAGATTGGATGGTTACCATAATTGACCCGCACTATAATGACACTAAGTATATTAAGTTACATGAAATGTACTCAGAATTCGCTAAAGTTGCGATATGTTTTGTTTTAAAATATTTTAATTTTATAATGTCCTTTAATATTAAAAAATCATTAACCAACTACTTTGTACATGCAGGTACATTTGATACCATTTTGTTTGCGAAATGGTAATCCGATGCGTGAGTGGCCCAACGATAATCCTACTGTGCAGACCTTAAAGATTCGATCGAAACAACACAACAACTCAGACTGTGGCATTTTTGTATGCAAGTATGTTGACTATTTCGTTAGGGCCAATGGTAATATTTCTGAAGATAAGTGGTCCTTGGAAGATGTCACAGTCTTTCGTTACCGCGTCGCATGGTCGCTCTACAAGAAATCCTCAAGATTACTTTCGGCCTCTAAGATATAGAACTTGTCCAACGTTATCTAATGTACATATTAATTAATAAGAATGTCTATTTGGTTGAACTCTATGGGATTTTCAAATTCATAACTTAGTAATATGAATATTATTGAATCACATAAAACCACTTCATATTATTAATACGAAAAAAAATTATCTATTTTGTTGAACTGCATGGATATTTTTATTCGGACTAATATTAATAATCACATTATTTATATAAATATTAAAAATCATTATTAATATTATTTTTAAAAATAGTAATACATGAATATAATAATAAATAGATAATGCATTCATTTCCTATCATTGAAACTTAATATAATAATAATAATATAAACATAATAATAATCTAGAATATAGATTTAAATAGAAAACCCCATATGTATTATATAGACTTATTAATAATAATAAATCGTAATATAATAATAATGCAAGAATATAGATTTTGGGGGATGGTGAAGTTTTAATATAAAGATATATCCTTGGTTAAAATTAACAGCTAGGCCCATGGTACTCAGGTGGTCATATGACGAGTGTATGGAGTTTGAGGTCATGAAGTTCGAATCATTTAGCAAATAATTGCTTGAATCAAATCATTTTTTTCAATTTTTTATTGTCAGCCATGACAAGCTATACCGGCCGGCTATTTTTTTCAATTTTTTGTTGCAAGCCGTATCAACCTGTACTGGCCAACATTTTAATATTATTTTAATGGCAGTCGTATCAGCCTGTACCGGCCAGAATTTATTTTATTATTTTAATGCCAGCCGTGAATAGTAATCCCGACACAAAAAGTTCCAAATTTGATAAAAAAATTTAAACAAATATTTCGGCATAATGATATTGAAGAAAATAATATCATTTAAGAATAAAATAACATCCCTTATCTCAAAATAACGGTACTTCTGATTGGAATATCGGATAGAAAGCCGAAGGAAACTTGTACCGAACAACAACTCTCAAAGTATCTAAATACTTACTAAAATAAGCTCGACAATATAGAGAGAAAGAAAACTTGTTTCTAGTGTGATTTTCAATTCTAACCTAAGCGCCTATTTATAGGAAAATGCTAGAACGCCATAGGAGACTAAAATAATAAAATATTATTATTTCATTTTTCTCTACACATGCCAAACTTTTGAAATCAATAGCCAACCACCTTTGAACCAAATTTGCAGCCGACATGTTTTTTAACAAAAGTGGGTCCCACCCATAATTTAATAAAAATCATTTTATTTTCTGAAAGTTCAATATTTCATAGAAAATAGCCTGTTTATCAGAAAAATACAAATTTTATGTCCATTCCACACGAAATCGAATTCTCTACAACTTTGCAAAAGAAAGTTTTCCAAATTCCAGACAGAAAATATCCGAAATCCACAAACGGATGATTTTTAATACTTCCAATCCGACAAAATACTGATAAAACACCTCAGCATTAATTCCTTCATTTTTATCCATATAAAATAAATATAGCCATAATTAATATCCACATAAAATAAATATTTCCTTATCATATAAATCAATAATTAATTATTCATAAATAATATTACAGAATCATAATTATGACAACCAGGCAGTTCCCAGGAAAGAGGGGGCTTTCCAATAAGGATTTCTCCTTACTGGCGTGCAATTAGGTGATCAAACCTCTCCTTGATAGAACTTTCTTGACATTGCCAATAATGCTATCTAATAATATTATTCCAAATAATATGAATTATTGATCTGATAATGGAGATGCTGTGCAGTGACAATTATTGAAACAACAATAATATAAAATATCAACGCAGTAATTATTGAATCAATAAAATAAAATATTGAATAAAAATTATCAGAATAATTATTGAGTAGTGCCTTCTTACGTAAGAATCAATAATTCAACAATACTGTGCAATACCGTGTTCTACTGTGCAACCACATGTATTACTGTATTTTAACCACCGGGTATTCCAACAATGTTAATTCTTGAATAATTACGCCAGTTATTTATAAAACTCAAACTTTATCATTTTCTTCATCCCAATCGTTATTTCAAGTTATGGGCCCATAAATGGTCGCTACTGTCGCATTTAATATTCTCCGACAAAAAGAATATTCCACGACCAAACGAATATTCCCCGATAAAATGAATATTATATAACCACTTGCTTATTTTGAAAATTTTACACATTTCACCCATAACCAAAGTATTATATCAAATTAATACCTTATTATTCACAATAATAAATAGAGGAAATTTGATTTTATTCATTAAAAAGTTGGGGTCTTACATTCACAACCTTAGTGTTATATATATGTGTATTTACATGTATATGTGTTTCACGACAAGAATTTTCTTATGTTCTGTAAAATCAATTGTTTAAATCAATTGTTGAATTGATGATATAAATAACTGATAATTGTACGTATATGTATTTATAATGATTAGAATTTATGTTTAAAATAAGAAATTTCATGCTAATTTCGTTTGACAGTAGAAATTTTGACAATACATGTAATTTTTATATAGTTCATGAAAAGTACCAATTTTGTTGATCAATTCATATGTTAAATTGCTAATTGAAGCTTGATTATGCTAGTCTATTAAGAAATGAAGATAACGTAACTTGAATGAAGTAATTTGGACAAGAATTGAAATCACAGTGTTCACTTTTGTGAAGAAACTTGAAAATGGAGTTTTTGTATGAAAACTTGAAAATTGAGAAATTAAAATAGTTTTAGTTCGTGTTAAATTGTTCTGATTGGTTGTAAATGTTAGCAAACACGTTTATGATAGTTGTATATTTATTTTACGTGTTAATTTCACTGTGTGGTGGGTGAAATTCATGTTAGTTGGGCTAAAAACGGCAGAATCTGCTCATGTCATGTATGTTGTTTGTCATGCAATAATCGCCAAGTACCGCACACTAGGTCTTGAAGGCAAAATACGGCAGAAGTCTGCGCCATGATCCCAATCCTTTGTATAAGCAAGAATATTAATTACCATACCATGGTTTGGGGACGAAGAATTTCTCGCAACTTCCGTAGATCTTGTAACATCACTATATCTTGGTTTAAGGTTGTGTTAATGAGTCAAACATGTAACAAGGAGGTTAAATCAGTAACGTTTTATGTCATTGATGATTTCAACTTTGTAAACGTGATTGTAAGTGATGAACGTGTTATGTTATAAGTTAGTTATACAATGAACGTTAGTTAAGTGTTGTGAGGTTAACGCTTGGAAAATTTTGAAACTTATATGGTAATCAAAGACTTGTGCTAAATTAACAAGCCTAGCTAGAAATGCGTGTTATGATGGAACGTGAATGTTAGTATATCTAATAGATTATGGTTCTAAACCTATGTGTAGGTGAACATGAGTTTGATATTATAGATTACGCTCGAGGCAAGTTTCTAAACTTTTCTTTTTAAATTGAGCAAGTTTCTTACTTTAACCTTTCATTAAGCGAACTTTTGTACTTCCAATCATTATTTGAGCAAGCTAGCTATGCCTTTAACTTTATTCGAACAAGTTTGAATTCTAATATTTATTGATGCATTCTAACTTGTTTATTATTAGAAAAGTTTCTTTATTGTCATTCGGATATTATGAATGATGTTTTCTAGAATTCTAATTCTTATTGTTGAATTACCTTATCTCATTTACTTGACACAAGCTATTCTCATAATGAGCAGGATGTATGCACATCTTGTTATTATTTAAAGCATATTCCATAATTCATAGTCCTAGTTTAATATTATTCACGTAAAGTTTATTGTCATTCAATACTTATGCTTTGTAGTTGTTTCTAAGCACGAGTTCAAGATATAGGTAGTTCGCTTACGCTTATTCATTGTTCCATATTATTATTTATCAAATGTTGTGTTATGTCACACTATTGATTCTACTAGTTCCCTAGTTAAGAATTGTTAAACTCCAAATTACCCTTGAAAGCTTATCCAAACCAAACTTTCTTTGGTGCGGACTTATACTTTAAATACTGAGATGAACAACCCTATTAATATTATTAGGGGATAATTTACGCTTAACGTAAAATGTTTGTGCAAAATACATTATACGAAGGGCTGATCCCCCTAAGTACGAGGAGTACTTATAGTCTTATGACTGTTAAAGTTGGAGTTGAAAGATTATTCACAACTGTGGACATAGTTCATGGTCTTATGACCCTTAGTTAGATATATTCCATATTTTGGATTCCAGTTTTTGATTATCATCGTTAGAATACTATTCAGTTTTGATGAACCTATTGTTGACAATTATTATTATTATTATTATTATTATTCTGTTGATCCATTGTTATATCCAGTGAGCAATTGTTTTGCTCACTCTTGCATATTTATATACTCATTGCAGCTAAAGTTGAGAAGGTAGATGAACCTTCAACTAGCAAAGGAAAGGGAAAAATGTACAAGTGATGAAGACTTGTAATTTTAATTATTGTTATGAATATAGGCTTTTAAATAATGATGTGATGTAATAAATTTTATTTCCGCACTTATATGATGTTTAAAGGTTAGACAACCTGAGATGTTTTCTGATTTAATAATATAACCCTATTTAAAGGGTGGATTTATGGTTTAAATATTATTTTTATTTGGGTAGATAGTATGAATGTTTTGATTAAGTGAACACCAAATCTTGAGGTAATGAAGTACCGGGATTTGGGGGTGTCACAATCACAACAAAGGTCTTCTGCTATTACACTAACCAAAAGCCACAAGTCTTTGTTTTCCTTGCACACTAAAACCCCCACTCAATTATTTTTATATTTTCTTATCATATAGTTTCCTTGTCACACTTTTATTTAATTAATTTTAATATTTTACAATTACAATTATAATTATATTTATACTTAACAAAGTACTACATATCTAATTTAATTATTAAATTAAAATAGAACATCATTTTATTTAATTTAATTATTTCCTTAAATATTAAACAATTCATTTAATTTAATTATTTCATTAAATTAAATTTTCAAACAATAAAATTACCATTCATTAATTTAGTTAACATGCACACTTATCTAAATTATTACACCACAATTTCATTAATTATTTATTTATCTCAATAAATAAATCAATTAAAATATTTATTTAATTCAATAAATATTTAACATAAATTACAAAATTTTCAATCGTTACATCCTTCCCTCCTTAAAAGGATTCTGTCACCAGAATCACTACTCGATAAATTCATTCGTCACATTCTTCCATTTTTAATAGGATTCTGTCCCCATAATTGCTATACAAGATCAAGAAAACAACTTAGAATAATTTTTCATCATAACATTTTCAAGTTCCCATGTAGCTTCTTCAGCATTGTGGTTTCTCCATATTACCTTAACAAAAGGTATCACTTTGTTCCTTCGTACTTGCTCTTTCCTATCAATAATTTGAATAAGGACTTCTTCATATGATAAGTCTTTTTCAAACTGTAATGGTTCATATTCTAGAACATGCTTATAGTCAAGCTTATATGGTCTTAACACCGAAACATGGAAAAATGTTATGAATATGTTCTAAATCCGAAGGTAAAGCTACCTCATATGCCACTTCCCCAACACGTCGTAGCACTTCAAAAGGTCCTATAAACTTAGGGCTTAGTTTTCCCTTTTTACGAAACCTGATTTTCCCTTTCCAGGGAGACACTTTCTGAAAGTAGTATGCACACAAGCTAATCATTTTTGATGATAAAGCATATACTTTGTAACAATCTTATTCATTTATTAATAAAAAGTATTGATTTATTAAAGGCTTTTAATTATCTACATGATGCTGTTTTATAATATGTGATAAACCCATAGTTTTAAGCAATGCTTTTAGAATAATGATGATGATCATTCTAATGAGATCTAAATTCTTAGAAAGCTTAAAACTAAAATAGTTCCCAATCATTGGATTACAAAATTGGGGATTAGTGAATCCGGATAGATTGGTGCATACGTTGCTTGCTCATCGATGAGGATGATTGATCTCATGATCATTTGTGTGGAGACACTAAAGCAAGTATGTAGGTGCTTATTAGAGAATAAGTTCAATTGAACGTGGCTCGCTAAGGAATACCTAATGGAGTTTTATTTTCCGTCAATAGGAATTCTCAGTAGTGATAGTAGTAGACAAGTAATCCTTGGACTTGAGATCATCATAGTATCTTGTGTATGATGAGTTATATACTGACTTATTCCTTAAGACCCTTAGGGTATATCAAAGGGTATGCTTGGGTATAATAAGTTGTACATGGAGATAATGTATGATCAATAAAGAATCTACCACTTCTAATAAAAGAAGAGAAATGTCCTATGTGATTCGATAAATGACAACCCAAAGAGTCCTTGGCAAGGCGTAATGAAATTAGAAAGGAGTTTCTAATTTGCATTATTTGAGTTGTGCATTTAAAGATCGAAATACATATAATTAAATAAAATAAGACTTGGATGAAATTCCATGTTTTATATTTAATTGGGACATCAGTATGGTGGAAGGATTGAATTGTACAGTAACTATTTACTCAAAGGTTCTTTTATGATTAATGTTGAAATCTATATTATCCGGAAAGTCGCTTGATCGCTAGGGAGGCTTATCCCTATCAGAGAATAAATATTATTTATTTAAATAAATTAATTATTTAATTTATTTATTTAAATAAGATTAGAATTGTTCTAATTGATTTATTCACAACCTAGGTTTAATATGGAGAACCTAAAGGGTCACACCATAAAAGGAAGAATAATTATTTAAGAAGTTAATGGCATAATCGTAATAATATGTTAAGTATATTTAATTTAATCTATGGTGATAGAATAAATTAAATAGCTTAATATTTATTATTTAATATTTTAGAAATATTAAATATAAATTAATAAGAGGTGTCTTATTAATATTATTACAATTATTATTATTTTAATTTCTAAAAGAGTTTAGGAATTAATTTAATATAAGTACTCTCATTTATTCCTAATTGGATTAGGAAGGAAAATTAGTTAAAGGAGTTTAATTAATTATCCCTAATTAGATTAGGGAGCTTAATTAATTAAAAGAATTTAATTAATTAAATAAATCCCAATTCCTTAATTGTTAAGGTGGGTTGCCCACATCTATAAATAAGAGGAGTCTTATTATGGGTGGTTGTTGACTTTTTCAACATACGACATAATTCCAATTGTTGGGAGAGTACACATTTTTCTATAGAGATAGAAAAACTAGGGTTTAGCGAACCACCCTTCTTCTTGAATTTTCTTCTTCCTTGGTGGATCACCTCTAGAGGCCAAACATTTGGGTGGCTAACGTTGATCAAAGGAAGGAACCAAACCCGGTTGATTCAAGATTGAACGCGAAAGGATTTGGAGGTGAACTTGTACTTGAGGAAGCTCGATCTTCAAGGGTATGATTTATTCTTTATCTTTTCGTTTAATTAATAATTATGCATAAAGGGTGATCCGGGTATATGGTTTGTAAAAAATTTTAAACTCTGATTTTACACGCTTCCGCACTTTTTATGCAACTTGATTGCGCACATGAATATTACAAACCTAACAGTGGCATCAAAGCCAAACCTTTATGCAAATTATTAATTGTTCAGATTTGATATGTATATTGATATGTGTTTAGAACAATTTAATTGGGCATATTTTTGTTGTATAAAATAAAAAAAAAAAAAAAGTCCTGATTTCGGTATATGATATATGTAAAAGTAAAAGTTGCTTTTAAAATCTTCTGGTTTCACAAACTAGCCAACCATCTGGACCAATCTAACCGCACGGAAATCAAGGGAGCTCATGTGCACGGAATGAAAGGAAAAATCATGTTGCAAGTAATTTTTTTTTTTTTATATAAAAATTCTGGCAGCAAACTTATAAGAAAGTGAATCCCATGTAAAGGAAAAACCGGAAAGGAAACAAGAAACAAGCAGACATGCACGGAAATTAGATTTCATACCGCACGTTTTTTTTTTTTTTTTTATATATATATATATATATATATATTGGTTATTATATTATATATATATATATATATATATAGTTATATATATATATATATATATATATATATATATTATTCTTAATTATTTTATAATTAAAATAAAATGTTTATTTTAATTTTAAAATAAAAGTTTATTTTAATTTTAAAATAAAAGTTTATTTTAATATTAAAATACAAAGTTTATTTTATTTTAAATAATTTTATAATTAAAATAAACCTTTTATTTTAATTATAAAATTAGAATTTCATGCTAACTAATTAGAGTTGGAATTGGATTCCATGCTAACTAATTGGAGTTGAAATTGGATTCTATTTTTCCTTAAATAAAGGAGTTTATTTAGATATGAAATAAGATTTCATATTATTCAAAATAAAGGAGTTTATTTGTGAATGAAAAAGAATCCTAATTTCCTTAAATAAAGGAGTTTATTTAGATATGAAATATGATTTCATATTATTCAAAATAAAGAAGTTTATTTGTGAATAGGAAAGAATATCCGTGTTTCCTTTAATAATTTTTTTTACATGGAATTGGATTCCATAATTAATTAAAATAAAAGAGTTTATTTTAATTAAAGATTTTTATTTTTATTACATGGAATTGGATTCCATAATTAATTAAAATAAAGGAGTTTATTTTGATTAAAATAAAATAGTTTATTTTATTCAAAATTGGATAAATTAAAATAAAATAGTTTTATTTTGATTTAAATTTGGATTAAAATAAAGGAGTTTATTTTGTTTCAAAAGTAGATTTTATACTAAATAAATTTGCCCATTAAATGATATCAATATATATATATTAAATGTTTATTGTTCATAAGATGAATACTATTTATTGATGCATATGATGATGTGTGTATGATAATAAATGGGATTGATTATGGACTATCACCAATATGATTGGATTTTATTTTAGTTGGATGCATGAATGTATGGGTTTTATTAAAATGGGGTCTCACAGACTGCCTTCTCTAATTTTTCTCGAATGTAAATTCTATCTCCTCCTATGTATTTCCCTCGATCATTGATCATCAGGTTTCTATTTATTTTAAAATAGTTTTGTAATAGGAATAATTAGAATTATTTTGAAAAATTGGAGATCAAGGAGCAAGGAGCGCTTGAAGACCCGTTTGTAATGGAGCCCGGTTTAAAATGTGTAATAGTTATATTTAAATATTAATTCTTGCACCCTGGGGGTTTGACCTTTTGGTTCACTTGGTGGCTCTAGTGAACCAAACTAGAATAAAAGTCCATAATCAATCCGGGTAGAATATAGTATTCTATATGTGCATGATTATTATACTATATATATTATATATTATGCAAACATGCTTCGCATGTTAATTAATATGACGCGTATTTTATATATATATGTATACATGCGCTAAAAACAAGATGAGACAAATTAATAACAAACCCCTCAATTTTTATATTAAGTCCTAAGCGCTCAAAGATATTTGGAATATCGAACGTCATTTTCTAGCATGATAAAATTAATAGAGTATTAAATATTTAATATGAGTTTGTTGTGTCACCACAAGGCAAGTATTAAGTATTTAAGATGTTAATTTATAACATTTGATGCTTATAAAGAAAATTGAACAATATTGTTTTGTTGTGTCACCACAAGGATGATATTTTTCTTTTTGAATATATGGAGTGCTAGGTCGGACTTAACTTGGATAATTTTGATTCGGATGTGCCACCACTTGATCAAAATAATCTAAGAGGCAAAATACAAGGAGTCAGATAGTTGATGTAATTGAAAAAGTTGTCTACCTATTTATTTATATATAGTTTGTTGTGTCACCACAAGGCTATATACATTTGAAATGGGATCCTTATTCTCACTAGCAAATCTTTGATTAGATTTTGCCGAACTATATAAGTGAGGGTAATATAGTTTGAAGAAAATAGTGGGAGATACCAATTTAAAACAAGACCTAAATTATTTTGGTAATTAATAAAAGAATGTATGTTAAAATGTTGTTAATTACAAATTCATTTACGAGAATTTACAATGTCTAAAATTACTATCATCATGAAGCATATTAGATGCTAAATTAACTGCACCAAATTAAACTGGATTGGTTAAGGATTTTGAGAATAGTTCTCATAGTCAAAAGCTATCTTATGTCCTTAATACGCCTATCCCCGCAATGGTTGCGCATAATGCCTCGAGGAAGAGATTGCTACTTTTAGAAAGTGGCAAGATGATGCACAATTGCTCAATGCATCATGCTCAGCATCTATGAGTAACGAGCTTGAACACAAGATGAAACTATGGATGCTTCTACTATATTCCTGCACATCAAGTAGTTGATGGTGAGGAAAGTAGGACTGATAGATATTAGATATCTAAGGAGCTCTTCCGATCTAGAATGGCCAATGGCACTATAGTACAGACAAAAAAGGTTCTTAACATAATCAATTTGATTGATCAATTAGGACAACGAGTTTTGTCATGGATGGAGAGTTGAGCCAAGATTTGATCTTGCACTCACTCTCGAACTCCTTTCACAATTGTTGTGAATTTTTCATATGGACAAGCTAGATATCAGCCTCACTGATTTGCTTAACGTGTTGAAAAATGTTGAGAGTCACTTTCCATCCAAGAAAGAACAAGTCTTACTGGTAGGGGCCAAAGGATCTTCAAAAAGGAAGAACGATTCAAAGAAGGTAAATAGAAAGGCATAAACAAAGGATAATAAGAACAATATCGATAACGGGATAAGCAAAGGAGCTTGCTTCCACCGCAATAAGCCCGACCACCGGAAAGAAATCATGAGAAGCATCTTGCAGAGGCTAACCAAAGAATCTTAGTGAAGTTTCGGTTATAATACGCTTTTGTTCATGATTGAAATAAATTTTCTTTAAGTTAAGGTTCTACTTGGGTATTGGATACCGATTTGGTTATCATAAATATAGATTTATGAAGGACCAAGCAGTAGAAAAGTTAAACAAAGATAAGAAATCCTATGTGAGGAAAATGAAGCAAAGGTTCTTTGCATTAGCCATAGAAACTTATAGTTTAGCAATGCCTACGGGCAAATCTATTAAGTCAATAAGTTGTTATTGTATTCCAGCCTCTTGTTAAAAATATTATTTCCATTTTATTGTTGGACAATGAAATCTTTGGTATTATAATTAAGAACAATTGTTGTTCTATTTATAATAATAATATTTTGTATAGAATCGAATATTACTTAATAAATTTTGTATACTGACTTACGTGAAAAATATATTTTGTAAATTGAACAAACTAGTATAAGAAAAGGAGATGATCATTCAAAGAGTTGAATGTGTGTATTTCTTTGATATCTGAGTGTGAATTATTTGAAAGGTTCAAAGAATTCAAAAGTGAAACAAATTGGCAAAGTATTAGGATTCTTTGATCGGATCAAGGAAGGAATACTTGTGCAATAAGTTTCTAGATCATCTCAAATGGTTTTCTCACAATGGTCGCCTCCTGATATGCAATAATTGATTGATGTATCTAAAAGGAAAAATCGTACCTTGTTGGACATGGTGCGGTCCATAATGATTTTACCGACATTTCAGTATCCCTCTAGGGTCATGTCCTAGAAATGGTTGCATATCTACAAAATGGTAACCTCAAAATCCGGCCCCAAAACTCCATAAAAGTTATGGACAGGGAGGATTCCTAATCTTAAGTATGTTAAGATAAGGGGTTGTCCAACTTATGTGAAAAGGTTTCAAAGGATAAGCTTGGGACAAAATTTGACATGTACAGATTTGTGGGACATCCTAAAGTAAGTTTAGGGTATATGTTCTATAATTCTACTTAGCAAAAGGTGTTTGTTACGAAACACGCTGCCTTCTAAGATAAAGGTGTTTATCATTGAAGTGGCTAGTGGGAGAATAATAGATCTTGAAGAGTTCAAGAACCACAAAACACTATAAATCAAATAAGAGGAACCTGTAGATAGACCTATTATACCACAACTGAATCGTAATTCTGGAATAGTACCGAAGATACCTGGGAGGTATGGATTCATCATAGATGATGATGATGAGGTACACATCATAGAAGATGATGATCCAGTTACATACGATGAGGTAAGTTTTGTAGACACTCAGAGAAATGGATTGAAGCAAGTTTCTCAAATATGGAACATTTGTTTTGATGAGGCAATCAAAAGAGTTTGATTTTATCAAAATAAGAATGAACCTAGTGTGTACAAAAGGGTCAAGGGAGCATCGTGACATTCCTAGTACTATATGTTGATATACTACTTGATAAGGAATGACATACCAATGCTACAATCAAGAAAAGATAAAGTTGTCTAATCATTCCTCCATGAATGATTTGGAAGAGTATCTTAATTGGGGATATAAATCTATATAGATAGATTTAAGAGGATACTCGACTTAACCCAAGGAACGATATATTCATTTGATGCTAAAGTCGCTTAGCATGGCAAACTCCAAGAGATGTCTCATGTTGATGAGCTATGGAGTGTATCTCTTAATAGTCCCCACAGACTCTTGAAAAGAGAGGTCGCATGAGTGACAATCATGCATGCAATGAAATGTACGAGACCTGATGTTGATCACCATATTATGGAGAAGTTCACTATGAGTCGAGTGAAAAACATCTTAAAGTGCTTAACCCAAGCACTATGGATGTGATCATATTCATAGTGGGTTTAAATTAAAACTAGAGGGCTTAATGACTCAAGTTTTTCGAATGCACTCAAGACGACGAAAAAATCCACTTTAAGGTAGAGGGTTACCTTGAACAAAGGTGCAAAGTGAATTGAAAGGTTCCAAACAAAGAAAGAGTTGTCTTTGGTTTAGTGATAAAGACAAAGTAAATAGCTATAAATGAAGCTACAAGTTGATTGTTTGGATTAAAAGTTCATTACAGAACTAGGAATAGTTCCTAAGTCTCATCTTGGATCTAAACATGTGTTGTGGCACTTTCATTTGATTATTAGAATCATTAAAAGATGGGAAATCACTATAGAGATAGTGGACTCTCAAGAACAACATTACATATCCATTAACTAAAGCTTATCCAACAGCAGGATAATCGTCACTTAGAGAAGAAGAGTATAAGATACCATGACGATTGGCTTTAGTGCAAGTGGGAGATTGAAAGTAGTATGCACACAAGCTAATCATGTTTGATGATAAAGCATATACTTTGTAACAATCTTATTCATTTATTAATAAAAGTATTAATTTATTAAAGGCTTTTAATTATCTACATGATCTCGCTTTTATAATATGTGATAAACCCATAGTTTTAAGCAATGCTTTTAGAATAATGATGATGATCATTCTAATGAGATCTAAATTCTTAGAAAGCTTAAAACTAAAATAGTTCCTAATCATTGGATTACTAAATTGGGGATTAGTGAATCCGGATAGATTGGTGCATACGTTGCTTGCTCATTGGATGAGGATGATTGATCTCATGATCATTTGTGTGGAGACACTAAAGCAAGTATGTAGGTGCTTATTAGAGAATAAGTTCACCGAACGCATGGCTCTCGCTAAGGAATACCTAATGGAGTTTTATTTGCTGTCAATAGGAATTCCTCAGTAGTGATAGTAGTACAAGTAATCCTTGGACTTGAGATCATCATAGTATCTTGTGTATGATGAGTTATACTTTGACTTATTCCTTAAGACCCTTAGGGTATATCAAAGGGTATGCTTGGGTATAATAAGTTGTACATGGAGATAATGTATGATCAATAAAGAATCTACCACTTCTAATAAAAGAAGAGAATGTCCTATGTGATTCGATAAATGACAACCCAAAGAGTCCTTGGCGGTTGCGTAATGAAATTAGAAAGGAGTTTCTAATTTGCATTATTTGAGTTGTGCATTTAAGGATCGAAATACATATAATTAAATAAAATAAGACTTGATGTAAATTCCATGTCTTATATTTAATTGGGACATTGTATGGTGGAAGGATTGAATTATACGGTAACTATTTACTCAAAGGTTCTTTTATGATTAATGTTGAAATCTATATTATCCGGAAAGTCGCTGATCGCTAGGAGGCTTATCCCTATTGTAGAATAAATATTATTTATTTAAATTAATTAATTATTTAATTTATTTATTTAAATAAGATTAGAATTGTTCTAATTGATTTATTCACAACCGGTTTAATATGGAGAACCTAAAGGGTCACACCATAAAAGGAAGAATAATTATTTAAGAAGTTAATGGCATAATCGTAATAATATGTTAAGTATATTTAATTTAATCTATGGTGATAGAATAAATTAAATAGCTTAATATTTATTATTTAATATTTTAGAAATATTAAATATAAATTAATAAGAGGTGTCTTATTAATATTATTACAATTATTATTATTTTAATTTCTAAAAGAGTTTAGGAATTAATTTAATATAAGTACTCTCATTTATTCCTAATTGGATTAGGAAGAAAAATTAGTTAAAGGAGTTTAATTAATTAAATAAATCCCAATTCCTTAATTGTTAAGGTGGGTTGCCCACATCTATAAATAAGAGGAGTCTTATTATGGGTGGTTGTTGACTTTTTCAACATACGACATAATTCCAATTGTTGGGAGAGTACACCTTTTTCTATAGAGATAGAAAAACTAGGGTTTAGCCAATCACCCTTCTTTTTGAATTTTCTTCTTCCTTGGTGGATCACCTCTAGAGGCCAAACATTTGGGTGGCTAACGTTGATCAAAGGAAGGAACCAAACCCGGTGGATTCAAGATTGAACGCGAAAGGATTTGGAGGTGAACTTGTACCTGAGGAAGCTCGATCTTCAAGGGTATGATTTATTCTTTATCTTTTTGTTTAATTAATAATTATGCATAAAGGGTGATCCGGGTATATGGTTTGTAAAAAATTTTAAACTCTGATTTTACACGCTTCCGCACTTTTTATGCAACTTGATTGCGCACATGAATATTACAAACCTAACACTTTCATGAAAACAAAACTACCAACATCGAATTCTCAATTTTGTTGGTTTTCATCGACATACTTCTTCTGTCTATCTTGTGCAACTATTAATCTTATCCGAATCACCTTGATGATCTCGACAGTTTATTGTACCAATTCTGGACCTAACAGCTGATGTTCACCTACTTCGTCCAAGCATAACGGAGTTATAAAAGTCCTCATTGGCCTGTAGTTCATTGATGGACAGTTGTTGGTATGATTATAACCAGGGATTATTCTGTATAATCATGACCATTGATGATTACAAGAATATCCTTGGCCGTGGTGTAGGGATGATTCAATTTTATTTATTAAGCTGAGTCTCAGCAATAAAGTTGATGAAAAACTTTTTAAATCATAGAATATAGTAGATTTTATGCTCTACTAGACTCTTCTAAGAGATTGCTTATTCCGCTGCAGTTGTTGATCTAAAACTTGTTGTTTATTGTATTCTATCAATTGTTATACTGTTGAAGGCTAAGGATAATTTATTCTGCATTATCTTAGTCATAATATTTATTACTGGGCTAGTTGAGCTCACCCTTTCTTTCATTGTTCTCTTCAGGAAATGAGAATATAGCTGGGACGATTCGGGGAATGGATTGACGGTCCAGATGGTTGTTTTAGTAGTCCTCACTATTCTATAAAATAGTGTGACAATAAATGTAATGAGGAATTCATTAAGTGTGGATATTGTCTAGATGATAATATTCTTGTTTAAACTCTCAGCTATGTTTTGTCGTATTTTACACGACGGTTGTATAATTAAGTTTGTATTTGGATTGCCCACATATCTGGCGACTCAAGATGGGTGATGTATACCGCTTTTGGGGGCATCACAATTGGTATCAAAGCTTAGGATATGATCCTGGTGAGATGTGAGACAAGAACTAGGAGGAGAGACGCAGAATTCCTTCGCTAGTATGACCTACCTAAGTTTATTTGGTATTTAATTGGTAGGTCAGTTAGTATAGGGATAATATGTGATATGTCAATTAACCCTTGTTTTGTGACAAAAAGGTTGAAAATGGCATCCGAAAATGTTGAGATAATCAATGAAGCACATGAGACCGCTTGAGTCACCACAGATTAATACCCAGGATAATGTGCAACAGGAAGGCAATAATCCTTGGTAAACAACATGATAATAATCGTATTCTGCGGAAACGCGACCATCGAATAATGATAACCATCGTGGGGAAATTATCAGGTAAGAAATGGTAACCACTTCGGTGGTAATCATGGTCAAGATAATAGAAGTGGAAAATTCAAGAAGAGAAGATTTAACGATGATGGGAAGACGTCGGCAGCAGCACCAACACCAGCAACAAATTCTAGGGGAGGAGAACGACCGCCAGTTAGATGCTATAGATGCGGCGAGGAGGGACACATAAGTCCAAACTGTTCACAGCCTTCCAAGGTATGTTTTAGTTGTGGAAAAGAAGGTCACATAGCTTGATTTTGTCCTGTAGCGAAATAAAGTCCAGCTGGGTCGGTGGCACCAAAGGCGAATACGGACAAAACAAAGTCGATGGTTTTCAGGAAGAGCGTTTTTTTGTGACTTCTCAAAAAGCGAATAACCCGAACGAAGTTAGAACGTGTTAGTTAATTATAAATTATTACGAAATCTATACCTTATTAGATACCAGTTTCACCCATTCTTTTATCTCTCTTGCTTGCGCTCAACGTTTAAATTTGACTCCGGAGAGATTAGACTTTGACTTATCGGTTGAGACTCGGTTAGGAGAAACCTTTGTTACCTCCACTGTTTATAAGTCTTGTTTGATTCAAATCGACACTTTCACATTACCCGTCGATCTTATCTCATTGAAAATACTTGACTTTGATGTGATTTTAGGAATCGATTGGTTAACTACTCATCATGCTTTTCGTAAGGTTGTTAGCCTTCATATTCCTAATCAACCTGTTATGTGAATTCAAGCAACCAAACCACTAAAGTTAGTCACTATCATATCAAGCTATAAGTAAAGATCCCCTAGCCTTTCACTGGTGACTTCCAAGTCTTGGAATGCAACGAAGCCAGACTTTTCGTAGGCAACGCTGTGAATGATGATGGCAAGTTGTTAGGTATCAATGTGACGTACTATCCAAGTCTTGGATGAGAGTCACAGTTTTAAATGATATTTCTATTGTTAATAAATTTTGTTGACGTATTCTTGAAGACTTCTTAGCCTACCCCTAGAGCGTGAAATCAAATTTTATATTGACCCCAGTACAAAACCCATTTCTAAAACCCTCAAATATTTCTTTACCTAAAACGATCGTATAATGTGCCAAAGACGTTGGCTCGAAATACATTGATTTATTACGATCGTATTATTCAATATCATTGTGGAAGAGCGAACGTGGTAGCTGACGCGTTAAATAGAAGATCGTATGCGTTTACGAGTGCGATGTTATTAACACAAAAACCCATTTCGTATAACTTATAAATGATGAAGATAGAGTTAAAGACTCTAGGGACCCACGTGAAGGTAACGAATCGACTTTAATTGATAAAGTTAAAGCCTCTCAAGCTACACACCCGAATCTGATGAATGTGAAGAAGAATGTTCAAGAGGGCGTTATTCTAGAAGCAAGAGTCGATGAAGAGAGAAAATCTCAACCCTCAATTTAATTGGCCCATTTGAAATCCTCGATTGAGTAGGAACTGTGGCCTATAAACTCATTTTACCGCCAAGTATGTCGCGTGTTCATAAAATTTTTCACGTATCAATGTTACGTAATTATGTGGACGACCCGAACCACATTATTAAATTAGAACTAGACGAGATAGCAGAAGATTTAACGTATGAGGAGATACGTGTTAAAATCTTGGATAAGAAGGATTGTATTTGACACTTAAAGTTTATACCTCAAGAGTTAGAATTTGAAGTGAAGTCAAGGTATCCTCACCTATTTGGCATACCAAGTACGTACATAAATTTCAAGGGAGAAATTTCATAAGGAGGGGAGATTGTAAAACCCCAAATTTTATGAATAAAGATTTAATTTTCTCAAAATATTTTTTTGAATATTATGGTGTGGATTTGAGATAGTGTTATAGTTGTTGGTAGTATTTATAAATTTTGCAAATTATGCAAGTTGTTATAAAATATTCGTTTGGTCGGGGAATATTCTTTTTGTCGGAGAATATCCGTACGACGGCACAATCATTGGTAGACCCCACAGTGGAAGTATTGTCGTAGTTAGAAAATGACAAAATTATCTTTTTATAAAAATAACGGCGAAAGTGTTACCGTTAAAACTGTTGAACTACCCGGTAGTAAAAGTACAGTAACACGCGTGGTTGCATAGTAGCACACGGTATTGATTTATGATGCTTACGTAAGAAGTCACTCAGTTAGACTAAATTATTACTACAGTAATTGTTGCATCATATCTCTCATATTATTGATTCAATTATTGTCACAGTATCATCTGCATAATATGTTTTATTATTAAATCAATAATTGAGACGACAAAGTTATTCATATTATTATTTACAATATTGAAAATGTCTAGAAGTTCTGTGAAGGAGAGGTTTGGTCACCTAATTGCGCCAATAAGGAGAAAATCCTTATCTGAAAGCCCCTCTTTCTCGGGAATGACACTCGTTGTTAAATATTGTGAATTATAATATTAATGATGAATAAGTTCGTGTTGATTAATGATGAAATTGATAGTTCCATTGTGTTGGAATTATTAGTGTTAGTGAAAATCGACATTTATTTCGATAATAATTGATGTCTGGAGGTTATATTGACCAATCGAGTAATTAACCGGATAAATGAGAAATTAATTGCTATTGATTCACATGATTATAACTATTTGAAACATTTGTGTACTATTGATTCACATTCAATTACTATTAGAGGAGTTGGTGCAAGATTGATAATACTTGAATGACTAAGTTAAAAATGGAGGTATAGATGAATGTACTATACTGTAATTATTTTTTCACATGTTTAGAACTATTGAGTCACATGATTTACTATTAATTCACATGATTTACTATTAGGGGAGGTGGTGCAAGTTTGATAATACTTGCAGGACTAAATTAAAAATGGAGGAAAAGGGGAAGGTATTATACTGTACTATTTCGAGCCCCAAAATGTGCAATTATCGAAACTATATTTTCCTATATATAGAAGCTCATTCTTACTTCATTTCTCACCAATTCACTAAAGCTATAGAACAATTATTATAGAGAGAAATTTTAGAGAGGAAGAAGAAGAGAACTCTGCTACCTCACTATTCCAGTATCCAGTTTCTTCTAAGGTAAGGGGTATTATTTCTTTCGTATTCATGAATAACCTGTTAGTGCGGTCTATCGCATGCATGGTGAATTCTTGTGTTATTCCATTCTTTATTATTACGCTGGAATAACTTTTATGCGTGTGGATTACAAAGATGCATGGTGAATGATCCTTCGTATTCATTCTCAGATTAAATTGTGGAAATGATCATCTCGTGGATTACCGCATGGCGGTGAAAATCCATTTGCGCTTTCAGTATATTCTATTATACTCGTATGAGATATCATTTCTTTTGTACTCGTCATGGAATATCATTTTCTTTGGTATTTTTCTTTTATGAGTTACTATTCACGGGTTACTATTCACCCAGTTACTATTCACTCTAGTATTATTCACTTGGGTATTCGGGGCACTTTTCGTGTCGGAGTACTATTCACCCAAATTACTATTCAGCCGAATATTATTCACTCGGGTATTTGGGGTATTTTTCATGTTGGGGTACTATTCACGAGGTACTATTCCTGAAGTACTATTCACGGGGTACTATTTACCCGAAAAATATATTTCTTTTCTGTCCAAATTATTTTTGGTACATGAATATTATTCTTAAATTTTACTCTACAAAGCAGTATCATGTTAACAATTTGAACATTATTGAATTCTGGATAAATTAAATTATAAAACTTTAAAATTTATCCTTGAACTTGTTTTATTGAATTATTATGTCATTGTCATTGTCATCATCCTCATGCTTATATTGTGATAAAAGACATCTTTGGCTTACGTGCATAGATGGACTTGGTATGATTATGACCAGGGATTATTCAGTAAAAACATGACCGTAATGTAATGAATGATGTGGTAAAAGTCCTCATTGGCCTATAGTTAATTGATGGACAGTTGTTGGTATGATTATGACCAGGAAATATTCGTTATAATCATGACCATTGATGATTACATGAATATCATTGGCCATGGTGCAGGGATGATTCAATTTTATTTATTAAGTTGAGTCTCAGCGATAAAGTTGATGAAAAACTTTTTAAATCGTAGAAGATAGTTGATTTTATGCTCTACTTGACTCTTCTAAGGGATTGCTTATTCTGCTGCAGTTTTTGATCTAAAACTTGTTGTCTATTGTATTCTATCAATTGTTATACTGTTGAAGGCTAGGGATAATTTATTCTGCATTATCTTAGTCATAATATTTCTTACTGGGCTAGTTGAGCTCACCCTTTCCCTCACTGTTCTCTTCAGGAAATGAGAATATAGCTGGGACGAGTCGGGGAATGGATTGACGATCCAGATGGTTGTTTTAGTAGTCCTCACTATTCTATAAAATAGTGTGACAATAAATGTAATGAGGAATTCATTAAGTGTGGATATTGTCTAGATGATAATATTCTTGTTTAAACTCTCAGCTATGTTTTGTCGTATTTTACACGACAGTTGTATAATTAAGTTTGTATTTGGATTTCTGTTCCACATATCTGGCGACTCAAGATGGGTGATGTATACCTGTTTTGGGGGCGTCACAGTTGGTATCAAAGCTTAGGGATATGATCCCTGGCTGAGATGTGAGACAAGAACTAGGAGGGGAGAGACGGGGAATTCCTTCGCTAGTATGACCTACCTAAGTTTATTTGGTATTTAATTGGCCGGTCAGAGTATAGGGATAATATGTGATATGTCAATTAACCCTTGTTTTGTGACAGTGTTTGAAAATGGCATCTGAAAATGTTGAGATAATCAATGAAGCACATGAGACCGTTGAGTCACCACAGATTAATACCCAGGATAATGTGCAACAGGAAGGCAATAATCCTTGGTAAACAACATGATAATAATCGTACCGGTGGAAACGACCATCAGAATAATGATAACCATCCTGGGGTAAATTATCAGGCAAGAAATGGTAACCACTTCGGTGGTAATCATGGTCAAGATAATAGAAGTGGAAAATTCAAGAAGAGAAGATTTAACGATGATGGGAAGACGTCGGCAGCAGCACCAACACCAGCAACAAATTCTAGGGGAGGAGAACGACCGCCAGTTAGATGCTATAGATGCGGCGAGGAGGGACACATAAGTCCAAACTGTTCACAGCCTTCCAAGGTATGTTTTAGTTGTGGAAAAGAAGGTCACATAGCTTGATTTTGTCCTGTAGCGAAATAAAGTCCAGCTGGGTCGGTGGCACCAAAGGCGAATACGGACAAAACAAAGTCGGTGGTTTTCAGGAAGAGCGTTTTTTTGTGACTTCTCAAAAAGCGAATAACCCGAACGAAGTTAGAACGTGTTAGTTAATTATAAATTATTGCGAAATCTATACCTTATTAGATACCAGTTTCACCCATTCTTTTATCTCTCTTGCTTGCGCTCAACGTTTAAATTTGACTCCGGAGAGATTAGACTTTGACTTATCGGTTGAGACTCGGTTAGGAGAAACCTTTGTTACCTCCACTGTTTATAAGTCTTGTTTGATTCAAATCGACACTTTCACATTACCCGTCGATCTTATCTCATTGAAAATACTTGACTTTGATGTGATTTTAGGAATCGATTGGTTAACTACTCATCATGCTTTTCGTGAAGGTTGTTAGCCTTCATATTCTAATCAACTCGTTATGTGAATTCAAGCAACCAAACCACTAAAGTTAGTCACTATCATATCAAGCTATAAGTAAAGATCCCCAGCCTTTCACTTTGGTGACTTCCAAGTCTTGGAATGCAACGGGGACTGCACTTTCGTAGCAACGCCATGAATGATGATGGCAAGTTGTTAGGTATCAATGTGACGTACTATCCAAGTCTTGGATGAGAGTCACAGTTTTAAATGATATTTCTATTGTTAATAAATTTTGTTGACGTATTCTTGAAGACTTCTTAGCCTACCCCTAGGCGTGAAATCAAATTTTATATTGACCCCAAAGATAAAAACCCATTTCTAAAACCCTCAAATATTTCTTTACCTAAAACGATCGTATAATGTGCCAAAGACGTTGGCTCGAGCTGTTGACGATTACGATCGTACTATTCAATATCATTGTGGAAGAGCGAACGTGGTAGCTGACGCGTTAAATAGAAGATCGTATGCGTTTACGAGTGCGATGTTATTAACACAAAAACCCATTTCGTATAACTTATAAATGATGAAGATAGAGTTAAAGACTCTAGGGACCCACGTGAAGGTAACGAATCGACTTTAATTGATAAAGTTAAAGCCTCTCAAGCTACACACCCGAATCTGATGAATGTGAAGAAGAATGTTCAAGAGGGCGTTATTCTAGAAGCAAGAGTCGATGAAGAGAGAAAATCTCAACCCTCAATTTAATTGGCCCATTTGAAATCCTCGATTGAGTAGGAACTGTGGCCTATAAACTCATTTTACCGCCAAGTATGTCGCGTGTTCATAAAATTTTTCACGTATCAATGTTACGTAATTATGTGGACGACCCGAACCACATTATTAAATTAGAACTAGACGAGATAGCAGAAGATTTAACGTATGAGGAGATACGTGTTAAAATCTTGGATAAGAAGGATTGTATTTGACACTTAAAGTTTATACCTCAAGAGTTAGAATTTGAAGTGAAGTCAAGGTATCCTCACCTATTTGGCATACCAAGTACGTACATAAATTTCAAGGGAGAAATTTCATAAGGAGGGGAGATTGTAAAACCCCAAATTTTATGAATAAAGATTTAATTTTCTCAAAATATTTTTTTGAATATTATGGTGTGGATTTGAGATAGTGTTATAGTTGTTGGTAGTATTTATAAATTTTGCAAATTATGCAAGTTGTTATAAAATATTCGTTTGGTCGGGGAATATTCTTTTTGTCGGAGAATATCCGTACGACGGCACAATCATTGGTAGACCCCACAGTGGAAGTATTGTCGTAGTTAGAAAATGACAAAATTATCTTTTATAAAATAACGGCGAAAGTGTTACCGTTAAAAACTGTTGAACTACCCTAGTAAAAAGTACAAAGAATACGCGTGGTTGCATAAGTAGCAACTGCAGTATTGATTTATGATGCTTACGTAAGAAGTCACTTTCGCTTAGACTAAATTATTACTACAGTAATTGTTGCATCATATCTCTCATATTATTGATTCAATTATTGTCACAGTATCATCTGCATAATATGTTTTATTATTAAATCAATAATTGAGACGACAAAGTTATTCATATTATTATTTACAATATTGAAAATGTCTAGAAGTTCTGTGAAGGAGAGGTTTGGTCACCTAATTGCGCGCCAATAAGGAGAAATCCTTATCGGAAAGCCCCCTCTTTCCTGGGAATGACCTGGTTGTTAAATATTGTGAATTATAATATTAATGATGAATAAGTTCGTGTTGATTAATGATGAAATTGATAGTTCCATTGTGTTGGAATTATTAGTGTTAGTGAAAATCGACATTTATTTCGATAATAATTGATGTCTGGAGGTTATATTGACCAATCGAGTAATTAACCGGATAAATGAGAAATTAATTGCTATTGATTCACATGATTATAACTATTTGAAACATTTGTGTACTATTGATTCACATTCAATTACTATTAGAGGAGTTGGTGCAAGATTGATAATACTTGAATGACTAAGTTAAAAATGGAGGTATAGATGAATGTACTATACTGTAATTATTTTTTTCACATGTTTAGAACTATTGAGTCACATGATTTACTATTAATTCACATGATTTACTATTAGGGGAGGTGGTGCAAGTTTGATAATACTTGCAGGACTAAATTAAAAATGGAGGAAAAGGGGAAGGTATTATAATCTTTGTACTATTTCGAGCCCCAAAATGTGCAATTATCGAAACTATATTTTCCTATATATAGAAGCTCATTCTTACTTCATTTCTCACCAATTCACTAAAGCTATAGAACAATTATTATAGAGAGAAATTTTAGAGAGGAAGAAGAAGAGAACTCTGCTACCTCACTATTCCAGTATCCAGTTTCTTCTAAGGTAAGGGGTATTATTTCTTTCGTATTCATGAATAACCTGTTAGTGCGGTCTATCGCATGCATGGTGAATTCTTGTGTTATTCCATTCTTTATTATTCTGTTGGAATAACCTGTCTGTGTGGATTACAGCATGCATGGTGAATGATCCTTCGTATTCATTCTGTATTAAATTGTGGAAATGATCTGTCTACGTGGATTACCGCATGGCGGGTGAAAATCCATTTGCAGTTTCGTATATTCTATTATACTCGTATGAGATATCATTTCTTTTGTACTCGCCATGGAATATCATTTTCTTTGGTATTTTTCTTTTATGAGTTACTATTCACGGGTTTACTATTCACCCCCGCACTATTCACTCTAGTATTATTCACTTGGGTATTCGGGCACTTTTCGTGTTTTGAGTACTATTCACCCAAATTACTATTCAAATTAATATTATTCACTTTCGGGTATTTGGGGTATTTTTCATGTTGAGTACTATTCACGAGGTACTATTCTGAAGTACTATTCACGAAGGTACTATTTAATTCTAAAAATATATTTCTTTTCTCATCCAAATTATTTTTGGTACATGAATATTATTCTTAAATTTTACTCTACAAAGCAAAGATCATGTTAACAATTTGAACATTATTGAATTCTGGATAAATTAAATTATAAAACTTTAAAATTTATCCTTGAACTTGTTTTATTGAATTATTATGTCATTGTCATTGTCATCATCCTCATGCTTATATTGTGATAAAAGACATCTTTGGCTTACGTGCATAGATGGACTTGGTATGATTATGACTGAGGATTATTCAAGAAAAAAATCATAACCGTAATGTAATGAATGATGTGGTAAAAGTCCTCATTGGCTATAGTTAATTGATGGACAATTGTTGGTATGATTATGACCAGAAATATTCGTTATAATCATGACCATTGATGATTACATGAATATCATTGGCCATGGTGCAGGGATGATTCAATTTTATTTATTAAGTTGAGTCTCAGCGATAAAGTTGATGAAAAACTTTTTAAATCGTAGAAGATAGTTGATTTTATGCTCTACTTGACTCTTCTAAGGGATTGCTTATTCTGCTGCAGTTTTTGATCTAAAACTTGTTGTCTATTGTATTCTATCAATTGTTATACTGTTGAAGGCTAGGGATAATTTATTCAGCATTATCTTAGTCATAATATTTCTTACTGGGCTAGTTGAGCTCACCCTTTCTCTCACTGTTCTCTTCAGGAAATGAGAATATAGCTGGGACGAGTCGGGGAATGGATTGACGATCTAGATGGTTGTTTTAGTAGTCCTCACTATTCTATAAAATAGTGTGACAATAAATGTAATGAGGAATTCATTAAGTGTGGATATTGTCTAGATGATAATATTCTTGTTTAAACTCTCAGCTATGTTTTGTCGTATTTTACACGACAGTTGTATAATTAAGTTTGTATTTGGATTTCCTTTTCCACATATCTGGCGACTCAAGATGGGTGATGTATACCGTTTTTGGGGCGTCATAGTTGGTATCAAAGCTTAGGGATATGATCCCCGGCCGAGATGTGAGACAAGAACTAGGAGGAGAGAGCGGGAATTCCTTCTCTAGTATGACCTACCTAAGTTTATTTGGTATTTAATTGGCCGGTCAGAGTATAGGGATAATATGTGATATGTCAATTAACCCTTGTTTTGTGACAGTGTTTGAAAATGGCATCTGAAAATGTTGAGATAATCAATGAAGCACATGAGATCGTTGAGTCACCACAGATTAATACCCAGGATAATGTGCAACAGGAAGGCAATAATCCTTGGTAAACAACATGATAATAATCGTACCGGTGGAAACGACCATCAGAATAATGATAACCATCGTGGGGGAAATTATCAGGTAAGAAATGGTAACCACTTCGGTGGTAATCATGGTCAAGATAATAGAAGTGGAAAATTCAAGAAGAGAAGATTTAACGATGATGGGAAGACGCTTGAGCAAAGACCAACACCAAAGAACAAATTCTAGGGGAGGAGAACGACCGCCAGTTAGATGCTATAGATGCGGCGAGGAGGGACACATACGTCCAAACTGTTCACAGCCTTCCAAGGTATGTTTTAGTTGTGGAAAAGAAGGTCACAGAGCTTGATTTTGTCCTGTAGTGAAATAAAGTCCAGCTGGGTCGGTGGCACCAAAGGCGAATACGGACAAAACAAAGTCGGTGGTTTTCAGGAAGAGTGTTTTTTTGTGACTTCTCAAAAAGCGAATAACCCGAACGAAGTTAGAACGTGTTAGTTAATTATAAATTATTGCGAAATTTATACCTTATTAGATACCAGTTTTACCCATTCTTTTATCTCTCTTGCTTGCGCTCAACGTTTAAATTTGACTCCGGAGAGATTAGACTTTGACTTATCGGTTGAGACTCGGTTAGGAGAAACCTTTGTTACCTCCACTGTTTATAAGTCTTGTTTGATTCAAATCGACACTTTCACATTACCCGTCGATCTTATCTCATTGAAAATACTTGACTTTGATGTGATTTTAGGAATCGATTGGTTAACTACTCATCATGCTTTTCAGAAGGTTGTTAGCCTTCATATTCCTAATCAACTTTATTATGTGAATTCAAGCAACCAAACCACTAAAGTTAGTCACTATCATATCAAGCTATAAGTAAAGATCCCCCTAGCCTTTCACCGTGACTTCCAAGTCTTGGAATGCAACGAAGCCGACTTTTCGTAGGCAACGCTGTGAATGATGATGGCAAGTTGTTAGGTATCAATGTGACGTACTATCCAAGTCTTGGATGAGAGTCACAGTTTTAAATGATATTTCTATTGTTAATAAATTTTGTTGACGTATTCTTGAAGACTTCTTAGCCTACCCCTAGAGCGTGAAATCAAATTTTATATTGACCCCAGTACAAAACCCATTTCTAAAACCCTCAAATATTTCTTTACCTAAAACGATCGTATAATGTGCCAAAGACGTTGGCTCGAGCTGTTGAAGATTACGATCGTACTATTCAATATCATTGTGGAAGAGTAACGTGGTAGTTGACGCGTTAAATAGAAGATCGTATGCGTTTATGAGTGTGATGTTATTAACATAAAAACCCATTTCGTTTACTTTACAAATGATGAAGATAGAGTTAAAGACTCTAGGGATCCACGTGAAGATAACGAATATACGAGTAGAATCGACTTTAATCGATAAAGTTAAAGTCTCTCAAGCTACACACACGAAGCTGATGAATGTGAAGAGGAAGGTTCAAGAGGACGTTATTCTAGAAGCAAGAGTTGATGAAGAGAGAAAATCTCAACCCTCGATTTAATTGGCCCATTTAAAATCCTCGATTGAGTAGGAAATGTGGCCTATAGACTCGTTTTACCGCCAAGTATGTCGCGTGTTCATAACGTTTTTCACGTATTGATGTTACGTAATTATGTGGACAACCCGAACCACATTATTAAATTAGAACTAGACGAGATAGCAGAAGATTTAACGTATGAGGAGATACGTGTTAAAATCTTAGATACGAAGGATTGTATTTGACACTCAAAGGTTATACCTCAAGAGTTAGAATTTGAAGTGAAGTCAAGGTATCCTCACCTATTCTGCATACCAGGTACGTACGTAAATTTCGAGGGAGAAATTTCATAAGGAGGAGAGATTGTAAAACCCCAAATTTTATGAATATAGATTTAATTTTCTTGAAATATTTTTTTGAATATTATGGTGTGGATTTAAGATAGTATTATAGTTGTGGGTAGTATTTATAAATTTTACAAAGTATGCAAGTTGTTATAAAATATTTGTTTGGACGGGGAATATTCTTTTTGTCGGGGAATATCCGTACGACGACCACAATCATTAGTGGACCCCACAATGTAAGTATTGTCGTAGTTAGAAAATGATGTAATTATCTTTTATAAAAATAATCTGCGAAAGTGTTACCGTTAAAACCGCATTGAACTACCCGGTAGTAAAAGTACAAGAATACGTCTGGCGTGGTTGCATAAGAGTAGTACCTGCATATTGATTTATGATGCTTACGTAAAGAAGTCAATCGCTTATACTCAATTATTACTACGATAATTCTTTGCATCATATCTCTCATATTATTGATTCAATTATTGTCACAAAGATCATCTGCATAATATGTTATATTATTAAATCAATAATTGAGACGACAAAGTTATTCATATTATTATTTACAATATTGACAATGTCTAGAAGTTCTGTCAAGGAGAGGTTTGGTCACGTAATTGCGCGCTAATAATGAGAAATCCTTATCGTAAAGCCCCCTCTTTCCTGTGAACGTCCTGGTTGTTAAATATTGTGAATTAAAATATTAATGATGAATAAGTTTGTGTTGATTAAAGATGAAATTGATAGTTCCATTGTGTTGGAATTATTAGTGTTAGTGAAAATCGACATTTATTTCGATAATAATTGATGTCTGGAGGTTATATTGACCAATCGGGTAATTAACCGGATAAATGAGCAATTAATTGCTATTGATTCACATGATTATAACTATTTGTTCAAATGTGTGTACTATTGATTCACATTCTATTACTATTAGGGGAGGTGGTGCAAGTTTGATAATACTTGCAGGACTAAATTAAAAATGAAGGAAAAGAGGAAGGTATTATACTGTAATATTTTGAGCCCCAAAACGTGCAATTATCTAAACTATATTTTCCTATAAATAGAAGCTCATTCTTCCTTCATTTCTCACCAATTCACTAAAGCTATAGAGCAATTATTATGGAGAGAAATTTTAGAGAGGAAGAAAAAGAGAAGTTTGCTACCTCACTATTCCAGTATCCAGTTTCTTCTAAGGTAAGGGGTATTATTTCTTTCGTATTCATGAAGAGAGCTTCTGTCATTCCATTCTTTATTATTATGTTGGAATAACCTGTCTGTGTAAAGTACCGCATACATGGTGAAATTCTTATGTTATTCCATTCTTTATTATTATGTTGGAATAACCTGTCTATGAGAAGTACCGCATACATGGTGAAATTTTTCTGTTATTCCATTCTTTTTTATTCTGTTGGAATATCATGTATGTGAGGATTACGCATAACCTGGTTCCATTCTTTATTATTCCGTTCGAATATCCTGTCTGTGCGTATTACGCATGACCTGGTTCGGTTCTTTATTATTCTGTTGGAATAACCTGTCTGTGCGGTCTATCGCATGCATGGTGAATTCTTTCGTTATTCCATTCTTAATTATTCTGTTGGAATAACCTGTCTGTGTGGATTAGCGTATGCACGGTGAATGATCCTTCGTATTCATTCTGTATTAAATTGTGGAAATGATTTGTCTACGTGGATTACCGCATGGCGGGTGAAAATCCATTTGCAGTTTCGTATATTTTATTATACTCGTATGAGATATCATTTCTTTTGTACTCATTATGGAATATCATTTTCTTTTGTATTTTTCTTTTATGAGTTACTATTCACGGGTTACTATTCACCCAATTACTATTCACTCTAGTATTATTCACTTGGGTATTCGGGGCACTTTTAGTGTCGGAGTACTATTCACGACTTACTATTCACCCAAATTACTATTCACCCGAATATTATTCACTCGGGTATTTGGGGTACTTTTCATGTCGGGGTACAATTCACGAGGTACTATTCCTGAAGTACTATTCACGGGGTACTATTTACCCGAAAAATATATTTCTTTTCTGTCCAAATTATTTTTGGTACATGAATATTATTCTTGAATTTTACACTACAAAGCAGTATCATGTTGACAATTTGAACGTTATTGAATTCTGGATAAATTAAATTATAAATCTTTAAAATTTATCCTTGAACTTGTTTTATTGAATTATTATATCATTGTCATCATCTTCATGCTTATATTGTGATGAAAGTAATCTTTGGCTTACGTGCAAAGATGGACTTGGTATGATTATGACCAGGGATTATTCGGTATAATCATGGCCCGTAATGTAACGAATGATGTGGTAAAAGTCCTCATTGGCCTATAGTTAATTGATGGACGTTGTTGGTATGATTATGACCGAGAAATATTCGTATATAATCATGACCATTGATGATTACATGAATATCATTGGCCGTGGTGCGGGATGATTCGATTCAATTTTATTTATTAAGTTGAGTCTCAGCGATAAAGTTGATGAAAAACTTTTTAAATCATAGAAGATAGTAGATTTTATGCTCTACTTGACTCTTCTAAGGGATTGCTTATTCTGCTGCAGTTGTTGATCTAAAACTTGTTTTCTATTGTATTCTATCAGTTGTTATATTGTTGAAGGCTAAGGATAATTTATTCTGCATTATCTTAGTCATAATATTTCTTACTGGGCTAGTTGAGCTCACCCTTTCTTTCACTGTTCTCTTCAGGAAATGAGAATATAGCTGGGACGAGTCAGGGAATGGATTGACGATCCAGATGGTTGTTTTAGTAGTCCTCACTATTCTATAAAATAGTGTGACAATAAATGTAATGAGGACTCCATTGAGTGTGGATATTGTCTAGATAACAATATTCTTGTTTAAACTCTCATCTATGTTTTGTCGTATTTTACATGACAGTTGTATAATTAAGTTTGTATTTGGATTTCTATACCATATATCTGGCGACTCAAAATGGGTGATGTATACCTGTTTTGGGGGCGTCACAGTTGGTATCAAAGCTTAGGGGTATGATCACTGGCTGAGATGTGAGACAAGAACTAGGAGGGGAGAGATGGGGAATTCCTTTGCTAGTATGACCTACCTAAGTTTATTTGGTATTTAATTGGCCGGTCAGAGTATAGGGATATTATGTGATATGTCAATTAACCCTTGTTTTGTGACAGTGCTTGAAAATGGCATCTGAAAATGTTGAGATAAGCAATGAAGCACATGAGACTGTTGAGTCACCACAGATTAATACCCAGGATAATGTGCAACAGGAAGCCAATAATCCTCAGGTAAAAAACACGATAATAATTTTACCGGGGGCAACGGCCATCGGAACAATGATAACCATCGTGGGGGAAATTATCAGGCAAGAAATGGTAACCACTTCGGTGGTAATCATGGTCAAGATAATAGAAGTGGAAAATTCAAGAAGAGAAGATTTAACGATGATGGGAAGACGTCGGCAGCAGTACCAACACCAGCAACAAATTCTAGGGGAGGAGAACGACCGCCAGTTAGATACTATAGATGCAGAGAGGAGGGACACATAAGTCCAAACTATTCACAGCCTTCTAAGGTATGTTTTAGTTGTGGAAAAAAGTTCACATAGCTCGATTTTGTCCTGTAGCAAAATTAAATCCAGCTGGGAGGGTGGCACCAAAGGCGGATACAGACAAAATAAAGTCGATGGTTTCAGGAAGAGCATTTTTCATGACTTCTCAAAAAGCGAGTAATTCGAACGAAGTTATCACGGGTTAGTTAATTATAAATTATTACGAAGTCTATAACTTATTAGATACCGGTTTTACCCATTCTTTTATCTCTCTTGCTTGCGCTCAACGTATAAATTTGACTCCGGAGAGATTAGACTTTGACTTATTGGTTGAGACTTGGTTAGGAGAAACCTTCGTTACCCCCACTGTTTATAAGTCTTGTTTGATTCAAATCGACACTTTCACGTTACCTGTCGATCTTATCTCTTTGAAAATACTTGCCTTTAATGTGATTTTAGGAAATGATTGGTTAACTACTCATCATGCTTTTCGTAAGGTTGTTAGCTTTCATATTCCTAACCAACCTGTTATGCGAATTCAAGCAACCAAACCACTAAAGTTAGTCACTGTCATATCAAGCCATAAGTAAAGAGCCCCGAGCCTTTTGCTGGTGACTTCCAAGTCTTAGAATGCACCGAAGCCAGACTTTTCGTAGGCGACACTGTGAATGACGATGGCAAGTTGATAGGTATCAATGTGATGTACTATCCAAGTCTTGGATGAGAGTCACAGTTTTGAATGATATTTCTGTTGTTAATAAATTTCCTAACGTATTCTTGTAGACTTCTTAGCCTACCCATAGAGCGTGAAATCAAATTTTGTATTGACCCCAGTACAAAACCCATTTCTAAAACCCTCAAATATTTCATTACCTAAGATGATTGTATAATGTGCCAAAGACGTTGGCTCGAGCTGTTGAAGATTACGATCGTACTATTCAATATCATTGTGGAAGAGTGAACGTGGTAGCTGACGCGTTAAATAGAAGATCGTATGCGTTTATGAGTGCGATGTTATTAACACAAAAACCCATTTCTTATAACTTACAAATGATGAAGATAGAGTTAAAGACTCTAGGGACCCACGTGAAGATAACAAATATACGAGTAGAATCGACTTTAATTGATAAAGTTAAAGCCTCTCAAGCTACACACCCGAATCTGATGAATGTAAAGAAGAAGGTTCAAGAGGGCGTTATTCTAGAAGCAAGAGTTGTTGAAGAGAGAAAATCTCAACCCTCGATTTAATTGGCCCATTTGAAATCCTCGATTGAGTAGGAACTGTGGCCTATAAACTCATTTTACCACCAAGTATGTCGCGTGTTCATAAAATTTTTCACGTATCAATGTTACGTAATTATGTGGATGACCCGAACCACATTATTAAATTAGAACTAGACGAGATAGCAGAAGATTTAACGTATGAGGAGATACGTGTTAAAATCTTGGATAAGAAGGATCGTATTTGACACTTAAAGTTTATACCTCAAGAGTTAGAATTTGAAGTGAAGTCAAGGTATCCTCACCTATTTGGCATACCAAAGCACGTCATAAAATTTCAAGGGAGAAATTTCATAAGGAGGGGAGATTGTAAGACCCCAAATTTTATGAATAAAGATTTAATTTTCTCGAAATATTTTTTTGAATATTATGGTGTGGATTTGAGATAGTGTTATAGTTGTTGGTAGTATTTATAAATTTTGCAAATTATTCAAGTTGTTATAAAATATTCGTTTGGTCGGGGAATATTCTTTTCGTTGGGGAATATCCGTACGACGGCACAATCATTGGTGGACCCCACAGTGGAAGTATTGTCGTAGTTAGAAAATGACAAAATTATCTTTTTATAAAAATAACGGCGAAAGTGTTACCGTTAAAAACTGTTGAACTACCCTTAGTAAAAAATGCAATCTTACTACGTGGTTGCATAATAGCACACTGTATTGATTTTTGATGCTTACGTAAGAAGTCACTCAGTTATACTCAATTATTTCTACAGTAATTGCTGCATAATATCTCTCATATTATTGATTCAATTATTGTCACAATATCATATACATAACATGTTATATTATTAAATCAATAATTGAGATGACAAAGTTATTCATATTATTATTTAAAATATTGATAATGTCTAGAAGTTCTATCATGGAGAGGTTTGGTCACGTAATTGTACGCCAATAAGGAGAAATCCTTATCGGAAAGCCCCATCTTTCCTGGGAACGACCTTGTTGTTAAATATTGTGAATTATAATATCAATGATGAATAAGTTCGTGTTGATTAAAGATGAAATTGATAGTTCCACTGTGTTGGAATTATTAGTGTTAGTGAAAATCGACATTTATTTCGATAATAATTGATGTCTGGAGGTTATATTGACCAATCGGGTAATTATCCGGATAAATGAGCAATTAATTGCTATTGATCCACATGATTATAACTATTTGTTCACATGTGGGTACTATTGGTTCACATTCAATTACTATTAGGGGAGTTAGTGCAAGATTGATAATACTTGCATGACTAAGTTAAAAATGGAGGTATAGATGAAGGTACTATACTATAACTTTTTTTTTTACATGTTTAGAACTATTGAGTCACATGATTTACTATTAATTCACATGATTTACTATTATGGGAGGTTGTGCAAGTTTGAAAATACTTGCAGGACTAAATTAAAAATGAAGGAAAAAAGGAAGGTATTATACTATAATATTTTGAGCCCCAAAACATGCAATTGTCTAAACTATATTTTCCTATAAATAGAAGCTCATTCTTCCTTCATTTCTCACCAATTCACTAAAGCTATAGAGCAATTATTATAGAGAGAAATTTTAGAGAGGAAGAAGAAGAGAAGTCTGCTACCTCACTATTCCAGTATCCAGTTTCTTCTAAGGTAAGGGGTATTATTTCTTTCGTATTCATGAAGAGAACTTCTGTTATTCCATTATTTATTATTATGTTGGAATAACATGTCTATGTGAAGTACCGCATACATGGTGAAATTCTTATGTTATTCCATTCTTTATTATTATGTTGGAATAACTTTATACATCTGGTACCGCATACATTATGAAATTCTTCATTATTCCATTCTTTATTATTACATTTGGAATATCCTGCTTATGCGGATTCTGGCGTGATGACCCGGTTCCATTCTTTATTATTACGCTCGAATATCACATGCATGCGTATTCTACGCATGACACGGTTCGAGTTCTTTATTATTACATTGGAATAACTCATGCATGCTGTCTATCGCATGCATGGTAAATTCTTCTGTTATTCCATTCTTTATTATTCTGTTGAAATAACCTGTCTGTGTGTATTACCGCATGCATGGTGAATGATCCTTCGTATTCATTTTGTATTAAATTGTGGAAATGATCTGTCTACGTGGATTACCGCATGGCGGGTGAAATTCCATTTGCACTTTCGTATATTCTATTATACTCGTATGAGATATCATTTCTTTTGTACTCGTCATGGAATATCATTTTCTTTAGTATTTTTCTTTTACGAGTTACTATTCAAGGGTTACTATTCACCCGATTACTATTCACTCTTGTATTATTCACTCGGGTATTCGGGGCACTTTTTGATCCAGAGTACTATTCACGAGTTACTATTCACCCAAATTACTATTCACCTAAATATTATTCACTCGGGTATTTGGGGTTTTCATGTCGGGGTACTATTCACGAGGTACTATTCCCGAAGTACTATTCACGGGCTACTATTTACCCGAAAAATATATTTCTTTTCTGTCCAAATTATTTTTGGTACATGAATATTATTCTTGAATTTTACTCTACAAAGTAGTATCATGTTGACAATTTGAACGTTATTGAATTCTGGATAAATTAAATTATAAATCTTTAAAATTTATCCTTGAACTTATTTTATTGAATTATTATGTCATTGTCATCATCCTCGTGCTTATATTGTGATGAAAGTCATCTTTGGCTTACGTGCATAGATGGACTTGGTATGATTATGACCAGGGAATATTCGGTATAATCATGACCGTAATGTAACGAATGATGTGGTAAAAGTCCTCATTGGTCTGTAGTTCATTGATGGACAGTTGTTGGTGTGATTATGCCCAGGGATTATTCGGAATAATCATGACCATTGATGATTACATGAATATCCTTGGCCATGGTGCACGGATGGTTCGATTTTATTTATTAAGCTGAGTCTCAGCGATAAAGTTGATGAAAAACTTTTTAAATCATAGAAGATAGTAGATTTTATGCTCTACTTGACTCTTCTAAGGGATTGCTTATTCCGTTGTAGTTGTTGATCTAAAACTTGATGTTTATTGTATTCTATCAGTTGTTATACTGTTGAAGGCTAAGGATAATTTATTCTACATTATCTTAGTAATAATATTTCTTACTGGGCTAATTGAGCTCACCCTTTCTTTCACTGTTCTCTTCAGGAAATAAGAATATAGCTGGGACGAGTCGGGGAATGGATTGATGGTCAGGATGGTTGTTTTAGTAGTCCTCACTATTCTATAAATTAGTATGACAATAAATGTAATGAGGACTCCATTGAGTGTGGATATTGTCTAGATGACAATATTCTTGTTTAAACTCTCAGCTATGTTTTGTTGTATTTTACACGACAGTTGTATAATTAAGTTTGTATTTGGATTTCTGTACCACATATCTGGCGACTCAAGATGGGTGATGTATACCTATTTTGGGGGCGTCACACTGGAGACTCGGAATACTTAGACCTCATGTCCATATTTAATGGCATGTCAGAGGAAGAGGTGGAGGAGGTGTCTTTTTAACACCATAGCACATGGAGGAGAGATGACTCCGGGGGAGTCACTGAAGGCACTGTTCATGGCCTTATTGGATAGAAATATCCAGCTGGGGAAGGAGGTCAGAGAACTGAAAGAAGAGGTCCAGGAAATCTCGGAGGACAAGACGAGTATGGATTCAATGTGGGAAAATGAACATGATGAACGTGTTTTGGCGAAAGACAAGGTCCACGAGCTGAAACTGGAGACCTTTGAGCTCAGGCAGGAGCTAAAGGTTAAGAAGAAAAAGATAGGGAGGATGTCCTATATACATAGGAGTTCTCATGCGGATTTCCAACAGTAGGTAGTTGGGTATCCGATAGAGGCAGGGCAGACTCGACATACTATAAGCCGAGATATTATTGTCAGTCTGCCCAACGCAGATTTTGAGAATGCCATAAGGCAGATATAACCTAGTAGTAGCTAGAGTAGAGTTAGATATGTTCATATATTATATCTAGTAGTGACGTAAAACCCTCTTTTGTATATCAAAGGGTAGTATTTTGAAAATCCCATTTTTTGGAAAGCAAATGCGGGATAGAAATGTAATCAGCTAAGGCTGTGTAATGACGAATGTTGTAGTATTATACTACAAGAAGTAAATCAATATAAACATTTTTATGGAACATATTGTGCAATGAGTTGAAGTTATTGTTGAATAATGAATAATAACTAACCAAAAAGAAGGAAGTAATAATGACATGTTGTTTATCTTAACAGCAAAATGCCGCCAAGAAGGAGACAAAGAAATCAAGATGCTAATGTAAATCAACCGAAGGGAGGTTCGGTTAACCAGATGCAAGAGTTCGTTAACTTGTTAACAGCCGCTTTTAATAGGAACGGGGATAATATACCCGTAAATCCTACAGTAGTACGAGCTACTACTTTTAAGGATTTTAAGAGTGTCGGTCCACCGGAGTTCAAAGGAACTACAGACCCTATAGAAGCCCAAACGTGGGTGAAGTAAATAGAGAAGGCATTTGTTATTGTAAATGTCGATGAAGGGCAGAAGGTTGCTTTCGCCACTTATATGATGAAGGGAGAGGCCAACTTCTGGTGGCCGGGAGGCGAACCAAGCTAGGGCCGGTATAGAAAATCTTACGTGGACACGGTTCAAGGAGATTTTCTTTGAGAACTACTTTCCCACAAGTATGCAGGGGAGGATGGAGATGCGGTTTCTGGAGTTGAAACAATGGCAAATGACAGTTCCCTAATACGCTGCCAAATTCAATGAATTGGCGCGGTTTGCTTCACATCAGGTGGACACTGAAGTGAGGAAGGCTAGAAGGTTGGAGCAGGGCTTGAAACCCTGGCTCTATAGCCGAATATCTGTGTTCCAAAGTAATTCTTTTGGGACCATACTGGAGAAGGCAATAATTGCCGAAGGTGGTAACGAGGCTCTAAGCCAATACCACAAGGAGAAAAAGAACAAGGAAAAGTTAGATGGGGGAGTGAATGTTGAAGGAGCCAGTAGTAGTGGCGAAGGTCAGAAGAGGAAGGGATTTAACTCTGGGAATACTGGAGCAAAGCAAGGGGATCCTAAGAGAAGGATGGAGGCGTGTAAGAACTGCGGGAAGACTCACTTAGGAGTCTGTCTCAAGGGGAAGGCCGTATGTTATAACTGTGGACATGAGGGGCACATTTCGTGTAACGATAAAAAAATTTGTATTTTGATTTAAATATTTATTAAATTAAATAAATATTTTAAATAATTTATTTATTGAGGGAAATAAATAATTGATGAATTGTAGTGAATTAATTTAGTAACTAAATTGATTAATGTTAATTAAATTGAATAATGTTAAATTTATCTCATGGATTTAATTTAAGGAAATAATTAAATTAAATCAATTGCTTAATATTTAAGAAAATAATTAAATTAAATGAATTATTTAATTTAAAGGAAATAAATAAATTAAATAAAGTGACATTTCTAATTTATTAATTAAATTAGATACATAATTATTTATTTATTATAAGCATAATTATAATAAGGATATAATTATTATAATTATAAATTGTAAGCTATTTAAATGGGTTGCATGTGTGACAAGTGGAAACTATATAATGTAAATATTATTAAAATAATCTAGTTGGGAGATTAAGTGGTAGACAAACAAGGCCTTGTGGCCTTTGGTTAATTTAACTGACGTCTTTTTGATTTTGTACCTGACGATAGTGGGGGAGTGGGAGTTAGTTTTACGCTTCTTATTTTTTCCTAAGGCTATACAATATAGAAATATATAGAGAGGGAGAGAGCTTGGGAGAGAAGAGAGAATCATAGAGAATTTAGAGAAGAAAGAAGTTGTTATGAGATTGTCAAGAGAAAGAGAAGGGTTGTTAATTGTTCTTGCTAATCAAGGTATAACCTACTTTAATTTTAACTATTAAGTTTTGATATTGTTGTTGGATTGTTGTTGAAAATGGATTTATATGTATTGTTTTTGTAGAGTCTGTTATTATCAATATATATATATATATATATATATATAATTGTTGATTGTCAAACACGTGAAATTGGGTTTGAGGAAGGAATTGAAATAACAGTGTTTATGTTCATATAATATGACTTAGAAAGTACAAAATTTCACGCTTAATGTGTGTTATAATATGTAATTTGATGTTAGAATGTGTTAATATGATAAGAAACGAAAACAACATAGTTTAAATCATGTCAATTGATTAAGAAACTAATTCGTGGCGATTGAATTCGTTAAAAGTGTCAAAGTTGAAGAAATCTGGAAAAAAATGGTTTTGATTCTTCAAATTTGTGTTTATATGATGTTTGTGTAGTTAGAACGATGAATAACATGCTTAACTATGATATTACAAAGTTTTAGATGTTAAAGTGTGGTGAAATTCTGTGGAATTGGGATTTTTGGCCTATTACAGAGTATAAGTTCGTGTTCTGTAAGACTGAAATGGATGCATCATGCATGGGTGCTATCTGGCACCGATGTTGCCATGCAAGCGGCAGTGTCTCTCTTAGCGCCAGCACGTCAGTAATTCCAGTGTAAAACTAAGCGCAGTATCGCACTAGTAGTCGGAACAGCAAAATGAGTCTGCTACTTCTGCAGACTTTGGACATTCATTATAACTTGGCTAAATGATTATGTTAGTTTGTCAAATGTGTAATAACAAGGTTAAAACAGAAACGTATCATGTGGTTAGTAACCCTAAAATGTTAAGTAAGGTTATGAACTAAATGATGGGTTAATCCCATAAAGCTAATATTAAAACAACTAATTGTTGTTGCGATTCCAATGATATATGTAGGGTAATTGGCGAATATTACATTTGTGTAGCTTACATACAAGGCAAGTTTGTAAACCTTAACTCTTTACATTGAGCAAGTTTTCTAACTTTGCTCTTTTCATATTGAATGCAAGTTTCTATTCTTAAATTATCATTGTACAAGTTCCTAAGATTCTATATAAAGTTGAGCAAGCCTAATCTATCTTACGTAGGTTTGTACAAGCTCTTATAACCTAATCCATTACCTTGATCGAGTTTTACTTTTCTACATCTTGATATTATTATTCAAAGCATATATTATTCTAGTACATCGATTCAAATGAGATTGTTCTAACTCTTTTGGATATAGCACTTTGCATGTATATCATGATTATTCAATTATACATTGTTGTTATTCAGTCCTTGACTTTGATAACCTTGTTCAAAGCTTTATTGTTGTATTAAACCTTCAAGTTGTAAGTAAACCTTTACTGATTGAATTAATCTATAATTGAATATTGTTCTAAAATTATAGAAACACTAATAAGCGTGTTCCTAACTAAACTTTCTTTAGTGCGGAAATTCTAAATTCAAACTCAGACGAACAACCCTAACATAGGGGATTTTGTACGTGTAACGTTTAGATGTTTGTGCACAATACATGGTACAAAGGGCTTATCCCCCTAAGTACGTTAAGAAGAGTCTGTATAGTCTAAATGACTGTTAAGGTTGAGGTAATAATACCTAAATACTGATGATATAGTTCGTGGTCTTAAGACCCTCAGATATTAAATTCGAACTTGTTTTCTATTTTTAGATTCGTAGAACAAGTTCATTATCATTCAGAATTCGTTGTTCATTCTCATGTTGTTATTATTAATACTCTTTACATCAGTGAGCAATTGTTTGCTCACTCTTGCAATTAACACTACAGCTAAAGTTGAAAGAATCGATGAGACATCTACTAGCAAAGGAAAGGGCAAGATGTCCAAGTGTTGAAGAGTTATTTAGAATTTATTTAAATGCATAATTTTATAAGACTTGTTTTCTTTTATGATGTTTTCTGCAAACTTATGTAATAAATTAAGGTTAGATTACCTGGGATTGTTTATGAAATGATGTAACCCTTTAATAGGAGAGATTATTGTTTAAATTAATTAATGTTTTATCCTTTATTATGGGTAGTTAGATGTAATTATTTTGATAGTGAGCACCAAATCCTATGGAAATGAAGTACTTGGATTTGGGGGTGTCACATTTCGTCTAACTGTCAAAGTCCAAAGAAAAACCATTGATGCTTCGTGTGTGGATCAACCGATTACATGGCGAAGAACTGCCCAAAGAAGGGGATGGACGGGAATAAGGGCACTAATAGTGGTAAGTTAGCTATTAGTGGTCCAGCGCAGATGGGTAGGCTGATGGCCCACACCTTTAACATAACGGTCCAAGATGCAGTTGCATCTGGGGAGGTAGTTGCAGGTATTATCCCGATCAACGACATAAATGCTTACATGTTATTTGACTCGGGTGCTACTTGTTCTTTAATAGCATGTGATTTTGCTAGACGTTTAGGATTATTTCCCGAAAGATTGCCTGTACCTTTGAATATCAAGGTAGCGAACGAAGAAATAATTCTTGTTAAAAATATCCATAGGAGTTGTTGCGTAGATATACGAGGTTGTAAATTATCGGTAGATTTGATACCGATAAAGTTGGGAGAATTCGATGTAATTCTCGGAATGGATTGGTTGTTTAACCATGGTGCAATAATAGATTGCCAAAAGAAATGTTTAAACATTAGAACGTTAAGTCAGCCTCATGTAGTATTTTACGGTAATAAATCATCGGGACGTTCGTGTTGTCTTACCATGACACAAATTAGGAAATTGTTGAGGAAGGGATGTGTAGGCTATTTGTGCCATGTTGTTGATACCCAGAGAGTGGGGGCAACTATGGAACAAATACCTATAGTAAAAGAATTCATGGATGTATTTCCAAGTGAATTATCAAGTCTTCCACCGGATAGGGAGACCGAATTCGTGATAGACATTGTGCTAGGAGCGACACCAGTTTCCAGGGCACCGTACCGTATGGCGCCAGTGGAGATGAAGGAGTTGATGATACAGTTACAAGAACTGTTGGACATGAAGTACATTCAACCGAGTGTTTCTTCGTGGGGAGCAGCGGTATTGTTTGTGAAAAAGAAGGATGGATCGTTAAGACTTTGTATCGACTACCGAGAGCTGAACAAGTTAACGATAAAGAATAAATACCCATTGCCTAGGATCGATGATCCCTTTGATTAATTGAAAGGGGCAAAGCATTTTTCAAAGATAGATTTGCGAACGGGGTATCATCAGTTGAAGGTTAGAAGTGAGGATGTACCTAAGACAATATTCAGGACTCGTTACGGCCATTATGAGTTCCTGGTGTTTTCATTTGGGTTGACAAATGCACCAGCTACATTTAAGGATATAATGAACAGCTTGTTCAAACAGTATTTGGACAAGTTCGTCGTTGTGTTTATCGATGATATTCTAGTCTATTCTAAGACACCAGAAGATCATGCTGAACACTTAAGAGTAGTGCTGGAGACACTAAGAAAGGATAAGTTGTATGCAAAATTCACTAAGTGTGAATTTTGGTTGGAAAGGGTACAGTTTTTGGGTCATGTTATTGACCGAAATGGAATTTCGGTGGATCCAGTGAAGGTGGAAGCAGTGATGAGTTGGGAACAGCCGAAAACGTCGACCGAGGTGCTGAGTTTCTTAGGATTAGCGGGATACTATCGAAGATTTATTCAAGATATTTCGAAGATAGCTACTCCGTTGACTAACTTGACAAAGAAGACAGTGAAGTATGTGTGGATGAAGAAATGTGTAGACAATTTTCAAGAACTGAAGAAAAGGTTGAGTGAAGCACCTGTGTTATCTTTACCTGACGATACAGGAAATTTGTAGTTTATAGCGATGCTTTGCATAGAGGATTTGGTTGCGTGCTCATGCAACATGACAAGGTCATTGCATAAGTATAGTCCCTTCAACTTACCACACGTTATGTGTTTAGGAACTTTCCACAACCATATTTGTTTAAGAACTTATCTTCACAATATGTAATCCAAGAACAAATCAAGGACTATCTATACGCCTAGGGCTCAGAAACATAGCATATAACTATGAGTCAAAAACTTTTCATAAGTATGAGTTTCAAGAACTCACACATATTGTAACGCCCGAGAATTTTGAATTTTGAATGAATTAAATTTTTATTTGATTATGTGAATTAAATGAATTTAATTGATTTATTATGTGAGTAAGATGTTCGAAGGTCGTTCTATGACCTAGAATATACAGATTTTGTTAGTATTCTTGCTTTGTGCTAGTATTAATGGTTGTGAATTATCAAGACGAAAATGAAGGTTTTCCGAGAATGTTTGCGTAAAAATACTATTCCTCCGATTTTGTTCGGAGCTAGGGTTTGAAATTCTGAGAAACATGTAATGATAGAATACGAAGATAGTATGGAATATCCAATAATAATTCCATTATGGCTAACAAAGTTTTTGCTTTCGGACGTAAAACCTAAGGGTTGGTGAAAAAGGTTTCCACAAGGGAAATGAAATGCGTATAGTCGTTTCGAATATTATACGTATGAAATACGAGTATTATACTAGTATAAATACGAGTATGGTATGAATAATAGTATGACGTATAATACGATTATTGTATGAGTATTAGACGAAGAGAATACGTGAGTTATACGCGTAGAATACGAGACGTATTAGTGGAGTATGAATTAAGGGTGTGGTATAATTTAATTGGACTTAAACCAATAGCAAGCCCAATGAAATAAGTGTTCAAGCCCAAGTTAAGGCCCAACATTAAGTTATGTCAAGTCCAATCCAAAAAGTAAATCGCGGGTCGAACCGATGGGTCATGGGATGTGTAAAACTCATGGGGCAACCCATGGTGTGTCAAAAAGGGGAGGTGGGCCCGACCACTTGGCCACCAAGTAAAGTGATTACTTGGTGGCTAAGTTGCAAAGGAGGTGGAATAGTAAGGAGGTGGAAAGTTGACCAATTTGTCCTCACTATGGTTGCCTATAAATACAAGGCTTGAGTTGGATTTTAATTATTTTTACAAAGCTTGTCAATATATATTGAGAGAGAGAAAGAGCTAGAAACATTAAATCCTTCTACTTCCAAGCAAACCTTTATACGTTTATCAAGAACGTGAGTTACTTCAAAGGTAAATTCTCATAAACCGTAATCTTCATCTTTTTCAATTTCTTTCTCGTAGAAGAATCGTAGATTGGTGGAGCATGTTTATTGAGGAGATATAAGGATGTCTATTAATGATCAAATCATTGATAGGTCATGATCAAATAGAAACCGTTAGTGTTTACGTAAGTTAAAAATCGTAGAAAGCCTTAAACGTGAACTTAGTTTTGGATGAACGTTTTGAAAACTGTTATAGCTAAGGAATGTGCCTATTGTTTGGTTAGGATGACTATGATGAATCAATGGAGTTTTCCATTTGATTTGGCTTATAGAACACGAGTAACGAAGTTATGGCGAATTTTGCAAAAATAGACATTAAACGTCGAAAACGTAAAAATCCCGGATTAAAGGTCAAAAGTTGTCGTGAGACGTGAAAACGCTGGTTTCCAATGTCAACACGTGAGATAAGGTGATTAAAAGTCGTGGGCGAAATAATCATCGCATTTCGGCTTATAACGAAGAAAACGAGTATTGAACGATCGAAAACATTAAACAAACGCTTAAAAATAAATTCAAAGGTGAATTTCGAGTTAACGAATTCGAAAATGTGAAATTCTTATATGAACACGTAAAGGATGTAATTTGTGACTTGTAGGCTTTTGAATGGGTCAATTCGGATGTAAAACGAACAAATTAGGAAGCCGGGAGTTTCTTAAGAAAAGCAAAACTATTTTGGCTAATCGGTGACAGACTTCTACGCATAAATAGCGCCAAAACCAATCTCTAAAGTGGTCACGCCAAGAACACCGAGACTCGGCAAGTACTGTACTAACTCAATGGCAGCAAATACCACTAGAATACTAGGGATGTCACGCCGCAACGCCGGCAGTAGAAAAATGTTGACCAAGTTAAGTTTTGTTCAATTTGAATGTAGACTTAAGGTAAGACATTGAAGGTACTTAATGTACATAATAAGACTGAACTTAAATCGCTTATAAGGTGATAATGTAAGAAGATTTAGTAAGTTTTAATAGAAATTAAACAAAGAACACAAAGACGTAATGAGTAAACCGTAAATGACGTTCAACGTTTGTACTTAACCAATAATGATCGAATGTCGGTTAATAACGTAAAAACGTTAACGATCCGTAATGAAGTATAGAAAGTCAAATCGACTTTAATAACGAAGTTAATTCAGATAAGGCATAGAAGAGAAAGAAGTTAGTTATAGACAATAAAGTTAGTTTGTTTACTAATTATAGTGTGCTATGTGAATGTATCATGTAGATCCTGTAATGACTGAGAATAGTTGAATTGTATATTCGAAGACGCTTAAAGGCAAGTCTTTCTTAACACTTGTCTAACCTTCGTGTTAGCCAAGTTTTATGTGATGCATGTTATACAATGCATGAATGGTTTTAAAGAAAGAGTCGATGCTTGTTTTAACTCGGCTAGACAAGTATTGAAGAATGAATGGATTTGTTTACCAGTCTATTGATATAGAACTGTTAACGCTATCCAATGCCAAATATTTGGTACGGATGAGAAGGTAAGTTTGTCTATGTACAAACAAAAGTATTTTTCATCGCTTATTTGACGGGCAGGCGAGGTTACCAAATGTTGAACGTAAATACGTTTAACATAAGAGTGTTGATCAACATAGAGTACAATAGGCTGATCACCTAGAAGTGCTCGTAAGTAAAGACGGGTGGATGGCCTTAGTGTCGGATATCCTTTTCAAGTATGAAAATGAAAAGAGTATCTTCATGGTCTATTGACCGGTTCATCATTCCTAAGCTATTATATATACTTTGGAATTGTTGTTATGACATGAGAAATACTAGTCAAATGTTTCATAGTGCTTCGTAGTTAATTGTTCAGATATGGAAATAAAGCATGTAATTGTTAATGAGATATTCATATGATTCTTTATTAAGACTTGCTGAGCTAGTTATGCTCATTCTTGCTTGCACCATATGTTTGCAGCTAAAGCCGAACGAACTGAGAGTTCTAAGAGAGATAAAGGCAAGGCTCAGATGGAAAATTAATCGTCCTGTAATAGACTAGCGTATTTGTATGTAATATACTTATGAAGAACAACGAATGTATTCGGATATGAACCTGGGAAGGGATTTATTACAAATGTAATACAAAGATAGTAATTATACTCATTTTGTTGTTATCTCAATGGAATGATTGTATGGATTGTTGTATCGTGGAGCACCATCTGTCGGGTTGGAAGATACCTGGATTTGGGGGCATCACAGGTTGGTATCAAAGCATTAGGTTATAAAACTTAAGGGGGGAAGAACCTTAGGCTAATAACCTCATTAAAAAAGGAAGAGTCCGAAGAAAGTTAACTCGATTCTAATAAGTTAATAAGGTATTGAGGAAACTCCGTACCAAAAGATTTAAAAGATGGAAAGTAACCCTAAATGGATTAAATGTTATTTGTGCTTATATTATTGTGTATTATGTACTAATCAATTTGTTATGTGTTATTGTAGGTGTCGGTCGATAGCTTGATGTATAGGAATATACATGTGATCAGTGAGGAGTCCGTGACCTGTGCCTATATCAGACATACCTGTAGTGATTCTAGAAGAGTCAGAGCCCGAGGAATATTACTCGGAGGAGGACTATTCTGAGGAGACCATGGGAATAACATCATATCTGAATATGATGATAGATGTGGAGGATGACATGGAGGTGACATCGGTAAAATGCGGTGATGCCACTTTTCTGAGTCGACACCTCTGAGACTATGAGGGCAATGTACTTCTCAATGCTTGATCAGAATACATGCAAATCGCATATATATGGTGCAAAGATGTAAGGAAGAGATCACTGATCTCTATGGGGCTAAGGAGTCTGCAGAGTCAGACTATGAGATAGAGCATGATGAGAAAGTGCTCATGACTGACAAGGCTAGAGACTATAAGAACGAGGTTGTAGAACTTCGTGAAATCGGTGAAAAAGACCCGAAGATAGCACGAATGTCATATATAAATGACAGTCATGAGGATTTCAAGCTTAAGATAGCTTGTTATTCTATTGAGTCGGGACGGACTCGACATACTATAAGTCGAGAGATTGTGTCGATTCGCAAGCGAACGAAAAAAGCATGAGAATGTTTGTTAGGCGAAGATTAGAAGTAGTATGGTACATACTTTTGTGTAGTGACGTAAAACCCTCTTTTGTATAATTAAAGGGTAGTCTTTTTGTAAATCCCAATTTTTGTGAAAGTCAATCGCAGGATAAATATGTAATAGCTTTTGGGCTATGAAAAGAAACTTGTAAATAGTTCTGATCTATAAAGAAGCATTTTAATATAAGGAAGTTTAATTTTTAATTTGCTTTGTTGTGTGTGAGTTATTGTTCAGTTGTTTGATGACTAATAAAGAAATAAGAAAATAAGTAATAATGGAACTTTATTTATTTAATCAGAAATGCCGCCAAGAAGAAGACAACGTAACCAAGAGGCGGAATCTCATAATGATAACGAGGGCGGATCTAATAACCCAATGCAAGAGTTCGTTAATTTATTAACGGCTGCATTTAATCAAGTCGGGGTAGAAACACCCTAGAGACCTAGGGTAGCCCGAACGACTACCTTTAAAGAATTTAAGAGTGTAGGTCCACCCAAATTTAAGGGAACAACGGACCCAATGGAGGCCCAGACCTGGGTCAAGGAAATAGAATAGGCGTTTGTTATTACAAATGTAGCTGAGGTGCAAAAGACCTCTTTTGCGATATATATAATGAAGGGGGAAGCCAACTACTGGTGGGAGGCTCACCAGGGTGGGGCTGGAGTAGGTGCTGTTACATGGGAACAGTTCAAGAAGGTATTCTTTGAGAACTACTTCAATAATAAATATATCCATTAAATACTTATATAAATTAATAAATATTTAATATTACACTTTAAAATTCTGGAATGTTACATCATTCCCTCCTTACAAGGATTCTGTCCTCATAATCACAACTCAAACAAATCATTCGTTACACTGAACGTATGAAGAACTTCCAATTCAGATTATTGATAGGAAGGAACAAGTCTTGAGAAATAAAGTAATACATTCAGTAAAGGTAATTTGGAGTAACCACGATGCTGAAGAAGCAATGTGGGAGCTCGAAAGTAAAATGAAGGAAAAGTTTCCTCATTTGTTTATGTAAGAATAACGAAATTCTGGGGACAGAATCCTTATAAGGAGGGAAGAATGTAACACCCGAGAATTTTGAATTTTGAATGAATTAAATTTTTATTTGATTATATGAATTAAATGAATTTAATTGATTTATTATGTGAGTAAGATGTTCGAAGGTCGTTGTAATAACCCGATATTTTGCATATAAATAAATAAGAAATTTTGCATATAATTTATTTTTTTTAATGATGAGAATATATGTCAAGTAATGTATGATAAATGCAAATATATTTATTACCTATAAATAATTTTAGAATTATTAATCACTACAAATTATATTCTTATAGTAATTAATTTTGTAAGCGAAATATTTTTATTAATTATTTTCCATGAAAATATGATTTTATATTATTTAAATAATATATGAAATGATTATTAGAATTATAATAATAAATATTTTATTATATGAATTTGTTCAGAATATTTAAGTTAATTATTTTAACTTAATTATTGATGTTGTATATGAAAGATAAATCAGATATGGAATCCAAACCTTAAATTTGGATTTTGATCAAGGGATGAGAATAATAATATAGTATTAATTATATTTTAATTTTTCAGTGCTATAAATATGTACTGTAAATGCGTAGACTGATAATGGTTGGCCAATTATGGTAAATTATGTCATAACCCTCATATCGTGTTATTAAACCCTAATTGTTAAAATCGGTTATGAGTTTAAGACAGAGTAGTAATTGTGTTATATGAATTTTGTTGTGTATTATTAGATTTAATGATTAATTAGGGTTTGAAAACCCTAATTTAAATATTTGAAACCCTAATTTGCTAATTAGGAACCCTAATTGCAAATTTTAGAAACCCTAATTATTATTTTAGCAAATTGAATTGTTAATTTGGGAACCCTAATGATGTTAAGGAACCCTAATTATTTAAACCCTAATTTTCTATTAAAAACCCTAATTTAATTAGTGTGTTTAAAATTAAAATTTTATTACACTTTAATTTTTAATTGTCCAAACCCTAGTAATTATTTGGGAAACTTTAAGATGTAAAATCTAGTAAATAAATCCTAGATTCAAGCACCTTGGACAAAAATACCCTTGAGATTAAAGTAAAATTACAATTTTACCCTTTTGTCTTATTTGTTAAATTATTGCTAGCCAAATCTTTGCAAGATCTGGCCAGCCACCCCTTAGTCCTACCTATGAGCCTACAATCTATAACACATCACATGATCAGCCATCCCATACATTGCATACATGATTTGCTAGATTTAAGAGAGAGAAAATCCTCATTTTGGCCTAATCTGTTCACAAATACCTAGCCATACTCTCTCAAGACCAAACCCACGAAATTGTAGTGTTAGATCAGTCACAAATCAAGCCCCACGAACACCAACCTCAAATCAGAAGCATAGAAATCAGAATTGGAGCATAAGAGGTAAACCCTAATCTAGAAAGTTGACTTTTGATCTTATGTTAGATGTAAATTTTTTTGTGTTAAATATGTTGTATAAGGTGTTAATCAATTATTTGGGTTGCTAGATGTTAGACCCATAATATCTAGAGGCTCTGATTTGATGATTTTCGAAATTTGGAATTTTTGAAAATAAGGGTCTGACAGTGAATGTCAGGTCCCATAGATCTCGATCTGTTATGTGTTTTTGTGTTTTGAAACTTTGTACTTGTACTCTGTCTGGAGATCTTGAATCTGGAACTTGAATCAGGTTCATATCTGTTGTAGATTAAAAGTTATTTAAGGTCAAAGTGGGTTGACCGGCATTGACTGGCTGTTCTTGAAGCCCAAAATTTGCCCAGAAAGTCTGACAGGCATTTTGATGGCCTCTGATCTTGCTCCTTCTAATTCTTTAGGCCATGTTGTTGATATAGACTTGTAGTTTGACACGAATACTACATCTTAAAACCCATAGAACAACCAAATATGTTACATGATCAAAGATATGGGTGGTCAAACTAGGGTTGACCACCAGCCTTATGAGTTTCTGGGAAAAACCCAGATTCATGAAGAACAGTTTCTCTGGCATAGTTTGACCAGATTATATCTTCTTGTTGTGTTGTTGTTTTAGTGATGTTTTGTAATAGATCTATTTAGTTACATGTGGTCTACAACCTAGAACTTTTAGATCACAAAAATGTTGCACGATCATCATGTAGTGGGAGCTCAAAAGTGAACAGTCGAACTGTTCTTCGTTTCTGGGCAAACCCAAAAATGAAGAACAGCTCTAATAGTGTTTTGGTTAGCTTAGATCATTTATTTGATGCATGTTTTGACCATGATTTTTGTTGTATATGGTAGTATTACATTAGTTCTGCATACTGGGATCATTAGATAGTCCAGCAACACCACGATCAGATCTGAAATCTTAGTCAAAGTACCCCACTCGAAATCTGACATTAGTTTTCTAGGTATGATGAAGAACATCATTAGCGACAGTTTTGTCTCCTAATGTACCTTTAGCGACAGTTTAATTTCTAAATTAATTATTTTAATTAAATAAATAGAGAAAATTAGTTTTAATTATTAAAAAATACAAAATAAATTACTAAAAATTAGTTTTTAATTATTTTAAGTATATTTCATAAATATAAAAGGTATTTAATTTATTTAAGTATAATATTAAATAAATTATTTAAAAATGATTTTAATACATGAAAATCATTTAAAAAATATGTTATGATATAAAAAGATATTTTAAGTTATTTTCTATAATTTTTAATATTTTGTGATGATTTTCATTATTAATTAGATATTAATGATGATTAAGTTATTTAATAAAGATATTAAATAAATGATGGAAAATAGAATTAATGATTTAAAATTTATATAAAAATGATTTAGAGATTATAAAAATATTTGAAGTTATAAAATATAACTTTTGATATTTTGTCATGAAAAATATTAATATTTTAATATTAAGGATATTAGATTTATTTAATAATTATATTAAATAAAGTAATGTAAAAATGATTTTAATATTAGAAAAATCATTTTAAATGAAAATAAAGTATTTAAAGATATTTTAAGTTATAAAATATAACTTTTAATATTTAAAGGATAATTTCATTAATAATTTAATCTTAATGATATTTATTTAACATTAATGATATTAAATTTATTTAATAATTATATTAAATAAATAGTTTTAAAATGGTTTTAATAATTTAAAAATCATTTAAAAAGGATATAAATGAATTAAAAATATTTTAAGTTTTAATTAATGACTTTTAATATTTGGATAAATAGTACATTAATACTTAAATATTAATGGTAATTATTTAAAAATGATTTTAAATGTTTTTAAAAATCATTTAAGGGTAATATTAATGTTTTAAAATATGTTGAGTTATTATAAATAACTTTAATATTTTGGCAATGGTTTCATTAATAGTTTAATAACAATTAAATATTAATGATAATAGAATTAGTTAATATTTAAATCATTTAATAATGATTTCAGTGTTTGAAAATTCATGATAAAGTATAATAATTATTTAAAAATTATTATAAGGCTATGAAAAATAATATGACTGATATTTAAAATATCTAAACAACTATTGAACTACAGATTAGAGTTTGAGACTCGATAATTACCCGATAAAGCCGTCGGTATACAGAAATATTTCAGAAATTGAACTGGACTTAGATTTTTTGACTGTATTAATGATTGTTTGTGATTCAATGACTATGAGATATGTGTGACAAGGTGATTAGGTTATATACTGACTGCAACATGCATTATTATGTGTTGTGATATGTTATTCTAATCAGTAAAATGATCTTATTACTGATAGGTGATTACATAAAAGATAAAACTAAGTTGCAAATTGTAAGCAGCGTACCAGGCAATTATCTAAACCTTATGCACTACTTTTATTTCGTGCGAACAGGTATATCATGTTATGCAAGTTTCCTAAACTTACACCAATTATTATTGAGCAAGTATCTGATCTATTATATACATTGTGTAAGTATCCTACTTTTGCATTTACTTTATACAATGGACATGAGTAAGAAAGTTTCAGAATTATATTATTATTGTGCCAGATTATTAACTCTATTATTATTGATTATGTATCCAATCTTTGTATTTATACAAGTTCTTACATTATCCGATCATTGTATTATTGTATAATTCAGATATTTATTCTGTTCGTTAATTCGTATATAGGGTTAGACAAGTGTCCCCACTTGGATAACCATGGTATTTAATCATATGTTGATACATACTTATTGATTTCAAGTATGTATACGTTGACTTAAAAGCCGTCTAAACTATTTGATTCAAATTTAGACATAAAAATATTGTTGAACAAGATAGAAACGTTATTGTATCCAACCCAGATTGTTTTGGTTCGGATTTCTGACTAAGTATGAACATCCCGAATATGGGAAAACTTTTGTGCACCTAAGGTGGATAGAGTGAACGATAATATCGTTCTTGCATGTAGTATTGATCAATCTGAGGGCATAATCAATTTGATCACCCCTCGTGCTTCGTAAGTTATGACGGTTTACAGATGAATTTCTGTTTAACCTTTTCAAAAATAGAAAACAATGTTCATAGTATATTGACTGATCTCCAGTTATAGTCAATACGTAGTTTCAAAAATTTCATATATAAGTTATATGTTGTTATTCTTGGTTCAGCTTACTTCACAACTGTTGATTCGTTGTAGAAGTGTCTTTCAAAGAAAACATTTAATTCTTTCAGCTAATATATATTGTTGTTATTACTTGTTGGGAAATCAAATGCTCATTCTTGCTTTAAATTTAAATGTTTTTAGCTAAGTATGAACAAGTAGAAGGTTCAGGCAAGAACAAGGGGAAATGAAAGCTGTTCGAATGAGATTTATAATATTCTGTGTAATAGTTAAAGTTTATTAAGACAATGATACTTATTATCTATGATGTAATGACTGTTTAAAGGTCTCGTACCTGGGAATAAACTTTGATGCATATGTAAATTAAGTTTGAATTTTATATTATTGTTATTATTATTAGTATTATTCAGCTTATAGAAATGGTATCGTGAAGCACCGGGTTCGGGTTTCAAGTACCCGGATTTGGGGGCGTCACAGGTTGGTATCAAAGCTTTAGGGTTAGAAACCTTAGGTGGGATAAGACTTTAGGCTATAACCTTAGAACAAAGGGAAACATTAAAAAATATACAGATAACTCATATAGAGTTTAAAAGGAGATGAATTAAATAAATTCATCGTTAAACAAAATAAAAGATAACTCTTATAAAACTATTGTTTGCTTTGTGTATATACTATTTACTAATCAACATAAGTTGTGTGTAGATGTCAGGTGGAAAAGAATTAGATACTCTCTGATCGTAAAGAAGGAGCCGATATCAAAGCCAAAAGCTGAAATAGAGCCTTATAGTGCAGACAACCTTGATGAGGTGGTGGTATTGGAAAACGTAGTACCAGATCTGGAAATGGTGGAACTGACAGATAGTAATTCAGACACTAAAGTTGGAGCTGATCAAGCATCAACGGAGGTACAGAATCTGAAGAACAATGTCTCTTCTCTAGAAAAGCTGTGGAAAATAGAAAAGCTACTAAATAACCAATTGCGAAAGGCGTTAATAGAAACTATGGAAGAACAAGATAAGCTTAAAATACAAATTGATCAAATGGGAGCAAGAATTAACAAATCGTGTGCAACTCCGAGCAAGAAAGGGAAAAGAAAGAGGAAAGATCGTGACTTAGGAAATTAGTAGGATTAGTAGTTGATTATGTATGTTTGATAATGTACGGGTGTAATGAAATATTCTCAAACTTTTGTATAAGTTATTACAGTAATTCCCAACTTTTGTGGCCACAAAGGGGATATCAGTATGTGTTATGTTATGTAAAGTACTTTGAATTAATCTATGTCTGATTAATGGAATAAGTTTTAGATAAAACTTTGTGTTACATGTTCAACTTATACAATAAGGTTTAGAATGTAAGTTAAATTTATGATTTTATGTAATCAGATAATGCCGCCAAGACGACAAACACGAAATCAAAGGGCGAGGGAATCATCAACAACGCCGAGGACAACCATGAGACCCAAAGCAAAACTTTGCGAACATGGTAGCTCAAAGCTATCAAAATAGGGAATACCGACCCACAGAGAACCCCGACTGACAATCTCTTGGCAAACTTCAAAGACTTCAAGGTAGTAGGACCACCAGAATTCAAGGGAACAGCTGACCCTATAGAAGCCCAGATATGGGTTAATGAGATAGAAAAGGCGTTCGTAGTTGCTATGGTAGATGAGGGGCAAAAGACCTCTTTTGCCACCTATATGATGAAAGGGGAGGCTAACTTTTGGTGGGAGGCAAATCAAACTAGGGCAGGAGAAGGAGTAGTTACTTGGGCTATGTTTAAGACTTTGTTTTTCTAAAACTACCTCTCAGCTAGCATGCAAGCTAGGATGGATGTAAAATTTCTGGAGTTGAAGCAGGATAACATGACTGTTGCGGAGTATGCCGCAAAGTTTAATGAGTTGGCTAGGTTAGCTCCGCATCAAGTTGATACGGAGGCTAGGAAGGCAAGAAGGTTCGAGTTGGGATTAAAACCCTGGCTCTACAACAAGGTGGCAGTGTTGCAGATCAATACTTTTGCAGCACTCATGGAAAAGGCTATCATATCTGAGGAGGGGAGTGAGGCCATAAGCCTCTATAACAATGAGAAAAGGAACAAAAACAAGGCTGTAGGAGTTGTGAAGGTGGAAACTAATAGTGGAAATAGGGGTGAGAAAAGAAAGGGGAATTATTTTGGGAATGTTCAGGTGAAACAGGAAGGTGTGAAGAAATAGGTAGTTCAGTGTGGGAAATGTGGGAAGAATCACTCTAGTGAGTGTCTGAAGGGTAAGTTTGTATGTTACAAGTGCGGGCAGGAGGGTCATATCTCTCCCAACTGCCCCAACCCAAGGATGAACAATGCGTGTTTTCTATGTGGGTCGACTGAACATAAGGTGAGGGATTGTCCAAAGAGGAAAATGGAGGCAGGGAGTGTAACCACGGGAAGAGGCAGCGGGACTATGGCAATCACATGACCGACTTCAACCAACAAACCAACCACATGAGTCTTCAATATGACGGTCCAGGATACTGTGGCAGCTGGGAATGGAACTCCAGGTATTATTCGAATAACTTTTATTTTTGTGTATATATTTTGTTAGTTCCTAGAGGGCACAATAGATCAAGAAGGGGGGGGGTTGAATAGATCCTTTTTATTTCAAATACTTTTCTGGTTTATATTATATTGTTCATAATTAACATATGACAAACATAAGAATCTTTTCAAGCACAGCGAAATAAGTAAAAGATCCCCTTCATTGATATATTCATAATCATACATACATTGTTCGTAGAGTAAGTTTAGTTATAAGCAGTTAAAACATACATAGCAGTTATAGCAGTTATAGTACATAATGTAAATGACATAATGTAAAAGACACAATGGGTTTTAAGTGGTTCAGAGACTCAAGCTCCTAATCCACTCTTCTACTTTCAACTAACAGGATTTCCACTAAGGAAGGGCAAAGACCACAATCACTAAGATTCCTTCAGGCCAAAGCACCTTGGGACTTGATTCACTAAGAACTCTTCAAGGCCAGCAGCCTTGGAACTCCTCTAGTTCCCTAGGAACTCTTCAAGCCAAGCAGGCTTGGAACTTCGTTTAGTCCCTCCAAACAAGGACCCTTCTGGCCTTGCTTTGTTTAGTTCCTTCGGACAAGGACCCCTCAGGCCCTGGCTTTGTTGATTTGTTTGTTTGTTGTTGTTGGAGTCGGTGTCGAGCTGCTAAGATGTCTTCATGCTCTGAACATCTTCAATACTTAGCAGCTTGGCTTGATTATCCTTGAAGTGCAACTGAGTGTTGCATGATGCTCAGCTTTTTTGGTTACTCAACCACTTCGGATGACCCCTTTATGAACTGCCTTGAAGAGCCATCTTCTTGGTACTTGATGGCTGCTCATGATAGGCTTCCAAGATGACTGTAAGCTCTTCTGTTAGGTACTTAGAATCTTTCTCATGCTTGACACCAAGATGGCATTTGTGATCTTCCTTCTTGATACTTGATGTCTTCTCATGATGGACTGGCTAAGATGACTGTAGGCTCTTCTCTATTGTACTTATAGTATTCCCATGATGGACATCAAGATGACATAATGCTCTTCTTTCTCTAGATAGTTCAGAACACTCTTCATGTAGTAGAACTCTCACTTCTACATAGTAGAACTCAAACTTCTACTTCTTTCTTTATCTGACTTCTGAGTGTTCTTGGTGGATCGTAGAGTGAGCCTTCGTACTCACTATTTTACATGGTTTAGATCAGTCCACCTTCCCTCCAAACTCGGCAACTCCAGCAACCTTTGATCTTTGAAGCTCTTTCTCATTTATACTTCTTCCCAATCCTTCCGTTGGAAAGTAGCCGTTGAAGGCTATTCAAATCTCTTCGTAGATCTCGAGTTGCTTGAGGTAAACTGCTTGATTTGACATATCATACTTTTTCTGACGATGTAGTCTACTATTTTACCTACCCTGTCAGATGCATCACTTTAATGTCTTGGGCAGGTTGAAGACTTTATTAACTCTTTCTGATTTCTCGATCAGAGGTTGTCCTATTGCATCGATGCTCTCAATAAGTACTTGTCCGAATATTACCCTTCAGATTGAACCTTTGCCAATGCTTCAGTCTTCAGTTATTCGAACTCTACGATTCTGATGCACGTCTTTAAGGACCTGATCGTAGTATCTTATTGAGTGTTGATCATTGACTGGTTGAGTTAACACTACGATCTTGAAGAGTGTTGATTGGATCTTCAATGTAGAACGCCTCTTCCTTGTATTGTGCAGTGCTTCAATACTTCTATTTGCTTCGACTGTTCTCAGAGACTGATGGCCTAATTCCTTGCTCTGGTCCCCTTCTGAATATCAAGACACTTCAGATTTATGGCGCGTCCAGCTTGCTTTCTTATTGTGATCTTCCGTTCACTTATCATCAATGAACTGACCCTGCACTTAATCACTTTAGCCTTACTCTTCAGAAGCTGAACAGTATCTCGGTTCACCTTCCATCAGTTCCTTCTCTGTTTGGAAAACACTACGATATTGGTTGCTTCCAAGATCGTTGTCTTTTGTTTACTTGATAGCTACTGCATAATCTACCTTTCCTTAGTCAGCTTCTGAAGTCTTCTTTGGATCTCCTTGTAGAAGACTTCATCACGAATGGACTTACAACTCAATCTTGATGCTGATTGGGTTGGTGCTTAGATCTTCTGTTATCCTGCATGCCATTCGTTGAGTGCTCTCTGGTTTCCTTGGATGTATCTTGTAGCTCGAACCAGAGGCTTCTTTCCTTTGGATATTCTGGGAGTGCTCATTTATTGAGAACCGTATATGCTCTACGATTTAACCTTGGCATTGTGAGCACTTCTGCTTAGGTCATAGTTCTGCACTACGATTTTGACACTACAATTTTTGCCTTGTGTTTGCTGTCTTCATCTGATCTTGCTTGACTACAATCTCTGCCTGTAATCCATAGACTCTACGACTCTGAGTGTAGTCTACGTTTCTGTCTTGGCTTCTAGATGATGACCCACAGCCTCGCATACGTCAGTGTCTCTAAGATTCTGAATATGACATCCTCAGCACTCTACGATCCCGAGGAAGCTCTACCCGATACACTACGATCCTTCTTCGTTTCCCCTGGCAGTCCACGAACTCCGAGATCTACTTTCTTGCATACTCCTATTATGCCTCGATAGCTCTCGAGTTAACCTTGACTCACCCGGCGACTCGACTTACAGTGCAAGGTTTCGACGATCGAATGCTTATCTATTACATCATAAGATCAACCTAACAAGCTTGATCTTTCTATATTTATAGTCCTTGTACATCATTTCTTTTTAAGGACTTTACAAAGTCATCTTTTCTTATGTAGGATCAACCTAACATATTTGATCAATTCATTCTAAGTCCTTATACACATATTTCTATTATCTATCGAGGAGGACTTTCTGACTTTTCTTAATGTAAGCATACTTGCATATTCATTCATATATATATATATATATATATATATATATATCATCAATCAAATCATATATTAAATAGGAATATCATTCATATGTTTATTCGTGACAATCTCCCCCTATTTGATTATGACAAAAATAATAAGTGCATATTCATGTTATGAATGAATCTTATATATAGTGAGCAGCTGTATTTCTAAAATAGATAATTATAAATGTCATTTGTATTGATATGCCAATTTGTATATTAAGACATTCTACATCCTGGATCCAGAACATACCTAGTTAGTTAGAGATGTACCTCTTTCGCTCCTTGTATGTTTCCAGGATGTTTGTTTGTTCAAATTACTCATCCGATTGGTCTTCTTTTTCTTGCTCCCCCTGGGATGATGACCTTCTGTCTTTGCCTAGCTCCCCTTCAGCATCTTTCTGATCATGCTCTCCCTCAGACTCTGCGATCATGGGATCATCATCTTTCGGCTCCCCCTCAGATGATGATACTCTTTCTGCAGCTGATGTCTTCTTTTCTATCCATCTACTCTTCTTTGAGTGCCTCTTGCTCTTCTTGCTCTTCCTCTTTCTATGCCTCTTTTTCTCCACCTTTTTGTCATCAATCATTTGAGAGAGCTGCTCCATGTTGGACATAAGCTACTCCATTAGGTAGGAGGAGTTGGAAACCTCAAACTTGAGTTCCTGCTGGCCTAACTAAAGTTACACTAAGAAAGACTGTTTTAGGTCGTCAATCTTGTCAGATAGGGCTTGGATCTGCTCTTCATTGGTCTTCTGAATTCGTAGAGCATCTGCCTTCTGATCTTGTATGGCCTTTTGATAGATGTTATCTCTCTCTTGGAGTTTGAGAGATACATCAGCCATAAAGTAACTCAAGCTTGTCTTCGGAAGGAATTATCTCCTCTTTCATCGTCGACAGGATTCTTCAGTGAGCATAGATATTTTTTCGCTTAGATCATCAAAACTCTTCTGTAGTTCCTGCTCCAAAGTACTTTGATCCTTTTGTTGGGCAGCAACTGGTTGAGCATCAGTTTGGACTCTACGATTTTCATCTTTAGACAGATTTTTGAAAGTCTGGAGAATCTGAATAATCGTTGAGTTCTAATCACTGGTTGAGGATGAGGGAATGTCTAATAATAGTGCTTGGGCATAAGGAGGCTTCTGGTTTTGGGCTTGAACATCATCAGCAGTAGAGTGAACAGTCTCTACGATCAGCTCCTTGGTCATGACTCTTCGTCCTTCAGAATCCACTCTACGACCGTAGGGGATGTAGAGATTACCAACATGTCGATAGACCTTGAAGTGAGGCTGGTTTGTGATCATCTTTGTAGCATAACTTTTGACCCTTAGGAAGTTTTGAGCTACCAGCTCCAGACTTGGAAACTGCTTGTAACACCAACTGAAGGAGCTTCCATCTTTTTCAGTGTGGGCCTTGAGCCATGGCATCCACTAGAAGAACCATCTCTCTGGTGGAGCATCTGGTAAATCATTTGACACTTCTACTACTATCCTTCTGCTAACTCTTGTAGGAGAGAGAACTGGATAATCTTCTTGTTTGTCTGCTTCCTGAGGTGCAGAACCAGAATCTTCTTCAATCTCTTCTCTCTCGGAGCCTGAACTTTCTTGATCATTTTCAGCAGACAAATCTTCTTGTTGCATTTCATCTCCAGAACCTTCTTCAACAGAATCTTCTTCAGATTCATCTTCTTCATTTCTGGTACTTTCTTCAGGAGTTATAGACTCATCATCACTCAATTCAATGATGGCATTTGATTGACCACTGCTCCTTTTGGAGGAAAACTTGGCTTGCAGTCTATCGCTTTTCCTTCTTCTTGGAGGTTCAGGTTTGGGAGAGTCAGACTCTTCTTCTTCTTCAGACTCTGACTTCTCTGGTTCAGCAGATAGACTTCTTTGAGGTTCAGCACTGGCAGGGACAGACTCTTCTTCTGTCAGCTCATCAACTTTTGATTCATCATGGGAGCTTTCTGGATTTGAGGAGGCATTCTCTTCTTCTCTTAGAACGGCATTATCTGACCCATTATCTGGGCTTGATAATGGGTCAGACTGACCCATCTTGAGTCGCCAGATACACGGTACAGAATTCAAATATAACTTAATAATACAACTGTCGTGTACAATACTACAAAACATAAATTGTGAGTTTGGATACAGATATTGTCTACTAGAGACTATACAAACTCAAAAGGAGTCCTCATTACAATTATTATCACACTATTTCACAGAATAGTGAGGACTACTAATGCACCATCTAGGACCATCACTCTGTTCCCCGACTAGTCCCCGCTACGTTCTCATTTCCTGAAGAGAACATTGAAAGAAAGGGAGAGCTCAACTAGCCCAGTAAGAAATATTATGACTAAGATAATGCATAATAAATTATCATTAGTCTTAAACAGTGTTAAACTGATACAATATAACAACATCAAGTTTAACTGCAGCGGAACAAGCAATCCATTAAAAGAGTCAAGTAGAGAATAAAATGTACTATCTTTTATGATTTAAAAGGTTTCTCATCACTTTTATCATTGGGACTCGACAATAAATAATCCACATCATCGAATCACCCCTACACTTTCTGGCCAAGGATATTCTTTAAGATCACGACCACAATTATCCATGCACTATGGGCCAAAGATAATTGTGTTTTCATCAACTGTCCCCGATCATGCCATAAAACAATTCATCTTTGCACCCTTGGTCAAGAGAATCTATAGCCATAATCATACCAAAAAAGCTCGTCCATCAATGCATTACGACGATGAGGACTTTTTCACATCATTTGTAACATTACGGTCATGATTATACCGAATAATCCCCGGTCATAATCATACCAAGTCCATCTATGCACTACATGCCACGATGACTTTCAAAAATATAAATATGAAGATGATGACAATGATATAATAATTCAATAAAACAAGTTCAAGAATTAATTTATTCAGAACTAATAACGTCCCAAATTGTCAACATGATCTTTGCTTTGTGAGTAAAATTCAAGAATGCTCGGAAGAATATTTCTATGAAAAGATCTTTGGATGAAGTGCAAATATCAAGGATATTCCACTAATTTCATGGAGTATAGAAGTCAAAATTTTAACCAACCGAGTATAATAAAGAATGGAATAACGAAAGAGATAACCATGCATGCGGTACTTTGCATAGGCGAAAATATTCCAATGAGATAATAATGAATCTGAACCGGTCATGCGTAAAGCGCAGCGCGAGCGGATGTTCCAACGAATAATAAAGAATGGAATAACAACAAATCACCATGCATGCGATGCCAGATGTATGTGTTATTCTAACGTATCTACTAATAAGGACGGAATCGTGTCCCACAGAAAACGTAAAGACAGGATATTCCAACGAATAATAATAAAGATTTTAACCAGTCCCACAGTAAAAGCGCATGATAAGATATTCCAATGAATAATAAAAAGACGGAATCGAATCCTGTAAAAAAAAGCACGTACAAGATATTCCAACAGAATAATAAAGACGGAATAATAGAAGAATGTCACCAAGTATAGGGTAGCCCGCGTATACATGTTATTCCAACAGAATAATAAAGAATGGAATAACATAAGTACTCTTCATGAATATTAAAAGAATAACACCCCTTACGGGTACAACAAATAATATTCCTTACCTTAAGAAGAAGAGTACTTGATATAGAAGTAGTGAAGTAGCAGAACACTTTTCTTCCTTCTCTCTATAGTTTATCTCTCTAGAGTTTCAGTGAATTCGAAAGAAAATAATGAAGGAATGAGCTTCTATTTATAAAAAATGGACTGCATAGTAACTAACTCATGAACGGTCCAGATTGATTTACTTTAATCTGACGGTCCATTTTTAAAGCAAAATCTTTTAAATAAAATATAATATATTCTATTTATAATCTAATAAACGAATAACTTTATAAAAGATTTTACTATGCAAACACTATACAGGCACTATGCAAACACTATGCATAATAAAATATAATATATTCTAATTATTGTCTAATAAAACAGACAACTTTATAAAAATATTCTGTTTTATATAAAAAGATTTTACTATACAAAACACTATGCAGGCACTATGCAATACTATACATAATAAAATATAATATATTCTATTTATAGAATAACTTTAGAAAAGTATTCTGTTTTACATAAAAAGATTTTCTGTATTATTACATTAATAATACCAATAAAACTGAGTAACTTATCACGTAAGCATTAATAATCAATACTGTGTGCTACTATTCAATAACGCGTATTACTGTACTTTTACTACCGAGTGTTTCAACAGTTAACGGTAAAACTTCCGCCATTATTTTTAATAAAATATTTTTGTCGTTTTCTCATTCCGATAATAATTCCGTTGCGGGGTCTACCAATGATTGTGCCGTTGCACGAATATTCCTTGTTAAAACGAATATTCCCCGACCAATCGAATATTATATAACGACTTGCGTACTTTGCAAAATTTATAAATACTACCCACAACTATAACATTATATCAAATCCACACCATAATATTCAAAAAATTATTTCGAGAAAATTAAATATTTATTCGTAATTTCGCCCTCAAAATTTACGTACGTACCTGGTATGCCAAAGAGGTGAGGATACCTCAACTTCATTTCAAATTCTAACTCTTAAGGTATAACCTTTGAGTGTTGAATACGATTCTTCTTATCCAAGATTTTAACACGTATCTCCTCAAACGTTAAATCATCCGCTATCTCGTCCGGTTCTAAATTAATAATGTGGTTCGGGTCGTCCACATATTTACGTAACATCGATACGTTAAAAACGTTATGAACACACGACATACTTTGCGGTAAAATGAGTCTATAGGCCACAGTTCCTACTTCATCGAGGATTTCAAATGGGCTAATTAAATTGAGGGTTGAGATTTTCTCTCTTCGTGGATTCTTGCTTCTAGAATAACGCCCTCTTGAACCTTCTTCTTCACATTCATTAGCTCTGAGTATGTAGCTTGAGCGGCTTTAACTTTATCGATTAAAGTCGATTCTACTCGTATATTCTTTATCTTCACGTGGGTCCCTAGAGTCTTTAACTCTATCTTCATCACTTGTAAGTTATACGAAATGAGTCTTTGTGTTAACAACATCGCACTCGTAAACGCATTCGATCTTCTACTCAACACGTCAGCTACCACATTCTCTTTCCTATAATGGTATTGAATGGTACGATCGTAATCTTCAACAGCTCGAGTCAACGTCTTTGGCACGTTATATGTTCGTTTTCGTTGAAGAAATATTTGAGGGTTTTAGAAATGGGTTTTTTACTGGGGTCAATACAAAATTCGATTTCACTCTAGGGTAAAGACCAAAATTTTTTAAATAAAAATATCATTCAAAACAAATGAATTTCCTTGGATATTTATTATTTTATGAAATAGGAATTTCCTTTATTTAGGTAAGTTGATTTGATTAATGTGGATAGTTAAGGGTTAAATATGCAAATATTTCAAAATAAGCAAGTGGTTATAAAATATTCATTATCGTTGGGGAATATTTGTTTGGTGGTGGAATATTAAATCTTTGTCGAGGAATATTAAATGCAACAGTAGTGACCATGTGTGGCCCCATAACGGAAAGTGATTGGATGAAGAAAACGACAAATATAAGTTGTTTTTAAATAACTAGCAGGCGTAGTTATTCTGAGATTATCTTATTGGAATACCGGTGGTTAAAACACACTACTGTCGCGTTGTTGAGCGATAGCACTGCGGTATTGCACCAATTATTGATTCTTACGTGAAGGCACTACTCAATAATGGTTACGATAATTCTTGTTCGATTATTTTATTGAGTTAATAATTCTTTGCGTTGATATTTTATATTCTTTGTTGTTTGATAATTGTCATTATACGATATCTTTCATTATCGAAGCAATAATTCATATTATCTGAATAATATTATTAGATAACATTATTGGCAATGTCTAGAAAGTTACATCTAAGGAGAGGTTTGGTCACCTAATTGCGCGCTTGATGAAAGAAATTCTTATTGGAAAGCCCCTCTTTCTGAGGAACTGCACGGTTGTCAATATTGTGATTACATAATATTATTTGTGAATAATTAATTATTGATTTATATGATGAGGAAAATATTGATTTTATGTGGATATAGATGGAGAAAATTTTTAAAATGACAATTGTTGAAAATTAATATTTTATCTTTTTACGATAAAATAATTCATTTAAATATATTATTTTAATAATATATTAACGGTGATATTTTACAACGAATGTGGGATATATGAGTATCTGAGGAGGAAGAGTATTTTTGTTGCAATAAATGTTTAAAACATGTTAAACATGTCGGTGGATCCCATTTATTGGTGAAATTTGATTATAACTTTATAAAATCGCTTGGTTTGTGGATTTGGTCAATTTCTATTTGGAATTTGAAAAACTTTCTTCTGCAAAGTTGTAGAGAATTGAATTTCCTATAAAAACTCATGAGATTCAAATTTTCTGATGAAAGGGCTATTTATTATGAATTATTGAAGTTACGAAGCTCAAAATAATTAATTTTGTAAGTTTTAATTATTTATTTTATGAAAAACGTTTTTTATCATTTCTTTCTAGAAGGTGGCATGTGGGAAATGCTAGGATCTGAATTCTATGGTTGGCGTATGAATTTGATATATATATATATATAATTTATTAAATTTTACTAACTTTGGTGTTCTAAGCAATTTCTATAAATAGGGTGCTTAGGTTAGAATTGAAAATCACACCGAAAACTGAAGTTTTCTCTCTATATTATCGAGCGTATTCTTGTGAGTATTTTGAGTATACTTTGAGTATTGCTATAGGGTGCAAGTCAAGTCATAGCCTATGTCAAGTGTTTAATTTAGAAATCTTGATCTTTCGAGGTAAGGGATATTATTTTTTTTTGTAATGATATTATTTCTTCAATATCATTATCTTTGAAATGTTGATCTGAAGTTTTATCAAATTTGGAACTTTTTCATGTCGGAGTTTACTATTCATGGGTTCTTATTCATGAGTTCTATTCACGAGTTCTTATTAATGAGTTCTTATTCACGAGTTCTTATTCACGAGTACTATTCATGAAGCGTGAAGATGTTTTTGTGGAATTTCTATCTTTTGGTGTCGGAGTTACTATTCACGTATCTGGCACTATTCACGTATCTCACTATTCACGTATCTGACACTATTCATAGAAAATAAAATTTCTTCTTTTGTCCAAAATATCTATTACGGATACTAACTTTCTAATTGTATCCATGTTTTGATCATTCTTGAATTTTACACCACTATGATTATTATTTTTGAGGTATTTTTGGGCGTGGATAAAACCAAATACTGAATCCTTAATCCTTAATCCTTGTCATTTTGTTTCAATTGGATTCGTTTCTTTAAAAATATTTTTCATCATCCTCAGTCTTAAATGATGATATTATTGAATATCTTTGGCTTGTAGTGCAAAGATGAATGATTTCTGAAGAATATCTTTGGCCTGTAGTGCAAAGATGAATAGGTATTGAGATGAACATGACCGATTGATTAATATCTTTTTGGCACATAGTGCAAAGATGAACACGGTGTTTAAATGAACATGACCCGGTGATGAATATCTTTGGCTGTAGTGCAAAGATGAATATTTGATTCAGGATGTATATTGATTGATGTTACGAGGATAAAATATTGATGATGGTATTAAATTCATAGATTATAGTAGATTTCATTCTCTACGTAACTCTTACATGAATTATTATTTCATTGCTATAATATTGATCTGAAACTTGTTGTACATTGTATTATCAGTTTTTCCTGTTGAAGACTAACGATAATTTGTTGTATATTATCTTAGTCATAATATTCTTTCTTGGGCTAGTTGAGCTCACCCTTTTCCTTGTTGTTCCATTTTTCTTCTCGGGAGGCGAGAATGTAGCGAGTACTTAGTCGGGGTATGGAATGAAGGTTCTAGAGAGAGTTGTTTAGTAGTCCTCACCATTTTGTGTAAAATAATGAATCAATAATTATGATGGGGATTTATTTGAGTGTGGATATTGTCTAGAAGACAATATTATTTTTAAACTCACAATATATATTGTTAAGTATTTCACCACGACATTTGTATTATTGAAGTTGTAGTTTGCTTTTTTGTACCATGTATTTGGCGACTCGAAATGGGTGTTGTGTATACCTATTTTTTTGGGGCGTCACGGTTAATATCGAGCTTAGGGATATGATCTCTGGCGGAGATCGGGAATAGAACTAGGAGGGAGAGCGAGTAAATCCTTCGCTAGTGTGTCCTACCTAAGCTTATTTGTTAGTTGGTCGATATATAGGGATATTATGTGATATATTGATTTCCTTAATTAACCCTTGTTTTATGGCGGTATTTGAGAATGTCGTTGAGAATATTAACGATTAGAGTAAATGAGGCCGTGGAGATGCTGTACTTTACAGCGAGGAGAACGTGCAGCGACAAGTGGCAATGTTCCTCCTGTGAACAACACCACCTGAAGCGAGATGATGAGCAGGGATGTTTAGAAGCTTTTTGCGATTCATGCAAAATCGAACGAGGAGACTTCGTGTTCAAAATCTGAGGAGAAATGATAGCAATTCACGGGTGGTCACGATGACGATTCAAAGAGTTGGGACCACGAATTGCAGGAAGCGGGATCCGATTAAAGGCGGAGCGTGGGTCAAACAAATTACCAAGATATTCGATGTCTTGGGATGCGGAGAAACGAAAGTTCCATTCGCCACCTTTATGTTAAAATGGCGAAGCGATTCTTCTTGGTGGGAATCATGAAGCGTACCCATCCATTTTTTCGGCATGTCATGGGAGACGTTTGAAAGCAGTTCAATGACAAGTACTTCCACGAAAGTATTAAATCGTATGAAGGAAGTGGAGTTTATTAGACTAGGCGAGAATAACATGGCGGTGTCCCGATGCGAGGTGAAGTTCGCGGAGTTATCGGTTTGCACCTCATTTGGTGGAGAATGAGGAGCGTATGGCCGCGGATGTTTACGAGAGGTTTGAAACCCGACATACGTCGATATCTCATTTCTCATAAATTTTCTCTCTATTGGATGTTGTCAGCGAGGGCTCGATTGTTAGAAGCGAGATAACGAAATACGTTCAACCGAGGGACCATAACCGGGATCATCTAGAAGATAGCGATCATCGAATAACGATAACCAGGAGGAGAAAGAAGAATCTGAGACAAAAAGCGGTAACCACTCACGGGTGGTAATCGTGGCCATGAAAATAGAAGAAGCGAGTCGGGAGGAGATTTTAAAAGAGGAGATTCAACAACGACCATGTGAAGGCGTCGGTATGATAGCAACTAGTTTTAAGGGAGGAAGCGACCACCGGTCATATGCTACAAATCGGAAAAGAGGACATATCGGTCAAGCGCCTAGCATTCAAGGTATGCTATAATTGTGGAAAGGAAGGACATATCGCTCGAGATTATCGAATGGCGAAACCTAGTTCGGTGAGGACGGTGACTCAAAAATCGTCCCGAAAAAGTCAAAGTCAACGATTAGGAAATAGCGTTTGTTGTGGTGGTCAAAATCGAGGAACGACGAAGTTAGCACAGGTTAGTTAATTATAAATTCTTGCGAAGTATATACCTTACTAGATATTGGTTCTACCCATTCTTTTATCTCTCTTACTTGCGCTCAGCGTTTGAACTTGACTACGGAGAAATTAAACTTTGACCTATCTGTGGAGACTCCATTAGGAGAAACTTTCATTACATCCGTTGTTTAAAAATCTTGCTTGATTCAAGTTGGCACTATCACATTACACATTAACCTTATTTCTATAGAGATATTTGCTTTTGATGTGATTTTAAGGTTAACTACTCATCATGCCAAATTGATTGCTTTTGTAAGGTTGTTAGTTTTCATATTCTAAAGCAACTTTGTTATTGAATTCAAGCAATCAAACCATTGTAGTCAAACATTTTCATATCAAGCCATGAAGTCATTCGTTTATTACGGATGTCAAGTTTTCTTAGTCCATATTATGGATTTGAATAAAGACACGTCGATTTGAATAATATTCTGTTTGTTATTGATTTTTTCTGGCGTATTTCTGAAGAATTTCTTGGCTTACTCCCAAAGCTCGATATTAAATTTTGTATCGACTTTGAACCCGGTACAAAACTCATTTCTAAAATCTCATATCGAATGGCTCTATTGAACTTGAGTTAAAAATTCAACTATAAATTTGGTACTTGAGCCTTTATCTTGTGACTTCCTTTGTGGAATTCACCTAAGCGAGACTCTCTGTAGGGGCGTCATATTAGATGCGATAGTAAAGCGATAGGTGTCATTGTGACGTCTTATCCAAGATTGGGATATGAGTCACGATTGAGAGCAACCTAAGTCGATTATCGAAAGCGTAGCTTTCTAAGCTTAGTTGGTTATTATCGGAGATTCGTTGAAGGATATTCTCGAATCGCTATTCCATTAACGCTTGGTGACTCGTAGAGATACAAAATTGAATGGAAGCGAGGAATGTGGGAAGAGCTTGAAGAACTCGAGAGGAGACTCATTTCAGCACATGTTACGATCATGCCATCTGGAAAAGCGAGCGTGGTAGGCGGCGCGATGAGTAGAAGATTATATCGAGAGCGAGTGCGATGATGTCAAGTATCGCGCAGAGCCAACTTTAATAGAAAAGTTAAGGTTGCTCGAGCCACCGAATCCGGGTGATCGTATGAAGAAGAAAGTACAAGAAGGAGCTATTAGGGCGAGAATTGATGAAGAAGGAATACTTGAGTCCACTCTAGACTTTGTGTTCCTAACGACTCGATTTGAAGTACAAGATTATGATGGAGGCACACATCGCCATTTGCAATCCATCTGGAGTACCAAAATGTATTATGATCTTGACATACATTTTGGTGGAACAATATGAGAGAGAGAGATCGCGTAGTTTATCTCGAGATGTTTAACTTGTCAACGTGTAAAGGCGGAGCATCTTGTACCTAAGGGTCCATTGCAACCACTTGAGATTCCGGAATGGAAGTGGGAACACATTACTATGGATTTAGATTCTGGTCTTCTGCGGTTTCTCAAGACATCAATGCTATTTGGGTTATTGTTGATAGATTAACCAAGTCTCTCATTTCTTCTGAATCTGAGAGACTTATTCCTTGAGCGTCTTTCTCGTATATGCGTAAATGAGATTGTGAGATTGCATGGCATGCCGGTATCCATAGTTTTAGATCGTGACCCAAGATTCACTTCATAATTTTGGGTTAGAAAGCTATGGACGCGAATTTCTGATTCGATTTGGCATACCATCCTCAAAGCGGATGGGCAATCGAAAGGACTACTCAAACTCTTGATGATATATTAAAACTACGTGTCCTAGATTTCAAAGGAAGTTGGGATAAGTACTTGCCATTGGTGGAATTCTCATACAACAATAGTTATTAAACAAATATAGGCATGGTTCCATTGAAGCATTATATGGGCCGAAAATGTCGTTCTCCAATATGTTGGGATGAGGTGGGTGAAGCAACATTGTTGGGACCCGAGTTTAAATGCGATATGACTCTACCGAAAGATCCAAATGATTCGACAACGTATACAAAGCGGCACAAGATCGACAAAAGAGAGTTATGCGGATCTTCATCGAAAGGGCGTGGAATTTAATATCATGTATTGTTGCGAGTTGCTCCATGGAAGGGAGTTACAAGATTTGGGAAGAGAGAAAGCTCAATCCACGATTTATCGGTCCATTTCAAATTCTTGGCCAGAGTAGGAAATGTAGCCTATAGACTTGCGTTACCTCAAAGGTATGTCTCGTGTTCATAATGTGTTTCACATATCTCATACTTAATAAAATATGTGAAAGACCGAACCACGTTATTGAGTTAGAACCGAGGACGAGATAGCGAAGACTTAACGTATGAGGAGGTACACATCAAGATGTTGGATAGGAAGGAGCATGTCCTACGCTGTGAAAGGTTATACCACAAGTTAAAGTTTTGTGGAGGAATCATGCTATAGAGGAAATGACACAGGGAGTTGGAAAGCGGAAATGAAAGCGAGGTATCCTCACCTTTTCAAAACACCAGTGCGTCGTCAATTTCGAGGCGAAATTTCATAAGGAGGGAGGTTGTAAGACCAAAAATTTTTAAATAAAAGGAATTTCCTTTATTTATTATTTTGAAATAGTAAGGGTTGATTTGATTAATGTGGATAGTTAAGGGTTAAATATGCAAATATTTCAAAATAAGCAAGTGGTTATAAAATATTCATTATCGTCGGGAATATTAGTTTGGTGGTGGAATATTAAATGCTTTGTCGGGAATATTAAATACAACGGCCTTGACCATGTGTGGGCCCATGTAACGGAAAGTGATTGGATGAAGAAAACGACAAATATAAGTTGTTTTTAAATAACGGTAGTAGTTATTCTGAAGATTATCTTGTTGGAATACCGGTGGTTAAAACACACTTATCTGCGTTGTTGAGCGATGCACTGCAGGTATTGCACCAATTATTGATTCTTACGTGAGAAGGCACTACTCAATAATGGTTACGATAATTCTTTGTTCGATTATTTTATTGAGTTAATAATTGCTTGCGTTGATATTTTATATTCTTTGTTGTTTGATAATTGTCATTATACGATATCTTTCATTATCAAAGCAATAATTCATATTATCTGAATAATATTATTAGATAACATTATTGGCAATGTCTAGAAAGTTACATCTAAGGAGAGGTTTGGTCACCTAATTGCATGCGCCCGATGAAGAAATTCTTATTGAAAGCCCCTCTTTCTGGAACCGCACAGTTGTCAATATTGTGATTACATAATATTATTTGTGAATAATTAATTATTGATTTATATGATGAGGAAAATATTGATTTTATGTGGATATAGATGGAGAAAATTTTTAAAATGACAATTGTTGAAAATTAATATTTTATCTTTTACGATAAAATAATTCATTTAAATATATTATTTTAATAATATATTAACGGTGATATTTTACAACGAATGTGGGATATATGAGTATCTGAGGAGGAAGAGTATTTTTTGTTGCAATAAATGTTTAAAACATGTTAAACATATGTCGGTTGGATCCCATTTATTGGTTGAAATTTGATTATAGCACAATAAAATCGCCCGGTTTGTGGATTTCGGTCAATTTCTATTTGGAATTTGGAAAACTTTCTTCTGTAAAGTTATAGAAATTGAATTTCCTATAAAAACTCATGAGATTCAATTTTTCTGATGAAAGGGCTATTTATTATGAATTATTGAAGTTACGAAGCTCAAAATAATTAATTTTTGTAAGTTTTAATTATTTATTTTATGAAAAACGTTTTTATCATTTCTTTCTAGAAGGTGGCATGTGGGAAATGCTAGGATCTGAATTCTAAGGTTGGCGTATGAATTTGATATATATATATATATATATATATATATTTATTAAATTTTACCTTTGGTGTTCTAAGCAATTTCTATAAATAGGGTGCTTAGGTTAGAATTGAAAATCACACGAAGCTGAAGTTTTCTCTCTATATTATCGGCGTATTCTTGTGAGTATTTTGAGTATACTTTGAGTATTGCTATCTGATTGCAAGTCAAGTCATACCTTTATATCCTGGTGTTTAATTTAGAAATCTTGATCTTTCGAGGTAAGGGATATTATTTTTTTTTGTAATGATATTATTTCTTCAATATCATTATCTTTGAAATGTTGATCTGAAGTTTTATCAAATTTGGAACTTTTTCATGTTACGGGGTTACTATTCATGGGTTCTTATTCATGAGTTACTATTCACGAGTTACTATTCATGAGTTCTTATTCACGAGTTTCTATTCACGAGTACTATTCATGAAGCGTGAAGATGTTTTTGTGGAATTTCTATCTTTTGGTGTCGGAGTTACTATTCACGTATACTATTCACTATTCACGATTCACGTATCTGCACTATTCATAGAAAAATAAAATTTCTTCTTTTTGTCCAAAATATCTATTACGGATACTAACTCTAATTGTATCCATGTTTTGATCATTCTTGAATTTTACACCACTATGATTATTTTTGAGGTATTTTTGAAGTGGATAAAACCAAGTCTGAATCCTTAATCCTTAATCCTTGTCATTTTGTTTCAATTGGATTCGTTTCTTTAAAAATATTTTTCATCATCCTCGGTCTTAAATGATGATATTATTGAATATCTTTGGTTTGTAGTGCAAAGATGAATAATTTCTGAAGAATATCTTTGGCTTTGTAGTGCAAAGATGAGCAGTATTGAGATGAACATGACCAGATTGATTAATATCTTTGGCACATGGTGCAAAGATGAACAAGTGTTTAAATGAACATGACCCGGTGATGAATATCTTTGGCACATAGTGCAAAGATGAATATTTGATTCGGATGTATATTGATTGATGTTACTGAGGATAAAATATTGATGATGGGTATTAAATTCATAGATTATAGTAGATTTCATTCTCTCGTAACTCTTCTATGAATTATTATTTCAATTATGAATATTGATCTGAAACTTGTTGTCTATTGTATTCTATCGATTTTTCCTATTGAAGACTAACGATAATTTGTTGTATATTATCTTAGTCATAATATTCTTCTTTGGGCTAGTTGAGCTCACCCTTTTCCTTGTTGTTCCATTTTTCTTCTCGGGGAGGCGAGAATGTAGCGAGTACTAGTCGGGGTATGGAATGAAGGTTCTAGAGAGAGTTGTTTAGTAGTCCTCACCATTTTGTAAAATAATGAATCAATAATTATGATGGGGATTTATTTGAGTGTGGATATTGTCTAGAAGACAATATTATTTTTAAACTCATTAAGATATATTGTGTATTATTTCACACGACATTTGTATTATTGAAGTTGTAGTTTTCTTTTTGTACCATGTATTTGGCGACTCAGAATGGGTGTTGTGTATACCTATTTTGGGGGCGTCACATATTAACTTGTCACCGTTATTCACAACGTCCCCTACGAAAAGTTCGGCTTCGGTGCATTCCACACAAGGAAGTCAACAACGAAAGGATCGGGGCTCTTTACTTATAGCTTGATATGACAATGATTGACTTTAGTGGTTTGGTTGCTTGAATTCGCATAACAAGTTGGTTAGGAGTATGAAAGCTAACAACCTTACAAAAAGCATGATGAGTAGTTAACCAATCGATTCCTAAAATCACATCAAAGGCAAGTATTTTCAAAGAGATATGATCGACAGGTAACGTTAAAGTGTTGATTTGAACCAGATTTGTAAATAGTGGAGGTAACGAAGGTTTCTCCCAACAGATATATCAAAGTCTAACTTCTCTGGTGTTAACTTCAAACATTGAACACAACTAGGTGAAATAAAAGAGTAAGTAGAACCGGTATTTAACACAGTATAGACTTCACAAGAGTTTATGACTAACATACCCATGATAATTTTATTCAGGTTCCTCGTCACGATAAAAAAATGCTCTCTCTTAAACTACCGGCTTTGGCTTGTCTGGGACATCCTTTGGCATCACTATCCCAGCTGGAATTGACTTCACAATACGACAAAATCAAGCTAGGTGACCTTCTCTTCCACAATTAAAACACATTTTGGATTGTTGCGTACAGTTTGGACGGATGTGTCCCTCCTATCCGCATTTGAAACATACGACCGGTGGTTGTTCTTCTTCCATTGAACGGGTGTTGGTGCCGACGTCTTTACATCATTGTTGAACCTTCTCTTCTTGAAATGTCCATTCTTATTATTTTGGCCATGATTATCACCGAAGTGGTTACCATTTCTGACATGTTGATTCCCTCCATGCTTATTGTCACCGCTTTGATGACTGTTATCACCGGTATTATCATTTTGCTGGCCGCTCTCTTTTGGTTTGGTTGACTCATTATCGCGCTCCAATAACTGAGCCCTATTAACAACATCTGAATACAAACACAGTTTATGAAAAATAAGATATGGACGTATCTCCGGCTTCAAACCTCTTAAAAACATCCGCGTCATTCGCTCCTCATTATCGACCAAATGGGATGGAAACCGGGATAACTCCGCAAATTTAGCCTCGTATTGCGACACGGTCATATTGTTTTGTTCCAATTTGATAAACTCCACTTCTTTCATGTGACGAATACTCTCGGGAAAGTACTTGTCATTGAATAGCTCTTGGAATTTCTCCCAAGACATCTTGAGTGCGTCAGGCTGGGTACGTTTTATAGATTTCCACCAGTGATATGCCTCTTCACGCAACATAAAGGTGGCAAAAGGAACCTTTTGCTCCTCAGAGCATCCCAAGACATCAAATTTCTTGGTGATCTACTTTAACCATGTCTCCGCCTTAAGTGGTTCTGGCTTTCCCAAAAACTCTGGTGGTCCCAGCTCCTTGAATTTCTTAGCGGTGACCAACCGTGGGTTGCCATTGTTTCCTCCTGCATTATGAACAGGAGCCGTCTTCGCCTGATGTTGCATGAATTCTAAAAAGCTCCTAAACGTACCGTCGTTCATCAATTGATCAGTGTTGTTGTTTATAGGAGGATTATCACCATCCTGTTGCACATTGTCCTGATTATTGATATTTGGAGAATCAACAGTCTCCTATACTCCATTGCTTATCTCAACATTTTCAGATGCCATTTTCAAATACTGCCATAAAACAAGGGTTAATTAACATATCACATATTATCTATATACTCTGACCGACCAATAAAATACCAAATAAACTTAGGTAGGTCATACTAGCGAAGGAATTCCCCGTCTCTCCCCTCCTAGTTCTAGTCTCACATCTTAGCCATTGATCATATCCCTAAGCTTTGATACCAACTGTGACGCCCCTAAAATTAGGTATACATCACCCATCTTGAGTCGCCAGATACATGGTACAGAATTCAAATACAACTTAATAATACAACTGTCGTGTACAATACTACAAAACATAAACTGTGAGTTTGAATACAAATATTGTCTACTAGAGAGTATACAAACTCAAAAGGAGTCCTCATTACAATTATTATCACACTATTTCACAGAATAGTGAGGACTACTAATGCACCATCTAGGACCATCACTTTGTTCCCCGACTAGTCCCCGCTACGTTCTCATTTCTTGAAGAGAACAGTGAAAGAAAGGGTGAGCTTAACTAGCCCAATAAGAAATATTATGACTAAGATAATGCAGAATAAATTATCATTAGCCTTAAACAGTGTTAAACTGATACAATATAACAACATCAAGTTTAACTGCAGCGGAACAAGCAATCCATTAAAAGAGTCAAGTAGAGAATAAAATCTACTATCTTTTATGATTTAAAAGGTTTTCATCACTTTTATCATTGGGACTCGACAATAAATAATCCACATCATCGAATCACCCCTGCACTACGGCCAAGGATATTCTTTAGTATCACGACCACATTTATCCATGCACTATGGGCCAAAGATAATTGTGTTTTCATCAATGGTCCTGATCATGCCATAAAACAATTCATCTTTGCACCCTTGGCCGAAGAGAATCTATAGCCATAATCATACCAAAAACTGTCCATCAATGCATTACGGGCCAATGAGGACTTTTTCACATCATTTGTAACATTACGGTCATGATTATACCGAATAATCCCTGGTCATAATCATACCAAGTCCATCTATGCACTACATGCCACAGATGACTTTCAAAAAAATATAAACATGAAGATGATGACAATGATATAATAATTCAATAAAACAAGTTCAAGAATTAATTTATTCAGGAACTAATAACGTCCAAATTGTCACCATGATACTGCTTTGTAGAGTAAAATTCAAGAATGCTCAGAAGAATATTTCTATGAAAAGATACTGGATGAAGTGCAAATATCAAGGATATTCCACTAATTTCATGGAGTATAGAAGTCAAAACTTTAACCAACTGAGTATAATAAAGAATGGAATAACGAAAGAGATAACCATGCATGCGGTACTTTGCATAGACAGGTTATTCCAATAGAATAATAATGAACGGAACCAGGTCATGCGTAAAGCACAGACAGGATGTTCCAACAGAATAATAAAGAATGGAATAACAACAGATATCACCATGCATGCGGTACTTCAGATAGACGAGTTATTCTAACGTAATACTAATAAGGATTTAAATCGGTCCCACGTAAAAGCGTAGTACGAGGATATTCAACGAGTAATAATAATAAAGATTTTAACCGAGTCCCATGTAAAAAGCATGAACAAGATATTCCAATGTAATAATAAAGACGGAATCGGTCCGGCGTAAAAAGCCTGAGCGTGATATTCCAACAGAATAATAAAGACGGAATAATAGAAGAATGTCACCAAGTATAGGGTAGCCCGCGTATACATGTTATTCCAACAGAATAATAAAGAATGGAATAACATAAGTTCTCTTCATGAATACAAAAGAATAACACCCCTTACGAGTACAACAAATAATATTCCCTACCTTAAGAAGAAAAGTACTGGATATATAAGTAGTGAAGTAGCATAATACTTTCTTCTTTCTCTCTATAGTTTATCTCTCTAGAGTTTCAGTGAATTCGTAAGAAAATAATGAAGGAATGAGCTTCTATTTATCAAAAAATGGACTGCATAGTTACTAACTCATGAACGGTCCAGATTAATTTACTTTAATCTGACGGTCCTTATTTAAAGCAAAATCTTTTAAATAAAATATAATATATTCTATTTATAATCTAATAAAACGAATAACTTTATAAAAGATTTTACTATGCAAACACTATGCAGGCACTATGCATAATAAAATATAATATATTCTAATTATTGTCTAATAAAACAGATAACTTTATAAAAGTATTCTATTTTATATAAAAAGATTTTACTATGCAAAACACTATGCAGTACTATCTGAACAAGATGCATAATAGAATATAATATATTCTATTTATAGAATAACTTTATAAAAGTATTACATTTTATATAAAAGATTTTACGTATTATTACATTAATAATATCAACAAAAATTGAGTGGTTTATCACGTAAGCATCAATAATTAATACCGTGTGCAACTATGTAACCACGCGTATTACTGTACTTTTAACACCGGGTGTTTCAACAGTTAACGGTAAAACTTCCACCGTTATTTTCATAAAAAAGTATTTTTGTCGTTTTCTCAATTCGACAATAATTACATTGTGGGTCCACCAATGATTGTCTTGGTTATGCGAATATTCCCTGTTAAAATGAATATTCCCCGACCAATCGAATATTATATAACAACTTACGTACTTTGCAAAATTTATAAATATTACCCACAACTATAACATTATATCAATTTCACTCCATAATATTCAAAAATAATTTTATAGAAAATTCATCTTTATTCAAAAAGTTGGGGTTTTACATCGTACCTGGGAGTAAACTTTGATGCATATGTAAATTAAGTTTGAATTTTATATTATTGTTATTATTATTAGTATTATTCAGCTTATAGAAATGGTATCGTGAAGCACCGAGTTCGGGTTTCAAGTACCCAAATTTGGGGGCGTCACAGTCGTTCTATGACCTAGAATATACAGATGTGGTTAGTATTCTGGCTTTTTTCTAGTATTAATGGTTGTGAATTATCAAGACGAAAATGAAGGTTTTCCGAGAATGTTTGTGTAAAAACACTATTCCTCCAATTTCGTTCGGAGCTAGGGTTTGAATTCTGAGAAACGCGTAATAATAGAATACGAAGATAGTATGGAATATCCAATAATAATTCTGTTATGGCAAACAAAGTTTTTGCTTGCGGACGTAAAACCTAAGGGTTGGTGAAAGAGGTTTCCGAAAGGGAAATGAAATGTGCATAGTCATTTCGGATATTATACGTATGAAATACGAGTATTATACTAGTATAAATACGAGTATGGTATGAAGAATAGTATGACGTATAATATGATTATTGTATGAGTATTAGACGAAGAGAATACGTGAGTTATACGCGTAGAATACGAGACGTATTAATGGAGTATGAATTAAGGGTGTGGTATAATTTAATTGGACTTAAACCAATAGTAAGCCCAATGAATTAAGTGTTCAAGCCCAAGTTAAGGTCCAACATTAAGTTATGTCAAGCCCAATCCAAAAAGTAAACCGCGGGTCGAACGGATGTGTCATGGGATGGGTAAAACCCATGGGGCAACCCATGGGGTGTCAAAAATGAGAGGTGGGCCGGCCACTTGGCCATCAAGTAAAGTGATTGCTTGAGTTGGATTGTTATTGTTTTTACAAAGCTTGTCAATATATATTGAGAGAGAGAAAGAGCTAGAAACAATAAATCCTTCTACTTCCAAGCAAACCTTTATACGTTTATCAAGAACGTGAGTTACTTCAAAGGTAAATTCTCATAAACCGTAATCTTCATCTTTTTCGATTTCTTTCTCGTAGAAGAATCGTAGATTGGTGGACCATGTTTATTGATGAGATATAAGGATGTCTATTAATGATCAAATCATTGATAGGTCATAATCAAATAGAAACCATAAGTGTTTACGTAAGTTAAAAATCGTAGAAAGTCTTGAATGTGAACTTAGTTTTGGATGAACATTTTGAAAATCGTTATAGCTAAGGAATGTGCCTATTCTTTTGTTAGGATGACTATGATGAATCAATGGAGTTTTCCATTTGATTGGCTTATAGAACACGAGTAATGAAGTTATGGCAAATTTTGCGAAAATAGACGTTAAACGTCGATAATGTAAAAATCCCGGATTAAAGGTCAAAAGTTGTCGTGTGACTTGAAAATGCTGGTTTCCAATGTCAACATATGAGATAAGGTGATTAAAAGTCGTGGGCGAAATAATCATCGCATTCCGACTTATAACGAAGAAAACGAGTATTGAACGGTCGAAAACGTTAAACGAACGCTTAAAAATGAACTCAAAGGTGAATTCCGAGTTAACGGATTTGAAAATGTGAAATTCTTATATAAACACGTAAAGGATGTAATTTGTGACTTGTAGGCTTTTGAATGGGTCAATTCGGTGTAAAACGAACAAATTAGGAAGCCGGGAGTTTCGTAAGAAAAGTAAAATTATTTTGGCTAACTAGTGCAGACTTCGTGGTAGTAGCGCCAAAACCAAATACAAAGTGGTTTATGCCAGGCGCGGGACTTCGACCAAGTACCCTACTAACTTCATGTAAATACTTACCACTGCTAGAATACTAGGGATGTCGCACAGCAAGCACTTGACGAGAGAAAAATGTTGACCAAGTTAAGTTTTGTTCCATTTGAATGTAGACTTAAGGTAAGACATTGAAGGTACTTAATGTACATAATAAGACTGAACTTAAATCACTTATAAGGTAATAATGTAAGAAGATTTAGTAAGGTTTAATAGAAATTAAACAAAGAACGTGAAGACGTAATGAGTAAACCGTAAATGACGTTCAACGTTTGTACTTAACCAATAATGATCGAATATCGGTTAATAACGTAAAAACGTTAACGAACTGTAATGAAATATAGAAAGTCAAATTAACTTTAATAACGAAGTTAATTCAGATAAGGCATAGAAGATAAAGAAGTTGGTTATAGACAATAAAGTTAGTTTGTTTACTAATTACAATGTGATATGTGAATGTATCATGTAGATCTTGTAAAGACTGAGAATAGTTGAATTGTATATTCGAAGATGATTAAAGGCAAGTCTTTCTTAACACTTGCCTAACCTTTGTGTTAGCCAAGTTTTATGTGATGCATGTTATACAATGCATGAATGGTTTTAAAGAAAGATTCGATGCCTGTTTTAACTCGGCTAGACAAGTATTGAAGAATGAATGGATTTGTTTACCAGTCTGTTGATATAGAACTGTTAACGCTATCTTATGCCAAATATTTGGTACGGATGAGAAGGTAAGTTTGTCTATGTACAAACAAAAGTATTTTTCATCGCTTATTCGATGGGCATGCGAGGTTGCCAAATGTTGAACGTAAATACGTTTAATGTAAGAGTGTTGATCAACATAGAGTACAATAGGCTGATCACCTAGAAGTGCTCGAAAGTAAAGACGGGTGGATGGCCTTAGAGCCGGATATCCTTTTCAAGTATGAAAATGAAAAGAGTATGTTCATGGTCTATTGAACGGTTCATCATTCCTAAGCTATTATATATACTTTGGAATTATTGTTATGACATGAGAAGTACTAGTCAAATGTTTCATAGTGCTTCGTAGTTAATTGTTCAGATATGGAAATAAAGCATGTAATTGTTAATGAGATATTCATATGATTCTTTGTTAAGACTTGTTGAGCTAGTTATGCTCATTCTTGCTTGCACCATATGTTTGCAGCTAAAGCCGAACGAACTGAGAGTTCTAAGAGAGACAAAGGCAAGGCTAAGATGGACAATTATTCGTTCTGTATTAGACTAGCGTATTTGTATGTAATATATTTATGAAGAACAACGAATGTATTCGGTTATGAACTTGGGAAGGGATTTATTACAAATGTAATACAAAGATAGTAATTATACTCATTTTGTTGTTATCTCAATTGAATGATTGTATGGATTATTGTATCGTGGAGGACCATCTGTTGAGTTGGAAGATACCCGGATTTGGGGGCGTCACACATATTTTATCATTCTCTACCTATCAAATATGTACATGAGAAAAGATTCACCTTCTCACCATATACATATTGATAGCACGACATATTATTCCAATGATTATCACTGTAATAACTAAGTAGTCACGAACCCTTTCCCACTCAAAGGTTCGTACTGCTAAGCTGTCACATAAGTCCTCAATCGATATCTTATAACTTCTTACTTTCTCTTTACTTGATACGAATTTTCTTTAATTCGTATACTATCCTTTATAACTCTTCTAAGTTATTCTTCCTGTACTAATTCATAGTACCATTCATTTATAGCATTAGCTATAAATCATTCATCGTTTAACATAACAACTATTATTATGATTCAATATGATCACGTAGTGATCTTCTTCCTTAATCGTTTAACTCAACAATCTTCTTATCCTTCTCTCTACGATTATAGTCTTATGTACTCATACCTAAGATTTATAACCTATCAGCTCTGATACCACTCTATAACGCCCCAAAATCCGGTCTATCTTCACACCTGGATTTCGTACGTCACGGTCCCACTTCATTCCAAACATACATCATTATATAGCTAAATTTAAAAACATACATTCTCAAATCCTTGGTTCTAATACCTTATAACCTCATTCATTACAAATAATGATAATTACATTATTCTTTACATCTTACAATAGTGACTTTTATCTGCCCCAAGGATACATAACAGTTCATTAAACTAGTCTATAGTTTAATTAAACTATTCTACATTAGAAGTCTTCGCTTGATCTACACGCTCATTCATCTACTGAATGGAACTTCTTCTGGATATTGATCAACTTGATCTTTACGGGATCCTTAAATTGTTCTACTCATATGCTTAAAATGTTTTTCATTTAAAGAAAGTGTGAGCATTCAATTTCTCAACAAGTCATATCAGTTGAATAAACAACTTCAAGAATTTAAACATTCTTTTAAAACTTCAATAACCGAACAAAGGTTATGAATCAGCTTGAATAATAGGAATAAACTTTGATTCCTATCATTTTAAAACATTAGTCACATTCACTTTGAAATACATTCATTCTTCTATCTTTTCTACACACATCCTGTCTAGCTAGAATCATTAGCACCGACTTAACAATAACGGTTCATGTGTAAACACAACATTCTCATATTAAACAGTTCAATCACAGAACAGTGCATCTCATAGAAACACCGAAGTGTTCAAATTGTGGCACAAGACCTCATACATTCTATCACCTTGTACATATATCGCACACATGCACATAGATAAAACTTCTCATGTTCAACATCTGAGAAGTTTAAGAAACTAGCATTCATATTAAATATGAATTAAGTAAGGAAACTTGCCTTACGCACAGCTATAACTTACAGTTTACGCTGAGCTTCTCATTCCAATCCCTATATAACCCATAAGGAAATAGCACATACACCAATTAGTGTCATATACTTGACTTACGCATTGGTTTACTTAACTTTACTTCTCAGCGTTCGCGTTCTTGTAATCTAAGTTTACGCGACCAACTTTCTTTACTGGTTTACAGCTTCATGACATACGGGGATGTCTTATTCCTACGATCATCATCTTTGATGATTTACATTCTTATCTTCTTCTTAAAACTCTTCTAGGACTCAGCACACATCGCGTCTCTGCTAGTAGTCCATATGGTACTCTGAGTGGTTTCCCACAAATAACTAACAAACTAGTTTCCCGTCTCGTCTACACTATCTTTCACAGTGAGTTAGATTGGTTACAAGTTTTGTATATACCTCCGCTCTCTGAAGGAATTGTTTAGCCCAGCTCCCATATGTCAACCATCAAAGATTACGATTGTACCACAACCTAAACTTAACTTAACTTACCCGAACCATTAAACTATAATGTTTGTTAAGTCGATTTCTCATTCCTTATGGCTTTCTGGAAGCTAAATGGCATACCTCGGGATTCATTCTTTATCGTCTAAGTCATACAGTCTTTTGTATACTCAGAACGCTCATTCAATGTCAATACTGTTTGTTCATAGCATTAAGCATTTTACATTACCTTATTCATATCTTACAACGTCTGGTTTATTCGACTCGGAACGTTATCCAAGTTATACTCATTAACTCGGCTTCTTTACGTTATACGCCATTGTCTTTAATTCCGTTTCTTTCGTCGCTCATAGGTTTAGTCATCATTCTTCATTACCTTACGGTCAAACTATACACGACGTGTACGTTCTGCCCGTTTAATATTCGCGTACACTCAACCCTTACGTCGGCTAGAGTGTTTAACGCTTACTTCATTCTAACATTCTCAATCCGACTCATCTTCGTACTTTTATTAATCTTATTACTGTTCGCTATGGCTTTCCTGATAATTCATATCTTACTTACTACTTTCATCAACGTCTAAGTCATACAACCAATGTATACTTAGAACGTTCGTTCGACGCGAATATGATTCATGAGAATCGTTTACGTATTCTACATTCACGTTGTTCATCTCTTAATCTCTCATTCAACCTTTACCCAAGGTTTTAATCGCTTTCATTCGTTATCCATTACATGAACCCCATGTTCATTATTCGTTCTTAATGTCGAAGCCATACGGTTTGTTGTATGCTAAGACCGATCGTTTATCGCAATTACGTTATGTTTACATTCTTTGTCTTTTAATCCCGTTCAACCTTCATTAAAGGTTTAAATTCACTTGATTAAGTGTTACATTAGGTGAACTATATGTTCTTTATCTTTCCTTATACACTTCCGCTAGGAGTTGAACAATTAAACTCTCTTCTCTGGGTCTTGCTCTGCATCGGCGCTGCGGCACTAGTTCCTTCCTTTCTTCTAGCACTGTAGCGCCACTTACCAGTAGTTGATTTCCTGAGTTGGCGTTGCGGCACTGCCTCTCAAGGCTTAACTGGCGCCAGGCCTAAAACTTTGAATTTTTTTTTCTAAGTCGTGAAAATGTTTGAGACACTTACTTCACAATCTCATAACTTATTCGTTATAACTCGGAACGAGGTCATTCCAAAGTCATTCTCTTCCTTATCTTACATACTTCAACTTCCCTTGGACAGAAATTTATTCTAAATCCGTTAACATGTCATTCAATTGGCTTAAATTCTTCATTCGTTTGTTTTACGTTATTAATGTTCTTCGTCCGTTCGTCCGTAATTAGGTCATCCAAACTCAGAACACATTCGTTCTTGAGTCCACGACTCACATTTTCTACGTTCTCTTACATTCTTATGAAACCCTACACATTCAGGTTCATTTACATACTTTTTACTTCTCATTCGTCTTTTACAAAATTTTTGCCATAACTTCGTTATAGCTAAGTTCAATCCATTCTTTATGAACATTTCTATCGTTAACCAAGCAATAAGCATCTAACTTATACGCGATGGTTTTAAACTTGTCCATCAACAACAAGTTATATCTATGATGGTTTTAAATTTTTCCATCAACAATGTTCTTCGTGTTCTTCGCGTGTTCATCGCGTTCTTCATTCGTTCTTCATTTTTAATCGATATTTTGATTTTGATTTTACTTTTTCTTGGAATTTGATGTTATAAAATACCATTCCATAATAATTTCACCGAATCGTTTATATGATTCATTCGAATCATTCAAATTTATAAAATAAACTTCTAATTCTTATTTCTTCGTTTTCTCATGATTTCAACCATATGAAAATCATTCTTAATATCCTTTACTTCTATTCTCATTAAGCTATGTTTTTAACATAGAAAACTTAAAAGAAAATTTATATTATAGGTTAGATTTTCAATACATTTCTTCTTTAATCTTCTTTCGTTGGACAAAATTTGCACTCGGGCTAGCTTTTCCTCTTCCTTTTCCTCCTCATCCGAATTCTCTCTCTCTCTCCCAAGTGTTGGTGATTTTCAAAATCACCAACAAATGAGTTAAGGCTCTCTTTTATAGAAAACCAAGGCTAGGGCAAAGTAGTCATTTCACCCCTAAAATTACTATTCACACCTCCTTACCAAACCTCCTTACTATTCATAAAGCTTCTCTTGGAAGCTTCGTGCTTCTGTCTTGTGGGATTCGTCCGACAGTTCAAAAAACTGCAATTCTTGGAATCCAAATATTTTTGGATATTTCGTCTTTCCTTTATAGATTAACTTTTACGCATTCTTCGGAACTCCTAAAAATTGGAAAACACTTTTTGATGATAAGCGTTTTCCTTCACGTTTTCTCCTAACGTAGTTATACGAATGAAAAGTACATAACATTACTTTTCGTCGTTTTTATTTCGTCTGATTTCTGCACGTTTTTCGAAAAAAAACTTTTATCGGCTCACTTAGCATTTCATGATATATTATCGTCAAATCTTTTGACGGAATGTCATTTCGACATACCGAACTCTCGGAAAGGCTTAGGTTATTCAAACCTTAAGCCTTAGGTTTCGTCGGGTGAATAGTGCCTAATTTTTCATTTTCCTTGGAAATATTTTTATTCCCGGAAATATTTTATTTTCATCTTGAAAATTCTTATTCGTTCAGTCTAGCTCGTAGCCAGAATCCTCCCGTCTTATAATCATTCTAGGTTCTAGAACAATTAATTAACACATAGCACATAATATTATTAATAAAATTTTATTTTATTAATAACTAATTCTTTAAACTTAATTTCTGGAGAATATGATTTTTCGGGTCGTCACAAAAGACAAGGTAAGCATACCGCATTTAATAAGACCCATACATTCATGCATCCAACTAAAATAAAATCTAATTACATTGGTCAATAGTCCATAATCAATCCCATTTATTATCATACACATCAACATATGCATTAATAAATAAATTCATCTCGTGAATAATAAATCCATTCCATATATGCATCGATATCAATTTAATGGGCAATTTCAAATTTATTAAAAATCTAATTTTGAAAAAAAAATAGACTCCTTTATTTTAATCAAAATTTAAATCATAATAAATTTCTTTATTTTATTTTAACAAATTTTTGAATAAAAATAAACTCTTTTATTTTTAATCAAATTTCATATAAAATAAACTCCTTTATTTTAATTAACAAGAATCCAATTTTAAGTACAAAATAAACTCCTTTATTTTAACTTAAAATTGCTAGAAAAATAAAAATATGTTGAATCTATTCCTTATTAAAATTAAACATCTTTAATTTTAGGAAACATGGAATCCTATTCCATATGTGAATAAACTCTTTTATTCTAGGAAACATGGAATCCTATTCCTTATCAAAATTAAACATCTTTAATTTTAGAAAATATGGAATCCTATTCCATATGTGAATAAACTCCTTTATTCTAGGAAACATGGAATCCTATTTTATATTTGAATAAACTCTTTTATTCAAACAAACGTAGAATCCAATTCCAAGTTAATATAAAACTCTTGAATAAATTTTTATTTAAACTCCAAGTTAATATAAAACTTTTATTTTAATATATTCCAATTCAAAATAAATAATTTATCTTACTTAACATAAATATTAAAATAAAAAGTTTCAAAATCTGGTGTCGAGCGTAGACAGAACAGGAAAAATTTAGGCCTAGAAAATTCGATCTAATCGCATATCATACATATATGGAATCAACAAGATCGATAATTAGCACAAAGTTTGGCTTTGATACCACTGTTGAGTTTATATATAGTGCGAATATGCAATATATCAAATTACACAAAAGGTGCGAAAGCGCGATAAAATATGAATTTAAAATTTTCATACAAACCCATCACCAAGATCATACTATGTGCATAATTATCAATCAATAGAAAAGAGATGGAGAACAGATTCATACCCTTGTAGAAACTAGTTTCTTTCGGTATGAGTTCACCTCTAATCCTTTTCGCGTTCAACTTGAATCCATCGGGTTTGATTTCTTCCTTTGATCAACGTTAGTTACCCAAGTGTTTGGCCTCTAGAGGTGATCCACCAAAGAAGAACAAATATTCAAGAAGATGTGTATTTTGGCTCAAACCCTAGTTTTTCCTATCTCTATAGAAAAGGGGCGTACTCTCCAACAATTGGAATCACGTATCTCACACACACTAATATCTGATATATGACACCTCTTATAAAGATATCAGTTAACCTATTTTAATATAATTAAAATAGGGTATTATATAATTAATTAAACTTTTTTAATTAATTAGGCTCCCTAATCTTTTTAGGGATAATTAATTAAACTTTTTAATTAATTTGTCTCATAATCTTATTAGGAATAAATGAGAGTACTAATATTAAATTAATTCCCAAACTCCTTTAGAAATTAAAATAATTGTAATTGTAATAATATTAATAAGAATCCTCTTATTAATTTATATTTAATATTCTCAAAATATTAAATAATAAATATTAAGCTATTTAATTTATTCTATCACCATAGATTAAATTAAATACACTTAACATATTATTACGATTATGCCATTAACTTCTTAAATAATTATTCTTCCTTTTATGGTGTGACCCTTTAGATTCTCAATATTAAACCGATTGTGAATAAATCAATTAGAACAATTCTAATCTTATTTAAATAAATAAATTAAATTATTAATTTATTTAAATAAATAATATTTATTCTACAATAGAAATAAGCCTTCATAGGGATTAATAACTTTTCAGATAATATAGATTTCAACATTAATCATAAAAGATGTTAGGTTTGTAATATTCATGGGCGCAATCAAATTGCATAAAAGTGCGGAAACGTGTAAAAATCAGAGTTTAAAATTTTACAAACCATATATCCGGATCACCCTTTATGCACAATTATTAATTAAACGAAGAATAAGAAATTATGAAATCATACCCTTGTAGAAACGAGCTTCCTCAGTGCGAGTTCACCTCCTACTTCTCCATGATCTCCTTGAATCCACAGGTTGGTTCCTTCCTTTGATCGATGTAAGCCACCCAGTGTATGGCCTCTAGAGGTGATCCACCAAGAGAATAATAATGATTCAAGAAGAAGGGATATTGGCTCAACCCTAGTTTTCTATCTCTATAGAAAGGGCGTACTCTCCAACAAATTGGAATTATTACGTACATCTGATATCTGATATAAGACTCCTCTTATAAAGATATCGGGTAACCTATTTAATAAAAATAAGGTATTATTTAATTAAACTCTTTTAATTAAATGGGCTCCTAATCTTATTAGGGACAATTAATTAAACTCCTTTAACTAATTTTCCCTCCTAATCCTATTATGAATAAATGAGAGTACTTATATTAAATTAATTCCTAAACTCTTTTAGAAATTAAAAATAATAATAATTGTAATAATATTAATAAGACTCCTCTTATTAATTTATATTTAATATTTCTAAAATATTAAATAATAAATATTAAGCTATTTAATTTATTCTATCACCATAGATTAAATTAAATATACATAACATATTATTACGATTATGCCATTAACTTCTTAAATAATTATTCTTCATTTTATGGTGTGACCCTTTAGGTTCTCCATATTAAACCGGTTTGTGAATAAATCAATTAGAACAATTCTAATCTTATTTAAATAAATAAATTAAACAATTAATTTATTTAAATAAATAATATTTATTCTCTGATAGGGATAAGCCTCCCTAGCGATCAACGACTTTCCGGATAATATAGATTTCAACATTAATCATAAAAAGAACCTTTGAGTGAATAGTTCTTGTACAATTCAATCCTTCCACCATCTGATGTCCCAATTAAATATAAGACGTGGAATTACTTTCAAGTCTTATTTTATTTAATTATATGTATTTCGATCCTTAAATGCACAACTCCAAATAATGCAAATTCTAATTTCATTCTGCCTTGGCCAAGGACTACTGGGTTGTCATTTATCGAATCACATAGGACATTTCTCTTCTTTTATTAGAAGTGGTAGATTCTTTATTGATCATACATTATCTCCATGTACAACTTATTATACCCAATCATACCCTTTGATATACCCTAAGGGTCTTAAGGAATAAGTCAAAGTATAACTCATCATACACAAGATACTATGATGATCTCAAGTCCAAGGATTACTTGTACTACTATCACTACAGGAATTCCTATTGACAGGCAAATAAAACTCCATTAGGTATTCCTTAGCGAGCCACGTTCAGTGAACTTATTCTCTAATAAGCACCTACATAATTTCTTTAGTGTCTCCACACAAATGATCATGAGATCAATCATCCTCATCCAATGAGCAAGCAACGTATGTACCAATCTATCCGGATTCACTAATCCCCAATTTAGTAATCCAATGATTGGGAACTATTTTAGTTTTAAGCTTTCTAAAATTTAGATCTCATTAGAATGATCATCATCATTATTCTAAAAGCATTGCTTAAAATTATGGGTTTATCACATATTATAAAACAAACATCATGTAGATAATTAAAAGCCTTTAATAAATTAATACTTTTTATTAATAAATGAATAAGATTGTTACAAAGTATATGCTTTATCATCAAACATGATTGGCTTGTGTGCATACTACTTTCAATCTCCCACTTGCACTAAAGCCAATCGCCGTTGTATCTTATACTCTTCTTCAAAGTGACGATTATCCATTTGTTGGATAAGCTTTAGTTAATGGATATGTAATGTTGTTCTTGAGAGTCCACCATCTCTATAGTGATTTCCCATCTTTCAATGATTCTTATAATCAAATGAAAGTGCCACAACACATGTTTAGATCCAAGATGAGACTTGGGAACTATTCTAGTTACGTAATGAACTTTTAATCCAAACAATCAACTTTGCGCTTCATTTATAGCTATATACTTTGTCTTTATCACTAAACCAAAGACAACTCTTTCTTTGTTTGGAACCTTTCCAATTCAACGCACCATTGTTCAAGGTAACACTTTACCTTAAAGTGGATTTTCGGTCTTCTTGGTTTGTCTGAAAAAACTTGAGTCTGTAAAGCCCTCTAGTTATAATTCAGACCCACCATGTATGCTCACATCCTTAGTGCCGGTTAAGAACTTTAAGATGTTTTTCACTGTCTTACAGTGATCTTCTCTAGAATATGACCGATCAACATCAGATCTCGTACATTTCATTTCATACATGATTGTCACTCATGCAACCTCTCTTTTCAAGAGTCTATGGGGACTATTAAGAGAGATACACTCCATAGCTCATCGACATGAGACATCTCTTGGAGTTTGCCATGCTAAACGACTTTAGCATCAAATGAATATACGTTCCTTGGGTTAAGTCGAGTATTCTGTTGTATCTATCTATATAGATTTATATCCCCAATTAAGATACTCTTCCAAAACATTCATGGAGGAATGTTTAGACAACTTTATCATTACTGATTGTAGCATTAGTATGTCATTCCTTATCCGTAGTATATCAACATGTAGTACTAGGAATGTCACGATGCTCCCACTGACCCTTTTGTACACACTAGGTTCATTCTTATTTTGATAAAATCAAACTCTTTTGATTTGCTTCATCAAAACAGAATGTTCCATTTTGAGAATATTGCTTCATCAATTTCTCTGAGTGTCTACAACTCTTAACTCATCGTATGTAATGGATCATCATCTTCTATGATCGTACCTCTCATCATCATCATCTATGATGAATCCATACCTCCTAGGTATCTTGATTACTATTCGATTCTGATTCGGTTGTGGTACAATAGGTCTATCTGCTGGGTTCCTTTTATTTGACTTATAGTGTTTTGTGGTTCTTGAACTCTTGAAGATCTATTATCCTCCCACTAGCCCTTGATGATAAACACCTTTATCTTAGAAGGCGTGTTTCATGAATAAACACCTTTTGCTAAGTAGGATTATAGAACATATACCCTAAACTTACTTTAGGATGTCCCACAAATCAGTACTTGTCAAATTTTGTCCCAAGCTTATCCTTTGAAAACTTTTCACATAAGTTGGACAACCCTTATCTTAACATACTTAAGATTAGGAATCCTCCTTGTCCATAACTTTTATGGAGTCTTGGGGCGGATTTTGAGGTTACCATTTTACGTGAGATATCTGACCATTTCTAGGACATGACCTGAGAGGATCTTTGGAATGTCGGTAAAATCATTATGGACCACACCATGTCCAACAAAATCGATTTTTCCATTCAAATACATCAATCAATTATTGCGTATCAGGAGGCGTCCATTATGAGAAAACCATTTAAGATGATCTAGAAACTTATTGCACAAGTATTTATCCCTTGATCTAATCAAAGAATCTAAATACTTTGCCAATTTGTTTCACTTCTGAATTCTTTGAACCTTTCAAATAATTCACACTTGTATTTTAGCAAATACACACATTCAACTCTTTGAATGATCATCTCCTTTTCTTATACTAATTTGTTCAATATGCAAAATTATTTTCATGTAAGTGAAGTATACAAAATTTATTAAGTAATATTCGATTCTATACAAAACATTATTATTATAAATAGAACAACAATTGTTCTTAATTATAATACCAAAGTTTTCATTGTCCAACAATAAAATGGAAATAATGTTTTCAACGAGAACTAAAATACAATAACAACTTATTGACTTAATAGATTTGCCGTAAGGCGATCTTAAAACTATAAGTTTCTATGGCTAATGTTGCAACCTTTGCTTCATTTCCCACACATAGGATTACTTATCTTTGTTTAACTTTCTACTTACGCTTGATCCTTCATAAATCTATATTTATGATAACCAAAGTCGGTATCCAATACCCAAGTAGAACCTTGACTTAAAGAAAAATTTATTTCAATCATGAACAAAAGCGTATTATGTAACAAAACTTCACTAAGCTTCTTTGGTTAGCCACTACTGCAAGATGCTTCTCATGATTTCTTTCCGGTGTCCGAGCTTATTGTAGTGGAAACAAGCTCCTTTGCTATCCGTATCGGTTTTGTTCTTATTATCCTTTGTTTATGCCTTTCTATTTACCTTCTTTGAATCGTTCTTCTTTTTCGGAAGATCCTTTGGCCCTACCAAGTGAGACTTTATCTTTCTTGGTTGAAAGTGACTCTCAACATTTTTCAATATGTTAAGCAAATCGTGAGGTGATATCTAGCTTGTTCATATGAAAAATTCACAACAATTAATGAAAGGAGTCCTGGGAGTGAGTGCAAGATCAAATCTTGGCTCAACTCTCCATCCATGACAAAACCAGTTGTCCTAATTGATCAATCAAATTGATTATGTTAAGAACCTTTTATGCGTACTATAGTGCCATTGGCCGTTCTAGATCGGAAGAGCTCCTTAGATATCGATATCTATCGGTCCTACTTTCCTCACCATCAACTACTTGATGTGCGGGAATATAGTAGAATCATCCATAGTTTCATCTTGTGTTGAAGCTCGTTACTCATAGATCACGAGCATGATGCATTGAGCCAATCATGCATCATCTTGCCACTTTCTAAAAGTAGCAATGTCTTCCTCGGAGGCATTATGCGCAACCATTCTTGGATATAAGTATTAAGGACATAAGATAGCTTTTCACCATGAGAACTTTTCTTAATTTTCTTAACCAATCCGCTTAATTCTGATCTCGATTAATTTAGCATCTAATATGCTTCGCGATGATAGTAATTTTAGACATTGTAAAATTACAGTAAATGAATTTGTAATTAACAACATTTTAACATACATTCTTTTATTAATTACCAAAATAATTTAGGTCTTGTTTTAAATTGGTATTTCCCACTATTTTCTTCAAACTATATTACCCTCACTTATATAGTTCTAAGCAAAATTTAATTAAAGATTAAGCTAGTGAGAATAAGGATCCCATTTCAAATGTATATAGCCTTGTGGTGACACAACAAACTATATATAAATAAATAGGTAGACAACTTTTGTCAATTACATCAACTATCAACTCCTTTTCTTTTGCCTCTTAGATTATTTTGATCAAGTGGTGGCACATCCGAATCAAAATTATCCAAGTTAAGTCCGACCTAGCACTCCATATATTCAAAAAGAAAAATATCATCCTTGTGGTGACACAACAAAACAATATTGTTCAATTTTCTTTATAAGCATCAAATGTGATAAATTAACATCTTAAATACTTAATACTTGCCTTGTGGTGACACAACAAACTCATATTAATACTCTATTAATTTTATCATGCTAGAAAGGCGGCGTTCGATATTCCAAATATCTTTGAACGCTTAGGACTTAATATAAAAAAATTAAGGGTTTGTTATTAATTTGTCTCATCTTGTTTAGCGTAGCATTTACATATATATATAAAATACGCATCATATTAATGAACATGCGAAGCATGTTTGCATAATATATAATATATATAGTATAAGCATGCACATATAGAATACTATATTCTACTTTGATTGATTATGGACTTTTATTCTAGTTTGGTTCACTAGAGCCACCAAGTGAACCAAAAGGTCAAACCCCCAGGGTGCAAGAAACAATATTTAAATATAACTATTACATTTAAACTCGGGCTCCATTACAAGCGGGTCTTCAAGCGCTCCTTGCTCCTTGATCTCTAATTCTTCAAAATTAATTCTAACTATTCCTATTACAAAACTATTTAAAATAAATAGAAACCTTGATCGCTGATCGAGGGAAGTACATAGGAGGAGATAGAATTTACATTAAGAAAAATTAGAGAAAGGCGAGTCTTGTGATTCCATTTAATAAAACCCATACATTCATGCATCCAACTAAAATAAAATCCAATCGCATTGGTCAATAGTCCATAATCAATCCCATTTATTATCATACACATCACCATATGCATCAATAAATAACATTCATCTTATGAATAATAAACATTTAATATATATATTGATATCATTTAATGGGCAAATTTAGTTAGTATAAAATCTATTTTTGAATCAAAATAAACTCCTTTATTTTAATCAAATTTAAATTAAAATAAAACTATTTTATTTTAATTTATCCAATTTTGAATGAAATAAACTATTTTATTTTAATCAAAATAAACTCCTTTATTTTAATTAATTATGGAATCCAATTCCATATATATATATATATATATATATATAAAAATCTTTAATTAAAATAAACTCTTTTATTTTAATTAATTATGGAATCCAATTCCATGTAAAAAAAAAAATCTTTTATTAAAGGAACCACAGATATTCTTTCCTATTCACAAATAAACTTCTTTATTTTGAATAATATGAAATCATATTTCATATCTAAATAAACTCCTTTATTTAAGGAAATTAGGATTCTCTTTCCTATTCACAAATAAACTCCTTTATTTTGAATAATATGAAATCTTATTTCATATCTAAACAAACTCCTTTATTTAAGGAAAGATGGATTTACTTCCCTATTCATAAATAAACTCTTTTATTTTAGGAAAAATGAAATCCAATTTCAACTCCAATTAGTTATCATGGAATCCAATTCCAACTCTAATTAGCTAGCATGAAATTCTAATTTTAAAATTAAAATAAACCTTTTTATTTTAAGATTAAAATAAACCTTTTATTTTAAAATTAAAATAAACTTTTATTTTAAGATTAAAATAATTATATATATATATATATATTCAATTTTAAAATTAAAATAAACTCTTTTATTTCAATATTAAAATAAAACTTTTATTTTAAGATTAAAATAAACTTTTATTTTAATTATAAAATAATTAAAATATATTATATATATATATATAAATATATATATAATATTTCGGTAATATATATATTTTATATATATAATATAAATTATGTTATATATATATCATATATATATATAATATAAATTACGTTATATATATATATATTATGAATCCGTTCAGCACTTTAGTTAACAAACAAAAATTAGTTAACAAAACAAAAAAAATGCATGCTTGAGTAATCCTGTTAACAAAAAACGTGTACAGCAAATAACTTGAGTAATCCTGTTAACAAGATAAGAGCCACGTGCATGCTTCAAAAAAATGAACTTGTAATATTCATGGGCGCAATCAAATTGCATAAAAGTGCGGAAACGTGTAAAAATCAGAGTTTAAAATTTTACAAACCATATATCCGGATCACCCTTTATGCACAATTATTAATTAAACGAAGAATTAGAAATTATGAAATCATACCCTTGTAGAAACGAGCTTCCTCGTGTGCGAGTTCACCTCCCTATTCTCCGCGATCTCCTTGAATCCACCGGGTTTGGTTCCTTCCTTTGATCAATGTAAGCCACCCAAGTGTATGGCCTCTAGAGGTGATCCACCAAGGAATAATAATGATTTAAGTCCTAAGCGTTCAAAGATATTTGGAATATCGAACGTCGCCTTCTAGCATTATAAAATTAATAGAGTATTAAATATTTAATATGAGTTTGTTGTGTCACCACAAGGCAAGTATTAAGTATTTAAGATGTTAATTTATCACATTTGATGCTTATAAAGAAAATTGAACAATATTGTTTTGTTGTGTCACCACAAGGATGATATTTTCTTTTTGAATATATGGAGTGCTAGGTGGACTTAACTTGGATAATTTTGATTCTGGATGTGCCACCACTTGATCAAAATAATCTAAGAGGCAAAAGAAAAGGAGTTGCATAGTTGATGTAATTGACAAAAGTTGTCTACCTATTTATTTATATATAGTTTGTTGTGTCACCACAAGGCTATATACATTTGAAATGAGATCCTTATTCTCACTAGCAAATCTTTAATTAGATTTTGCTTGAACTATATAAATGAGGGTAATATAGTTTGAAGAAAATAGTGGGAGATACCAATTTAAAACAAGACCTAAATTATTTTGGTAATTAATAAAAGAATGTATGTTAAAATGTTGTTAATTAAAAATTCATTTACAGAATTTTACAATGTCTAAAATTACTATCACTGCGAAGCATATTAGATGCTAAATTAACTGCAGACCAAAATTAAACGGATTGGTTAAGGAAATTGAGAAAAGTTCTCATAAATTCAAAAAGCTATCTTATGTCCTTAATACGCCTATCCTGCAAATGGTTGCGAATGAATGCCTCTGAGGAAGACATTGCTACTTTTAGAAAGTGGCAAGATGATGCACAATTGGCTCAATGCATCATGCTCGCATCTATGAGTATGAACGAGCTTGTCAAGATGAAACTATGGATGCTTCTACTATATTCCCGCACATCAAGTAGTTGATGGTGAGGAAAGTAGGACTAATAGATATCGAGATATCTAAGGAGCTCTTCCAATCTAGAATGACCCAGATGACACTTTTAAATGCAGGATAAAAGTCCTTAACATTATCAATTTGATTGATTAATTAGGACAACGAAGTTTTGTCATGGATGGAGAGTTGAGCTAAGATTTGATCTTGCACTCACTCCCCTGACTCCTTTCACAATTGTTGTGAATTTTTCATATGAACAAGCTAGATATCGTACCTCATTGATTTGCTTAACATATTGAAAATTGTTGAGAGTCACTTTCCAACCAAGAAAGATCAAGTCTTCTTGGGTAGGGGCCAAAGGATCTTCCTAAAGAAGAAACGGTTCAAAGAAGGTAAATAGAAAGGCATAAACAAAGGATAATAAGAACAAAACTGATATGGATAGCAAAGGAGCTTGCTTCCAAGGCAATAAGCTTTGACACCTTTGGAAAGAAACTCTGAGAAGTATCTTGCAGAGGCTAACCAAAGAAGCTTAGTGAAGTTTGGTTATAAATACAAATTTTTTCATGATTTAAAATAAAATTTTCTTTAAATCAAGGTTCTACTTGGGTATTGGATACCGACTTTGGTTATCATAAATATAGATTTATGAAGGGACCAAGCAGAAGTAAAAAGCTAAACAAATATAAGTAAACCTATGTGTGGGAAATGAAGCAAAGGTTGCTGCATTAGCCATAGAAACTTATAGTTTAGAATTGCCTACGGGTAAATCTATTAAGTCAATAAGTTGTTATTGTATTCCAGTTCTCGTTGGAAACATTATTTTCATTTTGTTGTTGGACAATGAAATTTAATATTATAATTATGAACAATTGTTGTTCTATTTATAATAATAATGTTTTGTAAAGAACTGAAATATTACTTAATGGATTTTGTATACTTGACTTACGTGAAAATAATTTTGCAAATTGAACAAACTAGTATATGAAAAAGGAGATAATCATTCAAAGATTTGAATCTATGTATTTGATGAAATACAAGTGTGAATTATTTGAAAAGTTCAAAGAATTCATAAGTGAAACAAATTGGCAAAGTATTAAGATTCTTTGATTAGATCAAGGAATAAATACTTGTGCAATAAGTTTCTAGATCATCTCAAATAGTTTTTCTCATAATGGACACCTTATGATACGTAATAATTGATTGATGTATTTGAAAGGAAAAATCATACCTTGTTCAACATGGTACGGCCCAAAATGATTTTACCGACATTCCAGTATCCTTCTAGGATCATGTCCTAGAAATGGCTGCATATCTACGAAAAGGTAACCTCAAAATCCAGCCCCAAGACTCCATAAAAGTTATGGACAGGGAGGATTCCTAATCTTAAGTATGTTAAGTTAAGGGGTTGTCCAACTTATGTGAAAATGTTTCAAAGGATAAGCTTGGGACAAGATTTGACAAGTACAATTTGTGGGACATCCTAAAGTAAGTTAAGGGTATATGTTCTATAATCCTACTTAGCAAAAGGTGTTTGTTACGAAACACGCTGCCTTCTAAGATAAAGGTGTTTATCATTGAAGGGCTAGTGGGAGGATTATAGATCTTGAAGAGTTCATGATCCACAAAACACTATAAGTCAAATAAGAGGAACCTGTAGATAGACCTATTGTACCACAACCGAATCATAAATCTGGAATAGTACCAAAGATACCTAAGAGGTATGGATTCATCATGGATGATGATGATGAGGTACGCATCATAGAAGATGATGATCCAGAGTTACATACGATGAGGTAAGAGTTCTAGTGTGTACAAAAGGGTCAGTGGGAGCGTCGTGAAATTTCTAGTATTATATGTTGATATACTACGGATGAGGAATTACATACCAATGCTACAATCAGTAAAGATAAAGTTGTCTAAATAATCCTCCATGAATGATTTGGGAAGAGTATTATTATTGGGGATGAAAATCTATATAGATAGATTTAAAAGGATGCTCAACTTAACCCAAGGAACGTATATTCATTTGATGCTAAAGTCGTTTAGCATGGCAAACTCCAAGAGATGTCTCATGTTGATGAGCTATGGAGTGTATCTCTCTTTATAGTCCCCACAGACTCCTGAAAGAGAGATCGCATGAGTGACTATCATGTATGCAATGAAATATACAAGATCTAATGTTGATCGGTCATATTCTGGAGAAGATCACTGTAAGACAGTGAAAAACATCTTAAAGTTCTTAACCGGCACTAAGGATGTGAGCATACATGGTGGGTCTGAATTAAAACTAGAGGGCTTTACAGACTCAAGTTTTTCGAGACGCACCAAGACGATCGAAAATCCACTTTAAGGTAAAGTGTTACCTTGAATAGTGGTGTAGTGAATTTGAAAGGTTCCAAATAGCAAAAGGTTCTTTGGTTTAATGATAAAGACAAAGTATATAGCTGTAAATGAAGCTGCAAGTTGATTGTTTGGATGATAAGTTCATTACAGAACTAGGAATAGTTCCTAAGTCTCATCTTGGATCTAAACATGTGTTGTAGCACTTTCATTTGATTATAAGAATCATTGAAAGATGGGAAATCACTATAGAGATAGTGAACTCTCAAAAACAACATTACATATCCATTAACTAAAGCTTATCCAATAGCAGGATAATCGTCACTTAGAGAAGAAGAGTATGAGATACCATGACGATTCACTTTAGTGCAAGTGGGAGATTGAAAGTAGTATGCACATAAGCCAATCATGTTTGATGATAAAGCATATACTTTGTAACAATCTTATTCATTTATTAATAAAAAGTATTAATTTATTAAAGGCTTTTAAATATCTACATGATGCTATTTTATAATATGTGATAAACCCATAGTTTTAAGCAATGCTTTTAGAATAATGATGATGATCATTCTAATGAGATTTAAATTCTTAGAAAGCTTAAAATTAAAATAGTTCCCAATCATTGGATTACTAAATTGGGGATTAGTGAATCCGGATAGATTGGTACATACGTTGCTTGCTCATTGGATGAGGATGATTGATCTCATGATCATTTGTGTGGAGACACTAAAGCAAGTATGTAGGTGCTTATTAGAGAATAAGTTCATCGAACGCGGCTCTAAGCTAAGGAATATCTAATGGAGTTTTACTTGCTCATCAATAGAATTCCTCAGTAGATATAGTAGTACAAGTGATCCTTGGACTTGAGATCATCATAGTATCTTGTGTATGATGAGTTATACTTTGACTTATTCCTTAAGACCCTTAGGGTATATCAAAGGGTATGCTTGGGTATAATAAGTTGTACATGGAGATAATGTATGATCAATAAAGAATCTACCACTTCTATTAAAAGAAGAGAATGTCCTATGTGATTCGATAAATGACAACCCTAGTCCTTGGTTATATGCGTAATGAAATTAGAAAGGAGTTTCTAATTTGCATTATTTGGTGTTGTGCATTTAAGAGTCGAAATACATATAATTAAATAAAATAAGACTTGGCAGAAATTCCATGTCTTATATTTAATTGGGAAATTGTATGGTGGAAGGATTGAATTATATTTGTACTATTTACTCAAAGGTTCTTTTATAATTAATGTTGAAATCTATATTATCCGGAAAGTCGTTGATCGCTAGGGAGGCTTATCCCTATTGTAGAATAAATATTATTTATTTAAATAAATTAATTATTTAATTTATTTATTTAAATAAGATTAGAATTGTTCTAATTGATTTATTCACAACCGGTTTAATATGGAGAACCTAAAGGGTCACACCATAAAAGGAAGAATAATTATTTAAGAAGTTGATGGCATAATCGTAATAATATATTATGTATATTTAATTTAATCTATGGTGATAGAATAAATTAAATAGCTTAATATTTATTATTTAATATTTTATAAATATTAAATATAAATTAATAAGAGGAGTCTTATTAATATTATTACAATTATTATTATTATTTTAATTTCTAAAGAGTTTAGGAATTAATTTAATATAAGTACTCTCATTTATTCCTAATTGGATTAGGAGGAAAAATTAGTTAAAGGAGTTTAATTAATTATCTCTAATAAGATTAGGGAGCCCCTTTAATTAAAAAAGGTTTAATTAAATAATACATTATTTTTAATAGGGTTACTTGATATCTTTATAAGAGGAGTATTATATCAGATATTAAGACGACTTTATAATTTCAAGAGTTGGAGAGTACGCTCTTTTTCTATAGAGATAGAAAAACTAGGGTTTAGCCAACCACCCATCTTCTTGAATCCTTCTTCTTTCTTGGTGGATCCCCTCTAGAGGCCAAACACTTGGATGGCTAACGTTGATCAAAGGAAGGAACCAAACCCGGTGGATTCAAGTTGAACGCGAAAAGGATTGGAGGTGAACTTGTACCTGAGGAAGCTCGGATCTTCTAGGGTATGTTTCTTATTCATCTTTTTCGTTTTATTAATAATTGTGCATAAAGGGTGATCCGGGTATATGGTTTGTAAAATTTTTAAACTCTGATTTTTACATGTTTCCGCTTATTTATGCAATTTGATTGCGTTCTTGAATATTATAAACCTAACAGTTTGGTCACCTAATTGCAGCGCATGAAGAGAGAAATTCTTATTGAAAGCCCCTCTTTCCTGAAGGCGCTTCGTTGTCAATATTGTGATTACATAATATTATTTGTGAATAATTAATTATTGATTCATATGATGAGAAAAATATTGATTTTATGTGGATATAGATGGAGAAAATTTTAATGTGACAATTGTTGAAAATTGAAATTTTATCTTTTTCTAATAAAATAATTCATTTAAATATATTATTATATTTTAATAATATAATAATGGTGATATTTTACAACAAATGTGGGATATATGAGTATACGAGGAGGAAGAGTATTTTTGTTGTAATAAATGTTTAAAACATGTTAAACATGTCTTGGACCCCATTTATTGACCGAAATTTGATTATAACTGTAAAATTGACCGGTTTGTGGATTTCTTGGCAATTTTTGTTTGAAATTCGGAAAAACTTTCTTCCTGAAAAGTTGTAGAGAATTGAATTTCCTATAAAAGTCGCGAGTTTTGAATTTTCCGACAAAAGGGCTATTTATTGTGAATTATTGAAGTTTTCAAGCTCAAAATAATTAATTTTTGAAGTATAAAATATTTAAAATGACAAAAACATTTTTGTCATTATTGTGGGTCTTGCATGTGTTAGAAGTGGCTGAATTCAGATCTCTAAATGTAGGCGTAGGAATAAAATTAATAAATTAATATTTTAATAAATTTTACGCTTTGGTGCTCTAAGCATTTTCCTATAAATACTTGTGTTTAGGTTAGAATTGAAAATCACACGAAACCCAGTTTTCTCTCTCTATATTATCGAAGCGTATCCTTGTGAGTATTTTGAGTATACTTTGAGTATTGCTATACTCTGGTCTGAGTTCAAGTCATAGCCTATATATCCTGTGTTTCAACTAAATCTTGTCTTGGTGAGGTAAGGGATATTTTTTTTTCAGAATGATATTATTTCTTCAATATCATTATGTTGAAATATTGATCTGAAGTTTTTTATCAAATTTGGAACTTTTGGTGTCTGAGTTACTATTCACGTATACGGCACTATTCACGTATACGACACTATTCACGAATACGGCACTATTCATCAAAAAATGAAAAATTTTCTTTTCGTCCAAAATATCTATTCTGGATACGAGCTTTGATTGTATCCATGTTTTGATCATTCTTGAATTTTACACCACTATAATTATTTTTGAGGTATTTTTGGACATGGATAAAACAAAGTAATGCAATCCTTAATCCTTAATCCTTGTCATTTTGTTTCACTTTGGATTCGTTTCTTTAAAAATATTTTCATCATCCTCAGTCTTAAATGATGATATTATTGAATATCTTTGGCCTGTAGTGCAAAGATGAATGATTTTTGAAGAATATCTTTGGCCCGTAGTGCAAAGATGAACAGGTGTTTAGATGAATATGACCAACTGATGAATATCTTTGGCCTGTAGTGCAAAGATGAATATTTGATTTCAGATATATATTGATTGATGTTACAGGGATAAAAGATAGATGATGAACTTTTAAATTCATACATAGAAGATAGTAGTTTGCATTCTCTACTTAACTCTTCTAATGAATTATTATTTCCACTGCGAATATTGATTTAAAAACTTGTTGTCTATTGTATTCTATTAGATTTTTCCCTGTTGAAGACTAATGATAATTTATTGTATATTATCTTAGTCATAATATTCTTTACTGGGCTAGTTGAGCTCACCCTTTTCCTTTTTGTTCCATTTTTCTTCTCGTGAGGCGAGAATATAAGCGAGTACGTTAGGGGTATGGAATGAAGGTTCTAGAGAGTTGTTTAGTAGTCCTCACCATTTTGTAAAATAATGTATCAATAAATGTGATGAGGATTTATTTGAGTATAGATATTGTCTAGAAGATAATATTTGTATTCAAACTCACGTTTTCTTGTTGTAATAATAAAGTTGTAGTTGTTTACGTACCATGTATTGACAACTCGAAATGGGTGATGTATACCTATTTTGGGGGCGTCCACGGTTGGTATCGAGCTTAGAGATATGATCTCTAGCGGAGATCGGGGAATAGAACTAGGAGGGAGAGACGAGTAAATCCTTCGCTAGTGTGTCCTACCTAAGCTTATTTGTTAGTTGGTCAAGTATATAGGGATATTATGTGATATATTGATTTCCTTAATTAACCCTTGTTTTATGGCAAGATTTGAGAATGTCGTTGAGAAGAATATTAATAATGGAAATGAGGCCGTGGAGACGCTGTACTCACCAACGAGGAGAACGTGCAACAGTGGCAATGTTCCTTCCATGAACAACACCACCGAAAGCGGATGATGAACGACGGGTTGTTTAGAAGCTTTTGCGCTCATGCAAAATCGAATTTAGGAGACTCGTATTCAAAATACTGGAGGAAATGATAGCAATTCAAGGGTTGTCGCACAAAGCGCAGTTTAAAGTTGGGACCACGAAATTTAAGGAAAAGCGAGATCCGATCATGGCGGAAACATGGGTCAAGCAAATTACCAAGATATTCGATGTCTTGGGATGCACAGAAGAACAGAAGGTTCCATTCGCCACCTTTATGTTCCGTGGCGAAGCGCATTCTTCGGTGGGAGTCTGTGAAGCGTACCCATCCAAATTCGCTTCAACATGTCTTGGGAGACGTTTGAAACTATTTAATGACAAATACTTTCCCGAAAGTGTTCATCATATGAAGGAAGTGGAGTTCATCGATTAGAACAAAACAACATGATTTGTCTCGATGACGAGGCAAAGTTTGCGAGTTATCCGTGTTTAGACCTCATTTGGTGGAGAATGAGGAACATATGACGCGGATGTTTACGAGAGGTTTGAAACCCAAAGATACGACAATATCTCATTTCTCATAAATTTTCTCTCTATTCGGATGTTGTTAACAGGCTCAATTGTTAGAGCGAGATAACGAGTATGTTCAACCGAGGGACCATAACGAGGATCGTACGGAGATAGCAAACAATGTATAATGATAACTAATGGAGAAAGAAATAGACGGACAAAAATGGTAACCACTCGGTGGTAATCATGGCCATGAAAATAGAAGAAGCGAGTCGGAGGAGATTTTAAAAAGAGGAGATTTAACAACGACCGTGTGAAGACGAGCGATCGTGAAAGAATCGGTTCTAAGGGAGGAGAACGACCACCGGTCATATGCTATAAATGCGGAAAGAGGGACATATCAATCCAAACTGCCCACAATAGTTCAAGGTATGCTATAATTGTAGAAATTAAGGACATATGGCTCTAGATTATGCGATAGCGAAACCTAGTTCAATGGGGACGGTGACTCAAAAGATCGTCCCCGAAAAAGTCAAAGTCAACGATTCCGGAAGAGCGCGTTTGTTGTGGATGGTCAAAATGCGAGGAACCCAAACGAGGTGATCACGGGTAAGCTATTTATAAATTCTTGCGAAGTTTATACCTTACTTGATACTTTGCTACCCATTCATTTATCTCTCCTGCATGTGCTCAACGCTTAAACTTGACTCGGAGAAATTAGACTTTGACCTATCTCGTGGAAACTCCGTTAGGAGAAACTTTCATCACATCCACTTTGTTTATAAATCTTGTTTGATTCAAGTTGGCACCATCACCTTACCCATTGACCTTATATCTTTAAAGATACTTGCTTTTGATGTGATTTTAGGGATTGATTGGTTAACTACTCATCATGCCAAAATTGATTGTTTTAAATAAGGTTGTTAGTTTTTATATTCCTAACCAACTTTGTTATGCAATTCAAGCAACTAAACCATTAAAATCAATCAACGCCATATCTAATCATAAAGCTATTCGCTTATTGAAAAACAGGATGTCAAGCTTTCTTAGCCCATGTTATGGATTTGAATAAAGACACGCCAAATTTGAATAATATTCTGTTGTTTATTGACTTTCTGACGTATTTCTGAAGAACTTCCTTGGTCTACCCTTAGAACGTGAAGTTGAATTCTTTATTGATCTTGAACCCGGTACAAAGCCCATTTCTAAAACCCCATATCGAATGGCTCCTATTGAACTTCGAGGAGTTAAAGGTCCAACTACACAGAATTGTTAGACATCGGTTTCATTCATCCTAGTACATCTCCTTGGGTGCTCTGTTTTATTCAGTAAAGAAGAAAGAGCGGAGTATGCGCGACTTTATATCGACTATCGAGAATTGAACCATGTCACCATCAAGAATAAGTATCCTCTACCTCGTATTGATGACTTGTTTGACCAATTGCAAGGGGCACAATTCTTTTCAAAATCGATCTTCATTCGGATATCATCAAATGAAGATTAGAACTGAGGATATTCCAAAGACTGCCTTTAGAACTCGGTATGGGCATTATGAATTCTTAGTCATGTCTTTCGGACTAACTAATGCTCCTACGGCTTTCATGGATATGATGAACCGAGTATTCAAGGAATATTTGGATCAATTCGTTGTTGTTTTTATTGATGACATCCTCATATATTCCAAAAGTCGTGAAGATCATGAGCACAATTTGAAGTCGGTACTCCAAAGGCTTCGTGAAAACAAACTATATGCCAAATTGAAGAAATGCGAGTTACGGCTTGAGGAAGTAGCATTCCTTGGGCATGTGGTGTCAAAACATGGAGTATCCGTGGACCCGCGAAGATTGAAGCAATACAAAGTTGGAGCAACCAAAGTCGGTGGCCAAGTCACGTAGCTTTGGGCTTAGTGGTTATTATTATCGAGATTCGTGGAAGGATTTTCTCGAATTGCTACTCCATTAACTCACCGACTCGGAAGGATACAAAATTCGTTTGGAGCGAAGAATGCGAGAAAAGTTTCCAAGAGCTTAAGAGGAGACTTATTTCACACTCTATTCTAACAATACCATCCGGTTCGGATGGATTGGTTATCTCACAAATGATGCTTCAGGCAAAGGGTTAGGATGTGTTCTCATGCAACGTGGGAAAGTCATAGCCTATGCATCGCGACAACTTAAAGAGTATGAGAGGAATTATCCTACTCATGATCTAGAGTTAGCGCAGCAATCGTTTTGCTAAAAGATGTGGAGACACTATCTATATGGGGAGAAAGTGGAGATATATTCAGACCATAAAAGCCTTAAATATTTCTTCACTAAAAAAGAACTCAACATGCGGCAGCGAAGTTGGCTCGAGCTATTGAAAGACTACGACCACACTATTCAATACCATCCTGGAAAAGCAAACGTGGTAGCTGACGCGTTGAGTAGAAGATCATATGCAAGAATGAGTGCGATGATGTCAAGTATACGCATAGATCCAACTTTAATAGAAAAAGTTAAGGTTGTTCAAGCTACCGACTCGGAGCTGATGCATATGAAGAAGAAAGTACAAGAAGGTGCTATTCCGGAAGCGAGAATTGATGAAAAAGGAATACTTCGAGTCCACTCTAGACTTTGTGTTCCTAACGACTCTGATTTAAAGTACAAGATTATGATGGAGGCACACAATACACCATTTGCAATCCATCCTGGAAGTACCAAAATGTATCGTGATCTTCGACATACATTTTGGTGGAACAATATGAAGAGAGAGATTGCAAAGTTTATCTCAATGTGTTTAACTTGTCAACGTGTAAAGGCGGAGTATCTAGTACCTAAGGGTCTGTTGCAACCACTTGAGATTTCAAATGGAAGTGGGAACACATTACCATGGATTTCGTTACGGGTCTTCCTACTTGGTTTCTCAAGGCATCAATGCTATTTGGGTTATTGTTGATAGATTAACCAAGTCCGCTCATTTCTTGCCAATACGGAGACTTATTCCTTGAACGCGTCTTGCTAGTATGTACGTGAATGAGATTGTGAGGTTGCATGGCATGCCATGCTTATCCATAGTTTTGGATCGTGACCCAAGATTCACTTCAAGATTTTGGGTTAGCTTGCAAAAAGCTATGGGCACGGATTTATGATTCGATTTCAAAGGCATACCATCCTCAAACGGATGAACAATCGAGAGGACTATTCAAACTCTTGAAGATCTATTAAGACTCGTGTCCTAGACTTCAAGGGCGTTGGGATAAGTATTTACCATTGGTGGAATTCTCCTACAACAACAGCTTATCGAGCAAGTATAGGTGTGGCTCCATTTGAAGCATTATATGGACGAAAGTGTCACTCTCCGGTATGTTGGGACGAGGTGGGGAAGCAACATTGTTGGGACCCGAGTTGGTACGTATGACTACGAAAAAGATCCAAATGATTCGACAACGTATATAAATCCAAGACAAGATCGACGAAAGAGTTATGCGGATCTTCATCGAAAGGACGTGGAATTTAGTATAGGGGATCATGTATTGTTGCGAGTTGCTCCATGGAAGGGAGTTACAAGATTTGGGAAGAGAGGAAATCTCAATCCACGATTTATTGGTCCATTTCAAATTCTTGACCGAGTAGGAAATGTAGCCTATAGACTCGCGTTACCTTCGAGTATGTCTCGTGTTCATAATGTGTTTCACATATCTGTACTTCGTAAATATGTGAAAGACCCGAATCACGTTATAGAGTTAGAACCGGACGAGATAGCCGATGACTTAACGTATGAGGAGGTACCTGTCATGATTTTGGATAGGAAGGAGCATGTCCGACGCGCAAAGGTTATACCACAAGTTAAAGTTTTGTGGAGGAATCATGCTATATAGAGGAAATGACACAGGAATTGGAAACGGAAATGAAAGCGAGGTATCCTCACCTTTTGAAACACCACACGTCGTCGTCAATTTCGAGGATGAAATTTCATAAGGAGGGAGGTTGTAAGACCCCAACTTATTATTAATGAAATTTAATTTTCTATTTTGAAATAGTAAGGGTTGATTTGATTAATGTGGATAGTTATGGGTAAAATACGCAAATATTTCAAAATAAGTAAGTGGTTATAAAATATTCATTGTTGTTCGGGGAATATTCGTTGGGTCGTGGAATATTCTTTACTTTGTCGGGGAATATTCGTATAACAATAGCAGATCTTTTGTGGGCCCCCAATGTGAAAGCGATTGGATGAAGAAAATAACAAATATAAGTTGTTTAAAAATAACAACGTAGTTGTTACCGCTAATCTTGTTAAAATACTAATTGGTTAAAACACGTTAGCATTACCAGATTGCATCAATTATTGATTCTTACGTAAGAAGGCACTTTACTCAATAATGGTTCACGGAATTAATTTATTGAAGATTTTATTGATTTAATAATTGTTTGCGTTGATATTTTATATTCATTGTTGTTTCAATAATTGTCATTACACGATATTTTCATTATCAAAGAAATTATTCATATTATCCGAATAATATTATTAGATAACATTATTGGCAATGTCTAGAAAGTTCTGTCTAAGGAGAGGTTTGGTCACCTAATTGCAAGGCGCCAAGAAGGAGAAATTATTATTGAAAGCCCCTCTTTCTGGGAACTACTGCAGTTGTCAATATTGTGATTACATAATATTATTTGTGAATAATTAATTATTGATTCATATGATGAGAAAAATATTGATTTTATGTGGATATAGATGGAGAAAATTTTTAATGTGACAATTGTTGAAAATTGAAATTTTATCTTTTTCTGATAAAATAATTCATTTAAATATATTATTATATTTTAATAATATAATAATGGTGATATTTTTACAACGAATGTGGGATATATGAGTATACGAGGAGGAAGAGTATTTTTGTTGTAATAAATGTTTAAAACATGTTAAACATGTCGGTGGACCCCATTTATTGACTGAAATTTGATTATAGCCTGTAAAATTGTCCGTTTGTGGATTTCGGTCAATTTTTGTTTGGAATTCGGAAAAAATTTCTTCTGTAAAGTTGTAGAGAATTGAATTTCCTATAAAAAGTCGCGAGTTTTGAATTATTGTGAATTATTTATTGTGAATTACTTCGGGCTATTTATTGTGAATTATTGAAGTTTTCGAAGCTTCGAAATAATTGATTTTTGGAAGTATAAAATATTTAAAATGACAAAAACATTTTTTGTCATTATTATGGGTCTTGCATGTGTTAGAAGTGGCTGAATTCAGATCTCTAAATGTATGTAGGAATAAAAATTAATAAATTAATATTTTAATAAATTTTTACTTTGGTGTTCTAAGCATTTTCACATAAATAGGTGCTTAGGTTAGAATTAAAAATCACACCGAAATCAAGTTTTCTCTCTATATTATCGAAATTATTCTTGTGAGTATTTTGAGTATACTTTGAGTATTGCTATACTGGTCAAGTTCAAGTCATAGCCTTTATATCCTGTGTTTCAACTAAATCTTGCCTTTTTTCAGGAGGTAAGGGATATTATTTTTTTTCAGAATGATATTATTTCTTCAATATCATTATGTTGAAATATTGATCTGAAGTTTTTATCAAATTTGGAACTTTTGGTGTCGGAGTTACTATTCACGATATCTGACTATTCACGATATCTAACTATTCACGAATACTGCACTATTCATCAAAAATGAAAAATTTTCTTTTCGTCCAAAATATCTATTCGGATACGAGCTTTGATTGTATCCATGTTTTGATCATTCTTGAATTTTACACCACTATAATTATTTTTGAGGTATTTTTGGACATGGATAAAACAAAGTCTACGAATCCTTAATCCTTAATCCTTGTCATTTTGTTTCATTGGATTCGCTTCTTTAAAAATATTTTCATCATCCTCGGTCTTAAATGATGATATTATTGAATATCTTTGGCTGTAGTACAAAGATGAATGATTTCTGAAGAATATCTTTGGCCCAGTAGTCAAAAGATGAACAGTGTTTAGATGAACATGACTTAATCGATGAATATCTTTGGCTTCAGTAGTGCAAAGATGAATATTTGATTTCGGATATATATTGATTGATGTTACAGGATAAAAGATAGACGATGAACTTTTAAATTCATACATAGAAGATAGTAGTTTGCATTCTCTACTTAACTCTTCTAATGAATTATTATTTCCAACTATGAATATTGATTTAAAAACTTGTTGTCTATTATATTCTATTAGATTTTTCCTGTTGAAGACTAATGATAATTTATTGTATATTATCTTAGTCATAATATTCTTTATCGGGCTAGTTGAGCTCACCCTTTTCCTTTTTGTTCCATTTTTCTTCTCGTGAGGCGAGAATATAGCGAGTACGAGTCTGGGTATGGAATGAAGGTTCTAGAGAGTTGTTTAGTAGTCCTCACCATTTTGTAAAATAATGTATCAATAAATGTGATGAGGATTTATTTGAGTATAGATATTGTCTAGAAGATAATATTTGTATTCAAACTCACAGTTTTACTGTTGTAATAATAAAGTTGTAGTTATTTCTGTACCATGTATTGACAACTCAAAATGGGTAATGTATACCTATTTTGGGGGCGTCACATCTTGAAGCTAAATTGACACTCCTTGATTCTTAACTTCTGATTTCTCCCCACTTCTCAACCACTCACTTACTAAAATTCTCAGAAATTCAAGGCTGAAGAATGAAGAAGAGGGTCTCTATTTATAGAAGAACCATTGACCAAATTTGGGGTTTTCTCCATGAATTAAACTAAAGGAAGAAAGGAGAAACTAATTGTTCATGGAGATTTGGTGGGATATCAATTCCTAATCACTATTTAGCCCACCCCCCTCTTCATCATTTGGAAGCTACGAGTTTGAGAAGAAGTAGCAAACAAGCCTTTTTGCATTTCACGTGAATGAAGAGATAACACTCAAAATGGGACACTACCCCTAATACTCACCATTGCAAAACTACTACTAGCATACTTAGGTTTATTTAATATTTTTCCACAAATGTGCATACATATACACCCACTCATACATTAAATACATAGAATTATATAATCCATGCACATTGGTTTACTTCAAATAATATTAAATTAGACTAGAATATAATTTAGTTGCGTACCAATATTATTTTCCATAAAATTTATTATTTCAATTCTACATAAATATTGAAATAAACATTTAATAGTAAACATTTATTTATTCAAATTTAATTTCTCTCATATGTTTAAAATACACATTTAATTGCTATCGACCACACATCATGATGTCATAAAAGGCTCTTTCATAAAACTTAGCAAATTAAATGATTTAAAGCTTACTTTTATCATATAGTCTTATATAATAATTATTCACATTTTAATGTCACACCTCATTTTATATTGAATGAAGAAACCTTATTATATAGGACTACACATTACATGTTATTGCTCATGATAATTAATGAATAATAATAGAAATTAGTCTATCATATTATGTAATTATTTACTCATTACTAGTACTACTTAATTTCATCCATTTAATCATTAATTTAATTAGTAACTTTCTTATTTCACCACCTTGCCACACTAGGCATAATTTCATAAGCTTAAATTAAGCTTATCATCACTTCTACCACATTACTCAATTATCATATGCTTATTCAATTAAATGAATTACCACAACTCATGCTACCACTATATATATTTATATTCACATAAATATTCAAAAAATCATTATTCTCAATATAAATTTTATTTATTTAAATTTCTCAGGTATTACAACTTCTCCTTCAGCTTACTTCTTCTTCTTCTTTAAGGGTTGTTCAGATAAGGAAATAAAATCTTGGACGGTTTGTCGTGAGGGAGAGTCTTCAGGATCAAGCCATTAGGGCACTTCAGTTATTGATCCTTGGGGCTCTTCTTTAGTCTAATGGTTAGTTTTCAGTTTCCTCTTTCCTTTGCTTTTTCTAATCAAGACAGAGGACTCCTGATTCACTTCTTCTTCATCTTCTTCCATAACAAACATATTGCCCTTGAAAGAAGGTTTCTTCATTTCTTCCACTAGACTCAGATTAGATTGTCTTAAAGATTTTTACTGGATTCCCCTTCCAGTTTTCAAAAAGCCATTGGGTGATCCCCTTATTTGTATTCAAGGCTTCACCTTCCTTGTCCCCAATTTTATCTTCCAGTGCTGATTAAAGAATTATGCTGATGAATCTTCCGTAGTATAGTTTCTTTAGGCCTTTGGTCTTCTTGGTACTGAGAATCCATTTCCCAATCCATTCCATCAGCAAAGCACTGTAGTTGACGTTGATTTTGAACACGATCGTAGTCATTATTTTTATTTGAATTTCACTGGCAGAATTGTGGCCTAAGTTCTTGCATAAAATATGTGACGTCCCCAAAATAGTTATACACAACCCATTCTGAGTCGTCAAATACATGGTACAAAATTCAAATACAAACTTAATTATACAACTATCGTGTAAAATACGACAATACATAAGCTGAGAGTTTAAACACGAATATTGTCTTGTAGACAATATCCAAACTCAAATGGAGTCCTCATTACAATTATTGTCACACTATTTTCTAAAATAGTGAGGACTGCTATAGCCACCATCTCGGACCATCACTCCGTTCCCCGACTAGTCCCAGTTATATTCTCATTTCTTGAAGAGAACAATGAAAGAAAAGGGTGAGCTCAACTAACCCAGTAAAGAATATTATGACTAAGATAATGCAGAATAAATTATCGTTAGCCTTCAACAGTGTTAAATTGATATAATACGATAAACAATAAGTTTAACTGCAGCGGAACAAACAATCCATTAGAAGAGTCAAGTAGAGCATGATATCTACTATCTTCTATTATTTAAATGTTTATCATCAATTTTATCGTTGAGACTCAGCTCAATAAATAATCCACATCACTGAATTATCCATGCACTACGGGCCAAAGATATTCATTATTATCACATCCACGAATCATCCACGCACTACGGGCCATTGATATTTATTATTATCACCAATGGTCATGATCATGTCAACAACTGTCCATCAATGTACTACGGGCCAATGAGGACTTTTACCACATTATTTGTAACATTACAGGTCATGATTATACTGATACATAGTCATAGTCATACAAATCAACAGTCCATCTATGCACTACGAGCCAAAGATGACTTTTATCACAATATAAGCATGAGGATGATGACAATGATATAAAAATTCAATTACGTAAGAGCAAGGATAAATTTTAAAGATTTATAAATGAATTTATCCAGAGTTCAAGAATGTCCAAATTGTTAACATGATAACTGATTTGTGGAGTAAAATTCAAGAATAATATTGTATCAAAAATAATTTGGACAAAAAAGAAATCAATTTTTATCATGAATAGTACTTCGGGAATAGTACCCCGTGAATAGTACCCTGGCATGAAAAGATTAAAAATTAACAAGAATGTTCAGAATAATATTTTCGTAAAAAGATACTAGATGAAACGCAAATTTTAAAGATATTCTACTAATTTCAAGGAGTATAGAAGCAATACTTAACAAAATGAGTGTAGAATTCGGAATCTGAAACGAAATAATATTACTTACATACTACATAGTATGAGAGAAAATATTATTTCTTATGAATATTGAACAAAAATAATATCCCTTACCTTAAAAGGAAAGTACTTACGATGGTATAGCGGGATATTCTTGAAGAAACTTACCTTTGCTTTCTACACTCAAAGCTTCCTTAAACTCTAAAGAAATACAAATCAATATTATATAGAAGAATTCTCGATTACGGTGTGTTTTCATTTCTAAACTAAGCATCCTATTTATAGGAGAATGACAGGATACTATTTAGGAAAATAATCACTGACGATACGAGACAAAAATTTTTTGGACGACGCATTTATCGGCTTGTGTATTTGAGATAGCAGATCAGAGAGTACCCTCCTGAGAGGGTAGCTTGAATTTGGGAGTAAAGTTATTAAAACATTAGTGAATAGTAATGTATAATTTGGAATATTTGGCCAATAATCTCATATTCTACCAATCACAAGATTACCTTCTTTGAGGGTAATTTGCCATACGGAAAAAAATATGCAACCTTTAAAAACATTAAATGAACAAACACCAATTTAAAAGTATAATTGAACAAACATCTTCCACTCATCAATTATTATTCTCATCTTTAATCAACACGATCTTTATTCATTATTAATATTATAACTCACAATATTAACAACCAGATCATTCCCAGGAAAGAGAGGGCTTTCTGATAAGGACTTCTCTTTATTGGCGCACAATTAGGTGACCAAACCCCTTTCCTCGACAGAACTTTCTAGACATTGTCAATAATTCAAATAATAATATGAATAACGACGTCGTCTTAATTATTGATTTAATAATAAAATATTGTGCAGATAATACTGTGACAATAATTGAATCAATAATGTGAGATACTATGCAGCAATTACTATGGTAAGAATTGAATAAAATTGAGTGACTTCTCATGTTAGTATCAATAAACAAAGATATTGTACAATACCGTGTGCTACTATGCAACCACACATATTACGATACTTTTATCACCGGGTATTTTAACAGTTAACGGTAAAACTTTTACCATTATTTTTATAAAAAGTTATTTCTGTCATTTTCTAACTCCGACAATAATTCTGTTGTGGGGTCCACCAATGATTGTGTGACAACCCGAGAATTTGGATATTTATTAAAATCTTAAAATATTTAATTAAGGTTAAATAATAAACATAGACAGAAAATAAGTGAACGGATTTGACATTTCTGGGAAGAAATTTTATGGATTTAAAAATCTTTCTGGAGAATTATTAAGGATTAAAAGTATAAGTGTATATTGAAAGTAGTATGCACACAAGTCAATCATGTTTGATGATAAAGCATATATACTTTGTAACAATCTTATTTATTTATTAATAAAAAGTATTAATTTATTAAAGACTTTTAATTATCTACATGATGCTATTTTATAATATGTGATAAACCCATAGTTTTAAGCAATGCTTTTAGAATAATGATGATGATCATTCTAATGAGATCTAAATTCTTAGAAAGCTTAAAACTAAAATAGTTCCCATTCGTTGGATTACTAAATTGGGGATTAGTGAATCCGGATAGATTGGTACATACGTTGCTTGCTCATTGGATGAGGATGATTGATCTCATGATCATTTGTGTGAGACACTAAAGCAAGTATGTAGGTGCTTATTAGATAATAAGTTCATCGAACGCATTGGCTCAAGCTAAGGAATACCTAATGGAGTTTTACTTACACCGCAATAGAATTCTCAGTAGTGATAGTAAAGACAAGTGATCCTTGGACTTGAGATCATCATAGTATCTTGTGTATGATGAGTTATACTTTGACTTATTCCTTAAGACCCTTTGGGTATATCAAAGGGTATGCTTGGGTATAATAAGTTGTACATGGAGAAAATGTATGATCAATAAAAAATCTACTACTTCTAGTAAAGGAAGAGAAATGTACTATTTGATTCGATAAATGACAACCCAAAGAGTCCTTGGCGGCAGGCGTAATGAAATTAGAAAGGAGTTTCTAATTTGCATTATTTGGAGTTGTGCATTTAAGAATCGAAATACATATAATTAAATAAAATAAGACTTGACAGAAATTTCATGTCTTATATTTAATTGAAACATTGTGTGGTGGAAGGATTGAATTGTACGATAACTATTACTCAAAGGTTCTTTTATGATTAATGTTGAAATTTATATTATCTGGAAAGTCGTTGATCGCTAGGGAGGCTTATCCCTATTGTAGAATAAATATTACTTATTTAAATAAATTAATTATTTAATTTATTTATTTAAATAAGATTAGAATTATTCTAATTGATTTATTCACAACCGATTTAATATGGAGAACCTAATGGGTCACACCATAAAAAGGAAGAATAATTATTTAAGAAGTTAATGGCATAATCGTAATAATATATATTAAGTATATTTAATTTAATCTATGGTGATAGAATAAATTAAATAGCTTAATATTATTTATTTAATATTTTAGAAATATTAAATATAAATTAATAAGAGGAGTCTTATTAATATTATTACAATTATTATTATTTTAATTTTTAAAAAAGTTTAGGAATTAATTTAATATAAGTACTCTCATTTATTCCTAATAGGATTAGGAGGGAAAATTAGTTAAAGGAGCTTAATTAATTATCCCTAATAAGATTAAGGAGCCCATTTAATTAAAAGAGTTTAATTAAATAATACCTTATTTTAATAGGGTTACTTGATATCTTTATAAGAGGAGTCTTATATCAGATATCAACATACGTTATTTTTCCAATTGTTGGAGAGTACGCTCCTTTTCTATAGAGATAGAAAATAAGGGTTTTGCCAAATACCCATCTTCTTGAATTCTTCTTCTTTCTTGGTGGATCACCTCTAGAGGCCAAACACTTAGGTGGCTAACGTTGATCAAAGGAAGGAACCAAACCCGGTGGATTCAAGTTGAACGCGAAAAGGATTGGAGGTGAACTTGTACCTGAGGAAGCTCGGATCTTCAATGGTATGATTCTTGTTCTTCTTTTTCATTTAATTAATAATTGCGCATAAAGGGTGATCCGGGTATATGGTTTGTAAAATTTTAAAACTCTGATTTTCCACGTTTCCGCATATTTTGTGCAATTTGATTGCGTTCATGAATATTACAAACCTAACAGTGGTATCAGAGTCAAACCTTTATGCAAATTATTAATTGTTTTGATTTGATATGTATATTGATATGTGTTTAGAACAATTTAATTGGGTATAATTTATTGTATAAAATTTAATAATAATAATAATAATAAAATTTAATCCCGACCCGTTTTTTTTTATTTCGCTGTGTGATTTTTTTTTGGGACATCGGAGATCCTTATTCACGAAATCTTGTAGTGTAAATCGCAAAATTTGTTTTGTCGTTGAGTCTGTGTCAAAGACGAAAAAAACAAAAAACAAAAAAACGTTAGAAATTTTGAAAAGCATTGATTTCATTATTTAATAAGGACCAGGAGTTTCTTGTTTCAAGGGTGGATAACTTTACAGGATTCTTTAAAAAAAACTTGGTAAGGTTATTATATATATATATATATATATATATATATATATTAATCTTATTATTTTATAATTAAAATAAAAAAGTTTAATTTAATATTAAAATAAAAGGTTTATTTTAATATTAAAATTGAATTTCATACTAACTAATTAGAGTTGGAATTGGATTCATGATGATAACTAATTGGAGTTGAAATTGGATTCTATGTTTTCTTAAATAAAGGAGTTTATTTAAATATAAAATAAGATTTCATATTATTCAAAATAAAAGAGTTTATTTGTGAATTGGAAAAGGAATCAGCCTTTCCTTAAATAAAAGAGTTTATTTAGATATGAAATAAGATTTCATATTATTCCAAATAAAGGAGTTTATTTGTGAATAGGAAAGAGAATCCGTGTTTCCTTTAATAAATGAGTTTTTTTTTACTTGGAATTAGATTCCATAATTAATTAAAATAAAGGAGTTTATTTTGATTAAAGATTTTGATTAAAATAAAATAGTTTATTTTATTCAAAATTAGATAAATTAAAATAAAATAGTTTTATTTTAATGTAAATTTGGATTAAAATAAAAGAGTTTATTTTGATTCAAAATAGATTTTATACTAACTAAATTTGCCCATTAAATGATATCAATATATATATATATATATATATATATATATATTAAATGTTTTTATTATTCATGAGATGAATGTTATTTATTGATGCATATGGTGATGTGTATGATAATAAATGGGATTGATTATGGACTATTGACTAATGTGATTAAATTTTATTTTAGTTGGATGCATGAATGTATGAGTTTTATTAAATGGGGTATTTTTCTTAATGTAAATTCTATCTCCTCTTATGTACTTCCCTTATTTTTGATCGAGGTTTCTATTTATTTTAAATAGTTGTGTAATAGGAATAGTTAGAATTAATTTTAGAAAATTAGAGATCAAAGGAGCAAGCAAGGCCAACGTGAAGACCCGTTGTAATGGAGCCCGGGTTTAAATGTAATTGTTATATTTAAATATTAATTCTTGCACCCCTAGGGTTTGACCTTTTGGTTCACTTGGTGGCTCTAGTGAACCAAACTAGAATAAAAGTCCATAATCAATCCGGTGGAGAAGAACCGGCACCGGCCATGCTGCTAAATGCGGAAAGAGGGACCTATCGTAATCCAAGCCACCTACAACAACAAGGTTTGACCTTTTTGTGATTAAATTTTATTTTTAGTTGGACTTGGTCTACAGATTGCCTTCTAATTTTCTTAATGTAAATTCTATCTCCCTCTTACGCATATCATCGACGATCAAGGTTTCTATTTATTTATTTTAAATAGTTGTGTAATAGAATAGTTAGAATTAATTTTAGAAAATTAGAGATCAAAACTAGAAATGTAATTATATTTAAATATTAATTCGCACCCCTAGGGAGTTTGACCTTTTGGTTCACTTGGTGGCTCTATCCAAACTAGAATAAAAGTCCATAATCAATCCGTAGAATATAATATTCTATATGTGCATGCTTATACTATATATATATATATATTATGTAAACATGTTTCGCATGTTCATTAATATGACACGTATTTTATATATATATGTGCATGTGCGCTAAACAAATGAGACATTTTAATAACAAACCCCTCAAATATTTTTATATTAAGTCCTAAGCGTTCAAAGATATTTGTAATATCGAACGTCGCCTTCTAGCATGATAAAATTAATAGAGTATTAAATATTTAATATGAGTTTGTTGTGTCACCACAAGGCAAGTATTAAGTATTTAAGATATTATTTTATCACATTTGATGCTTATAAAGAAAATTGAACAATATTATTTTGTTGTGTCACCACAAGGATGATATTTTTCTTTTTTGAATATATGGAGTGCTAGGTTGGACTTAACTTGGATAATTTTGATTCGGATGTGCCACCACTTGATCAAAATAATCTAAGAGGCAAAATACAAGGAGTTGCATAGTTGATGTAATTGACAAGAGTTGTCTACCTATTTAATTATATATAGTTTGTTGTGTCACCACAAGGCTATATACATTTGAAATGAGATCCTTATTCTCACTAGCGTATCTTTAATTAGATATTGCCAAACTATATATATTGAGGGTAATATAATTTGAAGAAAATAGTGGGAGATACCAATTTAAAACAAGACCTAATTTATTTTGGTAATTAATAAAAGAATGTATGTTAAAATGTTGTTAAGAACAAATTCATTTACAGATTTTTACAATGTCTAAATTACTATCACTGCGTAGCATATTAGATGCTAAATTAACCGGACCGAATTACTCGGATTGGTTAAGGAATTTGAGAATTGTTCTCATGGCTGAAAGCTATCTTATGTCCTTAATACGCCTATCCCTGCAATGGTTGCAGACAATGTCTCTGAGGAAGATATTGCTACTTTTAGAAAGTGGAAAAATGATACACAGTTGGCTCAATGCATCATGCTCGCATCCATGAGTAATGAGCTTCAGCGTCAGCATGAAACTATGGATGCTTCTACTATATTCCTGCACATCAAGTAGTTGATGGTGAAGAAAGTAGGACTGATAGATATCAGATATCTAAGGAGCTCTTCCGATCTAGAATGGCCAATGACACTATAAGATGCATAAAAGTCCTTAACATAATCAATTTGATTGATCAATTAGACAACGAGTTTTGTCATGGATGGAGAGTTGAGCCAAGATTTGATCTTGCACTCACTCCTCGACTCCTTTCACAATTGTTGTGAATTTTCATATGAACAAGCTAGATATCGCCTCGCTGATTTGCTTAACATGTTGAAAAATGTTGAGAGTCACTTTCCAACCAAGAAAGACCAAGTCTTACTGGTAGGGGCCAAAGGATCTTCTGAAAAGAAGAATGATTCTAAGAAGGTAAATAGAAAAAGGCCAAAACAAATGATAATAAGAACAAAACTGATACGGATAGCAAAGGAGTTTGCTTCCACTGCAATAAGCCTGGACACTGAAAAGAAACTGCGAGAAACATCTTGCAGAGGCTAACCAAAGAAGCTTAGTGAAGTTTTGGTTACAAATACAAATTTGTTCATGATTTAAAATAAATTTTTCTTTAAGTCAGGGTTCTACTTGGGTATTGGATACCAGCTTTGGTTATCATAAATATAGATTTATGAAGGGACCAAGCGTAAGAAAAGCTAAACAAAGATAAGTAATCCTATGTGTAGAAAATGAAGCAAAGGTTACTACATTAGCCATAGAAACTTATAGTTTAGCAATGCCTATGGGAAAATCTATTAAGTCAATAAGTTGTTATTGTATTTCAGTTCTTGTTAGAAATATTATTTCTATTTTGTTGTTGGACAATAAAATTTTGGTATTATAATTAAGAACAATTGTTGCTCTATTTATAATAATAATGTTTTGTATAGAATGGAATATTACTTAATGGATTTTGTATACTGACTTACGTGAAAAATATATTTTGCAAATTGAACAAACTAGTATAAGAAAAGGAGATGATCATTCAAAGAGTTGAATGTGTGTATTTGTTTGAATACAAGTGTGAATTATTTGAAAGGTTCAAAGAATTCAAAAGTGAAACAAATTGGCAAAGTATTAGGATTCTTTGATCGGATCAAGGAAGGAATACTTGTGCAATAAGTTTCTAGATCATCTCAAATGGTTTTCTCATAATGGACGCCTCTCGATACATAATAATTGATTGATGTATCTGAAAGGAAAAATCGTACCTATTTGAACATGGTGCGATCCATAATGATTTTACCGACATTCCAGTATCCTTCTAGGGTCATGTCCTAGAAATGGCTGCATATCTACGAAAAAGGTAACCTCAAAATCCAACCCCAAGACTCCATAAAAGTTATGGACATGGAGGATTCCTAATCTTAAGTATGTTAAGATAAGTGGTTGTCCAACTTATGTGAAAAGGTTTCAAAGGATAAGCTTGGGACAAGATTTGACAAGTGTCGATTTTTGGGACATCCTAAAGTAAGTTTAGGGTATATGTTCTATAATCCTGCTTAGCAAAAGGTGTTTATTGCGAAACACGCTGCCTTCTAAGATAAATGTGTTTATCATTGAAGGGGCTAGTGGGAGGATAATAGATCTTGAAGAGTTCAAGAACCACAAAACACTATAAGTCAAATAAGAGGAACCTGTAGATGGACCTATTGTACCACAAATCGAATCAGAATCGAATATTACCAAAGATACCGGAGGTATGGATTCATCATGGATGATGATGATGATGAGGTACGATCATAGAAGATGATGATCCAGCTTATATACGATGAGGTAAGAGTTATAGACACTCTCAAAATGGAACATTCATTTTGATGAAATAATCAAAAGAGTTTGATTTTATCAAAAACAAGAATGAACCTAGTGTGTACAAAAGGGTCAGTGGGAGCGTCATGAAATTTCTAGTATTATATGTTGATATATTATGGATAAGGAATGACATACTAATGCTATAATCAGTAAAGATATAGTTGTCTAAACATTCCTCCACGAATAATTTGGGAAGAGCATTATTATTGGGGATACAAATCTATATAGATAGATTTAAAAGGATGCTCGGCTTAACCCAAGGAACGTATATTCATTTGATGCTAAAGTCGTTTAGCATGGCAAACTCCATGGGATGTCTCATGTTGATGAGCCATAGAGTGTATCTCTCTTAATAGTCCCCATAGACTCCAAAAAGAGAGATCGCATGAGTAACTATCATGTATGCAATGAAATGTACGAGACCTTATGTTGATCAGTTATATTCTGGAGAAGTTCACTGTGAGACAGTGAAAAATATCTTAAAGTACTTAATCGGCACTAAGGATGTTATCATATTCATGGTGGGTCTGAATTAAAACTAGAGGGCTTAACAGACTAAAGTTTTTCAGACAGACCAAGACGACAGAAAATCCACTTTAAGGTAAAGTGTTACCTTGATCAAGTGAAAAGTTGAATTGGAAAGGTTCCAAACAAAGAAAGAGTTGCCGGGTTTAGTGATAAAGACAAAGTATATAGCTATAAATGAAGCTGCAAGTTGATTGTTTGGATTAAAAGGTCATTACAGAACTAGGAATAGTTCCTAAGTCTCATCTTGGATCTAAACATGTGTTGTGGCACTTTCATTTGATTATAAGAATCATTGAAAGATGGGAAATCACTATAGAGATAGTGGAATCTCAAGAGCAACATTACATATCCATTTACTGAAGCTTATCCAACAGCAGGATAATCGTCACTTAGAAAAGAAGAGTATGAGATACCATGACGATTGGCTTTAGTGCAAGTGGGAGATTGAAAGTAGTATGCACACAAGACAATCATGTTTGATGATAAAGCATATACTTTGTAACAATCTTAATCATTTATTAATAAAAAGTATTAATTTATTAAAGGCTTTTAATTATCTACATGATGCTGTTTTATAATATGTGATAAACCCATAGTTTTAAGCAATGCTTTTAGAATAATGATGATGATCATTCTAATGAGATCTAAATTCTTAGAAAGCTTAAAACTAAAATAGTTCTCAATCGTTGGATTACTAAATTGGGGATTAGTGAATCCGGATAGATTGGTACATACGTTGCTTGCTCATTGGATGAGGATGATTGATCTCATGATCATTTGTGTGGAGACACTAAAGCAAGTATGTAGGTGCTTATTAGAGAATAAGTTCATTTGAACGTGACTCGCTAAGGAATACCTAATGGAGTTTTATTTACTGTCAATAGGAATTCTGTAGTGATAGTAAGTACAAGTGATCCTTGGACTTCAGATCATCATAGTATCTTGTGTATGATGAGTTATACTATGACTTATTCCTTAAGACCCTTAGGGTATATCAAAGGGTATGCTTGGGTATAATAAGTTGTACATGAAGAAAATGTATGATCAATAAAAAATCTACCACTTCTAGTAAAAGAAGAGAAATGTCCTATGTGATTCGATAAATGACAACCCAAAGAGTCCTTGGCCAAGCGTAATGAAATTAGAAAGGAGTTTCTAATTTGCATTATTTGGAGTTGTGCATTTAAGAGTCGAAATACATATAATTAAATAAAATAAGACTTGACAGAAAATCTATGTCTTATATTTAATTGGGACATTGTATGGTGGAAGGATTGAATTGTATGGTAACTATTTACTCAAATGTTCTTTTATGATTAATGTTGAAATCTATATTATCTAGAAAGTCGTTGATCGCTAGGGAGGCTTATCCTTATTGTAGAATAAATATTATTTATTTAAATAAATTAATTGTTTAATTTATTTATTTAAATAAGATTAGAATTATTCTAATTAATTTATTCACAACCTGGTTTAATATGGAGATCCTAAAGGGTCACACCATAAAAGGAAGAATAATTATTTAAGAAGTTAATGGCATAATCGTAATAATATAAGTTAAGTATATTTAATTTAATCTATGGTGATAGAATAAATTAAATAGCTTAATATTTATTATTTAATATTTTAGAAATACTAAATATAAATTAATAAGAGGAGTCTTATTAGTATATTACAATTACTATTATTTTAATTTCTAAAAGAGTTTGGAAATTAATTTAATATACGTACTCTCATTTATTCCTAATAGGATTAGGAGGGAAAATTAGTTAAATGAGTTTAATTAATTATCCCTAATAAGATTAGGGAGCCCATTTAATTAAAAGAGTTTAATTAAATAATACCGTATTTTAATAGGGTTACTTGATATCTTTATAAGAGGAGTCTTATATCAGATATCAACATACGTTATTTTTCCAATTGTTGGAGAGTACGCTCCTTTTCTATAGAGATAGAAAATAAGGGTTTTGCCAAATACCCATCTTCTTGAATTCTTCTTCTTTCTTGGTGGATCACCTCTAGAGGCCAAACACTTGGGTGGCTAACGTTGATCAAAGGAAGGAACCAAACCCGGTGGATTCAAGTTGAACGCGAAAAGGATTGGAGGTGAACTTGTACCTAAGGAAGCTCGGATCTTCAAGAGTGTGATTCTTGTTCTTCTTTTTTGTTTAATTAATAATTGTGCATAAAGGGTGATCTAGGTATATGGTTTGTAAAATTTTAAAACTCTGATTTTCCACGTTTCCGCATATTTTGTGAAATTTGATTGCGTTCATGAATATTACAAACCTAACATATATGTATCTGTGCATGTGGTTTTATGTGTACAGTATGTGGTTAAGGGTCAAGGGTTGACCAAATAACTAATATCAGTGACAACCCCTAATATTATATTAAGAACATCGACGTTCAGTTAGAATACCCTAGCGATTGATAAGAAACTCTAATTTTAGTTCTGGGAATCCGAAACACTACTTCGGATTACAAAAAACCCTAACTTAGGATTTCAGAGACTTAAGTGTATTGATTATAAGATTAATTAGGGTAAAGCCTAACGAATTAGTTAGAAAACCCTAATTTTAAAATTTGATACCCTAATTGTTCCGTTAGAAACCCTAATGTACATTTATGAACCTAATTGCTAAATTAGCAATTTCAATTAGGAAATATTAATCCTAATTAGCAAGCTTGAATTATGATTAGGAAATCTTAGTATAATTAGAGAATCCTAATTATAATTTAGAAATATTAATTTTCTATTTTGAAAACCAAAATTGGAAATCCTAGAAAATTGTTTTTGAAGAACCTTATGTTTTAACCCTAATGGTTAAACCCTAAGGGTCAAACCCTAAGAGTTCAAACCCTAAAGGTTAAACCCTAAGCGTTGGATCAAAAGACCAAATTGCCATTAAATTTGCTAGCTAAAAGACTAAAATGTCCTTTTTATATTTTTTATAAGTTGGAGTGTAGATCTTGCTAAAGTGTAGTTGTTTACCAACTCCAAGACTTTGTCATGCATGTGACCAAAATCTCAGCAATATCAGCTGCTATATCTTACAAATTCATTGAACCAAGATTAAAAGTTAAAAAGAGAGAGAAGTAACTTACTTTACTTCTCATTTTCACCAAGCCACACTCTCTCTATATTTTCGGGACTAAGAGTGAGAGGGAGTGATTAAAAAAGCTAGGATCAGTTCATAGAAAGCAAATAACAGAATCAAAAAGTCAGAATCAAGGATCAAAGCTAGAAATGGTATAAAACCCTAATCTTCAAAATCTTATGATCTAATGTTAGATGTTGTTGTTTATTGTTAAAAGTTGTGTATTAAGATGTCATTTAGTGACCTGGGTTGTTAGATCCTAGATCCATAACTTCTAAAAGCACGAAAATCAAAAAATTTGAAACTGATTATGAACCCTAGTTTTGTTTCTGACAAGCAAATGCCAGGGCTTCTAGATCTGTCTATGTTAAGTGTTATGTTAGTTTTAAGTTATAGACTTGTTCTTTGCCATGTGTACAATGATCTGAAACTGGAATCAAGGTCAGATCATGTCTATATTGCAAGTTATAACCAGTCAAAGGTCGTTGACCGACCATGACCAACTGGTTTATGGGCAGCCTAGAAACCCAGAAATGGTCTGACAAGATTTTTTAAGCTTATGATCTTGAAAGTGTTAGATAGTTTGGCCAAGTTGTTGTTGTTATGTTGTAGGCTGGTATGTGAACTACACATAAAAGTCATTTGAATACCCAAATCATGTACAGGATCCAAGATAATCAAGGTCAAACATGAGTTGACCGACTGCCTTATGAATTTCTAGAAAACCTAGAATTCGATCAAGAACAGTTTTTCTGGCCTACTTTGACCGTCCCAGATCTTACGTTTGTAATGTTGTTATGTATATCTGATGTTATAGAAGTGTTCCTTGACATGTATTCTACAAGATGAAACCTTGAAATCACATTAAGAAATCCTAGAACACAAAATTCAAAGGCTGGAAAGTAGGTACCTTGGCTGTTTTTCATTTCTGGGTAACCTAGAAAATGAAGAACAGGCCTGACAAGATCTTGGGAGGGTTTGATCTCTCTGTTGTTAGGTTGTTTAGCTAGAAACCTTGTTGGATATTGTAATATTACATGAGTACTACAATCATAACTCATTACCAAATCCAGAAACTTGATAACAAATGATCTATTAATGGTCAAACATACTAATCTGCAAACTGACATGCAGCTTCTGCGCTTAGCCAAGAACATAATTAGCGACGGTTTTGTCGCCTAAAGACACTTTTAGCGACAATTTATTTCTAAAAGTAATTATTTTATTTAATAAATAGAAAAAATGGTTTTTAATTAACAAAAATTAATATTAAATTAATAAAAATTATTTTAAAGCCAAAAAATGAGTTTTTAATTATTTTGAATATATTTCATTAATATTTAATAATTTTGAATATTAATGGTTTTAATTTATTTAATTACAATATCAAATAAATTAGTTAAAAATGATTTTAATACTTGAAAAATTATGAAAAATTATATTATGGTATAAGAAAATATTTTAAGTTATTTTTAGTGACATTTAATATTTTGTGAGGAATTTTATTAATTAATTAATATTAATGATAATTAATTTATTTAGTAAATGTATTAAATAAATTATGGCAAAAATAGAATTAATGATTTAAAAATTATATAAAATGATTTAAGTGTTATAAAAATATTTTAAGTTATAAAATATAACTTTTGATATTTTATCATGAAAATATTAATATTTTAATATTAATAGCAATTATCGGATAATGGATTTAATCGCTTAAAAAATTATATATATATGATTTTAAAGTATTAAAATACTTTGTGATATTATAAATATACTATAATATTATGACGTAATTTTTATTAATATTTAGTATTAAATAAATATTAATGATAAAGGAATTATATGGTATTTAATTCTTATAAATACGATAGTAATGATTGAAAAATTATGATAAATGGTAATAATTATCTAAAAATTTTATACGAGCTTATAAAAAATATTTTGACTGATAATAAATTATCTAGGATATTTGTGAACCAGTTTAGACCGAGTCTTAGTAATATTAGGCTCGAGAATTGTCCAATTAGGCAATCGGAATGTCAGAATTGTACCGAACTCAACTCAGATTGTAAAAGTTTGACTTGAGGTTAGGTTTTATGTGTTTTATAGACTGATAGGATTATGTGATAACGTGTTTAGGTTATTTTAAATATTGTGACGATATTATTCTAATTTGTAGATAGATATTATTTATATTAGGTATTCAGGAAAAGCTAAATAGAATGCGTAACGGTAATCAACCGAACATGCAAGATATCCTTAACTCAACTTCGAGTTGTTTTATTCAAATATACTTGTGGTTAATCATTGCTGATTGCCATGTCTATGAATTGTTGAATCGTACTCATTGCATATTGCATGCATTCATCAGGTATGAAAGGTTGATCACCTTCATTACCATTCAGTCCAGATATAATTGATATGTTCACGTTCAATGTTCGTTCAGCTATGATAGTTTGTTCATGCTAGTTCACAATTATATTGTTGAATGTTAGCCAACTATTATTCAAATTCTTTCCATCATGATATTTCATTAATTTATTGAAATTAAACTTGCTGGGCAAACTTGTTGCTTACCCTTGCTATATCACGATTAACATTGCAGATTAAGATGAATACGTCGGATACAAGGAAAAGTCAAAGCCAAGTCCAGCTTTGGATTATATGTGCAGCTAGAAATGTAACAGTATTGTATGATAATAACATTATATGTTAGATAAGTTATGAATGGTGTATAAGTTAAGGTTACTCGACCTTGGGAATTGGTGTGTAAAGTTTATTGTATAAATAATTTATGTTTATATCTTTCGCAAATAATAATAGATATAGAAATGATTGTACTGGATTCGCGGTGATTCAGGACACCTCACAGTTGGTATCAAAGCTGTTGGTTATAAACCTTAGGTAGGGTTACCTGAGACTAATAACCACAATGATTAGGATAAGGACTAACTCAAATACAGTTAGTGAGTCAGTAAGATTCAAATACGAATCTCGGCGAGTTATAAAGATATAGAGTTCCCTAACTCTGATAATAAAGGTGAGCAATAGTAATGAATAGATATAGAGTCTAAAAGACTAAAAGTACAAGGACAGGAGATCGTAAAACAAAATGATCAAAGCATAGAAAAGAATCATAATATATACGATGAGATCACCCAGTGGTCTGATAAGGTGATAACATAGAAAAGAATCAATCTAATGATTGAAAAATTTACAGCAAAGTTGTTGTGTTGTTGGTTGTTTTACCGATCAATATATATATGCGTGCAAGTATACACGGTCAACAAGTAATAAAGAGTAAGTAAAGTATCGTTCCCACGGAGAATTAACTAATAAAGTTCACCAAGCACTAGCCCATAACCATTTTAGTCTAATTTAAACGAATGATTTGATATTTTATATTTAAACTATGAAATTAAATAAACCTAACTATTCCTAGAGTGAGACTAGATAATGAAGACCTGAGATCCTAATTTCATCTATTGACTCATTCAAATCCACACATTTTATGTTAAACCAAACTAATTGTACTGGATTGTTAGTCAAGAACACGAAAGTAAAGTATAGCCATCTCTCAATGTACCATACACAAATCACATGTAATCCACAGTTGATAGAATACACATGAACACCCATATTACCTAAACCACTATATGTCTATGTGATTTACAAATAATTAGGGTTTAAGCCCAAGTTCTCAATTGACTACGAATGATGCTTTGGTATATGTAAGACCCCAAATTTTATGAATAAAGATTAATTTTTCTCGAAATATATTTTTGAATATTATGGTGTGGATTTGATATAATGTTATAGTTGTGAGTATTATTTACAAATTTTACAAAGTAAACAAATGGTTATATAATATTCGATTGGTCGGGAATATTCGCTTTTAACAGAGAATATTCATACGACTAACACAATCATTAGTGGACCCTACAATCTAAGTATTGTCGTAGTTAGAAAACGACATTTAATTATCTTTTATAAAAATAACGACGAAAGTTTTATCGTTAAACCGTTAAACTACCCAGTGGTAAAAGTACAGTTATATGCGTGGTTGCATAGTAGCACACGGTATTGATTATTGATGCTTGCGTGAGAAGTCACTCAATTATACTCAATTATTGCTACAGTAATTGCTGCATCATATCTCTCATATTATTGATTCAATTATTATCACAGTATCATCTGCATAATATTTATTATTATTAAATCAATAATTGAGACGACAAAGTTATTCATATTATTATTTGCAATATCGACAATGTCTAGTAAGTTCTGTCAACGAGAGGTTTGGTCACCTAATCATGCGCCAATAAGGAGAAATCCTTATCGGAAAGCCCCCTCTTTCCTAGGAATGACCTGGTTGTTAAATATTGTGAATTATAATATTAATGATGAATAAGTTCGTATTGATTAAAGATGAAATTGATAGTTCCATTTGTTAGGTTTGTAATATTCTTGAACGCAATCAAATTGCACAAAATTAGCGGAAGCGTGTAAAAACAGAGTTTAAAAAAAATTTACAAACCATAAACCCGGATCATCCTTTATGCGCAATTATTAATTTAACGAAAAAGATAACGAATAAATCATACCCTTGAAGATCGAGCTTCCTCAGGTACAAGTTCACCTCCAAATCCTTTCGCGTTCAATCTTGAATCCACCGGGTTTGGTTCCTTCCTTTGATCAACGTTAGCCATCCATGTGTTTGGCCTCTAGAGGTGATCCACCAAGGAAGAATAAAATTCAAGAAGATGGGTTATTGGCTCAAACCCTAGTTTTCTATCTCTATAGAAAGGGTGTACTCTCCCAACTATTGGAATTACGTATGTTGAAAAATCAACAACCCATACCACTCATAATAAGACTCCTCTTATTTATTGATGTGGGAAACCCTCCTTAACAATTAAGAAATTGGGTTTTATTTAATTAATTAAATTCTTTTAATTAATTAGGCTCCCTAATCTTATTAGGGATAATTAATTAAACTCTTTTAATTAATTTTCCTTCCTAATCCAATTAGGAATAAATGAGAGTACTTATATTAAATTAATTCCTAAACTCTTTTAGAAATTAAAATAATAATAATTGTAATAATATTAATAAGACTCCTCTTATTAATTTATATTTAATATTTTTAAAATATTAAATAATAAATATTAAGCTATTTAATTTATTCTATCACCATAGATTAAATTAAATATACATAACATATTATTACGATTATGCCATTAACTTCTTAAATAATTATTCTTCCTTTTATGGTGTGACCCTTTAGGTTCTCCATATTAAACCTATTGTGAATAAATCAATTAGAACAATTCTAATCTTATTTAAATAAATAAATTAAACAATTAATTTATTTAAATAAATAATATTTATTCTACAATAGGGGATAAGCCTCCCTAGCGATCAACGACTTTCCGTATAATATAGATTTCAACATTAATTATTAAAGAACATTTGAGTAAATAGTTACCGCATAATTCAATCCTTCCACCATACAATGTCCCAATTAAATATAAGACATGGAATTACCACAAGTCTTATTTTATTTAATTATATGTATTTCGATCCTTAAATGCACAACTCCAAATAATGCAAATTAGAAACTCCTTTCTAATTTCATTCTCGCCTTAAAGGACTACTTTGGGTTGTCATTTATCGAATCACATAGACATTTCTCTTCTTTTATTAGAAGTGGTAGATTCTTTATCGATCATACATTATCTCCATGTACAACTTATTATACCCAAGCATACCTTTTGATATACCCTAAGGGTCTTAAGGAATAAGTCAAAGTATAACTCATCATACACAAGATACTATGATGATCTCAAGTCCAAGGATCACTTGTACTACTATCACTACAGAATTCCTATTGACAGTGCAATAAAACTCCATTAGGTATTCCTTAGCGAGCCACGCTCAAAGGTGAACTTATTCTCTAATAAGCACCTACATACTTGCTTTAGTGTCTCCACACAAATGATCATGAGACCAATCATCCTCATCCAATGAGCAAGCAACGTATGTACCAATCTATCCGGATTCACTAATCCCCAATTTAGTAATCCAATGATTGGGAACTATTTTAGTTTTAATCTTTCTAAGAATTTAGATCTCATTAGAATGATCATCATCATTATTCTAAAAGCATTGCTTAAAACTATGGGTTTATCACATATTATAAAACAGCATCATGTAGATAATTAAAAGCCTTTAATAAATTAATACTTTTTATTAATAAATGAATAAGATTGTTACAAAGTATATGCTTTATCATCAAACATGATTGGCTTGTGTGCATACTACTTTCAATCTCCCAATTGCACTAAAGCCAATCGTCATGGTATCTTATACTCTTCTTCTCTAAGTGACGATTATCCTGCTGTTGGATAAGCTTTAGTTAATGGATATGTAATGTTGTTCATGAGAGTCCACTATCTCTATAGTGATTTCCCATCTTTCAATGATTCTTATAATCAAATGAAAGTGCCACAACACATGTTTAGATCCAAGATGAGACTTGGGAACTATTCCTAGTTCTCAGAATGAACTTTTAATCCAAACAATCAACTTGCGGCTTCATTTATAGCTATATACTTTGTCTTTATCACTAAACCAAAGAACTCTTTCATTGCTTGGAACCTTTCTAATTCACTTTGCACCAATCGCTCAAGTTAACACTTTACCTTAAAGTGGATTTTCTATTGTCTTGGTCATTCGAAAACTTGAGTCCAGTAAGCCCTCTAGTTTTAATTCGCACTCACCATGAATATGATCACATCCTTAGTGTCGGTTAAGCACTTTAAGATGTTTTTCACCGACTCACGTTGAACTTCTCCGCATACGATCGATCAACATCGGGTCTCGTATATTTCATTGCATACATGATTGTCACTCATGCGATCTCTCTTCTTTGGAGTCTATGGGGACTATTAAGAGATACACTCCGTAACTCATCGACATGAGACATCTCTTGAGTTTGCCATGCTAAACGACTTTAGCATCAAATGAATATACGCTCCTCGGGTTAAGTCGAGCATCCTTTAAATCTATCTATATAGATTTATATCCCCAATTAAGATACTCTTCCAAATCATTCATGGAGGAATGTTTAGACAACTTTATCTTTACTCGATTGTAGCATTAGTATGTCATTCCTTATCCATAATATATCAACATATAATACTAGAAATTTCACGACGCCTCCCATCGACCCTTTTGTACACACTAGAAGTCTTACCTCATCGAATGTAACTCGGATCATCGCCTTCTATGATGTGTACCTCATCATCATCATCCATGATGAATCCATACCTCCTAGGTATCTTTGGTACTATTCCGGACTTACGATTCGGCCAGGTACAATAGTTATCTACGTGTTCCTCTTATTTGACTTATAGTGTTTTGTGGTTCTTGAACTTTTCAAGATCTATTATCCTCCCACTAGCCCTTCAATGATAAACACCTTTATCTTAGAAGGCGGTGTTTCGCAATAAACACCTTTTGCTAAGTCGGATTATAGAACATATACCCTAAACTTACTTTAGGATGTCCCACAAATCGACATTTGTCAAATCTTGTCCCAAGCTTATCCTTGAAACCTTTTCACATAAGTTGGACAACCCTTTATCTTAACATACTTAAGATTAGGAATCCTCCCCGCCTATAACTTTTATAGAGTCTTGGGGCCGGATTTTGAGGTTATCTTTTTCAGTAGATATGCAAATGCATTTCTAGGACATGATCCTGAAGGATATCGGAATGTCAAGAAAATCATTATGGACCGCACTACGTCCAACAAGGTACGATTTTTCATTCGATACATCAATCAATTATCATGCGTATCGACGATGTGTCCATTATGAGAAAACCATTTGAGATGATCTAGAAACTTATTGCACAAGTATTTATTCCTTGATCTAATCAAAGAATCTTAATACATTGCCAATTTATTTCACTTCTAAATTCTTTGAACCTTTCAAATAATTCACACTTGTATTTCAACAAATACATACATTCAACTCTTTGAATGATCATCTCCTTTTCTTATACAAGTTTGTTCAATTTTTAAAATAATTTTTCACGTAAGTCAAGTATACAAAATCCATTAAGTAATATTCCAGTTCTATACAAAACATTTTTATTATAAATAGAACAACAATTGTTCTTAATTATAATACTAAAAATTTTATTGTCCAACAACAAAATAGAAATAATATTTTTAACAAGAACTGGAATATAATAACAACTTATTGACTTAATAGATTTGCCCGTAGGCAGTACTAAACTATAAGTTTCTATGGCTAATGTTGCAACCTTTGCTTCATTTCCCACACATAGGATTACTTATATTTGTTTAGCTTTCTACTTCTGTTTGGTCCTTTCATAAATCTATATTTATGATAACCAAAGTTGGTATCCAATACCCAAGTAGAACCTCGACTTAAAGAAAAATTTATTTCAATCATGAACAAAAAGCAGATTATGAATCAAACTTCACTAAGCTTCTTTGGTTAGCCTCTCGCAAGATGCTTCTCAGCTTTCTTTCCAAAGGTCGAGGCTTATTGCGGTGGAAGCAAACTCCTTTGCTATCCGTATCGCTTTTGTTCTTATTATCTTTTGTTTACGCCTTCTGCTTACCTTCTTTGAATCGTTCTTCTTTTCGTAAGACCCTTTGGCCCCTACCAAAGAAGACATGGTCTTTCTTGGTTGAAAAGTGACTCTCAACATTTTTCAACATAAAGTTAAGCAAATCAAAGAAAGTCGATGTCTAGCTTGTTCATATGAAAAATTCACAACAATTGTGAAAGGAGTCCGGAGTGAGTGCAAGATCAAATCTCGCTCAACTCTCCATCCATGACAAAACTTGTCATTCTAATTGATCAATCAAATTGATTATGTTAAGAACCTTTTGTCTCGTACTATAGTGCCATTGGCCATTCTAGATCGGAAGAGCTCCTTAGATATTTGATATCTATCGATCCTACTTTCCTCACCATCAACTACTTGATGTGCAGGGAATATAGTAGAGCATCCATAGTTTCATCTCGACAAGCTCGTTACTCATGGATGCGAGCATGATGCATCGAGCCAATCACATCATCATCTTGCCACTTTCTAAAAGTAGCAATCTTTCCTCGAGGCATTGTTCGCAACCATTGCGTGGATAGGCGATATTATGACATAAGATAGCTTTTCAAATTATGAGAACTATTCTCAAATTCCTTAACCAATCCGCTTAATTTTGGCCCGTTAATTTAACATCTAATATGCTTCGCAGTTGATAGTAATTTTAGACATTGTAAAATTCTCAGAATGAATTTGTAATTAACAACATTTTAACATACATTCTTTTATTAATTACCAAAAAAATTAGGTCTTGTTTTAAATTGGTATCTCCCACTATTTTCTTCAAACTATATTACCCTCACTTATATAGTTCTAAAAAATCTAATTAAAGATTTGCTAGTGAGAATAAGGATCCCATTTCAAATGTATATAGCCTTGTGGTGACACAACAAACTATATATAAATAAATAGGTAGACAACTTTTGTCAATTACATCAACTATGCAACTCCTCAGATTTTGCCTCTTAGATTATTTTGATCAAGTGGTGGCACATCCGAATCAAAATTATCCAAGTTAAGTCCAACCTAGCACTCCATATATTCAAAAAGAAAAATATCATCCTTGTGGTGACACAACAAAACAATATTGTTCAATTTTCTTTATAAGTATCAAATGTGATAAATTAACATCTTAAATACTTAATACTTGCCTTGTGGTGACACAACAAACTCATATTAAATATTTAATACTCTATTAATTTTATCATGCTAGAAGCGACGCTCGATATTCCAAATATCTTTGAACGCTTAGGACTTAATATAAAAATTTGAGGGTTTGTTATTAATTTGTCTCATCTTGTTTAGCGCCATGCATGCATATATATATATAAAATACGCGTCATATATTAATAAACATGCGAAGCATGTTTGCATAATATATAATATATATATAGTATAAGCATGCACATATATGAATACTATATTCTACCCGGATTGATTATGGACTTTTATTCTAGTTTGGTTCACTAGAGCCACCAAGTGAACCAAAAGGTCAAACCCTAGGGTGCAAGAAATGATATTTAAATATAACTATTACATTTAAACCCGGGCTCCATTACAAATGGGTCTTCAAGCGCTCCTTGTCCCTTGATCTCTAATTCTTCAAAATTAATTCTAAATATTCCTATTACAAAACTATTTTAAAATAAATAGAAACCTTGATCGCAACAAATAGGGAAGTACATAGAGGGAGATAGAATTTACATTCTTAAAATTAGAGAAGACGAGGTACGCAGAACCCCATTTAATAAAAAACCCATACATTCATGCATCCAACTAAAATAAAATCCAATCGCATTAGTCAATAGTCCATAATCAATCCCATTTATTATCATACACATCACCATATGCATCAATAAATAACATTCATCTCATGAATTATAAACATTTAATATATATATTGATATCATTTAATGGGCAAATTTAGTTAGTATAAAATCAATTTTTGAATCAAAATAAACTCCTTTATTTTAATCCAAATTTAAATCAAAATAAAACTATTTTATTTTAATTTATCCAATTTTGAATAAAATAAACTATTTTATTTTAATCAAAATTTTAATCAAAATAAACTCCTTTATTTTAATTAATTATGGAATCCAATTCCATGTAATAAAAAAATCTCTAATTAAAATAAACTCTTTTATTTTAATTAATTATGGAATCCAATTCCATGTAAAAAAAAATATTAAAGGAAACACGGATTATATTTCCTATTCACAAATAAACTCTTTTATTTTGAATAATATGAAATCCTATTTCATATCTAAATAAACTCCTTTATTTAAGGAAACACGGATTCTCTTTCCTATTCACAAATAAACTCTTTTATTTTGAATAATATGAAATCTTATTTCATATCTAAACAAACTCCTTTATTTAAGGAAAGATGGATTTACTTCCCTATTCACAAATAAACTCCTTTATTTTAGGAAAAATAAAATCCAATTTCAACTCCAATTAGTTATCATGGAATCCAATTCCAACTCTAATTAGTTAGCATGAAATTCTAATTAAAATAAATCTTTTATTTTAATATTAAAATAAACATTTTATTTTAAGATTAAAATAAACCCTTTTTTTTTATTTTAATTATAAAATTATTAAAATTAAAATAAAACTTTATATTTTAATATTAAAATAAACCTTTTATTTTAAAATTAAAATAAACTTTTATTTTAATTATATAATAATTAAGAATATATATATGTATATATATATTCATAATATATATATTATATATATATATAACCGTTCCTTTTAATCAAAATAAACCGTGCACTTTGCAACTTTTTTAAAAAAAAATTCTGCTCCCGATTTCCGTGCTAGCCTGTTTTTCAAAAATACATACAAAATCTTTTATTTTAAAATTTGTTACATGTATTCGACCGAACAATCAAGACAGCAGGTATGGCATGGATCACGAGAGAAACAGGATTCGGCAGCCATTTTTTTTTTGTTCAATCCGGCAGCACAAAAACCTGACATGCCAACGCAATTAAAAGCAAGGGCCGAAAATTTAAAAAAATTGGATTACCGATTTTTTTTTTTTTTTTATTTAATAAATTTTATACAACATAATTATACCCAAATAAATTGTTCTAAACACATATCAATATACATATCAATTTAAAACAATTAATAATTCGCATAAAGGTTTGGCTCTGATGCCACTGTTAGGTTTGTAATATTCTTGAACGCAATCAAATTGCACAAAATTAGCGGAAGCGTGTAAAAACAGAGTTTAAAAAAAATTTACAAACCATAGACCCGGATCATCCTTTATGCGCAATTATTAATTTAACGAAAAAGATAACGAATAAATCATACCCTTGAAGATCGAGCTTTCTCAGGTACAAGTTCACCTCCAAATCCTTTCGCGTTCAATCTTGAATCCACCGGGTTTGGTTCCTTCCTTTGATCAACGTTAGCCATCCATGTGTTTGGCCTCTAGAGGTGATCCACCAAGGAAGAATAAAATTCAAGAAGATGGGTTATTGCTCAAACCCTAGTTTTCATCTCTATAGAAAGGTGTGTACTCTCCAACTATTGAATTACGTATGTTGAAAAATCAACAACCCATACCACTCATAATAAGACTCCTCTTATTTATCGATGTGGGCAACCCTCCTTAACAATTAAGAAATTGGGTTTTATTTAATTAATTAAATTCTTTTAATTAATTAGGCTCCCTAATCTTATTAGGGATAATTAATTAAACTCTTTTAATTAATTTTCCTTCCTAATCCAATTAGGAATAAATGAGAGTACTTATATTAAATTAATTCCTAAACTCTTTTAGAAATTAAAATAATAATAATTGTAATAATATTAATAAGACTCCTCTTATTAATTTATATTTAATATTTCTAAAATATTAAATAATAATATTAAGCTATTTAATTTATTCTATCACCATAGATTAAATTAAATATACATAACATATTATTACGATTATGCCATTAACTTCTTAAATAATTATTCTTCCTTTTATGGTGTGACCCTTTAGGTTCTCCATATTAAACCTATTTGTGAATAAATCAATTAGAATAATTCTAATCTTATTTAAATAAATAAATTAAACAATTAATTTATTTAAATAAATAATATTTATTCTACAATAGGGATAAGCCTCCCTAATGATCAACGACTTTCCGGATAATATAGATTTCAACATTAATTATTAAAGAACCTTTGAGTAAATAGTTACCGACAATTCAATCCTTCCACCATACAATGTCCCCAATTAAATATAAGACATGGAATTCATCACAAGTCTTATTTTATTTAATTATATGTATTTCGATCCTTAAATGCACAACTCCAAATAATGCAAATTAGAAACTCCTTTCTAATTTCATTCTGCCTTGGCCAAGGACTACTGGGTTGTCATTTATCGAATCACATAGGACATTTCTCTTCTTTTATTAGAAGTGGTAGATTCTTTATTGATTATACATTATCTCCATGTACAACTTATTATACCCAAGCATACCCTTTGATATACCCTAAGGGTCTTAAGGAATAAGTCAAAGTATAACTCATCATACACAAGATACTATGATGATCTCAAGTCCAAGGATCACTTGTACTACTATCACTACAGGAATTCCTATTGACAGGCAAATAAAACTCCATTAGGTATTCCTTAGCGAGCCACGCTCAAAGGAACTTATTCTCTAATAAGCACCTACATACTTGCTTTTAGTGTCTCCACACAAATGATCATGAGACCAATCATCCTCATCCAACGAAGCAAGCAACGTATGTACCAATCTATCCTGGATTCACTAATCCCCAATTTAGTAATCCAATGATTGGGAACTATTTTAGTTTTAAGCTTTCTAAGAATTTAGATCTCATTAGAATGATCATCATCATTATTCTAAAAGCATTGCTTAAAACTATGGGTTTATCACATATTATAAAACAAAGATCACGTAGATAATTAAAAGCCTTTAATAAATTAATACTTTTTATTAATAAATGAATAAGATTGTTACAAAGTATATGCTTTATCATCAAACATGATTGGCTTGTGTGCATACTACTTTCACCATTGTGTGGGGATTATTAGTGTTAGTGGAAATCGATATTTATTTCGATAATAATTGATGTCTGGAGGTTATATTGACCAATCGGGTAATTAACCGGATAAATGAATAATTAATTGCTATTATTTCACATGCTTATAACTATTTGTTCACATGTGTGTACTATTGATTCACATTCATGTACTATTAGGGGAGGTGGTGCAAGATTGATAATACTTGCATGACTAAATTAAAAATGGAGGTATATATGAAGGTACTATACTATAATTAGTTTTTTCAGATGATTATACTATTAAGTCATATGAATGAACTATTAATTCTAATTATTTACTATTAGGGGAGGTGGTGCAAGTTTGATAATACTTCCAGGACTAAATTAAAAATGAAGAAAAAGAGGAAGGTAGTATACTATAATATTTTGAGCCCCAAAATGTGTAATTATCGAAACTATATTTTCCTATAAATAGAAGCTCATTCTTCTTTCATTCTCACCAATTCACTAAGTATCACAAGAGCAATTATTATAGAGAGAAATTACAGAGAGAAAGAAGAAGAGAAGTCTGCTACCTCTCTATTCCAGTATCCAATTTTATTCTAAGGTAAGGGGTATTATTTCTTTCGTATTCATAAAGAGAGTTATTTTCTTTCAATACTCGTAAGGGTTGTTATTCCATTCTTTATTATTCGCTGAAATAATCATGCGTAATGGTCTGTCGCATTCCTGGTGAATTATTTTGTTATTCCATTCTTTATTATTCTGTTGGAAAAACCTGTATGTGCGGTCTATCGCATGCCTGGTGAATTCTTTTGTTATTCCATTCTTTATTATTCTGTTGGAATAACCTGTCTGTGCAGTCTATCGCATGCATGGTGAATTCTTCTTTTATTCCATTCTTTATTATTATGTTGGAATAACCTTTCTATGTGGACTACCGCATGCATGGTGAATGATCCTTTGTATTCATTCCTTATTAAATTGTGGAAATGATCTGTCTACGTGGATTACCGCATGGCGGGTAAAAATCCATTTGCATTTCATATATTCTATTATACTCAGTTGGTTAAAGTTTTGGCTTCTATTGTGACGCCCCCAAAACAGGTATACATCACCCATCTTGAGTCGCTAGATACATGGTACATAAATTCAAATAAAACTTAATTATACAAAAGTCGTGTAAAATACGACAAAATATAGTTGAGAGTTTAAATAAGAATAGTGAGGACTACTAAAGCCATTTATCCTGGACCATCACTCCATTTCCCGATTTGTCCCAGCTATATTCTCATTTCCTGAAGAGAACAATGAAAGAAAGGGTGAGCTCAACTAGCCTAGTAAGAAATATTATGACTAAGATAACATAAAATAAATTATCCTTAGCCTTCAAGAGTATAACAACTGATAGAATACAATAGACAACAAGTTTTAGATCAACAACTACAGCGGAAATAAGCAATCCATTAGAAGAGTCAAGTAGAGCATAAAATCTACTATCTTCAATGATTTAAAAAGTTTTTCATCAACTTTATCGCTGAGACTTAGCTTAACAATTAATCCACATCATCGAATCACCCCTGTACTACGGCCAAGGATATTCTTTAGTATCACGAACACAAATTATCCATGCACTACGGGCCAAGGATATTCATGTATTCATCAATGGTCATGATTATACCGAATAATCCCTTGTCATAATCATACCAATAACTGTCCATCAATGAACTACAGGCCAATGAGGAATTTTACCACATCATTCGTTACATTACGATCATGATTATACCGAATAATCTCTGGTCATAATCATACCAAGTCCATCTATGCATGTAAGCCAAAGATGACTTTCATCACAATATAAACATGATGATGATGACAATGACATAATAATTCAATAAAACAAGTTCAATGATAAATTTTAAAGATTTATAATTTAATTTATCCAGAATTCAATAACGTCCAAATTGTCAAGATGATACTGTTTTGTAGAGTAAAATTCAAGAATAATATTCGTGTACCAAAATTAATTAGGACAGAAAAGAAATATATTTTTCGGGTAAATAGTACTCCGTGAATAGTACTTCAGGAATAGTATCTCGTGAATAGTACCCCAAAATGAAAAGTACCCCAAATACCCGAGTGAATAATATTCGGGTGAATAGTAATTTGGGTGAATAGTAACCCATGAATAGTAAATCGTGAATAGTTCTCCGACACGAAAAGTGCCCGAACACCAGAGTGAATAATATTAGAGTGAATAATAACTGGGTGAATAGTAACTCGTAAATAAAATACCAAATAAAATGATATTTCATGACGAGAACAAAAGAAATGATATCTCATACGAGTATAATAGAATATACGAAACTGCAAATGAATTTTCACCCGCCATGCGGTAATCCACGTAAATAGATCATTTCCACAATTTAATAAGGAATGAATACAAAGGATCATTAACCGTGCATGCGGTAGTCCACATGTGCATGTGTTATTCCAACAAAAAATAACGAATGGAATAACAAAAAGAATTCACCAGCATGCGATAGACATAGAGACAAAGTTATTCCAATGTAATAATAAAAATGGAACCAGTGTCATGCGTAATCCGCATGCATGTGATATTCTAACAAAATAATAAAGAATCGGAACCAGTCATGCGCGAATCCGCATGCATGTGATATTTCAATAGAATAATAAAGAACGGAACCCGGCCATGCGTAATCCATGATGCATGTGATATTCCAAATGTAATAATAAAGAATGGAATAACAATGAAATTCACTGTGCATGCGATAGATCAAGATGCATAAAAGTTATTCCAATGTAATAATAAAGAATGGAATAATGAAAAATTTCACCATGTATGCGGTACTTTGCATAGACAGGTTATTCCAACATAATAATAAAGAATGGAATAACAACCCTTATGAGTATTGAAAGAAAATAACTCTCTTCATGAATACGAAAGAATAATACCCCTTACCTCAAAACAAGACTAGATACTAGAATAGTGAGGTTGCAGACTTCTCTTCTTCTTTCTCTCTATAATTTCTCTCTATAATAATTGCTCTATAGCTTTAGTGAATTGCTAAGAAATGAAGGAAGAATGAGCTTCTATTTAAAGGAAAATATATTTTTGATAATTGCACATTTTGGGGCTCAGAATATTACAATATAATACCTCCCTCTTTTTCTTCATTTTTAATTTAGTCCTGCAAGTATTATCAAACTTGCACCACCTCCAGACATCAATTACTATCAATTTCATCTTCAATCAACACAAACTTATTCATCATTAATATTATAACTCCCAATATTTAACAACCAAAGTTGTTCCTGTGAAAGAGGGGCTTTCCGATAAGGATTTCTCGTTATCAAGCACAATTAGGTGACCAAACCTCTCCTCGATGTAACTTCTGATATTGTCAATATTGCAAATAATAATATGAATAACTTTACCATCTCAATTATTAATTTAATAATATAACATATTATACAGATGATACTATGACAATAATTAAATCAGTAATATGAGAGATATGATGCAGCAATTACTGTAGCAATAATTGAGTATAACTGAGTGACTTCTTACGTAAGCATCAATAATCGATACCGTGTGCTACTATGCAACCACACGTATTACTATACTTTTACTACCGGGTAGTTCAACAGTTTAAACGGTAACACTTTCGCAGTTATTTTTATAAAATGATAATTCTGTCGTTTTCTAACTACGACAATACTTCCGTTGTGAGGTCCACCAATGATTGTGACGTCGTACGGATATTCCCCGACAAAAATAATATTTCCCATTAAAATGAATATTCCCCGACCAATCGAATATTATATAACCACTTTCATACTTTGCAAAATTTATAAATACTACTCACAACTATAACACTATCTCAAATCTACACCATAATATTCAAAAAAAATAGTTCGAGAAAATTAAATTTTTATTCATAAAATTTGGGGTCTTACAATCTCCCCTCCTTATAAAATTTCACCCTCGAAATTTACATACGTACTTGGTATGCCGAAGAGGTGAGGATACCTTGACTTCATTTCAGATTCTAACTCTTGAGGTATAACCTTTGAGTGTCGAATATAATCCTTCTTATCCAAGATTTTAACACGTATCTCCTTATACGTTAAATCCTTTGCTATCTCGTCTAGTTCTAATTTAATAGTGTGGTTCGGGTCATCCACATATTTACGTAACATTGATACGTGAAAAACGTTATGAACACGCGACATACATGGCGGTAAAATGAGTTTATAGGCCACAGTTCCTACTCGATCGAGGATTTCAAATAGGCCAATTAAATCGAGGGTTGAGATTTCCTCTATTCATCGATTCTTGCTTCTAGAATAATGCCTTCTTGAACCTTCTTCTTCACATTCATCAACTTTGAGTATGTAGCTTGCACGACTTTAACTTTATCGATTAAAGTCGATTCTACTCGTATATTCGTTATCTTCACGTGGGTCCCTAGAGTCTTTAACTCTATCTTCATCATTTGTAAGTTATACGAAATGAGTTTTTGTGTTAATAACATCGCACTCGTAAACACATATGATCTTCTACTCAACGCGTCAGCTACCACGTTTGCTCTTCCACGATGATATTGAATGGTATGGTCGTAATCTTCAATAGCTCGAGCCAACGTCTTTGGCACATTATACGATCGTTTTAGGTAAAGAAATATTTAAGGGTTTTAGAAATGGGTTTTGTACTGGGGTCAATACAAAATTTAATTTCACGCTATAGGGGTAGGCTAAGAAGTCTTCAGAGAATACGTCAAGAAATTTATTAACGATAGAAAAAAAAAACTGTGACTCTCATCAAAGACTTGGATAGCACGTCACATTGATACCTATCAACTTGCCACAGTTATTCATGACGTCCCCTACGGATATTCTGGCTTCGGTGTATTCCAAGACTTGGAAGTCACCAGCGAAAGTCTTGGGGCTCTTTACTTATGGCTTGATATAACAATGACTAACTTTAGTAGTTTGGTTGCTTGAATTCGCATAACAGGTTGGTTAGGAATATGAAAATTAACAACCTTACGAAAAACATGATGAGTAGTTAACCAATAGATTTCTAAAATCGCATCAAAGGCAAGTATTTTCAAAGAGATAAGATCGACAGGTAATGTGAAAGTGTCGATTTGAATCAAACAAGACTTATAAACAGTGGAGGTAACGAAGGTTTCTCCTAATTGAGTTTCAACTGATAAGTCAAAGTCTAATCTCTCCAGAGTCAAATTTAAACATTGAGCGCAAGAAAGATAGATAAAAGAATGGGTAGAACCGATATCTAATAAGGTATAGACTTCACAAAAATTTATAATTAACTAACCCGTGCTAACTTTGTTTGGGTTACTCGCTTTTTGAGAAGTCACGATAAACGCTCTTCCTGAAACCACCGACTTTGTTTTGTCCGTATCCGCCTTTGGTACCACCGTCCCAGCTGGACTTGACTTTGGTGCATGACAAAATCGGGCTAGGTGATGCCACAAAACAAGGGTTAATTAACATGTCACATATGATCCATATAATCTGACCGACCAATTAAATACCAAATAAACTTAGGTAGGTCATACTAGCGAAGGAATTCCCCCTCTCTCCCCTCCTAGTTCTTGTCTCACATCTCAGCCAGGGATCATATCCCTAAGCTTTGATACCAACTGTGACGCCCCCAAAACAGGTATACATCACACATCTTGAGTCTCCAGATACATGGTACATATATTCAAATACAACTTAATTATACAACAGTCGTGTAAAACACGACAAAACATAGCTGAGAGTTTAAACAAGAATATTGTCATCTAGACAATATCCACACTCAATGGAGTACTCATTACATTTATTGTCACACTATTTAACAGAATAGTGAGGACTACTAATGCTATCATCTGGACCGTCACTTCGTTCCCCGACTAGTCCCAGCTATATTCTCATTTCCTAAAGAGAACAATGAAAGAAAGGGTGAGCTCAACTAGCCCAGTAAGAAATATTATGAATAAGATAATGTAGAATAAATTATCATTAGCCTTCAGCAGTATAACAACTGATAGAATACAATAGACAACAAATTTTAGATCAACAACTGCAATGGAAATAAGCAATCCATTAGAAGAGTTAAGTAGATCATAAAATCTACTATCTTCTATGATTTAAAAGGTTTTTCATCAACTTTATCGCTTAGACTCAGCTTAATAAATAATCCACATCATCGAATCACCCCTGCACTACGACCAAGGATATTCTTTAGTATCACGACCACAAATTATCCATGCACTACGTGCCAATGATATTCGTGTATTCATCAATGGTCATGATTATACCGAATAATCCCTTGTCATAATCATACCAATAACTGTCCATCAATGAACTACATGCCAATGAGGACTTTTACCACATCATTCGTTACATTACAGTCATGATTATACTGAATAATCCCTGGTCATAATCATACCAAGTCCATCTACGCACGTAAGCTAAAGATGACTTTCATCACAATATAAACATGAGGATGATGACATGACATAATAATTCAATAAAACAAGTTCAAGGATAAATTCTAAAGATTTATAATTTAATTTATCCAGAAATCAATAACGTCCAAATTGTCAACATGATACTTCTTTGTAGAGTAAAATTCAAGAATAATATTCATGTACCAAAATTAATTTGGACAGAAAATAAATATATTTTTCGGGTAAATAGTACCCCGTGAATAGTACCTCAAGAATAGTACCTCGTGAATAGTACCCCGACATGAAAAGTACCCCAAATACCCAAGTGAATAATATTCGGGTGAATAGTAATTTGGGTGAATAATAACCTGGAAAGTATTATGCATACAAGCCAATCATGTATGATGATAAAGCATATATTCCAACGTGTAATCAATCTTATTTATTTATTAATAAAAGAATTATTTATTAAAGGCATTTATTATCTACATGGTGTTGTTTTTAATAATATGTAAACCCATAGTTTTAAGCAACGCTTTTTTAGAATAATGATGATGATCATTCTAATGAGATCTAAATTCTTAGAAAGCTTAAAACTAAAATAGTTCCCAATCATTGGATTACTAAATAGGGGATTAGTGAATCCGGATAGATTGGTACATACGCTGTCTTCTTGCTTCATTGGATGAGGATGATTGATCTCATGATCATTTGTGTGGAGACACTAAAGCAAGTATGTAGGTGCTTATTAGAGAATAAGTTCACCGAACGTGACTCGCTAAGGAATACCTAATGGAGTTTTACTTACATTCGTCAATAGGAATTCTGTAGTGATAGTAGTAAGTACAAATGATCCTTAGACTTGAGATCATCATAGTATCTTATATATAATGAATTACACTTTGACTTATTCCTTAAGACTCTTAGAGTATATCAAAGGGTATGCTTGGGTGTAATAAGTTATATATGAAGATAATGAATGATCAATAAAGAATCTACCACTTCTAGTAAAAGGAGAATGTCCTATGTGATTCGATAAATGACAACCCGTGAATCTCTTGGCGAGGTGGAATGAAATTAGAAAGTAGTTTCTAATTTGCATTCATTGGGAGTTGTTCATTTAGGAATCGAAATACATATAATTAAATAAAATAAGACTTGACAATAATTCCATGTCTTATATTTAATTGGGACATCAGATGGTGGAAGGATTGAATTGTACGGTAACTATTTACTCAAAGGTTCTTTTATGATTAATGTTGAAATCTATATTATCTGGAAAGTCGCTGATCGCTAGGAGGCTTATCCTATTGTAGAATAAATATTATTTATTTAAATAAATTATTTGTTTAATTTATTTATTTAAATGAGATTAGAATTGTTCTAATTGATTTATTCACAACCTGCTTAATATGGAGAACCTAAAGGGTCACACCATAAAAGGAAGAATAATTATTTAAGAAGTTAATGGCATAATTGTAATAATATATTAAGTATATTTAATTTAATCTATGGTGATAGAATAAATTAAATAGCTTAATATTTATTATTTAATATTTTAGAAATATTAAATATAAATTAATAAGAGGAGTCTTATTAATATTATTATAATTATTATTATTTTAATTTCTAAAAGGTTTAGGAATTAATTTAATATTAGTACTCTCATTTATTCCTAATTGGATTAGGAAAGAAAATTAGTTAAAGGAGTTTAATTAATTATCCCTAATAGGATTAGGGAGCCCATTTAATTAAAAGAGTTTAATTAAATAAATAATACCTTATTTTAATTAAAATAGGGTTATATAATATCTTTATAAGAGGAGTCTTATATTAGATATCTAATATATATAATAATTCCTAGATTTGGAGAGTACACCCCTTTTTCTTATTCGGATAGGAAAAACTAGGGTTTGAGCCAAATCCCTTCTTTGAAAAAATTCCTCTTCTTCGGTGGATCACCTATAGAGGCCATACACTTGGGTGGCTTACATTGATCAAAGGAAGGAATCTACCCGGAGATTCAAGGAGATCGCGAGAGAAGTAGGAGGTGAACTCATGCACTGAGGAAGCTCGTTTCTACAAGGGTATGATTTCATAATTTCTTATTCTTCGTTTAATTAATAATATGCATAAAGGATGATCCGGATAATTGGTTTGTGAAAATTTTAAAATCGATTTTATCTAAGCTTATTATATTTTTGCAATTTGATTGCTACTTTGATTTTCACAAAACTAACAAAGGTATCATGAGCCAAACTTTATGCGAATTATTAATTATTTAGATTCTATATATGTATGGGTATGTATTTAGAATAATTTATTGGGCATAATTTGTTGTATAAAATTATTATTTTATGAAAAAAAAAAAAAAAAAAAAAAGTAAAAAAAAATTTTTTTATAATTTATTTATTTAAATCATTTTTTTTTTTTTTTGGAATCAGTCATATTTATTGATGTAATATGATTACATGAAAATCAAGTTTTTTTTTTTTAAAAAGCTGTTTTTAAAAGATTGTCCGAATTTCGTTGTTGATGTTACACGCACGGCGATAGTTATTGTCCGTGATTATTTTTTTATATCATGTTGCTTTTTGGTCAGTAAGTAAAATAAAAATATCATCAATTTTTTTTTTTTGGAATTTTCAAGAGGGGGATCCGTGGTTAAATTATAAAAATAATAAAAAAAAAATATATATGATATTTTTATAGTAAGGTATATATTTTTTTATATATAATTATCATTATTATATGCAAAGCAATAAGCAAGGTCCTATATTTTTTGGATATAATTTCCAGTATGTATATTATAGATATAAAAGAAGTCCTACCATTTTTTGTAAAAGTAGGACTTTTATATATATATATATATATATATATATATATATATATATATTAATTTTAATAATTTTATAATTAAAATAAAAGAGTTTATTTTAATCTTGAAATTGGATTTCATGCAACATAAAATTGCCCATTAAATGATACTCATATATATATGGAATGATTTAATTTATTGATACATATGATGATATATATGATAATAAATGGGATTGATTATGGACAATTGACCAATATGATTGGATTTTTTTTTAGTTGGATGTTTGAATGAATGGGTTTTATTAAATGGGGTCTGCGTGCCTCGTCTTTTCTCGGTTTTCTTCTTGATGTAAATTCTATCTCTCTCCTATGTACTTCCCCTTGACTGCTGATCAAGGTTTCTATTTAAATTAAATAGTTTAATGTAATAGGATTAGTTAGAATTTTTTTAGAAGAACCGAAGACCAAGATCAAGGAGCGCTTGAAGACCCGTTTGTAATGGAGCCCGAGTTTAAATGTAATAGTTATATTTAAATGTTTATTCTTTGCACCCTAGGGTTTGACCTTTTGGTTCACTTGGTGGCTCTAGTGAACCAAACTAGAATAAAAGTCCATAATCAATCCGGGTAGAATATAGTATTCTATATGTGCATGCTAGTATTATATATATTATATATTATGCAAACATGCTTCGCATGTTTAATAATATGACGCGCGATTTTATATATATATTTGCATGCTGCTAAAACAAGATGAGACAAATAATAACAAATCCTCAAAGTTTTTTATTAAGTCTTAAGCGTTCAAAGATATTTAGAATATCGAACGTCAGCCTTTCTAGCATGATAAAATTAATAGAGTATTAAATATTTAATATGAGTTTGTTGTGTCACCACAAGGCAAGTATTAAGTATTTAAGATGTTAATTTATCACATTTGATGCTTATAAAGAAAATTGAACAATATTGTTTTGTTGTGTCACCACAAGGCGATATTTTTCTTTTTTGAATATATGGAAGTGCTAGGTTGGACTTAACTTAGATAATTTTGATTCGGATGTGCCACCACTTGATCAAAATAATCCAAGAGGCAAAACATAAGGAGTTACATGTTGATGTAATTGACAAGGAGTTGTCTACCTATTTATTTATATATAGTTTGTTGTGTCACCACAAGGCTATATATATTTGAAATGGGATCCTTATTCTCACTAGCAAAAACTTTAATTAGATTTTGCCGAACTATATAAATGAGGGTAATATAGTTTGAAGAAAATAGTGGAGATACCAATATAAAATAAGACCTAATTTATTTTGGTAATTAATAAATGAATGTTTGCTAAAATATTGTCTTTTACATGCGAGAATTTTGAAAATGTCACATTCACTAATTTCATCACAAGCATACTTGATGCTAACAAACCGATTTTACCGAACTACACGATTTGGTTAAGGAATCTGAGAATTGTTCTCACCTTCTTTGAAAAGATTTCTTATGTCCTAAATTACCTGCATACTGCAAAAAGTTGCGAGAGACAACCTCTCTCGAGGAAGAGATTGCTACTTTTAAATAAAGGGCAAGATGATGCATCGTGGCTCAATGCATCATGCTCGCATCCATGAGTAACGAGCTTCAAAGTCAAAGATGAAAACATGGATGCTCCTACTATGCTACTGCACCTTGGAGAGTTGTATGGTGAGCAAAGTAGGACTGCTAGATATGAAATATCTAAGGAGCTCTTCCGATCTCGGATGACCGAGGGCACTACCGTTGAGACTCATGTCCTAAAGATGATCAATCGATTGAACGCTTGGACAACTTGGGTTCATCATGGATGGGGAGTTGAGTCAAGATTTAGTCTTGCGCCACTCCCTGACACCTTCTCACAATTTGTTGTGAATTTTCACATGAATAAGTTGGATGTCACTTGCTCAATTACTTAACATGTTGAAAATCTGTCAAGGTCACTTCCCATCCAAGAAGAACCATGTCTTACTGGTGGATGATTCTTCCAAGAAAAGGAAGAGGCCCAAGGTATCTTCTGAAAGGAAGAAATCCAAGAAGGCTAAGGGAAAGGCGAAAGTGAAGGATCAAAAGAAACCTGATCCAGCTAGCAAAGGAATTTGCTTCCATTGCAATAAGCCGGGTCACTGGAAGAGGAACTGCAAGGATTATCTCGCAGAACAAAAGCAGAAGAAGCTTGGAGAAGCTTCGAATCCTAATCAAGGTTTGTTTATGATTGAAATTAATTTTTCTGAAAGTCAATCTTCTACTTGGGTATTGGATACCGGATGTGGTTCTCACATATGTAATAATATCAGGACCGGTCGGTCGAAGTAGAAAGTCGAGCAAGGATGAGGTCGTCCCCACGAGTGGGAAATGGAGCAAAGGTTCTTTGCATTAGTCAGTAGGGACTTATTGTTTAGCACCGCCTACGGCAAGTTCATTAATTTAAATAATTGTTATTTTGTTCCAAATATCATTAGAAACATTATTTCTATCTCTCATATTGGATATGGATGGTTTTAATATTATAATAAAGAACAACAAATTGTTCTATTTATAATGATAATGTTTTATATGGTGTTGGTAATTTGCGAAATGGACTTTATATACTTGACTTGCATGAAAATATATTTCAAATTGAACAAACTAAGAAAAGGAAAAGAGATGATGTTAATTATACCTTCATGTGGCAATCAGTAGACTTGGTCATATTAATGAAACAAGATTATCCAAGTTGCATAAAGATGGGCTCCTAGAGCTAACTCGATTATGAATCATATCCAACTCGTGAATCTTGTCTCATGGGTAAAATGACTAAATCTCCTTTTAGTGGAAAAGGAGAAAGAGTTACTGAGTTGTTAGCGTTGGTACACACGTATGTATGTGGACCTATGACAACAATCGCATTTAGGAGGGTATTCTTATTTTATTACATTCACCGATGACCACTCAAGATTTGGATATGTGTATTTAATGAAATACAAATCAATCATTTGAAAAGTTCAAAGAGTTCGAAGTGAAGTTGAGAAGCAAACCGGTAAGAGTATTAAGATTCTTCGATCGATCGAGGAGAAGAATACTTAAGTGGTGAGTTTCTCAATTGTCTCAAAGAAAATGGTATAATCTCACAATGGACTCCACCGGGGACGCCCACAAATGAATGGTGTATCTCGAAAGGAGAAATCGAACATTGTTGGACATGGTTCGATCTATGATGAGCTTTTACCGACCTTCCAGCTTTCTTTCGGGGATATGCCTAGAATCGGCTGCATACCTACTTAACAAGGTACCTACAAAATCCGTCCCCAAGACCCCATATGAGTTATGGATGGGGGAGGAAACCAAATCTTAAGCATGTTAAGACTTGGGGTTGTCCAAATTATGTCAAAAAAAGTTTGAAAACGATAAAGCGCAGACTAGATCCGACAAATGTAGATTTGTGGGATACCCTAAAGAAACATCGGGTATTATTTCTATCATCCAACCGATCAAAAGGTGTTTGTTGCGAAAACATGCTTGCCTTCTTGAAAAGGAGTTTATCCTTGAAGGGGTCGATGGGAGTAAGATATATCTTGAAGAAGTTCAAGAACCACAAAATACTACGAGATCAAAGTGAGGTACCTAACCAAGTAGAGATTCCTTCATACCACACCCTATATTCAGAAATCTGGAAGAGTACCAAAGATACCAGACAGGTATGGACTTGTCATAGAAGATGACAATGAGGTACGATCATAGATGATGATGATCCATTGAATTACTTAACAAAGGCTATGAGTAGTAAAGACTCGGAGAAATGGCAAGAAGCCATGAAATCCGAGATGGACTCCATGTATGAGAACCAAGTATGGACTTTGGTCTCACCACCAAGGCATTAAGCCTATTGGGTGTAAATGGGTCTTTAAAAGAAAGATCTGGAGCGGATTTCAAGGTAGAGACCTATAAGGCCCGGATCGGTTGCAAAAGGTTTCAAACAAAGACAAGGAGTTGACTATGACGAAACCTTCTCACCAAGAGAGTAATGCTCAAGTCCATTCGGATTTTGCTTGCGATTGCGACTTACCATGACTACGAAATCTGGCGGATGGACGTGAAAACGGCCTTCCTCAATGGGAAACTTGAGGAGGATGTGTATATGACACAACCGGAGGGATTTGTTTCAAAGGTTGGAACAAATCAAGTCTGTAAGCTTCTGACGATCCATTTATGGATTAAAGCAAGCTTCTCGTAGGTGGAACATCCGTTTTGATGAGACAATCAAAAGTTTGATTTTATCAAAATGAGGATGAACCATGTGTGTACAAGAAGGTTAGTGGGAGCGCTTTTTTCATTCCTTGTATTATATGTTGATGATATATTACCGATAGGGAATGATATTCCTATGTTATGAAACAATTAAAATCAAGTTATCTAAACACTTCTCCATGAAGGACTTGGGAGAAGCATCCTATATTTTGGGGATAAAGATCTATAGAGATAGATCTAATAGGATGCTTGGCTTATCCCAAGGAACGACATCGATTGACATGATGCTAAAAAGGTTTAGCATGGAAGATTCCAAAAGAGGTCTCATGTTGATGAGCCATGGAATACATCTCTCCAAGAAACAAGCCCCAAAGACACTGAGGAGAGAAACCGTATGAGTAAGATTCCTTATGCTTCAAAGAATAGGATCTATCATGTACTGCGATATGATATGTACTAGACCGTATGTCGCTCATGCACTTAGTGTAACAAGCGATATATCGGTCGAATCCGGAGAAAGAACAACTGAAGGCGGTGAAAAATATCCTAAAGTACTTAAGAAGAACTAAGGATGTATTTCTTGTCTCGGTGGGTCCGAATTAAAACTAGAGGGCTTCACGACTCAAGTTTTCAAAACAGACCAAGATGACAATAACTCCTTTTTGGGTATGTGTTTACCTTAAACGGTGGCGCAATGAGTTGAAAAGTTCCAAGCAAAAACGATTCTTGATTCAAAGGATGTGAGCAGAGTACATAGCTACAAGTGAAGCTACAAAGGAAGTCATTTGGATGAAGAAGTTCATTACCGAACTTGGTGTGGTTCCTAGCATTAAAGGACCAAAGGCCTTTTTATTCTCGTGACAACACTTTGAGTCATTGCACAAGCTAAGGAACCAGTGTCTCATCGTAAATCCAAACACGTGTTGCGGCGATTTCATTTGATCGGAGAGATCATTGAAAGAGGAGACGTCACCACGAGCGCGTGTGGACTCTCAAGACAATATTGCGAGATCCATTTACTAAAGCGTTAACACAACAAAGATTTTGATCGTCACTTAGAGAAGATGGGTATGAGATACCACGGCGATTGGCTTTAGTGCAAGTGGGAGATTGAAAGTATTATGCATACAAGCCAATCATGTATGATGATAAAAGCATATACCGTGTAATCAATCTTATTTATTTATTAATAAAAGAATTATTTATTAAAGGCATTTATTATCTACATGGTGTTTTTTTAATAATATGTGATAAACCCATAGTTTTAAGCAACGCTTTTAGAATAATGATGATGATCATTCTAATGAGATCTAAATTCTTAGAAAGCTTAAAACTAAAATAGTTCCCAATCATTGGATTACTAAATAGGGATTAGTGAATCCGGATAGATTGGTACATACGTTGTTTTGCTCATTGGATGAGGATGATTGATCTCATGATCATTTGTGTGGAGACACTAAAGCAAGTATGTAGGTGCTTATTAGAGAATAAGTTCATTGAGAACGTGACTCGCTAAGGAATACCTAATGGAGTTTTACTTACCGTCATAGGAATTCCTAAAGTGATAGTAGTACAAATGATCCTTAGACTTGAGATCATCATAGTATCTTATATATAATGAATTACACTTTGACTTATTCCTTAAGACTCTTAGAGTATATCAAAGGGTATGCTTGGGTGTAATAAGTTATATATGAAGATAATGAATGATCAATAAAGAATCTACCACTTCTAGTAAAAGGAGAATGTCCTATGTGATTCGATAAATGACAACCCAGAATCCTTGGCGAAGGTGGAATGAAATTAGAAAGTAGTTTCTAATTTGCATTCATTAGAGTTGTTCATTTAGGAATCGAAATACATATAATTAAATAAAATAAGACTTGACAAAGAATTCCATGTCTTATATTTAATTGGGACATAGTATGGTGGAAGGATTGAATTATGCGGTAACTATTTACTCAAAGGTTCTTTTATGATTAATGTTGAAATCTATATTATCTGGAAAGTCGCCGATCGCTAGGGGAGGCTTATCCCTATTGTAGAATAAATATTATTTATTTAAATAAATTATTTGTTTAATTTATTTATTTAAATGAGATTAGAATTGTTCTAATTGATTTATTCACAACCTAGGTTTAATATGGAGAACCTAAAGGGTCACACCATAAAAGGAAGAATAATTATTTAAGAAGTTAATGGCATAATTGTAATAATATATTAAGTATATTTAATTTAATCTATGGTGATAGAATAAATTAAATAGCTTAATATTTATTATTTAATATTTTAGAAATATTAAATATAAATTAATAAGAGGAGTCTTATTAATATTATTATAATTATTATTATTTTAATTTCTAAAAGGTTTAGGAATTAATTTAATATTAGTACTCTCATTTATTCCTAATTGGATTAGGAAAGAAAATTAGTTAAAGGAGTTTAATTAATTATCCCTAATAGGATTAGGGAGCCCATTTAATTAAAAGAGTTTAATTAAATAAATAATACCTTATTTTAATTAAAATAGGGTTATATAATATCTTTATAAGAGGAGTCTTATATTAGATATCTAATATACGTAATTCCAAGATTTGGAGAGTACACCCCTTTTCTTATTCAGATAGGAAAAACTAGGGTTTGAGCCAAATCCCTTCTTCTTGAAAAATTCCTCTTCCTTGGTGGATCACCTATAGAGGCCACACACTTGGGTGGCTTACATTGATCAAAGGAAGGAATCTACCCGGGGATTCAAGGAGATCGTGGAGAAGTAGGAGGTGAACTCGCACTGAGGAAGCTCGTTTCTACAAGGGTATGATTTCATAATTTCTTATTCTTCGCTTAATTAATAATATGCATAAAGGATGATCCGGTAATTGGTTTGTGAAAAATTTTAAAATCGATTTTATCTCGCTCGCTTATTTTTTGCAATTTGATTGCTACTTTGATTTTCACGAAAACCTAACAGAAAATAACTCTCTTCAGGAATACGAAAGAATAATACCCCTTACCTCAAAAGAAGACTGGATACTGGAATAGTGAGGTATCAGACTTCTCTTCTTCTTTCTCTCTATAATTTCTCTCTATAATAATTGCTCTATAGCTTTAGTGAATTGGTGAGAAATGAAGAAAGAAATAGCTTCTATTTATAGGAAAATATAGTTTTGATAATTGCACGTTTTGGGGCTCAGAATATTACAGTATAATACCTCCCTCTTTTTCTTTATTTTTAATTTAGTCCTGCAAGTATTATCAAACTTGCACCACCTCTCCTAATAGTAAATCATGTGACTCAATAGTTTTAATCATGTGAAAAAAACAATTATAGTATAGTACCTTCATTTATACTTCTATTTTTAATTTAGTCATGCAAGTATTATCAATCTTGCACCAACTCCCATAATAGTAAATCATGTGAATCAATAGTACACACATGTGAACACATAGTTACAAGCATGTGAATTAATAGCAATTAATTACTCATTTATCTGATTAATTACCCGATTGGTCAATATAACCTCTAGACATCAATTATTATCGAAATAAATGTCGATTTCCACCAACACTAATAATTCCCACAAAATGGAACTATCAATTTCATCTTCAATCAACACGAACTTATTCATCATTAATATTATAACTCCCAATATTTAATAATCAGGTCCTTCCGAGGAAAGAAGGGCTTTCCGGTAAGGATTTCTCGTTATTGGCGCGCAATTAGGTGACCAAACCTCTCCTCGACAGAACTTCTAGACATTATCAATATTGCAAATAATAATATGAATAACTTTATCGTCTTAATTATTAATCTAATAATATAACATATTATAAAGATGATACTGTGACAATAATTGAATCAATAATATGAGAGATATGATGCAAAGAATTATCGTAGTAATAATTAAGTATAACCGAGTGACTTCTTATGTAAGCATCAATAATCGATATCGTGTGCTACTACGCAACCACGCCAGACATCGTATTTTTTTACTAATGGGTAGTTTAATAGTTTAAATTGGTAACACTTTCGCCAAGTATTTTTATAAAATGATAATTCTGTCGTTTTCTAACTACGACAATACTTCCGTTGTGGGGTCCACCAATGATTGTGCCGTCGTATGAATATTCCCTGACCAATCGAATATTATATAACCACTTGCATACTTTGCAAAATTTATAAATACTACCCACAACTATAACACTATCTCAAATCCTCACCATAATATTCAAAAAAAATATTTCGAGAAAATTAAATCTTTATTCATAAAATTTGGGGTCTTACATCTATACTCCATGAAATTAGTAGAATATCCTTGATATTTGCGCTTCATCCAGTATCTTTTCATGGAAATATTCTTCTGAGCATTCTTGAATTTTACTCCACAAAACAGTATCATGTTGACAATTTGGATGTTATTGATTTCTGGATAAATTAAATTATAAATCTTTAAAAATTTATCCTTTAACTTATTTTTATTAAATTCTTATATCACTGTCATCATTCTCATGTTTATAATATGTTGAAAGTCATCTATGGCTTGTAGTGCATAGATGGACATGGTATGATTATGACCAGGGATTATTTAGTATAATCATGACCGTAATATTACAAATGATGTGGTAAAAGTCCTCATTGGTCGTAGTGCATTGATGGACAGTTGTTGGCATGATCATTACCATTGATGAATACACGAATATCCTTGGCCCGTAGTGCATGGATAATTTGTGGTCGTGATACTAATGAATATCCTCGGCAGAAAAGTGTGGATGATGTGGTTTATTTATTGTCGAGTCTCAAATGATAAAAGTTGATGAAAAACTTTTTTAAAACATAGAAGATAGTAGATTTTATGCTCTACTTGACTCTTCTAATGGATTGCTTATTCCGCTGCAGTTGTTGATCTAAAACTTGTTGTCTATTATATTCTATCACTTATTATATTATTGAAGGCTAAGGATAATTTATTCTGCATTATCTTAGTCATAATATTTCTTACTGGGCTAGTTGAGTTCACCCTTTCTTTCACTGTTCTATTCAGGAAATGAGAATATAGCTGGGATGAGTCGGGGAATGGATTGACGGTCCAGATGGTTGTTTTAGTAGTCCTCACTATTCTATAAAATAGTGTGACAATAAATGTAATGAGGACTCCATTGAGTGTGGATATTGTCTAGATGACAATATTCTTATTAAAACTCTTAGATTATGTTTTGTTGTATTTTACACGACTGTTGTATAATTAAGTTGTATTTGAATTTTGTGCCATGTATTTGGCGACTCAAGATGGGTGATGTATACCTATTTTGGGGGCGTCATAGTATATGTCTATCCTAAGCACGAATCATACATCCCAATGCATTGTAGAACATACAATCACACTCTAATAAGATCAGATCTAAACCCATACTTCCTCTCTCAAGTCCATATGGATTATCATGGTAATTGATGGCCAATCAACTAAGCAAATAGCATGAATCTAATTAGATAAGCCCATAGCAATCAATAAGGCTAACAATGAAATATATCAGAAATAACTAATCCATAGAATCCATTGCATTCTCATAATAGAGTTTAACTCATAGTTGAATTAGAATCCATGCTCCATAATTGAATATACATTGAAAGATACAAATATAAGTAAAGAGAGTTAGGGATTAAGAATCGCAAATATGAGTTTCTCCTCTTGTTTACTTTCTGAACTTTCAAGGATCTTCAATTTCTTCAATCCCCAAATCTTAGCTAATCTAGGGTTCTAATTTACTCTAATCTAATATTGAAATTGAAGAGAGAAAGTAACGATAGCTACGTGATCCCCCAAGCGGTGGAATTCCTTTTACAATGATACTACGTCTAATATATAAGCCCTAGTTGAATCCCCCCTCCAAGTTACGCTCCAATTCTATTGTTTAATGAAAAAGTTAGCTCTGGTCAACATCAGAAGTGGCGTGGCCGCGCTGGGAATAGCCTGGAGTTAGGCGCGCCCGTGCTCAATTATCAAATCGCATTTTTTTGGTCCAGGGAATGGCGCGACTGTGCCTAAAATACACTACAAATTCGCGCGCCCTTGTCGTTAGTTTTCTGCTGCAGTGTCCTCTGGTAAAAACAGCCATAACCTTTGATCCAAGAGGAGTTACGGGGCCTGCCACAAATCAAATCGAAGCTCTCGACGAGATCTACAACTTTCATTCTTTGATAAGTGAGAAATAATGGACAGATGAAGGCTGAAATTGTGTTGGAAGTGACAGCTATGCAAATGGCCACCCAAAATAGTGACGTTCAACGTCCGTTGGTACAAATGTCATAACTCTTGCATCCGAACTCCGATTGGAATGATTCAAGATATTTTGGAAAGCTAAGAAGAAGCTCTATAACATAATTCAAGTTCCAAGCCAAGAACATGAAATGAACATGAAAGCCCAAATGATGTCCGGATTGCTTATCCTTGCGTTTTTATACCAATATTCGCTCACACAGCTCCCAAGCATAAAATCTACGAAATAAACACAAAATGCATAAAACGTAACTAAGAAACATTAGTATAAGAAACTAATTCAAGTAATAGATACTGGATAAGTAGGTATAAAACCTACTTATCAAATAACCCCAAACTTAAACCTTTGCTTGTCCCCAAGAAACACAACATAATGCAATCTACATGCTATGCAAGCTACGCTACTATGACAATGAATCCCTAGATTTCCAGCCATGTTAAGAATTCCAATAAGATATTCCTCTGAGAAATATCAAGATCCAAGAAAAAAGCATCAATCTAAGCTAAAGGCATAATGACATACAATCAGACAATCTCAACCTGCTATAGAGATGTTGTGTGTGTGTGTGTGTTGTGTTCACAGATAAACTTGACAAATGCAAAGATTACACATACTACACTGCTTAAGAAAGAAAACCGAGGCTTAAATCAAGAACTATGCATACAAATGAAACAACAACTACCCAACTCATCAATACAAACTAAGGTTCAACAACGAGTTTAAGCAAATAACATGAATCTAATTAGACAAGCCCATATCAATCAATAAGGCTAACAATGAAATATATCAGAAATAACTAATCCATAGAATCCATTGCAATCTCATAATAGAGTTTAATTCATAGTTGAATTAGAATCAATGCTCCACAATTGAATATACATTGAAAGATACATATAGACGTAAAGAGAGTTAGGGATTAAGAATCGAAAATATGAGTTTTTCCTCTTGTTTCACTTCTGAACTTTCAAGGATCTTCAACTGCTTCAATCCCCAAATCTTAGCTAATCTAGGGTTCTAATTTACTCTAATCTAATATTGAAATTGAAGAGAGAAAGTAACGATAGCTACGTGATCCCCCAAGGGGTGGAATTCCTTTTACAATGATATTACGTCTAATATATAAGACATAGTTGAACCCCCCCTCCAAGTTACGCTCCAATTCTACTATTTAATGAAAAAGTTAGCTTTGGTTAACATCAGAAGTGGCACGGCCACGCTGTGAATGGCCTGGAGTTAGGTGCGCCCACGCTCAATTATCAAATTGCATTTTTTTGGTCCAGGGAATGGCGCGGCCGTGCCTAAAATACACTACAAATTAAAGCTCTTGACGACATCTACAACTTTCATTCTTTGATAAGTGAGAAATAATGGACGGATGAAGGCAAAAATTGTGTTGGAAGTGACAGATATGCAAATGGCCACCCAAAATAGTGACGTTCAACATCCGTTGGTACAAATGTTATAACTCTTGCATCCGAACTCCGATTGGAATGATTCAAGATGTTTCAGAAAGCTAAGAAGAAGCTCTATAACATAATCCATATTCCCAGCCAAGTACATGAAATGAACATGAAAGCCCAAATGATGTCCGAATTGCTTATCCTTGCGTTTCATACCAATATTCGCTCACACAGCTCCTAAGCATAAAATCTACAAAATGAACACAAAATGCATAAAAAGTAACTAAGAAACATGAGTATAAGCAACTAATTCAAGTAATAGATACCGGATATGTAGGTATAAAACCTACTTATCATGTTTGTCAGTTGTACTATGAATTGGTACGAGACAAATTGAGGAAAGGATTATGAATACGAGTTGAATGAAATTCGTATTGAGAACAAGAGTTAAGATTAGGTGGGATTTCAATTGAGGACCCATGTCAGCAGCTGAGTTGTATGATTCCTTGTTATGGGCGGGGAATTGTACTTGGTGTAAAAACCACTTAGTTTCTGGCACAGATAATCATTGAAATGTTTGTGTCGCGCTATTTGCTATATACCTGTTGAGAAGGTGATTCTCTTTCTCGTGTTTAAAATGATATAGTAGGGTATAAATAGAGAATATAAGGTTAAGTACGAGTTCTTAAAACTCATACTTATAGTAATGCTCGTGACTCATAATTATATGAAATGTTTATGAACCCCTCAACGAATGGACGCCAAAGGTCCGTCTTGGAAAAATTCTTAAACTCATTTGATTGTGGAAAGTTCCTGAACTCATAAGTGTGGTAAGTTTGACGAACTAGGTAAAACTAAGTGTGAATGGAGTATTAAGGATAATAGGAACAAATAGATTGATTAAGCAATTGATTATTAGTGGAGACATAGGTTTTCCAAATCTCATATCTATGCTAGACTTTAAAATTTTTGACATCAAGCTAAATACTCACTATGTGACTTTTTTAAATGAATTTTTACTCTCAACTCCTGATGACCATTGTGTATGGGTGGACTTTGGGCTACAGACACATCGTTACCTGTTGAGATGATAAACCTGAATTGCAATGATTTTTGAAAGGTTTAAAGAATAGTCTATGCTACTTATTTCAGCTAGACGAATATGATTTAAAATATCAAAATATATTTTTATTTATCACTTATGTACCATGTAACCTGGTGCAGAGATGATAAAAAGTTGATGGAGTTGTAAAAACAGGAATACTTAGTGTTGAATTTGATTTAACATCGTTGTTCCACTATTGTATGATGTGTTATGACAAAGTCACTCGATGACGGCATCCACAAACGGGCTGTTAATACAGTACGACATCATGACGTCATTTTTCAAACTATTTTTAAAATTATAATTTGCCAACGAGTTTTGCTATACCTAAATATCTCAACTGAAATTGCATTATTGGTATAAGTCTATGCTACTTGATTCGGCTAAACCAACTTTTATGAAAATCCTAAGCGTTCTTTGAAAATTTTCCCGAACTGAATTGTTTTGGTGCGGATTTCTTTAAAGACTGAGGTAAACAAATTTTTGTACGCCTAAGGCGGATGGGATAGAAGGAACGGGGGAAAATTGTTCCAACCTGCAGTACTTGGCCAGTATTGGGCATATCGAGCTAATTACCTTATGTTAATTATGACGATTTTGCGGATGAATTTCTGTATAACCTTTTCGAAAATAACAGACAATAGTCTATATAACTCCTCAACACTATTTGAAAATTTTACTCTTGTGAGGAATGTATTGGGTAGCATTTGATGCTGTCTATGAAAGGTATAAGGTGTAAGGTAAATTTCGGGGACAAAATTTTTAGAAGAAGGGGTGAATGTGACAAACCGAAAATTTGGATATTTATTAAAATCTTAAGATATTGAATTAAGGTTAAATAATAAACCTAGACAGAAAAATAACTGAATGAATTTGGTATTTCTAAGAAGAAATTTTGTGGATTTAAAAATCATTCTGGAGAATTATTCAGGATTAAGGGTATAAGTGTATATATATCTATATATGTGGTTTTATGTGTACAGTATGTGGTTAAGGGTTAAGGGTTGACCAGATAACTAATATCAGTGACAAACTCTAATATTATATTAAGAACATCGATGTTCAGTTAGAAATCCCTAGCAATCGATAAGAAACCCTAATTTCAGTTCTGAGAATTCGAAACCCTACTTCGGATTATGAAAACCCTAACTTGGGATCTCAAAGACTTAAGTGTATTGATTATAAGATTAATTAGGGCAAAGCCTAACGAATTAGTTAGAAAACCCTAATTTTGAAATTTGATACCCTAATTGTTCCGTTAGAAACCCTAATGTACAATTATGGACCTAATTGCTAAATTAGCAATTTTAATCAGGAAATATTAATCCTAATTAGCAAGCTTGAATTATGATTAGGAAATCTTAGTATAATTAGAGAATCCTAATTATAATTTAGAAATTTTAATTTTCTATTTTAAAAGCCTAAATTGGAAATCTTAGAAAATTGATTTTTAAGAACATTAGGTTTTGACCCTAAGGGTCAAACCCTAAGGGTTTGATCAAAAGAGCAAATTGCCATTAAATTTGCTAGCTAAAAGACTAAAATGCCCTTTTTGTATTTTTTATAAGTTGGAGTGTAGATCTTGCCAAAGTGTAGGTTTACCAACTCCAAGACTTTGACATGTGACCAATATCTCAGCAATATCAACAGCTATATCTTACAAATTCATTGAACCAAGATTAAAAGTTAAAAAGAGAGAGAAGTAACTTACTTTACTTCTCATTTTCACCAAGCCACTCTCTCTCTATATTTTCGGGACTAAGAGTGAGAGGGAGTGATAAACAAAGCTAGGATCAGTTCATAGTAAGCCAATAACAGAATCAAAAAGTCAGAATCAAGGATCAAAGCTAGAAATGGTATAAATCCCTAATCTTCAAAATCTTACGATCTGATGTTAATTGTTGTTGTTTATTGCTTAAAGTTGTGTATTAAGATGTCATTTAGTATTGATCTAGGTTTTTAGATCCTAGATCCATCACATCTAGAAACACGAAAAGCAAAATTTTGATACTGATCATGAACCCTAGTTTTGTGTCTGACAAGCAAATGTCAGGGCTTCTAGATCTATCTATGTTAAGTGTTATGTTAGTTTTAAGTCATAGACTTGTTCTTTGCCGTGTGTACAATTATCTGAAACTGGAATCAGGGACAGATCATGTCTAGATTGCAAGTTATAAGCAGTCAAAGGTAATTGACCGACCATGACCAACTGGTTTCTGGGCAGCCCAAAAACCCAAAAATGGTCTGACAAGATTTTCTAAGCTTCTGATCTTGCATTTGTTAGATAGTTTGGCCAAGTTGTTGTTGTTATGTTGTAGATTGGTATGTGAACTACACATAAAAGTCATTAGAATACCCAGATCATGTACAGGATCTAAGATAATTAAGGTCAAACATGAGTTGGCTGACTACCTTATGAATTTCTGGAAAACCCAAAATTCGTTCAAGAACAGTTTTTCTGGTCTGCTTTGACTGGCCCAGATCTTACGTTTGTAATGTTGTTATGTATATCTGATGTTATAGAAGTGTTCCTTGACATGTATTCTGTGACGCCCCCAAAATAGGCATACATCACCCATCTTAAGTCACCAAATACATGGTACAAAATTCAAATACAACTTAATAATACAACTGTCGTGTAAAATACGACAAAACATAAACTGAGAGTTTTAAAACGAATATTGTCTTCTAGACAATATTCAACTCAAATGGAATCCTCAATACAATTATTATCACACTATTTCATAGAATAGTGAGGACTACTAATGCTATCATCTGGACCGTCACTCCGTTCCCCGACTAGTCCCGGCTACGTTCTCATTTCCTGAAGAGGACAATGAAAGCAAAAGGGTGAGCTCAACTAGCCCAGTAAGAAATATTATGACTAAGATAATGCAGAATTATTTATCGTTAGCCTTCAACAGTGTTAAACTGATAAAATATAACAAAAATCAAGTTTAACTGCAGCGGAACAAGTAATCCATTAGAAGAGTAAATTAGAGAATAAAATCTACTATCTTCTATAATTTAAAAGGTTTTTCATCACTTTTATCGCTGAGACTCATCTTAATAAATAATCTACATCATCCCTGCACTACAGAAAAGGATATTCATTAGTATCACGACCACAAACTATCCATGAACTACGGGCTAATGATATTCGTGTATTCATCAATGATCATGATCATGCCAACAACTGTCCATCAATGCACTACGGGCCAATGAGGACTTTTACCACATAATTTGTAACATTACGGTCATGATTATACCGAATAATCCCTAGTCATAATCATACCAAGTCCATCTATGCACTACATGCCACATATGACTTTCAACATAATATAAATATGAGGATGCTGACAATGATATAAGAATTCAATAAAACAAGTTTAAGGATAAATTTTTAAAGATTTATAATTTAATTTATCGAGAAATCAATAACGTCCAAATTGTCAACATGATACTGCTTTGTGGAGTAAAATTCAAGAATAATATTGTATCAAAAATAATTTGGACAGAAAAGAAATTAATTTTTGTCATGAATAATACCCCGGGTGAATAGTAACTGAGTGAATAGTACCCCATGAATAGTACTTTGGGAATAGTAACCCATGAATAGTACCCCGACATAAAAAGATTAAAACTTATCAAGAATGCGCAGAATAATATTTTCATGAAAACATACTGGATGAAGCGCAAATATCAAGGATATTCTACTAATTTCATGGAGTATAGAAGCAATACTTATCAACATAAGTGTAGAATTAGAAATATGAAATGAAATAATATTACTTAGATACTACAAAGTATGGAAGAAAATATTATTTCTTACGAATATTGAACAAGAATAATATCACTTACGAATACGAAAGAAATAATACCCCTTAACTTAGTAGGAGATTGGATACTGCAATAGTGTATTAACAAAATACTCTTCTTCTTTCTCTCTTATTCTCTCTATACTTTCTATCTCTATAGCTTGAATGAATTGGTGAAAAATAATGAAGAAATGAGCTTCTATTTATAGGCTTGGCAGAGTAAGGGTAAAATAGTCTTTTCGCCATAATTTATGACATCATCGCTGACATCATCGATCATATTACATCATTGCTTACCTCATCGTCCGATGACATCATCGCTTACCTCATCATCCAATGAAATCATCGCTTAGATCATAGGAATTCAAATTCAACTTGTTCTCTTCCACCTCCTTTTACTTTTATACCATGAATTTACTATAATAATGTTACCATTCAAATTATAAAAACGTACTATTATATAATCACATCATACAACTATAATGTAATATTATAATAATATATTTGAATGAATTATTTTATCGAAAAAGATAAAATATCAACTTTCAACAAATGTCACATGCTAAAAATTTATTAGCTTAAATCCATATTGAATAAATATTTTCTTATAATATATATATTAATAATTAATTATTGACAAATAATATTACAAAATTATAATATCGACAACCGTGTCGCTCCCGGTGAAAGACGGGCTTTACGATAAGGATTTCTCCTATCATGGCGCGCAATTAGGTGACCAAAACCCTTTCTCGATGTAACTTTCTAGACATTGTCAATAATAAAAATAATGATATTATTCAAATAATATGAATTATTGATTTGATAATTTGAAATACTGTGCAATGACAATTATTAAATCAGTAATATAAAATATCAATGTAGCAATTATTGAATCAATAAAATAAATATTGAACAATAATTACTGTAAAAATTATTGAATCGTGACTTCTTACGTAAGCATCAATAATCCAAGATACTGTACAATACCGTGTGCTACTATGCAACCATGCGTATTACTGTACTTTTACCACCGGGAATTTCAACAGTTAACGGTAAAACATTCGTCGTTATTTTTATAAAAAGATAATTTTGTCATTTTTTAACTCCGATAATAATTCTGTTGTGGGGTCCACCAATGATTGTGTCGTCGCATTTAATATTCCTGCATAAAAAGAATATTCCCTGCACCAAACGAATATTTTATAACAACTTGCTTACTTAGCAAAATTTATAAATATTACCCACAACTATAACATTATAACAAATTCACACCTTAATATTCAAAAATATAATTCGAGAAAAATTAATCTTTATTTATGAAAGTTGGGGTCTTACAACCTCCCCTTCTTATGAAATTTCATCCTCGAAATTAGGGTACATACCTGGTATGTCGAAGAGGTGAGGATACCTTGATTTCATTTCAAATTCTAACTCTCAGGTCATTTCCTCAACATCGTGGTTTCTCCACAAAACTCTAACTTGAGGTATAACCTTGGAGCGTAGAATATGTTCCTTCTTATCCAAGATTTTAACAAGTACTTCTTCGTATGTTAAATCTTCTGCTATGTCATTTGGTTCCAACTTAATAATGTGGTTCGGGTCATTCACATATTTACATAACATGGATATATGAAAAATGTTATGAACATGAGACATACTTAGCGGTAAGGTGAGTCTATAAGCCACAGTTCCTACTCGAGGGTTGAGCTTTACTCTTTTTCCAAATCTTATAACTCCTTCCCACGGAGCAACATGTAACAACACATGTTCTCCAACATTGAATTCCACATCCTTTCGATGAAGATCAGCATAACTCTTTTCTTGATCTTATGAGGTCTTTATACGTTGCCGGATCATTTGAATCTTTTTCGTAGTCATACGTACCAATTTCGGTCCCAACAACGTTGCTTCACCCACCTCATCCCAGCATACTGGAGAACGACACTTCCTCCCATACAAGGCCTCGAACGGAGCCATTCCGATACTTGCTTGATAAGAATTCTACCAATGGCAAGAACTTGTCCCAACTTCCTTTGAAGTTAAGAACACAGAGTCTTAATAGATCTTCAAGAGTTTGAATAGTCCTCTCCGATTTCCCGTTCGTCTGAGGATGATATGTCGAACTAAATCATAAATCCGTGCCCATAGCTTTTTGTAAACTGACCCAAAATCGTGAAGTGAATCTTGGGTCTCGATCAGAAACTATAGATACTGGCATACCATGCCATCTTACATTCTCATTTATGTACATACGAGCAAGACGTTCAAGTGTATAAGTTTCTCGTATAGGTAAGAAATGAGCAGACTTGGTCAATCTATCGACAATGACCCAAATTGCATCTATTCCTTGAGAAACCTTGGGAAGACCAGTGACAAAATTCATGGTAATGTGCTCCCACTTCCATTCTGGAATTTCAAGTGGTTGCAATGGACCTTTTGGCACTTGATGCTCCACCTTGACACGTTGACACGTTAGACACCTTGAGATAAACTTTGTTATCTCTCTCTTCATATTGCTCCACCAAAATGTATGTCGAATTGAAAGTAATATGCACACAAGCCAATCATGTTTGATGATAAAGCATATACTTTGTAACAATCTTATTCATTTATTAATAAAAAGTATTAATTTATTAAAGGCTTTTAATTATCTACATGATGCTATTTTATAATATGTGATAAACCCATAGTTTTAAGCAATGCTTTTAGAATAATGATGATGATCATTCTAATGAGATCTAAATTCTTAGAAAGCTTAAAACTAAAATAGTTCCCAATCATTGGATTACTAAATTGGGGATTAGTGAATCCGGATAGATTGGTACATACGTTGTTTGCTCGTTGGATGAGGATGATTGATCTCATGATCATTTGTGTGGAGACACTAAAGCAAGTATGTAGGTGCTTATTAGAGAATAAGTTCATTTGAGCGTTGGCTCGCTAAGGAATACCTAATGGAGTTTTACTTGCACTGTCAATAGGAATTCTCAGTAGTGATAGTAGTACAAGTGATCCTTGGACTTGAGATCATCATAGTATCTTGTGTATGATGAGTTATACTTTGACTTATTCCTTAAGACCCTTAGGGTATATCAAAGGGTATGCTTGGGTATAATAAGTTGTACATGGAGATAATGTATGATCAATAAAGAATCTACCACTTATATTAAAAGAAGAGAAATGTCCTATGTGATTCGATAAATGACAACCCAAAGTAGTCTTTGGCGGCGAATGAAATTAGAAATGAGTTTCTAATTTGCATTATTTGAGTTGTGCATTTAAGGATCGAAATACATATAATTAAATAAAATAAGACTTGACAAAGAATTCCATGTCTTATATTTAATTGGGACATTGTATGGTGGAAGGATTGAATTGTACTAGAATTATTTACTCAAAGGTTCTTTAATGATTAATGTTGAAATCTATATTATCCGGAAAGTCGTTTATCGCTAGGAGGATTATCCCTATTGTAGAATAAATATTATTTATTTAAATAAATTAATTGTTTAATTTATTTATTTAAATAAGATTAGAATTGTTCTAATTGATTTATTCACAACCTGTTTAATATAGAGAACCTAAAGGGTCACACCATATAAGGAAGAATAATTATTTAAGAAGTTAATGGCATAAGCGTAATAATATAGTTAGTATATTTAATTTAATCTATGGTGATAGAATAAATTAAATAGCTTAATATTTATTATTTAATATTTTAGAAATATTAAATATAAATTAATAAGAGGAGTCTTATTAATATTATTACAATTATTATTATTTTAATTTCTAAAAGAGTTTAGGAATTAATTTAAAATAAGTACTCTCATTTATTTCTAATAGGATTAGGAGGAAAATTAATTAAAGGAGTTTAATTAATTATCCCTAATAAGATTAGGGGAGCCCATTTAATTAAAAGAGTTTAATTAAAAATACCTTATTTTAATAGGGTTACTTGATATCTTTATAAGAGGAGTCTTATATCAGATATCAAATATACGTTATTCCAAGAGTTGGAGAGTACGCTCTTTTTCTATAGAGATAGAAAAACTACGGTTTAGCCAACCACCCATTTTCTTGAATCTTTCTTCTTCCTTGGTGGATCACCTCTAGAGGCCAAACATTTGGGTGGCTAACATTGATCAAAGGAAAGAACCAAACCCGGTGGATTCAAGTTGAATGCGAAAAGGATTGGAGGTGAACTTGTACCTGAGGAAGCTCGGATCTTCAAGGGTATGTTTCTTATTCATCTTTTTCGTTTAATTAATAATTGTGCATAAAGGGTGATCCGGGTATATGGTTTGTAAAAATTTTAAACTCTGATTTTCCACGTTTCCGCTTATTTAAGCAATTTGATTGCGCTCTTGAATATTACAAACCTAACATTGGAATCAGAGCCAAACCTTTATGCGAATTATTAATTGTTTGATTTGATATGTATATTGATATGTGTTTAGAACATTTTAATTGGGCATAATTTGTTGTATAAAATTTATTAAAATTAAAAAAAAATAAAAATAAAAATAAAAATAAAAAATAAATCCGAAAACTGTTTTCGGAAACAATTTTTTTTTTTTTTACCGAATTCGTGGGTGATCGCGTGGCTAATGGTCATTAGCATGGGTTGATTCCGTCTGTTGGTTGAACAACTTTTATTACTGTTAACTATTATATAAATATTTATATATGGTTAATGGTTTGGTTTTAAAGTTAACAGGAAGCTTTAATTTATTTTATTCCTTTCCGACATCCACGTGAATTCAATAGCAAAGGAGCGGATATATATATATATATATATATATATATATATATATATATATATATATATATATTATGGTTATATATTATATATGATATAATCCTTTCAAAAGTTATCAGGTGGTTATCACATATATATATTAACTCTCAATATGATTCTACGTGGCCTATATGAATGATATGGGAATTGGAATTCTAAAGTCACCTGGATAAGTGTTTTAGCTACTACAGTTATTATATATATAATCTTCTTAATTATTTTATAATTAAAATAAAAGTTTATTTTAATGTTAAAATAAAAAGTTTATTTTAATTTTAAAATAAAAGGTTTATTTTAATTTTAAAATTGAATTTCATGCTAACTAATTAGAGTTGGAATTGGATTCCATGATAACTAATTGGAGTTGAAATTGGATTCCATGTTTTTCAAAATAAAAGAGTTTATTTGTGAATAGGAAATAGAATCCGTATTTCCTTAAATAAAGGAGTTTATTTAGATATGAAGTAAGATTTCATATTATTCAAAATAAAGGAGTTTATTTGTGAATAGAAAAAAGAATTAAATGTTTCCTTTAATAAATTTTTTTTTTACATGGAATTGGATTCCATAATTAATTAAAATAAAGGAGTTTATTTTAATTAAAGATTTTGATTAAAATAAAATAGCTTATTTTATTCAAAATTGGATAAATTAAAATAAAATAGTTTTATTTTGATTTAAATTTGGATTAAAAATAAAGGAGTTTATTTTGATTCAAAATTAGATTTTATACTAACTAAATTTGCCCATTAAATGATATCAATATATATATTAAATGTTTATTATTCATAAGATGAATGTTATGTATTGATGCATATGGTGATATGTATGATAATAAATGAGATTGATTATGGACAATTGACCAATGTGATTGAATTTTATTTTAGTTGGATGCATGAATGTATGAGTTTTATTAAATGGGGTCTGCGTACCTCGTCTTCTCTAATTTTTCTTAATGTAAATTCTATCTTCCTCCTATGTACTTCCCCTTGACTGCTGATCAAGGTTTCTATTTATTTTAAAATAGTTTTGTAATAGGAATAATTAGAATTATTTTGAAGAATTGGAGATCAAGGGGCAAGGAGCGCTTGAAGACCCGTTTGTAATGGAGCCCGGGTTTAAATGTAATAGTTATATTTAAATATTATTTCTTGCACCCCTAGGGTTTGGCCTTTTGGTTCACTTGGTGGCTCTAGTGAACCAAACTAGAATAAAAGTCCATAATCAATCCGAGTAGAATATAGTATTCTATATGTGCATGCTTATACTATATATATTATATATTATGCAAACACGCTTCGCATGTTCATTAATATGACGCGTATTTTATATATATATGTGCATGCACGCTAAACAAGATGAGACAAATTAATAACAAAACCCCTCAATTTTTATATTAAGTCCTAAGCGTTCAAAGATATTTGGAATATCGAACGTCGCCTTCTAGCATGATAAAATTAATAGAGTATTAAATATTTAATATGAGTTTGTTGTGTCACCACAAGGCAAGTATTAAGTATTTAAGATGTTAATTTATCACATTTGATGCTTATAAAGAAAATTGAACAATATTGTTTTGTTGTGTCACCACAAGGATGATATTTTTCTTTTTTGAATATATGGAGTGCTAGGTCGGACTTAACTTGGATAATTTTGATTCGGATGTGCCACCACTTGATCAAAATAATCTAAGAGGCAAAAGAAAAGGAATTGCATAGTTGATGTAATTGACAAAAGTTGTCTACCTATTTATTTATATATAGTTTGTTGTGTCACCACAAGGCTATATACATTTGAAATGGGATCCTTATTCTCACTAGCAAATCTTTAATTAGATTTTGTCGAACTATACAAGTGAGGGTAATATAGTTTGAAGAAAATAGTGGGAGATACCAATTTAAAACAAGACCTAATTTATTTTGGTAATTAATAAAAGAATGTATGTTAAAATGTTATTAAATACAAATTCATTTACAAAATTTTACAATGTCTAAATTACTATCACTGCGAAGCATATTAGATGCTAAATTAACCAGACCAAATTAAACGGATTGGTTAAGGAATTTGAGAATAGTTCTCATGGCTGAAAAGCTATCTTATGTACTTAATACGCCTATCCCTGCAATGGTTGCAGACAATGCCTCTGAGGAAGAGATTACTACTTTTAGAAAGTGGCAAGATGATGCACATTTGGCTCAATGCATCATGCTCGCATCTATAAATAACGAGCTTCAGCGTCAGCGTGAAACTATGGATGCTTCTACTATATTCCTGCACATCAAGTAGTTGATGGTGAGGAAAGTGGGACCGATAGATATCGATATCTAAGGAGCTCTTCCGATCTAGAATGGACCGATGACACTACTGATGCAGATAAAAGTCCTTAACATTATCAATTTGATTGATCAATTAGACAACGAGTTTTGTCATGGATGGAGAGTTGAGCCAAGATTTGATCTTACACTCACTCCGGACTCCTTTCACAAATGTTGTGAATTTTCATATGAACAAGCTAGATATCGGTCTCATTGATTTGCTTAACATGTTGAAAAATGTTGTGAGTCACTTTCAACCAAGAAAGACCAAGTCTTCTTGGTAGGGCCAAAGGATCTTCCGAAAAGAAGAACGATTCTAAAAGGTAAATAGAAAGGCAAAAACAAAGGATAATAAGAACAACAAAACTTTCTGAATAGCAAAGGAGTTTGCTTCCACCGCAATAAGCCTGAACCTTTGGAAAGAAATCTGCGAGAAGCATCTTGCGGAGGCTAACCAAAGAAGCTTAGTGAAGTTTTGGTTACAATCTGCTTTTGTTCATGATTGAAATAAATTTTCTTTAAGTCAAGGTTCTACTTGGGTATTGGATACCGACTTTGGTTATCATAAATATAGATTTATGAAGGGACCAAGGAAGTAGAAAGCTAAACAAATATAAGTAATCCTATAATGCGGGAAATGTAACAAAGGTTGCTACATTAGCCATAGAAACTTATAGTTTAGCAATGCCTACGGCAAGTCTATTAAGTCAATAAGTTGTTATTGTATTCTAGTTCTCGTTGGAAACATTATTTCCATTTTATTGTTGGACAATGACATCTTTGGTATTATATTTAAGAACAATTGTTGTTCTATTTATAATAATAATGTTTTGTATAGAACTGGAATATTACTTAATAAATTTTGTATACTTGACTTACATGAAAATAATTTTGCATATCGAACAAATTAGTATAAGAAAAGGAGATGATCATTCAAAGAGTTGAATGCGTGTATTTGCTAAAATACAAGTGTGAATTATTTGAAAGATTCAAAGAATTTAGAAGTGAAACAAATTGGCAAAGTATTAAGATTTTTTGTATAGATCAAGGAATAAATACTTGTGCAATAAGTTTCTAGATCATCTCAAATGGTTTTCTCATAATGGACACATCCTGATACGCAATAATTGATTGATGTATCTGAATGAAAAATCGTACCTTGTTGGACATGGTGCGGTCCATAATGATTTTACCGACATTCCAAAGATCCTTTTGGGATAATGTCCTAGAAATGGTACGCATATCTACGAAAAAGGTAACCTCAAAATCCAAATTTCAAGACTCCATAAAAGTTATGGACATGGAGGATTCCTAATCTTAAGTATGTTAAGATAAGTGGTTGTCCAACTTATGTGAAAAGGTTTCAAAGGATAAGCTTGGGACAAGATTTGACAAGTGTCGCTTTGTGGGGACATCCTAAAGTAAGTTTAGGTATATGTTCTATAATCCTCGCTTAGCAAAAGGTGTTTATTGTGAAACACGCCTTCTAAGATAAATGTGTTTATCATTGAAGGGGCTAGTGGGAGGATAATAGATCTTGAAGAGTTCAAGAACCACAAAACACTATAAGTCAAATAAGAGGAACTCAGTAGATAGACCTATTGTACCACAACCGAATCGTAAATGAAATAGTCTCTTCAAGATACCTAGGAGGTATGGATTCATCATGGATGATGATGATGATGAGGTACGATTATAGAAGATGATGATCCGAGTTACATGCGATGATGTAAGACTTCAAGTGTGTACAAAAGGGTCAGTGGGAGCGTCTTGAAATTTCTAGTATTATATGTTGATATACTACGGATGAGGAATTACATACCAATGCTACAATCAGTAAAGATAAAGTTATCTAAGCATTCCTCCACGAATGATTTGGGAAGAGTATCTTAATTGGGGATAAAATCTATATAGATAGATACAAGAGGATGCTTAACTTAACCCAAGGAACGTATATTCATTTGATGCTAAAGTCGTTTAGCATGGAAAACTCCAAGAGATGTCTCATGTCGATGAGCTATGGAGTGTATCTCTCTTAATAGTCCCCACAGACTCCTGAAAAGAGAGGTCGCATGAGTGACAATCATGTATGCAATGAAATGTACGAGACCTGATGTTGATCAGTCATATTATGGAGAAGTTCATTATGAGTCAGTGAAAAACATCTTAAAGTGAAAACTGGCACTAAGGATGTGATCATATTCATGGTGGGTCTTAATTAAAACTAGAGGGCTTAATAGACTCAAGTTTTTCAGATAGACCAAGATGACAGAAAAATCCACTATAAGGTAAAGGGTTACCTTGAACAGTGGTGTAGTGAATTGAAAGGTTCCAAACAAAGAAAGAGTTCTTTGGTTTAGTGATAAAGACAAAGTATATAGCTATAAATGAAGCTGCAAGTTGATTGTTTGGATGAAAAGTTCATTACAGAACTAGGAATAGTTCCTAAGTCTCATCTTGGATCTAAACATGTGTTGTGGCACTTACATTTGATTATTAGAATCATTGAAAGATGGGAAATCACTATAAAGATGGTGGAATCTCAAAAACAACATTACATATCCATTAACTAAAGCATATCCAACAGCAGGATAATCGTCACATAGAAAAGAAGAGTATAAGATACAATCGCGATTGGCTTTAGTGCAAGTGGGAGATTGAAAGTAATATGCACACAAGCCAATCATGTTTGATGATAAAGCATATACTTTGTAACAATCTTATTCATTTATTAATAAAAAGTATTAATTTATTAAAGGCTTTTAATTATCTACATGATGCTGTTTTATAATATGTGATAAACCCATAGTTTTAAGCAATGCTTTTAGAATAATGATGATGATCATTCTAATGAGATCTAAATTCTTAGAAAGCTTAAAACTAAAATAGTTCCCAATCATTGGATTACTAAATTGGGGATTAGTGAATCCGATAGATTGGTACATACGTTGCTTGCTTTCATTGGATGAGGATGATTGATCTCATGATCATTTGTGTGGAGACACTAAAGCAAGTATGTAGGTGCTTATTAGAGAATAAGTTCACTTTGAATATGGCTCGCTAAGGAATACCTAATGGAGTTTTACTTGTCATTCGTCAATAGGAATTCTGTAGTGATAGTAGTACAAGTGATCCTTGGACTTGAGATCATCATAGTATCTTGTGTATGATGAGTTATACTTTGACTTATTCCTTAAGACCCTTAGGGTATATCAAAGGGTATGCTTGGGTATAATAAGTTGTACATGGAGATAATGTATGATCAATAAAGAATCTACCACTTCTATTAAAAGAAGAGAATGTCCTATGTGATTCGATAAATGACAACCCAAAGAGTCCTTGGCCAAGGCGTAATGAAATTAGAAAGGAGTTTCTAATTTGCATTATTTGAGTTGTGCATTTAAGGATCGAAATACATATAATTAATTAAAATAAGACTTGACAAAGAATTCCATGTCTTATATTTAATTGGGACATTGTATGGTGGAAGGATTGAATTGTCTGCATTAACTATTTACTCAAAGGTTCTTTAATGATTAATGTTGAAATCTATATTATCTGGAAAGTCGTTGATCGCTAGGGAGGCTTATCCTATTGTAGAATAAATATTATTTATTTAAATAAATTAATTGTTTAATTTATTTATTTAAATAAGATTAGAATTGTTCTAATTGATTTATTCACAACCTGTTTAATATGGAGAACCTAAAGGGTCACACCATAAAAGGAAGAATAATTATTTAAGAAGTTAATGGCATAATCGTAATAATATAGTTAAGTATATTTAATTTAATCTATGGTGATAGAATAAATTAAATAGCTTAATATTTATTATTTAATATTTTAGAAATATTAAATATAAATTAATAAGAGGAGTCTTATTAATATTATTACAATTATTATTATTTTAATTTCTAAAAGAGTTTAGGAATTAATTTAATATAAGTACTCTCATTTATTCCCAATAGGATGAGGATGGAAAATTAATTAAAGGAGTTTAATTAATTATCCCTAATAAGATTAGGGAGCCCATTTAATTAAAAGAGTTTAATTAAAAATACCTTATTTTAATAGGGTTACTTGATATCTTTATAAGAGGAGTCTTATATCAGATATCAAATATACGTTATTCCAAGAGTTGGAGAGTACGCTCTTTTTCTATAGAGATAGAAAAACTAGGGTTTAGCCAACCACCCATTTTCTTGAATCTTTCTTTTTCCTTGGTGGATCACCTCTAGAGGCCAAAAATTTGGGTGGCTAACATTGATCAAAGGAAAGAACCTAAACCCGGTGGATTTAAGTTGAACGCGAAAAGGATTGGAGGTGAACTTGTACCTGAGGAAGCTTGGATCTTCAAGGGTATGTTTCTTATTCATCTTTTTCATTTAATTAATAATTGTGCATAAAGGGTGATCCGGGTATATGGTTTGTAAAAATTTTAAACTCTGATTTTCCACGTTTCCGCTTATTTATGCAATTTGATTGCGCTCTTGAATATTACAAACCTAACACGAATATCATGATACATTTTGGTACTCCCAGGATGGATTGCAAACGGTGTGTTGTGCGCCTCCATCATGATTTTATACTTCAAGCTAGAATCGTTAGGAACACAAAGTCTGGAGTTGACTCGAAGTATTCATTCTTCATCAATTCTTGCTTCTGAGATAACACCTTCTTGCACTTTCTTTCCCATACGCATCAGCTCTAGGTCTGTAGCTTGAGCAGCTTTAACTTTATCGATTAAAGTCGGTTCAACTCGTATGTTAGCCATCATCACGTGGGTCCCTAGAGTCTTTAACTCTATCTCCATCCTTTGCAAGTTATATAAGATGGGCCTTTACGTTAACAATATCGCACTCGTACCTACATATGATCTTCTACTTAATGCGTCAGCTACCACATTTGCTTTTCCAGGATGGTATTGAATAGTATGATCATAATCTTTCAACAGTTCAAGTCAACGTCGTTGTCGCATGTTGAGTTCGTTTTGAGTGAAGAAATATTGAGGCTTTTATGATCCTTAAAGATCTCCACCTTCTCCCCATACAGGTAATGCCTCCAGATTTTAAGTGCAAAAACGACAGCTGCCAACTCTAGATCATGAGTAGGATAATTCCTCTCATATTCTTTGAGTTGTCGCGAGGCATAGGCTATGACTTTTCCATGTTACATGAGAACACATCCTAAACCCTTGCCTGAAGCATCACTGTAGATGACATATCCCTCCAAACCAGATGGTATTGTCAGAACAGGTGCGGAAATGAGTCTCCTCTTGAGTTCTTGAAAACTTTTTTCACATTCTTCGTTCCAATCGAATTTTGTATCTTCCCGAGTCAGCTGAGTTAATGGAGTAGCGATTCGAGAAAACCCTTCTATGAATCTCCGATAATAACCAGCTAAGCCGAGAAAGCTACGTACTTTGGTCACTGATTTAGGTTGCTCCCAGCTTTGAATAGCTTCAATATTTTCCGGGTCAACAGATATTCCATGGCTTGATACTACGTGCCCAAGGAATGCTACTTCCTTAAGCCAGAATTCGTATTTCTTCAACTTGGCATAAAGCATGTTTTTACGAAGCTTTTGGAGTATCAATCTCAAGTGTTTCTCATGATCTTCATGGCTTTTGAAATATATGAGGATGTCATCAATAAAGACGACCACAAAGTGATCTAATTATTCCTTGAATACTCGGTTCATCATATCCATGAAGGCAGCAGGAGTAGTAGTCAATCCAAAAGACATGACTAGGAATTCATAATGCCCATACCGAGTTCTGAAAGCCGTCTTTGGAATGTCATCAGTTCTAATCTTTAACTGATGATATTTGAAACGAAGATCGATCTTTGAAAATAATTTAGTGCCTTGCAACTGGTCAAACAGGTCATCAATGCGAGGCAACGGGTATCTATTTTTTACAGTGACATGGTTCAACTCCCGATAATCAATACAAAGTTACATACTCCCATCTTTCTTTTTCACGAATAGAACAGGAGCACCCCAAGGAGACGTACTAAGACGAATGAAACCGATGTCTAACAACTCCTGCAGTTGGGTCTTTAACTCCTGAAGTTCAATAGGAGCTATTCGATATAGAGCTTTTGAAATGGGTTTTGTACCGGGTTCAAGGTCGATAAAAAATTCAATTTCACGCTCTGGGGTAGGCCAGGAAGTTCTTTAGGGAATACGTCAGGAAATTTATTAACAATAGAAATATCATTCAAAACTGACGTATTTTTGTTTAAATCCGTGACATGAGCTAAGAAAGCTTGACATCCGTTTTTCAATAAACGAATAGCTTTATGACTTGAGATGACAGTGATTGATTTTAATGGTTTGGTTGCTTGAATTTGCATAATAGGTTGGTTAGGAATATGAAAGCTAACAACCTTACAAAAATAATCAATTTTTGCATGATGAGTAGTTAACCGATCAATTCCTAGATTTACATCAAACGCAAGTATTTTTAAGGAAATAAGATCGACAGGTAATGTGAGGGTACCGATTTGAACCAAACAAGACTTATAAACAGTGGATGTAATGAAGGTTTCTCCCAACGGAGTTTCCACAGATAAGTCAAAGTCTAATTTCTCCAGAGATAAATTAAAACGTTGAGCGTAAGTAGGAGAAATAAAAGAATGGGTAGAACCGGTATCAAATAAGGTATAGACTTCGTTAGTGTTTATGATAAGCTTACCCATGATGACCTCGTTCGGGTTACTTGCTTTCTGGGAGGTCACAACAAACGCTCTCCCTTGAACTACTGGTTTTGACTTGTCTGGGACGACATTTTGTGTCACCGTTCTAACTGGACTTGGCTTCCCAGTACGACTAGCTAGGTGACCTTCTCTTCCATAATTGTAACATGTTTTGGACTGCTGCGCACAGTTTGGACTGATATGTCCCTCCCCTCCGCATTTGAAGCATATGATAGGTGGTCGTTCTCCTTCCTTAACAACAAATGCTGATGCTGACGTCTTTCCATCATTGTTGAATCTCCTCTTCTTGAAATGTCCATTCTTATTGTCTTGGCCATGATTACCACCGAAGTGGTTACCATTTCTGGCATGTTGATTCCCTCCACGTTTGTTGTCACCGCTTCGATGATCGCTACCACTTTAGTATTATCATTTTGTTATTTGCTTTCTCTTGGTTGGGTTGACTCGTTATCGCGCTCCAATAACTGAGCCCTATTTACAACATCTGAATACAAACACAGTTTATGAGAAATTAGATATTAATGTATCTCGGGTTTCAAACCTCTTAGAAACATCCGCGTCATTCTCTCCTCATTATCAACCAAGTGAGACGCAAACCGGGATAACTCGGCAAACTTAGCTTCGTACTACGACACGGTCATATTATTCTGCTCCAACTTGATGAACTCTACCTCTTTCATGTGATGAATACTTTCGGGAAAGTACTTGTCGTTGAATAGTTCTTGGAACTTCTCCCAAGACATCTTCAGTGCGGCAGGTTGAGTACGTTTTACCGATTCTCACTAGTAATCTGCCTCTCCTCGCAACATAAAGGTGGCAAAGGGAACCTTTTTCTGCCTTAAGTGGTTTTGGCTTTCCAATAAACTTCGGTGGTCCCAGCTCCTTGAACTGTTTAGCGGTGACCGTTCGAGAGTTTCCAGTCTTTCCACCTACATTTTGGACAAGAGCCGCTCTCGCCTATTGTTGCATGAATTTCATAAAGCCTTTGAACATTTCATCGTTCATCATTTGATCCTTATTGTTTACCTGAGGATTATTACCTTCCTGATGCACATTATCCTGGGTATTGATCTGTGGTGACTCAACGGTCTCCTGTGCTCCATTGCTAATCTCAACATTCTCGGATGTCATTTTCAAACACTGCCACAAAACAAGGGTTAATTGACATGTCACGTGTATGACCCCAACTTTTTAATGAATAAAATCAAATTTCCTCTATTTATTATTATGAATAATAAGGTATTAATTTGATATAATACTTTGGTTATGGGTGAAATGTGCAAAATTATCAAAATAAGCAAGTGGTTATAAAATATTCATTTTATCGGGGAATATTCGTTTGGTCGTGGAATATTCTTTTTGTCGGGGAATATTCGTACGACGGCGCAACCATTTGTGGGCCCATAACAAAATAATTGTCGAATGAAGAAAACGATAAAGTTTGAGTTTTATAAATAACGGCGTAATTGTTGGCGTTAACACTTTTGGAATACCCGGTGGTTAAAATACAGTAATACGCGTGGTTGCACAGTAGCACACGATATTGCATAGTATTATTGAATTATTGATTCTTACGTAAGAAGACACTACTCAATAATTGTTATAGTAATTAATGTTCAATATTTTATTTTATTGATTCAATAATTGTTGCGTTGATATTTTATATTATTGTTGTTTCAATAATTATCACTGCACAGCATCTCCATTATCAGATCAATAATTCATATTATTCGGAATAATATTATTAGATAACATTATTGGTAGTGTCTAGAAAGTTCTGTCAAGGAGAGGTTTGGTCACCTAATTGCGCGCCAGTAAGGAGAAATCCTTATCGGAAAGCCCCATCTTTCCTGGAAACTGCGTGGTTGTCATAATTGTGATTCTGTAATATTATTTATGAATAATTAATTATTGATTTATATGATAAGGAAATATTTATTTTATGTGGATATAAATGATGGATATATTTATTTTATGTGGATAAAAATTAAGGAATTAATGCTGAGGTGTTTTATCAGTATTTTGTCGGATTGGAAGTATTAAAAATCATCCATTTGTGAATTTCGGATATTTTTGTCTGGAATTTGGAAAAACTTTCTTCTGCAAAGTTGTATAGAATTCGATTTCATGTGGAATGGACATAAAATTCGTATTTTTCTGATAAACGGGCTATTTTCTATGAATTACTGATGTTTCGGAAAATAAAATGATTTTTATTAAATTATGGGTGGGACCTACTTTTGTTAAAAAAACACGTGGGCTGCAAATTTGGTTCAAATGTGGCTGGCTACTGATTTCAAAAGTTTGGCATGCGTAGAGAAAAATGAAATAATAATATTTTATTATTTTTGTCTCCTATGGCGTTCTAGCATTTTCCTATAAATAGGCGCTTAGTTAGAATTGAAAATCACACCAGAAACAAGTTTTCTTTCTCTCTATATTGTCGAGCGTATTTTACTAAGTATTTAGATACTTTGAGAGTTGCTGTTCGGTACAAGTTTCCCTCAACTTTCTATCTGATATTCCGATCAGAAGTACCGTTATTTTGAGGTAAGAGATGTTATTTTATTCTTAAATGATATTATTTTCTTCATATCATTATCTTAAAATATTGGTTTGAATTTTTTTATCAAATTTAGAACTTTTTGTCTTTGGGGTTACTATTCACGTATACGACCTTTATTCACGAATCTGGCATTATTCATCGAAAAATGAATTTTTTACTTTTTTTGTCCAAGATGTCTATTATGATTACTATCTTTGATTGTATCCATGTTTTGATCTTTATTTTTGAATTATGCTTCAAAATTGGTTATTATGGAGTATTATTGATCTTGGATAAACTGTGATACGAATCCCTAATATTTGTCCTTCTGTCTCATTGGATTTGTTTTCTTTAAAATATTTTTTTAGTTCCTAGTTGGCACAATAGTTATCTAGAAGGAGGGGTTGAATAGATATTTAAAAATCTTTTCGTTTTAAACTAGTTCTTTGATAATGATTAAAACTTAGCGGAATTAATATTTGTTTTAATCTTCTTTACCAAGCAGTGGAGTTATGAGAGTGAGGCAGTTATGGCAGATATAACAGATATGGCATGAACGTAAAAGACACAGTCGTTTTTAAGTGATTCAGAGCACTTAAAGCTCCTAGTCCACTCTTCTACTCAACGATTAGCATATCCACTAAGGATGTCTCATTAACTTCACGAATCACACAGATTCCTTCTAGACCAAATGATCTAGGAACTTCTTAGTTCACTCTTGAACTCTTAAAGTCCAAAGAGACTTGGCTTTCTTACAGATTCACTCTGAAACTCTTCAAGTCCAAAGCAGACTTGGTACTCTTCTTCTTCAGTTGGTTGATAATGTTGAGTTCTTGATGGTTGCTACTCGATTCTTTGTGTAAGCACTTGTTCTAAAGAACTGAGTAGCTGAGCAAGCTTTGCAATATCTCATATCGTAGAGTTAAGCTTATGAGAGATTTTCACATTGTTTGTTCAATGCTTGCTTTTTCTCCCTCATCTGTTTGATCTGCATATATGTGATCTTGAAAACAATCCGTTGGATCCATCCGTTGAGGCATTGAATGCGTTTGAACTTTCTATACTGTGATAGAGACATTTCTGCACATCTTCTGAATTCTGCATTCTGGCCCACTGACACTGCAGACTGCTTTCTCACCTACCACCTGAAAAGGTGTTTTGTCCCTCTTACCCATGGTACTATCCTTAGCTTCTTCAATACGCTTCTTTGTTGCATACTAAGGATATTTTATATACTCTAGGATTGATGAGTACTGCAGCGTCTGGAATCCATTCCTCATATGTTGAAATCTACCTTTACACAAATCATGAGGCTCGACATTTTCTGATATGAGACAGATGATGCTCTAAGATTTGGATCATGGTACTCTACGATTCCGATCGTAGCGTCTTGACTTCTTTGCAGACTGTGATGCTATCAGTCGAGAGCACTACGATTTCCCTTAGACCTTTGCACACTACGATCTTCACTTGCTCGTGTTGTTGACTCTACATTCCTGAGAGCACACTGCGATTGTTGACTTGTAAACTTCATGTTTCCTTCAGCACACTACGATCGTTGAGATGGCTTGACAAACGTTGGGACCACTTTACGATGTCCGAAGAGTCCCTTCAAGGCAGGCACACACTACGATCTTTGAAGCTCTATATTTCTGCCTTGACTTCTGCAATGTTGATCAGATGATACACTACGATTTCTTCGAAGCCTATCTATTACATCTCAAGATCAACCTAATGATACATTCCATTACAGAATAATACACGTTTAGAGCTTAGATCAACCTAACAAAATTGATCTATCACTAAGTCCTTGTACATATATTACTTAGAAGGACTTTACAATTAATCATAAGCATATACATTAAAACATCAAATCATAATATGCATTCTCCCAACAATCTCGCCCTAATTTAAGTTGACATAACCAAGGAGATTTGTTGTCATGATTATTAGTGACTAGATGCATTTGCAGGATATTTAAACATGACTTAGTATTTTAGTGAGCAGCTGAAATTTTTAGAGGATAAGCATGAATTTATTGATTATCAAGAGATATTATAGTTTAGCATTTACATCAATCAGAAATTTAAACTTATCTCTATTTCTTTAACCTCTTTCTTGCAGGCGGGTTGGCATACTCCTCAGCCCTTCTTTTCTGCATGCTTCCTCGTTTCTGGCTAACTCTTCCAGCTCGCTTGGACTTAGTCTTGGATTTTCCTCATGCTCATACATGAATCGCAGGATCTTGATTGGCATTCTTATGCGTCTGATGAGACACTTCTTGTGAGTCGGGAGTTGACTCTGACGACTTAAAGGTATAGCCGTTAAAATTCCTATTGATCGGATCGTTGAGTCTGATGGTGGAATTGTCTTGCAGGAGGGCTTCGTGATGCTTGAGCATGAAATTGTCTTCTTCCCCTTTCTTGAGTTCCATGACCTCCTCTGCCTTTGCCTTGACATCCATGTCCTCCCTGAACTCCCTAAACTCCTTTCCCTTTATTCTCCCCCTTTATGTCAGCATCAAGGGTTCAAATATCTGCAGACAGTCGATTAACACCTTGGACAAGCTCGTTCAGTTGGCTTTGTGTCTGAGCAATGTCCTCTTTACTTTCCTTGATCTATTTTTCAGATCATGCTTCTCTGTTTCGGAGGGCTGTTAGAACCATGTCATTTTGTTTTTCCTGATTGAGATAAGATTTCTGGAAGTCGTAGACAGAAGCTTTCAAGTTGATGATTTTCTCCAGCATAAGTTTATGTTGTGTGTCTTGATGTTTCTGCATTTCAAGAACAACCTCTCTTTGCTTGGCAGCTATCTGGAAGTGAATCTCATCTCTGTCCTTCATACTCTTAAGAATTTCTTGGATAATTTCCCTCAGCTTCTTTGTAAGCTCAGTCTTCATAGTGCCAGGAAAATTATTTGATGTTGTAATCATTTGATTCAGCTGGATATGAATGAGGCCAGAGTGAGATTCCAGACTTTCTTCGATGTTCTTGACCATGTCCTTGGTTGCTTCCTTTAAGTTATCCTTGGTGGGCAGATTTGGGAGAGTATCATTGGTTTGAGGATTATTGATTGGAGGGGTTGTTTGCTGGGATTGATCTTGCAAGTTGTAAAGCGCAAGATCAAGACTAAAGTAGTCATTTGAGTAGGAGGATGGTATGTCTGATGGAGGGGCCTGAGTTTTTATGGTTGGGATATGGGGCTCTATGATTTCTATTTGGGACTCTTCGACTGTGCTAGAGTCATAGATCGTAGAGATAGTGGTTTGTGAGAGCAAAATGAAGTTGGCTGAATTTAGTTCCTCAGTTACAGAATTTTGGGATTCTACAACTGGAAATTTATTTACTGGATTGAGAATCACTTCCAACCATCGAGGGAATTCATAAAAATAGCTAAATGAAGATGATGGTAAGTGATTAACTCTGAATTTAGTAGGGATAGACAGTACCTCAGGTTTATCTTTTGAGGAAGAGGTATTGGTAATCAGTTTCTTTACAAAGTGAAATCTCCCTGGGAAGCCATGAGCCAATACTGAGATGTCTGGATACTCTTTGAAGCTCTAGAACATATGATCCCAAGAGTTTAGGATTTGAGCTTGATGGTACGGCATCATGGGTAGATAAGAGAATATCTGATTGTAGAGATAGCTTCTATACCCATCTTTGCCCACACTAGTGATTTGAAGATCATCATCATCTTCTTCCTCTTCCCTTTCTTCATTTGAGGACTCCATTATCTCAATGGGCTCTTGATAATCTTTTACTTTGGTTCCTCTTCATATGCCGGTAGGGACATCTTCTTCTTCCATGGAGATATCTTGTGAGGCTCCCCCCCCCCTCAACATGATTATCTTATTGTAAGTTTAGAAAGTCCCCCTCAGCTGGAACATCTTCTTGAGCTGCAGACATCTCCCCCTCAGCTAGTGTATTCTCTATTATGAGAATTTTGGGGATCTCCACCTCAGCTGGAGCACTGTCCTCTTGATTTGCTCGGGACAGTTCTTCTTTTGCATCCACACTCTTTGCTTCCTTTTTCAGCACCTTTTCATTTTCAAGAATGTACTTCTTGACCAGTTTTTTTCTTGATTTGATGAGTTTAGCCACAACTTCAGGACTCTCTTGAATCTCAGATTTATCCTGTTCAATAGCCACTATATTTGAGACATCTCCTTTCTTGCCTGCCATACTTGGTCTGGCCTCTGTGAATAGTAGAGACTCTGTAATAGAGGAGATTGATGGCCCTTTGAACTTATGGCCAGCTTTGTTCTTCTTTAGGATCTGTGATATGGTGGCTTGATCCTCATCAGCTTCATCTTGCTGCTGCTTCCTTCTTAGCATCCTCAGAGTCTCTAAATCAGAGGACTTTACAGGAATATCAGTTGTAGATCCTTGAGGCTCTTCTATCTGTCTAGCCCTTAGCTTCCTCTTGCCCTTGCTTTTTACGGTAAGGACGAGAGGGTTCTCCTTGTTGGCTTCTCCTTCTTCTTGACTTCCACGATAACAAACATGTTTCTGGAAATGCTGCGTCCTTCGAGTTCCTAGTTCTTCCACTTGGACTCGGTCATCATTCGTATACATACTCAATGGGTTTCTCTTCCGGTTTTCAAACAATCTGCTTTGGGCCATTCTTTGATTTGGGTTTATGGCTTCTCCTCTTCATCCCCAATTTTGTCACCCAAAGGATTCTGAATGATACTTAAGAAACGCCCATATAGCATCTTCTCGAGGGCTTTTTGATTTCTTGAGTTGACGATCCACTTGCCGATCCACTCGAAAGCAATCTGACTCCATAGTTTAGTTGTATACCATAAAACATGGCCAAATCGTGAGCTTAGGTTGAGCTTCATTCATCGAGTCATGACCTGAGCTCTTACAGCAGATGCATTTCCCAATAATGTCAGCCAAAAATTCATACCTTTGTGGGAACTCCTTCTTCTTGTACCCTTTCACGGAAGGGTTTTTCTTGTGATGCATTTTTCTTAGTCCCTCTTGGAAGTCTATGCTGTCTAAGAATGGGTGCCCTTCATTCTTGAAACCTAGGGCCAAATTGAAGTCCTCTGCCCTTAGTCTAATTTCTACTTCCCTTACTCTTGTAGTGATGGTGTCGTTTTCAAACACACCATTCTGGTAGAATTATTTCATCAGTTTGGGATAGATAAGGGTATCTGTGCTCAGAGCCTCCTCAAGACCAGCCTTTTTCAGCAGCGCTAGGGTCTTGTGAAATTTTGGTGGAGCTGTTTTGAACTCGTCATAACAGAGTCTGTAGTCGGATACCACATTTGAAGCAGCCATTGATTCTATAGTTGGAAGTGAGATACGTCTGAGCTTTCTGCTGATTTAGGGCTTTTGCTTTGAGAGAGAGAGAGAGAGAGAATCTTTTGGACTTCAGATTTCAAAATTGTGATTTCAACTTGTACCTGTAACTTCCCTCTCTTCTTTTTTGCTTAGTGGGACATGTGTCGATTTTTGCTTGGCTCTACGATTTTGACTGTGCAGGAATGTACTGATTTTCCCTTGGCTTCTTAAGAGTTGAGGTGTCCTTAGGAAGACTACGATCGTTGAGGTAGTCTTATGTTCGTTGAGTCTGTTCTGCGATCGTCGAGTCTATCCTGCGATCGTTAAGTCTGTCCAGCATTCGTTTAGTCTGTCCTACGATCGTCGAGTCTGATCAATCATTCGTTGAGTCTGTCCTACGATCGTCGAGTCTGACCGGATCCTTGTGATGAGTTTTTGACTAAGCATTCTTTTATGGTAACTCAGGAAGGGCCAATCTCTTGGAGAGATTCAAGGGTTAGGTTTGTTCCTGAGGCACCTCTTAGAGAGATTACTTTGTTATGAAGCTTGTCATCACAGGATAAATTTTTTCTTTGTGGATGGGCTTGTGTCATCATTGAGTCTGCACTACGATAGTTAAGTCTTTCCTACGATCGTTGAGGTAGTTTTCTTTTCAGATCTACGATCGTGGGCTTTCCTTAATCATGTCTACGATTTTGAGTTTAGCCTTTGTATCTGTCATGGTTAGCACAATCTAGAGCATATATTTCATGGTTTGTAGATTTAACATTCCTAGCTCACTTATTAACTTATTAAATCTGGATTCATCTAGTGGTTTTGTAAAAACATCAGCAAGTTAATTTTCAGTAGGGATATATTGTAAAGATATAGTTCCATTTTGCACATGATACCTAATGAAGTGATACCTTATTTCTATATGCTTAGTCCTAGAATACATGACAAGATTACGAGTTATTGCTATGGCACTTGTGTTATCACAGTGTATGGGAATAGATTTGAAATCGAACCCATAGTCAGTTAGCTGATTTCTCATGCATAGGATCTGAAAGCACAAGAAGTTTGCCGGTGACAATATATTCAACTTTTGCGTTAAATGAAGTAGACACCGAGTTTTGCTTTTTGCTAAACCAGACACAAGTATATTTCTAGCAATTGACAAATTGCCATCGATACTTTTTCTCGATTTTGCATCCTGCAAAATCAGCATCTGTGAATCTGTTAGTTCAAATGAGGATTCCTTGGGGTACCAAAGCCCCAAGTAAGGTGTACCCTTGAGATACACGAAGATCCTCTTTACTGACAGACAAATGTGACTCTTTAGGGTTAGCTTTGAAAATCTAGCACATATTAATGTTGCAAACATTATATCTCGTCTATTGGCGATTAGGTATAAAGAGAGAGCCTATCATACCTCATATTGAGTGATATCAATACTTTTACCTTTCTCATCCTTGTCGAAGCTTGGTTGCGAGGAGCAATTGGTGTTTTTTCATGGGAGGCTGATTCCATTCCATACTTCTTCATGAAGTCTTTGATGTACTTGGCTTGGTTTATGAAAATTCCTTCTTCATCGCTTTACTTGCGATCCAAGGAAGAAGTTCACTCACCCATCATACTCATTTCAAACTTGCTCTCGCATTAGCTTAGAGAATCTCTTGCATAACTTTTCGTCAGTAGAACCAAAGATAATGTCATCAACATAGATTTGAACTAGTAAGACTTTGTCTTAATGCTTTTTAAGAAACAGTGTGGTATCTACTCTACCTCTAGTGAACCCATTTTCGATTAAGAAGTTAGTCAATGTTTCATACCATGCTCTAGGTGCTTGTTTAAGACCATATAAATCTTTATCTAATCTATAGACATCATTGGAAAGTGATGGATTGATGAAACCTGGAAGTTGTTCTACATAGACTTCTTCTTGGAGTTCTCCATTTAGAAATGCACTCTTGACATCCATCTGAAAGACTTTGAACTTCATGTATGGCGAAAGCGCAAAAAGATTACGATGGCTTCTAGTGCAGCAGCAACAGTGCAAATGTCTCATCGTAGTCGATACCTTCTTCTTGAGAATAACCCTTTGCCACTAATCTTGCCTTGTTTCTGGTTATGACCCAATCTTCATCCATTTTGTTTCTGAAGACCCACTTAGTTCCTATCACAGGATGACTCTTTGGTCTTGGTGCCAATCTCCATACTTTACTTCGTTCAAATTGGTTGAGTTCTTCCTGCATTGCTTCTATCCAGCTGGAGTCTTCCATAGCATCCTCTATCTTCTTTGGCTCTATTTGTGACAGGAAGCTTAGATAAAAGCATTCATTCAAAGTAGCAGCTCTTGTTTTGACTCTGGCACTCGGATCTCCAATGATTAGATCTTGAGTGTGATCTCTTGCCCATCTGTTACCGGTTGGGACATCTGTCCTGATGCCTTCATGTCTTAAATCTTCAAGGTATATCTCTTTTTCTTGGAGTGGAGGCTCGCTGTCTTGCATTGACCTTTCTACGATCACATTCTCATGCTCTACGATTTCACTGTCTGGTACTACGATCGTAGTGTTGAGCTCGACGACTTCATTAAGTAGTGTATCCGCACTTATCGATCGTAGTGTCTTGAGGCACTATTTTGTCTAAGTCGGTTTCATCAAAGATGATGTGTATCGAGACTTCAACATTCGGTGTCTTCTTGTTGAACACTCTGTAAGCCTTCATTGTCATGGCATATCCAAGAAAGATCCCTTCGTCGACTTGAATGGAATTTTTGTCGATATCTACTTTCCATTGTTGAGAATGTAGCATGCACAGCCAAAGACATGGAAGTAGCTAACACTTGGTTTTCTTCCTTTCCATAGTTCGTAGGGCGTCTTCTTGATCGTAGAGTGTATGAGTGATCTGTTTTGCGTGTAGCATGCAGTGTTGATAACTTCGCTTGAAGTATTGAGGCGAGATGAAATTTGCGACTAGTAGAGTTCTTCGACCTCTATCAAGGTTCATTCTTTCTTTCGATTACTCCATTTTGTTGAGTAGTTCGTGGAGCTGAGAAGTTGTGACTGATCCCATTGTCTGTGCAGAACTGATCCATTTCTGAGAAATTGAATTCTCTACCATGATCACTCCTTATGGCCTTGATTTTCTCTCCTTTCTCGTTCATCACCAGTCTGAACATCTTGATTAATTCGGAGCTCGTTTCATCCTTTGAAGTTAGGAAGAATACCCATGTGAATCTGGTGTGATAAATGGACTATGACTAGAGAGTATCTTTTTCCTCCAAGACTGGTTATTGGGATTGGCCCAAAGAGATCCATGTGAAGCAACTGTAGTGGCTTATCAATAGAGTTGGCAGTCTTGCTCTTGAATGAGCTTCTGGTTTGCTTTCCAAGCTGACAGGCATTGCATGGCCTTTCCTTCACGAAGTTGAACTTGGGTAGGCCAGCTACTAGGTCTTTTGATGCCAGTTTGGACATGCTTTTGAAGTTTAAGTGAGACAACCGTCTATGCCATAACCAGCTCATTTCTTCAGATGCTTTTGCCAGAAAACATATTGTCTCATCTGAGCTTAGTTGACCAAGATCCACTGTGTAGACATTTCCTTCTCTTGTCCTGATTAGCTTTATAGCATGTGTCTTCAAATCTCTGACTTGACATTGGTTGTTGAGGAATGTCACTTGATGACCCTTGTCACAGAGTTGGCTGATACTTAGAAGGTTGTGTTGAAGACTTTCCACATAGGCTACTTTGTTGAAAGATACTGCACCATTGCCAGCAGAGCCATATCCTCTTGTCTTGCCCGAGCCGTTATCTCCAAAGATGACTGAGGGACCCTCCTTTTCTATATAGTTAGATAGTAGAACTTTGTTCCCTGTCATATGCCTCGAATATCCATTGTCCAGATACCATGTTGAGGTCGTGGAGCTCTTTTCCTGTCAAAACATTTGAACCTTCATTTTGGTTCCCATATTTGCATGGGTCCTTCATTGTTATTGCCTTTGGGGACCCAAATCTATCTAATCTTAGGTCTCACATGCATGGAGTTATAATAACATTTTGTAGCCCTATGACCATATTTATCGCATATGAAACATCTATTATGATGCATGCCTCTGTGTGTATGATGATTCATCTTCCACTTGGACTCATGTGGTTCCTTAGTTAACCTTCTGTTAAACTGATTCTCTTTCTTCCACGTGTCCTTTGGTTTCATAAATAGTGATGAGTGTGCCTTACCTTTACTGTACCTTCCCAGTTGATTCGTAGAGTTGGTCTTGCCTGACTCTACGATTCTTCGAGGTTGGTGAGTAGAGGTTGGGTTACTCTTCTCCTTTATGAAGCTCAGGCCAGCGTGAGATCCTTTACTTCTCTGAGTATAACTAGAAATAGTAGAACAAGGTTGAACTAGCTCTTCCAACTGTGAGGATTTCACAAAGGTAATACCTCTATCAAAACGTGAGGCATTACTAGTGCTAGTTTCCATTGTCTTTTCCACACATGACTCTGAGATGGATTCCTTAAAGCCTAAACCTATTCTGTCGAACGCGCTTCTCTGACTAGAGAGCAGGCAGTCCATGGATGATGAGGATTTGTTCCATGCAGAGATAGTCTTCTCTAGATCTTCAATTTTAGAGGTTAGCTTAGACTCTCTTTGTGCATTGAGTGTGTTTGTCTGTTTTAAAGTTTCATTCTCAGCCTCAAGCTTGGAAAGAAGATTAGTACTTAGAAGGGCTATTTCAAGCTCTTCTTGAACTTTCTTCTTCTCCTCTTGAAGAAGTGAATGATCTTTAGACAAGACTCTGAACCACTTCATGTATTGATGTAGATCAGTGGTTATGCCATGCAAAGATGTTCTTAAATCACTTATATCTACATCAGGAGAGTTGAAATCAAATACCTCATCGAGACTTACATCATGTATGTTGAGATTTTGGTTGTTCTTTGCATGTTTGGCCATTAGACACAGATTGGCCATTTGTGGTTCTTCTTCATCTCCGTAGTCAGCATTTGAGTCATTCATTTGAATCAACTTTCCATCCTCCAGCTACTAGGCCTTTGTCTCTTTTCTGAGGCCTCTTGTTTCCTTTGTATTCCTTCTTTGCATGTGTTTTCTTCTTTAGTTCTTCTTTGATTGGTTTGTTGCAGTTGGCGATGAAGTGGCCAGGCTTTTTGCAGTTGTAGCATAGGTCATTCATTTGCTCCTGGCTGCTGTAATTACTGACCTTCTTTGGCTTGCTGGTTCTGCCTTGTCGTATGAACCTTCTTAATCTCTTTACTAGCATAGCAAAGTCTTCATCATCGTCTTCATCATAATCAGAGTCTGTAAGACCCCAACTTTTATAAATAAAGATGAATTTTCTATAAATATTATTTTTGAATATTATGGAGTAAATTTGATATAATGTTATAGTTGTGGGTAATATTTATAAATTTTGCAAAAGTAAGCAAGTTGTTATAAAATATTAGTTTGGTCAGGGAATATTGTTTTTGTCGGGAATATTAAATGCACGGCACAATCATTAGTGGACCCCATAACTTGGAATTATTGTCGAATTGAGAAAACGATAAAAATACTTTATGAAAACAACGGCGGAGGTGTTACCATTAAAACTGTTGAACTACCCGGTAGTAAAAGTACAGTATTACGCGTGGTTGCATAGTAGCACACGGTATTGATTATTAATGCTTATGTGAGAAGTCACTCACTTATACTCAATTATTACTACGATAATTCTTTGCATCATATCTCTTATATTATTGATTCAATTATTATTACGATTATCATACATATAATATGTTATATTATTAAATCAATAATTGAGACGACAAGTTATAAATGATTAATAATTTTGAAAGATTAAATATGTGTTGTTTAAAAATAAAATGATTTGTGGTAATATTTATTCAATCCTTGATGTATATAAAGAGTCTATTATGAGATGTTTGTGGTAAGTTTGGTTATTTTATGGGGGCCCATATGTCATCATCTAAGAGTCTCTTCAATCAATAGTAATTACCTTCGTCGAATAGTAATTACCTTCGTCAATAGTAATTACCTTCGTCGATAGTAATTACCTTCATCAATAGTAATTACCTACCTTCGTCGATAGTAACTACCTTTACCGGACGTCAAACCACTTGTCATTTCATATTACAGCGTCGAACCAATTGCTTGCTTTCACATTACAAAGGCGTCAAACCACTTTTCTTTTCACATCACCGATTACGAAGCCACTTCCCTTTTCACATTTCAATTGCTAAGCTAGAAATCTTCTATAAATAGAGGCCTAGTGCTTCATTATTTTTCACGAATTCATTCATGCTATAGAGAAAGAAAGTATAGAGAGAATAAGAGAAAAAAAAGAGTATTACTATTACTACACTACTACGATTATTCAATCTACTACTAATGTAAGGGTTATTATTCTTTCTTATTCATGAAGAACTATTGTTATTCAATTGCTTATTATTCTATTGGAATAACTTTGTATACAGCGGTTTACCTATACTTGGTGACATTCTTCTATTATTACATTGGAACATCCTCATGCATGTGTTTTTTACAGGACTTGGTTTCGTCTCTTTATTATTATTTTGTTGGAACATCCATACATGTGTTTACACGGACTGGTTAAATCTTTATTATTCTGTTGGAACATCCTGGGGTTGCAAATTTTGCCTAACTTTGGTTCCGTTATTATTATTCTGTTGGAATAACTTTGTATGCAAAATCTACCGCATGCATGGTGATTTCTTTTGTTATTCAATTCTTTATTATACTCAGTTGGTTAAAGTTTTGACTTCTATACTCCATGAAATTAGTAGAATATCCTTGATATTTGCGCTTCATCCAGTATCTTTTCATGAAAATATTCTTCTGATCATTCTTGAATTTTACTCTACAAAGCAATATCATGTTGACAATTTGGAAATTATTAGTTCCTAGATAAATTAATTCTTGAACTTGTTTTATTGAATTCTTATATCATTGTCATCATCCTCATGTTTATATTACGTTGAAAGTCATCTGTGGCCTATAGTGCATAGATGGACTTGGTATGATTATGACCAGGGATTATTCAGTGTAATCATGATCGTAATGTTACAAATGATGTGGTAAAAGTTATCATTGGCCCGTAGTGCATTGATGGACAATTGTTGGCATGATCATGACCATTAATGAATACACGAATGTCCTTGGCTGTAGTGCATGGATAATTTTTTGTCATGATACTAAAGAATATCCTTGGTAGTAGTCATGGGTGATTCAATGATGTGGATTACTTATTAAGGTTGAGTCACAACGATAAAAGTCATGAAAAACCTTTTAAATCATAAAAGATAGTAGATTTTATTCTCCACTTGACTCTTTTAATGGATTGCTTGTTCATTGCGATTAAACTTGATGTTGTTATATTTTATCGGTTTAACAACATTGAAGAAGCTAACGATAATTTATTATGCATTATCTTAGTCATAATATTTCTTCTTGGGCTAGTTGAGCTCACCCTTTCTTTCACCGTTGTTCTCTTGAAATGAGAACATAACAAGGACTAGTCGGGGAAGCGGAGTGATGGTCCGGAAGGATAGCATTAGTAGTCCTTACTATTACGTGAAATAATGTGTTAATAATTGTAATGAGGACTCCTTTTGAGTTTGTATAATCTCTAGTAGACAATAATTGTATTCAAACTCACGGTTATGTTTTGTCGTATTGTACCACAGCAGTTGTATTAGTAAGTTGTATTTGAATTTTGTACCATGTATCGGCGACCCAAGATGGGTGATGTATACCTAATTTTGGGGGCATCACAGTTGGTATCAAAGCTTATGGATTTGATCCCTGGCTAAGATGTGAGAATAGTACTAGGAGGGGAGAGACGGGGAATTCCTTCGCTAGTATGACCTACCTAAGTTTATGTGGTATTTAATTGGTCGGTCAGAATTTAGGGATAATATGTTACATGTCAATTAACCTTTATTTTATGGCAGCATCTGAAAATGACATCCGAGAATGTTGAGAATAGCAATGGAGCACAGGCGACCGTTGATTCACCACATATCAATAATCAGGATAATGTGCATCAGGAAGACAACAATCCTCGTGCAAATAACAACACTGACCAAATGATGAATGATCAAATGTTCAAGGGCTTTATGCAATTCATGCAACAGCGGGCGAGAGCAGTCATCAAAGCAGTGATAACAAGCGTGGAGGGAATCAACAGGCCAAAAATGGTAACCACTTCGGTGGTAATCAGGGCCAAAACAATAAGAATAAACATTTCAAGAAGAGAAGATTCAACAATGATGGAAAGACGTCAGCACCAGTACCTATCGTTAAGGAAGGAGAACGACCACCTATCATATGTTTCAAATGCGGAGGGGAGGGGCACATCAGTCCAAACTGCGCGATGTCGTCCAAAGCATGTTATAATTGTGGAAGAGAAGGTCACTTAGCCCGATTTTGTCGTTCACCGAAGACAAATTCAGCTAGGATGGAGGCACCAAAGGCCGTCCCAGAAAAGTCAAAACTGGTAGTGCAAAGGAGAGCGTTTGTTGTGACCTCCAACAAAGCAAGGAACCCGAATGAGGTCATCACGGGTAAGCATATCATAAACTCTAACGAAATCTATACTTTATTTGATACTGGTTCTACCCATTCTTTTATTTCTCCTACTTGCGCTCATCGATTAAATTTGACTCCGGAGAAATTAGACTTTGACTTATCTGTGGAAACTCCGTTGGGAGAAACCTTCATTACATCCACTGTTTATAAGCCTTGTTTGGTTCAAATCGGTACCCTCACATTACCCGTAGATCTTATTTCATTGAAAATACTTTCATTTGGCGTGATTCTAGGGATTGATTGGTTAACTACTCATCATGCAAAAATTGATTGTTTAGTAAGGTTGTTAGCTTTCATATTCCTAATCAACCTATTATGCGAATTCAAGCGACCAAACCATTAAAAATCAATCACGGTATCTCAAGCCATAAAGCTATTCGTTTATTAAAAAACGGATGTCAAGCTTTCTTAGCTCATGTCACAGATTTAAACAAAAATACGTCAGTTTTGAACGATATTTCTATTGTTAATAAATTTCCTGACGTATTCCCCGAAGAACTTCCTGGCCTACCCCCTGAGCGTGAAATTGAATTTTGTATCGACCTTGAACCCGGTACAAAACCCATTTCCAAAGCCCCATATCGCATGGCTCCTATTGAACTTCAAGAGTTAAAGACCCAACTGCAGGAATTGTTAGACATTGGCTTTATTCGTCCTAGTACTTCTCCTTGGGGTCCTCCTGTTCTATTCGTGAAGAAGAAAGATGGGAGTATGCAACTTTGTATTGATTATCGGGAGTTGAATCATGTCACCATCAAAAATATGTATCCATTGCCACGTATTGATGACTGTTTGACCCGTTGCAAGGAGCCAAATTCTTTTCAAAGATTGATCTTCGTTCCGGAAATCACCAATTGAAGATTAGAACCGATGACATTCCAAAGACGGCTTTCAGAACTCGGTACGGGCATTATGAATTCCTAGTCATGTCCTTTGGATTGACTAATGCTCCTGCTTCCTTCATGGATATGATGAACCGAGTATTCAAGGAATATTTGGATCACTTTGTGGTCGTCTTTATTGATGACATCTTTATTTATTCCAAAAGTCGTGAAGATCATGAGCAACACTTGAGGCTGACACTCCAAAAGCTTCGTGAATACAAGCTTTATGCCAAGTTTAAGAAATGCGAATTCTGGCTTGAGGAAGTAGCATTCCTTGGGCACATAGTATCAAGTAATGGAATATCTGTTGACCCAGCAAAGATTGAAGCAATTCAAAGCTGGGAGCAACCTAAATCAAAGACCGAAGTACGTAGCTTTCACGGTTTAACTGGTTATTATCGAAGATTCGTGGAAGAATTTTCTTGAATCGCTACTCCATTGACTCAAATTGACTCGGAAGATACTGAGTTTCTATTGGAGCGAAGAATATGAGAAGAGTTTTCAGGAACTCAAAAGGAGACTCATTTCGGTACTTGTTCTGACAATACCATCTGGCTCGGAGGGATTTGTCATCTATAGTGATGCTTCGGGGAAAGGGTTGGGATGTGTTCTCATGCAACATGGAAAAGTCATAGCCTATGCCTCAAGACAACTCAAAGAATATGAGAGGAATTATCCTACTCATGATCTAGAGTTGGCAGCTGTTGTCTTCGCACTAAAGATTTGGAGGCATTACTTGTATGGGGAGAAGGTGGAGATCTTTATGGATCATAAAAGCCTAAAATATTTCTTTACTCAAAAGGAACTCAACATGCGACAACGACGTTGTCTTGAACTGTTGAAAGATTATGATCATACCATCCAATACCATCTTGAAAAAGCGAACGTGGTAGCTGACGCATTGAGTAGAAGATCATATACAAGTACGAGTGCGATATTGTCAACGCAAAGGCCCATTTTGTGTGACTTGCAAAGGATGGAGATAGATTTTTTGACTCTAGGGACCCATGTGATGATGGCGAATATACGAGTAGAACCGACTTTAATCGATAAAGTTAAAGTTTGCTCAAGTTCTGGACACGGAGGCGACGCGTATGATGAGGAAGAAAGTGCAAGAAGGTGCTATCTTAGGAAGCAAGAATCGATGAAGAAGGAATACTTGAGTCAACTCCGGACTTTGTGTTCCTAACGACCACGATTTAAAGTATAAAATCATGATGGAGGCGCACAACACACCATTTTCAATCCATCTCAGGAGTACCAAAATGTATCATGATATTAAATCGTACATTTTGGTGGAGCAATATGAAGAGAGAGATAGCGTTGTTTATCTCAACGTGTCTAACTTGTCAACGAGTTAAAGTGGAGCATCAAGTACCTAAAGGTCCATTGCAACCACTTGAAATTCCATAATGGAAGTGGGAGCACATTACCATGGATTTCATTACCGGTCTTCCTAAGGTTTCTCAAGGCATAAATGCGATTTGGGTCATTGTTGATAGATTGACCAAATCCGCTCATTTCTTCTGCGATCTGAGAAACTTATACACTTGAACGTCTTGCTCAGTATATGCGTAAATGAGATTGTAAGACGCATGGTATGCTTAAGATCCATAGTTTACGATCGAGACCCAAGATTCACTTCACAATTTTGGGTTAGTTTGCAAAAAAAGCTACTGAGCACAGGACTTACGATTTAGCTCGGCATATCATCCTCGAATTTTACGAATAGTCGGAGAGGACTATTCAAACTCTTGAAGATCTATTAAGACTCGGTGTCCTTGATTTCAAGGAAGTTGGGACAAGTTCTTACTATTGGTGGAGATTTCCTACAACAACAGATTATCAAGCAAGTATTGGCATGGCTCCATTCAAAGCATTGTATGGAAGAAAGTGTCGTTTCTCCGATATCTTTGGGATGAGGTGGGTGAAGCAACGTTGTTGGGACCGGAGTTGAGTACGTATGACTACGGAAAAGATTCAAACGATCCGACAACGTATAAAAATCTCACAAGATCGACAAAAAAGTTATGCTGATCTTCATCGAAAGGACGTGGAATTCGATATAGGAGATCATGTGTTGTTGCATGTTGCTCCATGGAAAGGAGTTACGAGATTTGGAAAGAGAGAAATCTCAATCCTCGATTCATCGGCCCATTTTTAATCCTCGATCGAGTAGGAATTGTGGCCTATAGACTCTCTTTACCGCCAAGTATGTCTCGTGTTCATAACGTTTTTCACATATCCATGTTACGTAAATATGTGAAAGACCCGAACCACATTATTGAGTTAGAATCGGGCCGAAATAGTGAAGATTTGATGTATGAAGAGGTTCTGTTCAAATCTTGGATAAGAAGGAACATATTCTATGCTCCAAGGTTATACCTCAAGTCAAAGTTTTGTGGAGAAACCACGATGTTGAGGAAATGACTTGGGAGTTAGAATCTGAAATAAAATCAAGGTATCCTTACCTCTTCGACATACCAGGTATGTACCCTAATTTTGATGGCAAAATTTCATAAGAAGGGGAGGTTGTAAGACCCCAACTTTTATAAATAAAGATGAAATTTCTATAAATATTATTTTTGAATATTACGGAGTAAATTTGATATAATGTTATAGTTGTGGATAATATTTATAAATTTTGCAAAGTAAGCAAGTTGTTATAAAATATTCGTTTGGTGGGAAATATTCTTTTGTGTAGGGAATATTAAATGCAGCAGGCACAATCATTAGTGGACCCCACAACGGAATTATTGTCGGATTGAGAAAATGATAAAAATACTTTATGAAAATAACGGCGGAGGTGTTATCGTTAAAACTGTTGAACTACCCGATAGTAAAAGTACAGTAATACGCGTGGTTGCATAGTAGCACACGGTATTGATTATTGATGCTTACGTGAGAAGTCACTCAGCTATACTCAATTATTGCTTTCGATAATTCTTTGCATCATATCTCTTATATTATTGATTCAATTATTGTCACAAGATTATCATCGTATAATATGTTATATTATTAAATCAATAATTGAGACGACAAGTTATAAATGATTAATAATTGTTGAAAGATTAAATATGTGTTGATTAAAAATAAAATGATTTGTGGTAATATTTATTCAATCCTTGATGTATATAAATAGTCTATTATGAGACATTTGTGGTAAGTTTGGTTATTTTATAGGAGGCCCATATGTCATCATCTAAGAGTCTCTTCGTAGATAATAATTACCTTCAATCGATTGTAATTACCTTCAATTATTCGTCATAGTAATTACCTTCATCAATAGTAATTACTTTCATCAATAGTAATTACTTTCATCAATAGTAATTCCCTTCGTCAATAGTAACTACCTTTACCAGACGTTAAACCACTTGTCGTTTCATATTACAAGTGACGAACCAATTGTCGTTTCACATTACAGGCGTCAAACCACTTATCTTTTCACATCACCACCGTCAAAGCCACTTGCCTTTCCACATTTCAAGTGCTAAGCTAGAAATCTTCTATAAATAGAGGCCTAGTGCTTCATTATTTTTCACAAATTCATTCATGCTATGGAGAGAGAAAGTATAGAGAGAATAAGAGAGAAAGAAAAAGAGTATTCTATTACTACACTACTACGATATTCAATCTACTACTAATGTAAGGGTGTTATTCTTTCTTATTCATGAAGAGAACTATTGTTATTCCATTACTTATTATTCTTTGAAATAACTCAGATAATGCGGTTTACCTATACTTGGTGACATTCTTCTATTATTACGTTGGAATATCCTCATGCATGTGTTTTACATGGACTGGTTTCATCTTTATTATTATTTTGTTGGAACATCACATGCATGTGTTTTACACACGAACTGTTTTCGCCTCTATTATTCTCATTGGAACATCCTCACAGCCGGTTCAAATTTTGCCTAACTGGTTCCGTTATTATTATTACATTGGAATAACTTTGTGCATCTGCAGTACTGCATACATGGTGATTTCTTTTATTATTCCATTCTTTATTATACTCGGTTGGTTAAAGTTTTGACTTCTATACTCCATGAAATTAGTAGAATATCCTTGATATTTGTGCTTCATCCAAAGATATCTTTTCATGGAAATATTCTTCGATCATTCTTGAATTTTACTCTACAAAAGCGATATCATGTTGACAATTTGGACATTATTAGTTCTGGATAAATTAATTCTTGAACATGTTTTATTGAATTCTTATATCATTGTCATCATCCTCATGTTTATATTATGTTGAAAATCATATATGGCATGTAGTGCATAGATGGACTTGGTATGATTATGACCAGGGATTATTTGGTGTAATCATGACCGTAATGTTACAAATGATGTGGTAAAAGTTATCATTAGCCTGTAGTGCATTGATGGACAGTTGTTGGCATGATCATGACCATTAATGAATACATGAATGTCCTTGGCTGTAGTGCATGGATAATTTGTGGTTATGATACTAAAGAATATCCTTGGCCGTAGTGCATGGGTGATTCAATGATGTGGATTATTTATTAAGTTTGAGTCCCAAATGATAAAAGTCATGAAAACCTTTTAAATCATAAAAGATAGTAGATTTTATTCTCCACTTGACTCTTTTAATGGATTGCTTGTTCATTGCAGATTAAACTTGATGTTGTTATATTTTATCGGTTTAACATCTTTGTTGAAGGCTAACGATAATTTATTCGCATTATCTTAGTCATAATATTTCTTATTGGGCTAGTTGAGCTCACCTTTCTTTCCTTTGTTCTCTTGAGAAAATGAGAACATAACGAGGACTACTAGTTGGGGAGCGGATGGTCCTCGAAGATAGCATTAGTCGTCCTCACTATTAGGATAGCATTAGTAGTCCTCACTTTGTATAATATCTAGTGAAATAGTGTGTTAATAATTGTAATGAGGACTCCTTTTGAGTTTGTATAATCTCTAGTAGACAATAATTATAATCAAACTCACAATTATGTTTTATGATCCTCGCTAAGATGTGAGAATAGTACTAGGAGCGGTTTCGCTAGTATTAGTTTATGTGTTTTATTTAAATTTTGTACCATGTATCCTTTTGACGACCCAAATGATGGGTGATGTATACCTAATTTTGATTCGTCACATATCAATAATCGGGATAATGTGCATCGTGAAGGCGACATGTGTTGACCTTTGATGCACATTCATTAGCCTGTGAGAGCAACACCCTTGTCTTTCCTTCTGTCCTTGAAACACGGAAAACTAGGGTTTTAAACACGTTGGGTTAGCTCTTCTAGGGTATGGCCGTTGAGATAGCCATATATAGTTGTTTAACTTGTTTAATCATCATCTCGTTGAGATTCTTTGACTCTCTTATTGCGCATGGGTCTTGGCATCCCATCTCGCTTGGTAAGGATCTCATGAACTTTATGGTCGGATCTTTGTTAGGATAGACCTTTCCATATGCTCGTAGAGAGTTGAAGCGAAACGTTAAATCGTTCATAGGTGGCGATTCGTTTTCTCCTTGCCCATGTGCGAACATTTAAATCTTCTTTGTGTTAGGAGAGCTTGTTTGTTCTCTCTAACTTCTTGATTCTTCGTGCATGATCAGCAAGTGCTTCCCAAACTTCCTTAGTTGATTTCTTTTATTTACAACATTTTCAAATGCATAGTCCTCCGAGGATTGGAATAGGATGTTCTTAGCCTTTTTGTCAAGTTGACAACTCTCTTCTCTGTATCATCCATTCTTCTTTTTAACTTTGATTTGTACTATGTTTGGATCGTCGTTGGTTGGTGCAAGATTTGTTGGTATATAGGGCCCATTAAGAACGGTCTCAAATAGATCTTCATCTATTGAGTCCATGTAAGCTTGCATTCTGACTTTCCAGTTAGCAAATTTATCCTTGTTGCACATTGGTGGCTTGCTGCCTCCCCCGGTCCTGGATTCACTTGGTACGAGTGCCATTGGATCTACTAAAGCTTGTAAGTTGTAAAATAGAACCTGCTTTGATACCAATTGTTAGTTCCTAGTTGGCACAATAATTATCTAGAAGGGGGGGGGGGTTGAATAGATATTTAAAAATCTTTTCGTTTTAAACTAGTTCTTTGATAATGATTAAAACTTAGCGGAATTAATATTTATTTTAATCTTCTTTACCAAGTAGTGGAGTTATGAGAGTGAGGCAGTTATGGCAGATATAACAGATATGGCAATTATGGCATGAACGTAAAAGACACAGTTGTTTTTAAGTGGTTCAGAGCACTTAAAGCTCCTAGTCCACTCTTCTACTCAACGAGTAGGATATCCTCTAAGGATGTATGTTACAACTTATGAATCACACAGATTCCTTCTAGACCAGCAGTCTAGGAACTTCTTAGTTCATTCTTGAACTCTTCAAGTCCAGCAGACTTGGCTTTCTTCTGATTCACTATGAACTCTTCAAGTCCAAAGAGACTTGGTACTCTTCTTCAAGTTGGTTGATAATGTTGAGTTCTTGATGTTTGCTACTCAATTGCTTTGTGTAAGCACTTGTTCTAAAGAACTGAGTAGCTGAGCAAGCTTTGCAATATCTCAGATCGTAGAGTTGAGCTTGAGAGAGATGTTCACGTTGTTTGTTCAATGCTTGCTTTTTCTCTCTCATCTGCCTGATCTGCATATATGTGATCTTGAAAACTATCCGTTGGATCCATCCGTTGAGGCATTGAATGCGTCTAACTTTCTGTACTGTGATAGAGACATTTTTGCACATCTTCTGAATTCTCGTTCGCCCACCGACAACGCTGCATCGCTTTTCTACTACCACTTGAAAAGGTGTTTTGTCCCTCTTACCCATGGAACTATCCTTAGCTTCTTCAATACGCTTCTTTGTTGCATACTAGCTATGACGCCCCCAAAATTAGGTATACATCACCCATCTTGAGTGGCCAGATACATGGTACAGAATTCAAATACAACTTACTAATACAACTGTCGTGTACAATACTACAAAACATAAACTATGAGTTTGAATACAAATATTATCTACTAGAGATTATACAAACTCAAAAGGAGTCCTCATTACAATTATTATCACACTATTTCACAGAATAGTGAAGACTACTAATGCTATCCTCTGGACCATCACTCCGCTCCCCAGACTCGTCCCCATTTATATTCTCATTTCACAAGAGAACAAGTGAAAGAAAGGGTGAGCTCAACTAGCCTAGCATGTACGAAATATTATGACTAAGATAATGCGAAATAAATTATCATTAGTCTCCAACAATGTTAAACCGATAAAATATAATAGATATCAAGTTTAACTATAACGGAATAAGCAATCCATTAAAAGAGTCAAGTAGAGAATGAAATCTACTATCTTTTATGATTTAAAAGGTTTTTCATCACTTTTATCATTTGAGACTTAGCTTCAATAAATAATCCATATCATTAAATCATCCCCTCCTTTTCTGAGCCAAGGATATTCTTTAGTATCACGACCACGAATTATCCATGCACTACGGGCCAAAGATAATCGTGTTTTCATCAACGGTCCTGATCATGCCATAAAGCAATTCATCTTTGCTCCCTTGGCCGAAGAGAATCCATAGCCATAATCATACCAAAAACTGTCCATCAATGCACTACGGGCCAATGAGGACTTTTAATTTTCACATCATTTGTAACATTACGGTCATGATTATACCGAATAATCCCTGGTCATAATCATACCAAGTCCATCTATGCACTACAGGCCATAGATGACTTTCAACATAACATAAACATAAGGATGATGACAATGATATAAGAATTCAATTAAACAAGTTCAAGAATTAATTTGTCCAGGAACCAATAACGTCCAAATTGTCAACATGATACTGCTTTGTAGAGTAAAATTCAAGAATGCTTAGAAGAATATTTCCACGAAAAGATACTGGATGAAGCGCAAATATCAAGGATATTCCACTAATTTCATGGAGTATAGAAGTCAAAATTTTAATCAACTGAGTATAATACCGAATGGAATAACAAAAGATATCACCATGCATGCGGTACATTGCATGTAGCGGTTATTCCAACGAATAATAATAACGGAACCGGTCGGTGAAATTCACAAGCGGGATGTTCCAATAGAATAATAAATGCGGAATAATAAATGATGGAACCAGTCCGCGATAACACGCATGAGAATATTCAAGCGAGAATAATAAAGACGAATAATAAAAAAATGGAACCAGTCCCGTATAACACAAAACAGGATATTCCGGCGAATAATAATAAAGATGTAATAATAGAAGAATGTCACCAAGTATAGGGTAGCACATGATATCTGAGTTATTCCAACATAACAATAAAGAAATGGAATAACAAAGTTTTCTTCTTGAATATAAAAGAATAATATCCCTTACCATAAAATAATACATGATATAAGAGTAGTGAAGTAGTAGTAGAAAACTTTTTTTTCTATCTCTATAGTCTCTCTCTATAGGTTTCTCTCTCTAGAGTTCAATGAATTAAATAAGAAAATAATGAAGGAATGAGATTCTATTTATAGGAAAATGGAATGCATAGTAACTAATCCATGAACGGTCCAGATTGATTTACTTTAATCTGACGGTCCAGATTTAAAGCAAAATCTTTTAAATAAAATATAATATATTCTATTTTATATAAAAAGATTTTTACTATATAAACACTATGCATGCACTATGCAAACACTATCCATAATAAAATATAATATATTCTATTTATAGAATAACTTTAATAAAGTATTCATTTTTATATAAAAAGATTTTACTATGCAAAACACTATGCATAATATAATATAATATATTCTATTTATAGAATAACTTTAATAAAGTATTACATTTTATATAAAAAGATGTTTCGCTTTTATTACATATAAAACAAAACTTCTAAATCAACAATAATTGAATCAAATAATGTGAGATACTATCAAAAGACTATTGTAGCAATAATTGAACAAAACCGAGTGACTTCTCACATAAATATCAATAATCAATACCGTAATGCTACTATACAACAACGCGTTACATCGTACTTTTTTACTACCGAGTAGTTCAATAGTATCAACGGTAAAACTTCCACCGTTATTTTCATAAAGTATTTTTGTCATTTTCTCAATCCGACAATAATTCCGTTGCGGGGTCCACCAATGATTGTACCGTCGTACGGATTTTCCCCGATAAAAAGAATATTCCCCGACCAATCGAATATTATATAACAACTTTCGTACTTTGCAAAATTTATAAATACTACCCATAACTATAACATTATCTCAAATTCACACCATAATATAAAAAAAAATTATTTCGAGAAAATTAATTCTTTATTCATAAAATCTGGGGTTTCACACTAAGATATTTCATATACTCTGGGACTGATGAGTACTGCAGCGTCTAGAATCCATTCCTCATATGTTGAAATCTACCTTTACACAAATCATGAGGCTCGACGTTTTTTAACATGAGACAGATGATGCTCTAAGATTTGGATCGTGGTACTCTACAATTCCGATCGTAGCGTCTTGACTTCTTTGCACTCTACGATGCTATCAGTCGATAGCACTACGATTTCCCTTAGACCTTTGCACACTACAATCTTCACTTGCTCGTGTTGTTGACTCTACGTTCCCGAGATCACACTACGATCGTTGACTTGTAAACTTCATGTTTCCTTCAGCACACTACGATCATTGAGATGGCTCGGCAAACATTGGGACCACTTATCGATGTCCGAAGAGTCCCTTCAAGGCAGGCACACACTACGATCTTTGAAGCTCTACGTTTCTTCCTTGAGTTCTGCAATGTTGATCAGATGATACACTACGATTTGTTCGAAGCCTATCTATTACATCTCAAGATCTACCTAATGATACATTCCATTACAGAATGATACACGTTTAGAGCTTAGATCAACCTAACAAATTTGATCTATCACTAAGTCCTTGTACATATATTACTTAGAAGGACTTTACAATTAATCATAAGCATATACATTAAAACATCAAATCATAATATGCATTCTCCTAACAAATTTTTCATCATCCTCGGTCCTAAACGATGATATTACTGAATATCTTTGGCCTATAGTGCAAAGATGAATGATTACCTAATGAATATCTTTGGCCCATAGTGCAAAGATGAATAGGTGTTGAGATGAACATGACCAACTGGTGATACAAATGAATATCTTTGGCTTGTAGTGCAAAGATGAATATTTGATTCAAGATGTATATTGATTGATGTTATAGAGATAAAATATTGATGATGGACTTTTAAATCTTAGAAGATAGTAGAATTCTTTCTCTACTTGACTCTTCTAATGGATTGATGTTTTCGATGCAGTTGTTGATCTAAAACTTGTTGTCTATTATATTTTATCAAATTATTCCCTATTGAAGACTAATGATAATTTGTTGTATATTATCTTAGTCATAATATTCTTTACTGGGCTAGTTAAGCTCACCCTTTTCCTTTTTGTTCCATTGTTCTTCTCAGGAGGAGAGAATTTAGCAGGAACTAGCCGGGGTATGGAGTGATGATTCAAGATAGTTGTTTTAGTAGTCCTCACTATTTTGTAAAATAGTGTATTAATAATTGTAATGAGGACTCCTTTTGAGCTTGTATACTCTCTAGTAGACAATATTTGTACTCAAACTCACAGTATATGTGTTGTCGTATTTGTCATGACAATTATATTACTGAAGTTGTATTTGTTTCTATACCATGTATTTGGCGACTCAGAATGGGTGATGTATACCTATTTTGGGGGCATTACACCACGTATTATCCCTATATTCTGACCGACCAATAAAATAACAAATAAACTTAGGTAGGTCATACTACCAAAGGAATTACTCGTCTCTCCCCTCCTAGTTCTAGTCTCAAATCTCAGCCAAGGATCATATCCCTAAGCTTTGATACCAACAGTGACGCCCCCAAAATAGGTATACATCACCCATCTTGAGTCGCCAAATACATGGTACAAAATTCAAATACAACTTAATAATACAACTGTCGTGTAAAATACGATAAAACATAAAATGAGAGTTTTAAAACGAACATTGTCTTCTAGACAGTATTCAACTCAAATGGAGTCTTCAATACAATTATTATCACACTATTTCATAGAATAGTGAGGACTACTAATACTATCATCTGGACCGTCACTCAGTTCCCCGACTAGTCCCGACTACGTTCTCATTTCCTGAAGAGGATAATGAAAGAAAAAGGGTGAGCTCAACTAGCCCAAAAAAAATATTATGACTAAGATAATGCAGAATAATTTATTGTTAGCCTTCAACAGTGTTAAACTGATAAAATATAACAAACATCAAGGTTAACTACAGCGGAACAAGCAATCCATTAGAAGAGTTAAGTAGAGAAAAAATCTACTATCTTTTATGATTTAAAAGGTTTTTCATCACTTTTATCACGAGACTCGACAATAAATAATCCACATCATCCCCGCTTTACTGACCAAGAATATTCATTAGTATCACGACCACAAACTATCCATGCACTACGGACCAAGGATATTCGTGTATTCATCAATGGTCATAATCATGCCAACAACTGTCCATCAATGCACTACGGGCCAATGAGGACTTTTACCACATCATTTGTAACATTACGGTCATGATTATAACGAATAATCTCTGGTCATAATCATACCAAGTCCATCTATGCACTACAGGCCACAGATGACTTTCAACATAATATAAACATGAGGATGATGACAATGATATAAGAATTCAATAAAATAAGTTCAAGGATAAATTTTTAAAGATTTATAATTTAATTTATCCAGAAATCAATAACGTCCAAATTGTCAACATGATACTGCTTTGTGGGGTAAAATTCAAGAATAATATTGTATCAAATATAATTTGGACATAAAAGAAATTAATTTTTGTCATGAATAGTACCTCGGGTGAATAATAACTGAGTGAATAGTACTTCGGGAATAGTAACCCATGAATAGTACCCCAACATGAAAAGATTAAAACTTATCAAGAATGTGCAGAATAATATTTCCATGAAAAGATACTGGATGAAGCGCAAATATCAAGGATATTCTACTAATTTCATGGAGTATAGAAGCAATACTTATCAACATAAGTGTAGAATTAGAAATATGAAACGAAATAATATTACTTATATACTACAGAGTATGGAAGAAAATATTATTTTTATGAATATTGAACAAGAATAATATCACTTACGAATCTGAAATAAATAATACCCCTTACACTTAGTAGGAGATTGGATACGCAATAGTGTATTAACAAAATACTCTTCTTCTTTCTCTCTTATTGTCTCTATACTTTCTCTCTCTATAGCTTGAATGAATTGGTGAAAATAATGAAGAAATGAGCTTCTATTTATAGGCTTGGCGAGTAAAGGGTAAAATAGTCTTTTCACCATAATTTATGACATCATCACGACATCATCGATCATATTACATCATTGCTTACCTCATCGTCAGATGACATCAACGCTTATCTCATCGTCCGATGAAATCATCGCTTACATCATAGGAATTCAAATTCAATTTGTTCTATTCCACCTCCTTTTACTTTTATACCATGAATTTACTATAATAATGTTACCATTCAAATTATAAAAACGTACTATTATATAATCACATCATACTACTATAATGTAATATTATAATAATATATTTGAATGAATTATTTTATTGCAAAAGATAAAATATCAACTTTCAACAAATGTCACATGCTAAAAATTCCTCAGTTTAAATCCACATTGAATAAATATTTTCTTATCATATATATCAATAATTAATTATTGACAAATAATATTACAAAATTACAATATCGACAACCAGGTCGTTCCCAGGAAAAAGGGGGTTTTTCAATAAGGATTTCTCTCTATTGGCGCGCAATTAGGTGACCAAACCCCTTTCCTCAAAAGAACTTTCTAGACATTGTCAATAATAAAAAAAAAAATATTATTCAAATAATATGAATTATTGATTTGATAATTTGAAATACTGTGCAATAACAATTATTGAATCAATAATATAAAATATCAACGTAGCAATTATTGAATCAATAAAATAAATATTGAACAGTAATTACTGTAATAATTATTGAGTAATGACTTCTTACGTAAGCATCAATAATCCAAGATACTGTACAATACTGTGTGCTACTATGCAACCACGCGTATTACTGTACTTTTACCACCGGGTATTTCAACAATTAACGGTAAAACTTTCGTCGTTATTTTTATAAAAAGATAATTTTATCGTTTTCTAACTCCGACAATAATTCTGTTGTGGGGTCCACCAATGATTGTGTCGTCGTACTAATATTCCCAGACAAAAAGAATATTCCCCGACCAAACGAATATTTTATAACAACTTGCTTACTTTATAAAATTTATAAATATTACCCACAACTATAACATTATAACAAATTCACACCTTAATATTCAAAAATATAATTCGAGAAAAATTAATCTTTATTTATGAAAGTTGGGGTCTTACATATTCTACAAGATGAAACATTGAAATCACATTGAGAAATCCCAGAACACAAAATTCAAAGGTAGAAAAGTAGGTACCTTGGTTGTTCTTCATTTCTAGGTAACCCAGAAAATGAAGAACATGCCTGACAAGATCTTGGGAGGGTTTGATCTCTCTGTTGTTAAGTTTTTTAGCTAGAAACCTTGTTGGATATTGTAATATTACATGAGTACTACAATCATAACTCATTACCAAATCCAGAAACTTGATAACAAAGGATCTATTAGTGGTCAAACATACTACCCTGCAAACTGACATGCAGCTTCTGGGCTTGGCCAAGAACACAATTAACGACGGTTTTGTCGCCTAAAGACACTTTTAGCGACAGTTTATTTCTAAAATTAATTATTTTATTTAATAAATAGAAAAAAATGATTTTAATTATTAAAAATTAATATTAAATTCCTAAAAATTATTTTAAAGCCTAAAAATGAGTTTTTAATTATTTTGAATATATTTCATTAATATTTAATATTTTTGGAATATTAATGGTATTTAATTTATTTAATTATAATATTAAATAAATTAGTTAAAAATAATTTTAATACTTGAAAAATCATGAAAAATTATATTATGGTATAAGAAAGTATTTTAAGTTATTTTTAGTGACTATTAATATTTTTTGAGGAATTTCATTAATTAATTAATATTAATGATACTTAATTTATTTAGTAAATGTATTAAATAAATTATGGAAAAATAGAATTAATGATTTAAAAATTATATAAAAATGGTTTAAGTGTTGTAAACATATTTTCAATTATAAAATATAACTTTTGGTATCTTGTCATGAAAATATTAATATTTTAATATTAATAGCAATTATCGGATAATGGATTTAACTATTTAAAAATTATATAAATATGATTTTAAATTATTTAAAATACTTTGTGATATTATAAATATACTATAATATTATGACATGATTTTCATTAATATTTAGTATTAAATAAATATTAATGATAAAGGAATTATGTGGTATTTAATTCTTATAAATAAAAAATTAATGATTGAAAAATTATGATAAATGGTATTAATTATCCGAAAATTATTACGAGCTTATAAAGAATATTTTGATTGATAATAAATTATCTAGGATATTTGTGAACTAGTTAGATTTGAGTCTTAGTAATATTAGGCTCGAGAATTGTCCGATTAAATGATCGGGATGTTAGAATTGTCTTAACTCCTCTTCGACTTCGGTACTAAAAAAGTTTGACTTGAGGTTAGGTTTTATGTGTTTTATAGACTGATAGGATTATGTGATAATGTGTTTAGGTTATTTTAAATATTGTGATGATATTATTCTAATTTGTAGATCGATATTATTTATATTAGTTATTCAGGCAAAGCTAAATAGAATGTATAACGGTAATCAACCGAACATGCAAGTTATCCTTAACTCAACTTCGAGTTATTTTATTTAAATATACTTGTGGTTAATCATTGTTGATTTCCATGTCTATGAATTGTTAAATCGTACTCAGTGCATATTGCACGTATTCATCAGGTATGAAAGGTTGATCACCTTCATTACCATTCGGTCCAAATATAATTGATATGTTCACGTTCAATGTTCGTTCAGCTATGAAAGTTTGTTCATGCTAGTTCACAATTATATTGTTGAATGTTAGCCAACTATTATTCAAATTCTTTCCATCATGATATTTTATTAATTTATTAAAATTCAACTTGCTGGGCAAACTTGTTGCTCACCCTTACTATATCATGATTTACATTACAGATTAAGACGAATACGTCGGATACAAGAAAAAGTTAAAGCCTAGTCCAGCTTTGGATTATATGTGATGCTAGAAATGTTACAGTATTGTGTGATAATAACATTATATGTTAGATAAGTTATGAATTGTGTATAAGTTAAGGTTACTCGACCTTGGGAATTAGTATGTAATGTTTATTGTATAAACAATTTATGTTTATATCTTCCGCAAATAGTAATAGTTATAGAATTGATTGTACCGAATCCGCGGTGATTCGGGACCCAGATATGGGGATCTCAGAGTTGGTATCAAAGTTGTTGGTTATAAACCTTAGGTAGGGTTACCTGAGACTAATAACCGCAGTGATTAGGATAAGGACTAACTTAAATAGAGTTAGTGAGTCGGTAAGATTCAAAGACGAATCTCGGCGAGTTATAAAGTTACAGAGTTCCATAACTCTGATAATAAAGGTGAGCAATAGTAATGAATAGATAGAGTCTAAAAGACTAAAAGTACAAGGACAAGAGATCGTAAAACAAAATGATCAAAGCATAGAAATGAATCATAATATATACGATGAGATCACCCCGTGATCTGATAAGGTGATAACAGGGAAAAGAATCAATCTAATAATTGAAAAATTTAGTGTAAAGTTGTTGTGTGTCAGTTGTACTATGAATTGGTACGAGAAAAATTCAGGAAATGATTATGAATACGAGTTGAATGAAATTCATATTGAGAAGGGAGTTAAGATTAGGTTGGATTTCAATTGAGGACCCATGTCAGCAAGTGAGTTGTATGATTCCTTGTTATGGGCGGGGATTTGTACTTAGTGTAAAAATGACTTAGTTACTGGCACAGATAATCATTGACATCCTTCAAAAAGACAAAATAACTCGGTTCATAGTTTAAAATAGATGTTTTTGTTTTTAGAAAAATAGATTCGACACTACACTTGGAACTTTACATGAGTTAATCTCCTTATCATCTCCACTAACTCTCCTTAAGGTTATAGTCTAAGGTACATCTTTGATACCAACCTGTGACGCCTCCAAATCCGTGTAACATCAAACACATGATATGGTGCTCATGATACATCATACACCATTATCTAACTAAATAAACTTCATAGATAATAATAATAATAATAATAATAATAATAATAATAATAACTATTATATACCCATTCAAATAAAATCCCAAGTCTTTACAACCTTAAACAAACTGAAACTTAAACTTAGCGTTTATCACTACATTACATTATATGCAGAATTATGACTTATTACATAAATAACTCTCATCATTTCTTCTTAGACTTCCCTTGTCCTTGCCTTCGAGCCCTCGGCGTTTCTCAAATTTCTAATCGAAAGGTTTAAGAAAGAATGAGCACAAATTGCCCGTCAGTATATAAAAGTAGTTTGAAAACATACATCGTGTGTAAAAGCATTTGTATGAATATTTCTCAACAGATTGATATAATTATCATGAGATAAACAAGAATATATAGACAAGAGTTCTTGAATTCTCAATAGCATACTAAGGGGTATTAGATACCACGAACATTACTTTGTTTCATCGAAAACCATCGAGACGCTTTAATAAACAAATAGATTATAAATAGTCTCTCTACAAGTACTCCAAGTGATCGACTTATCGTACCTACATTTGTGCACAAGTATAAAGTTTAATCGCATAAGCATAAATGGGACTATATGGATCGACATCCATTTTCCGATTATTCGGGTTGTTCATCTTAGTATTCATGCGGGACCTCACCAAAGCAATTTGGATTGGTAAACATTAAATAGCTTCAAAGGATTTGAATTGTTCAAATGTTATATCATTTATCATCAATAATATCTAAATTAACCAAAAAGCCAGAAAACATCCTTGGAAACAGTTCGTTAAAGAAGTAGAACTTTAAAGTATAGCAATTGTAATAATAACTGAGTAATCATCAATAATGCTTGCAAAGAAATTGTTGTTATATAACTTTACGACAAAGGAACTTGTACAAAAAAAGTAAATAGTACAAGTCCGTTACTAACCCTCACTGCAATAACAATGAGTAAGGATTAAATAATTGCTCAATAGAACTTAGGGTTAAGAAACTTTCCTGATACGCCTTCTACAATTTACCGCTATCTACTAGCCCTTCACATAACCTATTCACATGTGTCACGTTAAGCAATTAGGTTCTCGAACACCACTTCGGAGTGTAATTGTTCCCTTTTATTTTAATAAGATGATTAAACTAGCACGTATTCAAATACAATTCAATTACATAACATGTTGCTTCGTATAGGCCACGTGGTTCAATAAAAGAATCTGGGAAACATAAATTTCTGACATTTTTCGGAGCCAAACCTCCATCAAAAATCTACATAAAACATGTTTAAGGGTCTCAAGTCGGAAAACCTTATTTTCCATATTTTTAACATCATATATTTAATTAAACTCATTTATCCATATAACATCATTTATATGAAAAATGTCAAATCAGTCCCCAAAATATTTCTTTTACGGGATTTTACGTAATATAGTCCCACAATGAACATATATTTGTGATTTAACGAGATTTTTGTAAATTAATTTTTAATATTTATTGAATTAAATAAATATTTTTCGATGATTTAATTATTGGATTAAATAATTATTTGATGCATCAGTGGTAGATTAATTTAATTATATGTGTTACATTTATTAAATTAATGTGGAGACTAATTATTATTTAGGTATGTAATTATGTGAGCTTATTGAATTAAATGAAATATTTAATTAAGCATGATGTTATTTAATTAATTTAATTATTAATTAGATAGTTAATAAATTGACATTATTTATTAATGAGAAATTAATTATATGACTATGTGAAATTATGAGAAGTTATTATATTTTATTTATATTAAATAAGATATATGAATTATTGTGCAAGTGGATGTGACATGATTTAAACTATAGTATAAGAGTTTTATTAAATTAAATGGTTTTTGAAACCTATTCTAGCTAGACAAACATGGCCTTAGAGGGGAGTTATGGGCGCTTAACCCATGATGGGTAACCCACCATAATACGATCGATCCTTTAATTCATACAACTTCTTCTTCATTCTTCATTTCTAAAGTCTAACAAAGAAATCGAGAGAAGGTTCATAGAGAGAAATTTGAGAAGTTTGAGTGAGTAATTAACAATTATTTGTGAAAGGATCACCACTGATCACCTCTTCTAAAACTATACTCTGGGTAATTTCTCCAAACTCAAATTCTCATATTTTACGTCATTTAGTTTTCTAGAAAATGGCTTTCAAGTTTTCTGTAAATCTCTGTATTTGGGAAATGATATGATTATAAGTTTGTATATGTGTTAAATGTTATCAAATTGTATTTGATTATATATATTATGTAAACCATATCATCAAATTCATGAAAACATGTCGTATATGATTTCTGCAAAATTTCAGAGTTTGGGTTTTGGCCATATGGCCTTATACGTGGTATTTAATGTGTTGATCGTATATTATCCCTAAATTTTACACTCGTATGTTGTTATGCATGTTGATACGAAGAGACCAAAGTTTAAATAAACGGATTCGGTGTTATAACGAATCCGTAGTGATAATTTTCATGTTTTATTTTCAAAACCTTCAAGAACATCAAAGTCAGTGAAATTCACATATATTAGTTCATTATATGTTTTAATGGGTTAAATCACTCTAAAATTATATATGAATTATAACATGTGGGTATGATTAATTTCAAGTAGTAATTTAATCGAGTTGAAATTCACATTTATATTAGACTCGCGTTGATTATGTGTTTTAAAAACTCGGTTAAATCACTCTATAAGTGTTGGGTATTGATTATATATAAATTATCAAAGTCGATGTGATTATGTGTTTTAATGGGTTAAATCACTCTATAAGTGTTGGGTATTGATTATATATGAATTATAACATTAATTAATTTCATGTAGTAGTAATTTAATTGGAGTTTTTGGGTTGTGTTACGCTATTTTCACGAATTACGTAACGCTTTTTGATTCGCATGCACATTGTATATCATATTTAGACTCGCGTGCCTTATTTCCCAACTCGCAAAGTCATTAAAACTCGAGCCATTAATACTAAGAGTCCTATCATAGCTACATCATCATCAAGCAAAGACGAAGACCAAATATATAAAGAATTGAGCCAAGCAATACCACTCTCCAAAAAAGTTCGTAAATGGAATTTTTAAAATGATTAAGTCTAGCAATGTGTTAGTAACTTAATGTAATGAACATGTAAACATGTTAGAAGTATAATGTGATGATAAAATAGATGTTTAACATGTAAATAACATAATTACATGTAGATTGAGTTATGGAATACATAATTAAATTATTATTCATGAAGTGATTTTATGTGACCGTAAATGTGATAAATTGACTAAGTATAGTCATAACCAAAGTTTAGATAAAAGAATGATCATTGATGATTAGTTAAGTTATAATTAACTGGTATTGTGAATGTGAATGGTATGTAGGACTAAATTCAAAGAACGTGCTTAGTTAAAGTATAATCTACGCACGAGGTAAGTTCCTAACCCTACTTGTCATTATTGTTCAAGTTTATTATTTACCTTGAGTAAATTATCATTACTATTATTCAAGTTCAAATGTTATATTAAAGATTGATTATCTTTTCAAAGCATGATTCAGTTATACAATAATTGTCTTATTGTATACTTCTTGAGATTATTATTCAAATTGAATATCATTATTGTTGAACCTTATTAGACTAGTGAACTTTATTGATTCAACTAGTCCTTAGTTGATGAACGTTCTAAATTTCAGAACCCTTATTGAATTATCCAAACCAAACTTCCTTTGGTGCGGACTTGAATGTCAAACTAAGATGAACAACCCTGTAAAGGAATTTACTTATGCGTTAGCGTTAAGATATTGTGCATAGTATGGTACTAAGGGTTGATCCCCCTAAGTACGAGAAGAAAGGTCCATAGTCTTATGACTGTTAAAGGTTTCAAGTATAACCCTTGATAACCTAGGACATAGTTCAAGGTCTTATGACCCTCAGAATTCTTTTGATTCTTGTTATTCATTCTTGATTCAAAAGTTGAGCTTTTACTCAGATGTCTTTGATTCACTCTCATGTTATTATACTATTATTTCATTGTTATACTTGTGGGCAATAGTGCTCACTCTTGCTTATTAATAACATTGCAGTTAAGAATGAAAGAACCGATGAACCTTCCACTAGTAAAGGCAAGGGCAAAGTTAGCAAGTGATGAAGACTTGTTATTTTATTTGATGATGTATTTATGTTAGACTTGAGTTAATGATGTTGTTTAAGACTTATTGTTTATATTTCCGCACAGATGTTTAAGGTTAATTTAACCTGGGATTATGTTTATGATTCAGAAGTTGTAACCCTATAAAGGGAAGATTTTATTTCTATCTATTGCATGGTTTGCATTTATTATGGGTAGATAGATAGATGATATTTGTACAGTGAACACCAAATCCCGTGGAATCGAAGTACTCGGATTTGGGGGTGTCACAATATTTTTCCCGGAAATTTTAAAATCCATCTACTATTTTTAAATAGTTCATACTAGCTAAATATTCTCAAATTTTTCATAAATCGAGATTAGCTCCAAAAATTCTAAAATTTTCAGGGTTTAGCTCCTGTTATATACATGTACTTCCAGTAACTATTTCGTAATATTTGGACTTATACCCAGAGAGTTATTCGGCTATCATTTCAAATAGTGTCCTTAGCCGTAAAATCTATAACTCTCAAACTGTATAGCCAAAAATTCTCAAATTTTTACACGACCTTCATATCTTCTTATATTAACACTCCAAATTTTTAAAAAAATTTAAAAGTACAAAAAAGTGGAAGAAAATGCCCCAAGATGATCTGATCCAAAATAGTCCCAAGAAAGATATCAAATTTTGTTTCTTGCAACCACTTTTGCGATTTTATTCCCATTAATCTACAAATGATATGACCACGATACTTGGACACAATAAATTTCATACAGCAAAGTATTTTACAAAAAATATAACATTCATGAAATTAACACAATAAGACCACAAATCGGACGCCTAGATAAGCGTGCGCAAACTATTTCTAGAGTTAGAAAATTTTACGGTTTTCCAGATTTTGATTATTTTGATGCTACTTCCAAAAATTCATATCTTGCTCGTTTTAATTCGGATTATATTCAAACTTGGTCAGGTTAGATATCATGCTACCTAGTATTTTACAAAATCAGTACATACATCAAACGGATTACCAAAGATACAGACTCAATGGTTTGAAAAACCCAAAAAGTCACAGATTACTAGTTAAACCCAATTTAATAAAAATCCATGATTTTGCATCTAGCATGCAATTAAAATTGTTCCTACTGTCCAGATAATGTACTCTCACATGTTTTCACATTTCACAACATCAAACTTTAACAAATTTCCACTTTTTGATTATTTTAGCATCTTAGAGGCATTTTATCAAACAAAGAGCATACATTGCTTAATTTTTTGATTTTCTGTGAATTTGATGCATGATTAACCTGAAACTTTGTTTGTTAACAATCTATAATCGCTGCAACAATGAGTAACATGGCAACACAAAGCCACAACAAATCATTTACCAATTCTATATGCATTTTCTTCTCATTTTTCTTATAAAAATAAAATGGCTTCATGGATTACCTTTTGATGAATTCCTTCTTGGTTTAATCTGATGCTCATTCTCTTCGCTTGTCAAATCCTCAGTAATCCTCCAGAATTCGTACTAACTCTCTTAAGCTCACAATTTTCTATCGGTTAAGAAGTGTTTAGCAAAAAGGAATGTTGTTTTGAGTGGGGAGTACTTATAGAAATTACTAATATATGTATGACAAACAAGATTTTGTAATTTTATTTGAATATTTATTGAATTAAATAAATATTTTTCGATGATCTAATTTATGGATTAAATAATTAATTAATGAAATTGTGGTAGATTAATTTAATTATATGTGTTATACTGATTAAATTAATATGGATAATTTTATTATTCAAAGTTTGTATTTAAGTGAGCTTATTGAATTAAATAAAGTATTTAATAAGCATAATGTCATTTTAATTAATTTAATATTTAATTAGAGATTTAATAATTTGACATAATTAATAAATGAGAAAATTAATTATGTGACTATGTGAATTAATAGAAAATTATTATATTTTATTTAGATTAACTTAAATAAGATATTTGATTTATTGTTTAATTGGGTGTGACATTATTAAACTATATTATAAAGGATTAATTAAATTAAATGGGAATAGTCTTTTAATGGTTAGCCAAAGAGAGCCCTATTGGGATTTGGGCAGTTAATGTGACAACCCCAAAATAGGTTCATTCCATCCAACCCATTCTGAGTCGCCAAATATATGGTACGAAAAACAACTACAACTTTATTACAACAATTGTCGTGCAAAATATAACAACACATATCTTTGTGAGTTTGGATACAATATATACCAAGCAGAGTACGTCACAATGACACCTTACATAAAGGTATAGTCAAAAACTGTTTTAGAAATTAGAATCTTTGGGAAGTGCTCAAGGAAACCTTCATACATGGGAGGCCATGCTTTTAGGTTATGGTAGATATCATATGGCCACAGAATTATCCTTGGTTGACCCAATAAACCCCAAAGAAAAATGAGAAGATTACTATCATATTCTTCCCAATGGTGAGTCTTCTCTTGACATATCATTATCTCCACTGTCTCTAATTGGGTATTATACTCCAAACAAACACCAAGATTATATAGGTAGTGCTTGTAAATATACTCAGCAAGTGGATGAGCACAACCATGTCTTAAGATAACACGAGGTTGTATGTCATTAGACATCTTGTATGATAGTGACAAAACACCCTTCCAAGTTAAATTCACCTCACCCTCAACATCTATAGACCACCACTCTATTCCCTCGCTATCCCCCGCTCGACCCAGCTACACCTTTATTACCTGAAAGGAATTGTGAAACAAAAGGGTGAGCACAACTAGCTCAGTAAAGAATATTATGACTAAAGATAAATAAATTATCAATAGTCTTCATCGAAGAATAAATCGTAGATTTAGAACATATGGTAGATGATAAAACTTTTCAACCATAGTTGCGGTGAATGAGCAATCCATTAGAAGAGTCAAATAGACTATAAAGTCTATTGTCTTCTCCATGTTAAAAATCCACCAACAATGTTTTATCCTCAGAACATCAATCAACAATTCACGTCCACAATCACGTGTATAACTCATAATCGTAATTGTAGTTCTAAATTCCTTTCCTCATCCAAGACAAAGATAATTTTCATCACTTGTCTTTACCCAAACATCAAAGATCATGGTTATACCAAATCACGCCTCTGCTCATAATCATACTAATAAATTCATCTTTGCACCACGGGCCAAAGATATTCATCAACAGCTCATCTTTACACTACAAAGCAAAGATATTCAACAACGGGTCATATTTGCATTACAAGCCAAAGATATTCATCAATAATTCATCTTTGCACTACAGGCTAAAGATATTCAACAACAGGTCATCTTTGCATTACGAGCAAAAGATATTCATCAATAATTCATCTTTGCACTACCGGCTAAAGATATTCAACAACAGGTCATCTTTGCATTACGAGCAAAAGATATTCATCAATAATTCATCTTTGCACTCTCAGGCTAAAGATATTCAACAACAGTCATCTTTGCATTACGAGCAAAAAGATATTCATCAATAATTCATCTTTGCACTCATCAAGCTAAAGATATTCATCATTAGTCATGTTCATTTAAACACTGCTCATCTTTGCACTACAGGCCAAAGATATTCTTCAGAAATCATTCATCTTTGCATTGATTTTATCCACGTCCAAAAATACCTCAAAAATAATCATAGTGGTGTAAAATTCAAGAATGATCAAAACATGGATACAATCAAAGCTAGTATCCAAAATAGATATTTTAGACGAAAAGAAAAATTTTCATTTTTCTGTGAATAGTGTCGATTCGTGAATAGTGGTCAGATATCGTGAATAGTCTTATATCGTGAATAAGAACTCAAACACCAAAAGATAGAAATTCCACAAAAAACATCTTCACGCTTCATGAATAGTACTGTGAATAGTAACTCGTGAATAGTAACTCATGAATAGTAACTCGTGAATAGTAACTCATGAATAGTAATCCCAGAGCATGAAAAAAGTTCCAAATTTGATAAAAAGTTCCAACCAATATTTCAAAGATAATGATATTGAAGAAATAATATCATCGAGAAGAAAATAACATCCCTTACCTCGAAAGACAAGACTTCTAGTTGAAACACCGGATATAGTCTTTGAAGGAACTTGCACCGCCTAACAATACTCAAAGTATACTCAAAATACTCACAAGAATACGCTCGATAATATAGAGAGAGAAAGAGAAAAACTTGTTTCGGGTGTGATTTTCAATTCTAACTTAGCCCTCTATTTATAGGAAAATGTTAGCACGCCAAGCGCATTTTTAACTCGCAACTTTGATGGCTTTACTCGCTACTATTCCACCCACCAAAATCAGCCATCTTCCCCAACAACCAAGAGTGGGGCCCACTCAATTCTAGAATTTTCCACCAAAACCTAATTTACGAATCGGTTACCTCTTAAAATTCATAACAAATCATACGTTCATTTTTAATTGCTCAAAATTTGTGGACATATACTCAACTTATATATGTATAACATATCCAAAAATTACAACGATCCAACAATCGGATTAAATATTATAACTCACACATAAAGTCATAATAACACCGATTTGATCTTTTAATACCTCCAATCCGACAAAATACAAATAAAACATCTCAAAGATTAATTCCTTCATTAATAACCACATAAATAAATCCATCATTTATATTCATATAAAATAAATATTTCCTTATCATATGAATCAATAATTAATTATTCACAAATAATATTATAGAATCACATTTATGACAACCAGTATTCCCTGAGAAAGAGGGGCTTTCAATAAGAATTTCTCCTTCTTGGCATGATTAGGTGACCAAACCTCTCCTTAGATGTAACTTTCTAGACATTGCCAATAGTGCTATCTAATAATATTATTCAATAATATGAATTATTGATCCGATAATGGGAAATCTTGTGCGGTGACAATTATTGAACAATAATAATATAAAATTTCAACGTAGCAATTATTGAATCAATAAATAAAAATATTGAGCATAAGAATTACTCGTAATAATTATTGAGTAGTGCCTTCTTATGTAAGGATCAATAATTCAAAAATCACCGTAAAAAACCGCAGGTAATAACTCTTTGCAAACACGCATATTACCGTATTTTAACCATCGGGTATTCCAACAAGTGTTAATTTATGATACTTGATTACGCCAGTTATTTATAAAAACTTAATTTTGTCGCTTTCTTCATCCGATGATTTATTACATTATGGGGCCCACAAATGATCGCTACTTGTCAAAATCGTCTGAATATTCTCTCGACGAAAGAATATTCCACGAATATTCCCAAAAACAATGAATACTTTATACCCCTTGCGTATTTTGAAAAAAAAATTTCATATATCACCCTTAACTTTAACTTTTATCAATTTAACCATTTCTTGAATAGAAAAATTGAATACTTTATTTCATAAAATTGGTCTTAAGATTAACCCATGAATGGGATTAACTACAACAACACACAGATTATATTAAGCATCAATCTTATTTGAAAATTAAGAGAATTGTAGAAATTTTTTTAGGGAAATTGTGAGATTGAAGAAGAATCTGAAAATGGACTTCACTCTGATTAATCTGCAATATGGTAATCTCTTCAACCCAATTTATAATTTACGTTGTTAGTATTTTTGTGAAAAACTATCTCTAACTTTTCTGTAAAACAAATTTGTGTGATCTATGCATGAATTGATGATCTAGGTGATAATATATAATCATAATATGTTTTTATTACCATAAATGTATGTTTTCATAACATCAATTGCATACAAACATGCTGTAAATAGATTTGAGAAGTTACTGAGTATAAGTTTTAAATGTATGGCCCTTATTGGAATTGGTATGCTACGAATTGTTGTTTAATTTGAAATTTAATTCAGAGATTATATTTTCACATGCCAAAACAAAGAAAATAAACTTTTAATGGATGTATTCAAAGTTATAACAAACCCGTAATGCCAATTTTTTTTCGTTTCATGTTCAATATTTTCAAAATCACTAAGAACACTTTGATTACACATGAATTGATTCAAGTAATTGTATGTTTAATCTGTTAAAATCATGCTAGAAAGGTTGAGTAATGATTATGTGTATATTATAATGTTTGGGTATGTTTAAATTCATTTATGAATAAAGAAATTGGTGGATTTTGGGTCATTATTGGGTTTCTTCGCGAATCGCAGAATCTGGGTTCAAGGTCAGAAGGCCATGTCATGCCCTCAAAAGAACGAATGGAGCGTACTCATGGCGTAGTAGCGCCGCACGCCACCACTTTAAAGAATAAATGGAGCGTTGCGTTCATGGCAGTAAGCCTCACAGCCTGTCGTCTAAATAATAAGGCCTGTGTCGTAAAAAGCGCTAATCGTTGGGTAAAATCTAATTACGCACAACACGCAAGTATACGTGATCAACAAGTAATAAAGTGAAAGTAGAGTATCGTTCCCACGAGGAATTGTTTAATAAAATCACACCAAGTACTAACTCAGTAACCAACTCAATCTTATTTAAATGAATGAATTTCAATTTATAAGTAAACTAATTCTAATTACCACTAGTTAAATTAAGATTACGGAGATTTAAGATCACAACTTCATTTATTGCTTCATTTAAGTTAACACACTTCTCATCAATTATTTTCTATCTTGAATTGTTAATCAAGAACACTAAAGAAGATAAAACCATCTCTCAACGCATAATACCCATACTCACTTAAATCCACAGATGATAGAATTAAGCAAGACATCCTAATTAACTAATCCACTATATCTCTATGTGAAATACAATTAAAAAGGATTTAAAGCACAAGTTCTCTACAAGATTACATATGGCATAAAGGCATATCTCTATCCTAAACACGAATCATTAATTCCATCTAAGCAGAAATCACAAACACATGCTATCATGATAAGATCTAAATCAATACTTCGTCTCTCGAGTTCATATAGATTATCACGGTAATTGTTAGCAAGGCAATTAAACAATTAAGTCCAAATCACAATAGACAATCCTCACAATAGAACATAATATTTGATAGCGAAGCATATTAAAAGAAACTACACAATAAGATCCATTGTAATCTCAAACAAAGAATTAGTTCATGATTATTGAATTAAAACTAAGAATCCACAATTGAATAAATAATAAAAGACAAAGATAGAAGAAGATGAGAAGATAGAATCTATTGTCTGTAGATTTGAAGCTCCCTCCTCGCTCCTACTTTGAATCTTCAATGGTCTCCATGTTGCTTCAAACTCCAAATCTCATAAGAACTAATGTTTTGATCTAATTTACTCTAATCTAATCTAATGGAAAGCTCTCTCTAGTCTAATCTCCCCTAATCTTTGTGATTCTCTTCCTTTTATAAGTCTTTTTACATGTATAAGTCTTTTTACATGTCTTTAAGTCCTCTTGGAAGTCCTTGAGTCAATCGGATCGAAACAATCCATCCCGGACTCAAATTTGACCAAAATTTGTATTTTCTGGGCATACCCCCGCCCCGGCGGGGGTCTAGGCTTGTGAAGCGCCCGCCCCGGCACGCTAGGGGCCTGTTTTGTAGCTGGTATGCCCACCCCGGCGGGGGTTTTGTGATGGAACAATTTTTGCTCTGATGTCCTTTGGGAAATCGGCCATAACGTTTGATCCGAGAAGAGTTACGAGGCCTGCCACCTATCAAATCAAAGATATCGACGAGCTCTACAACTGCCATGCTTTGAGATTTTAGAAATAACGAACGGATGAAGGTTGAAATTGTGCTGGAAGTGACTGCTATGCAAATGGCCACCCAAAAGCAAAGGACGTTCGACATCCGTTGGTACAAATGTCATAACTCTTGCATCCAAACTCGATTAGAATGATTCAAGATGTTCCAAAAGCTAAGAAGAAGCTCTACAATATAATCCAAGTTCCAAGACAAGAACATGAAATGAGCATGAAAGCCCAAATGAAGTCCGGATTGCTTTTCTTTGCGATTTCATACCAATTTTTTTATGATTTCACTCCCAAACATATAATCTACAAAACGAACACAAAATGCATGAAAAATAACTAAGAAACATGAGATTAAACAACTAATTCAAGTATCAGATACCGAGATAAGTAGGTATAAAACCCACTTATCAAATACCCCCAACTTAAACCGTTGCTTGTCCTCAAGCAAAAACACAAAACAACAATGCTATGTCTGATGCAACTAATCTACATGCCTAAGAATCCAAAGAAGAATGATAGAAACAAGTCTATTCAACCTACCTTAGAGAAATCAAGTAAACATGATAATGCATCATATCAAAACTCATTAGTAATTTTCCAATCAATCATCAAATCTTGATCATTATAACTAATATAGTGCGTGTGTGCTCAACAACAATGCTAATCGTTGTAAATCAAATTTAACACATAACAAGTCTCTTCAAGGCATCATACAATGTAAACTCAAGAAATCCAAAAATATTCTAGATACAACTAAAATCAAACAATTACCAATATCTATGGTCAACATGGGATACTTATGCTTTATTTTTCATCTACGGGGGCTTTTTGCTCTTATTTCTCGTTTTATTTATTCTCTTTTTTTTTCTTTTCTTTTTTTGGATAGTGAGTGCGTTTTACGCTCCATCTCAAGCCTGTGTTTATGAGGAGTGCATTTCACGCTTCTTCTCGACCCACCATAGGACTCAATTTATTCAACTCGATATCTTTTTTTTAGAAGCTTATATACCCCACTTTTCCCCCCAAACTTAAGTTCTTGCCTAATTCTTTACCTTCACTGCCTATCCTTATCATTCTCTTATTTAAACTAGCATTATCCTTTAGAGATCCTTTATGTATCAATTTAAACTCAATGATTCAACAAGTTGTTTTTACCGTACTATCCTTATTATACCGCCTCAAATGTAAAAAGACTCAATTCATAACAAGAAATCACATCAAAGCTCTAATGGTCAGTAGTATACTTGTCTACCCAATTCCAATCTCATCATTGGCTAAAATAAACTTAAACTATCAAACAGCTAGACTCATGCAAGATGAACATAGTAAATAACCATTATTTTTTATCTTTGATTTTTTTTTAAGAAAGTGAATGCAAAAACTAAATGTAACTATATGAACTACAATGTAAATAACTAACTATATACAATACAACACTAAAATGCCCCAAACTTAAACTAGACATTGTCCTCAATGGCTGAAATAGAAAAAAGTAAAGCAGAGGACTTCTCTGAAAATATAGCAATCCTCCTCATTGTACGCTAAGTTTGGAGAATAGATTAGGCGCATGGAACAAATTGGGCACCACACTTGAATTTAACTTGAATAACCTTTTCATAATCTTTTGCCTATCCATTGAACCTCTAATACCTACACTAAAGAGAGACAACATGGATTAGAATAACACTTGGATTGGTAAGAGAACCTAATAAGCAAATTAATTACTATCTACTAAATAAACTAGTAAAGCAAATAAATAGAAAAATTCCTGGGTTGCCTCCCACTTAGCGCTTCAATTATAGTCTGTCAGCCTGACTTTGTATGGTCAACGCTATCCAATTCCTCTTCGATAATTGAGGAACCCTCCATCCATCAAAAATAATGTAGCTTTTGGTAGGTTACCAATTATGATAGCCATTACTTTAAAGTCACCTAGCATGCTCTGATTTGGTATGATCTCAATCAAGAACGTCCCATAGCTAGATGTTTTCTCCATTGTGTATGTGATCACTTTGGGGTATGGAAGCTTGTCACACACAATGGGCTCTTCGTCTATCTTCTCAGTCTCGTCCCACCATGGATTCAAAATTGTACTCTCTCTTTTGTCATCAAGAGCTTCGCCGACGACATGACTACCAAGTGGGCATGCTTTTGCAAATCTGACTGACTCTTTGATCTTTGGTGGAGACCCATTTAGATCTTCGTCGACCTCTATTTCATTATCCCTAATTGTCTCCACACTTTCGATATCTTGTGGCTCATCCAGTCGCATATTTGGTTCAGGTTCTCCGTCAATTTCTTCATCCATGTTATAAAGCCAAGTATTTAGAGGAAGGTTTCTTATGGCTTTGGTCATTTTCTCTATCTGATTCGTAAGATTTTGAATTGACCTCGCTTAATTACTCATCTTCTCCTCATTTGCTGGTACGAACTTGGAAAACAATTCTTCCAACCTTGAATTATCTATCTCTTGTGACACTGGAGGTGGACATGAAAATTTCGGTGTGTATGATGGATTTAGAGCTTAATGTTGGTCATCATAATTATAGCTCCATGAAAAATCCAGGTGATAACCCCAATCTTAGTGATAGTTAGAATCAACATAGTTATTTCGGTAATCACCACTATATTGTACCAGTTCAAAACTGATGGTGCATTGATGACTTTAATGGTTGCCAGCACAATAGTCACATGTAATTGCCATCCTTCGCCTCCGTTGGGCTGCGATAACCTCCAACGTCCCTCAATTTGTACTGACTCTGCGAAAAATGCATTAAGTCCATTAATCCCTATTTCCCTTGGTTGAGTCATGTTCGTGTATGGCCATTGATACGCAAAGTCATCCATGGTACCTAAAAAGAGAGAAATATAGGAAGAGAATTAAAATTAAAAATAAAAATGTTTAAATTAAGACTAATTTGATTGAAATTAATATCGGTAAATAATTATTAAATTAATTCCCCTGCAACGGCGCCAAAAACTTGTTGGGTAAAATCTAATTACGCACAACACGCAAGTATACATGGTCAACAAGTAATAAAGTGAAAGTAGAGTATCGTTCCCACGAAGAATTGTTTAATAAAAATCACCAAGTACTAACCCGTAACCAACTCGATCTTATTTAAACGAATGAATTTCAATTTATAAGTAAACTAATTCTAATTACCAATAGTTAAATTAAGATTACGGATATTTAAGATCACAACTTCACTTATTGCTTTATTTAAGTTAACACACTTCTCATCAATTATTTTCTATCTTGAATTGTTAATCAAGAACACTAAAGCAGATAAAACCATCTCTCGATGCATAATACCCATACTCACTTAAATCCACAGATGATAGAATTAAGCAAGACACCCTAATTAACTAATTCACTATATCTCTATGTAAATTACAATTAAAAAGGATTTAAAGCACAAGTTCTCTATAAGATTACATATGGCGTAAAGGCATATCTGTTATGCCCCCGAATCCGGGTCCTCTGACCCCGGTTCGGTCATCACGATAAAATACAAACATCCACCTCTAAACAACATACGATAACTAAAATGTGAAATATAATAAACGTACGTCGTTCATTTAAAAGGTGTTACTAGTCCCAAGATTCGATAACCTTAATACAATCTTACAAACATACCCTAAAATAATAATTAGGGTTCACATTACATAATAGTAATTTAAACTAGGCATATAGTAAAGTATGTTCCTGGCGACTATTCTACATCTTTCCTTTAACCTTGTCCTTTCCCGAGGTCTCGGGCTTAGCTGCAATATAATTCATGATATAGAAAGGATGAGCAACAAGTTTGCTCAACAAGTTTAAATACAACAACAAGGATATATCATGATGAATGGAAAATATTTGACAATGAATTCAACAATATGAATATCTGAAGGATTCAACAATATGAATATTAGAAGCAAAGATAATGATGCTTTTAGAATAACTGTTAGTCAAGTAGACTTTGAACTATAACACTCCAATGGAATCAATAGCTAATTGACCATTTGGTTACTGGCTACAGAATAAGTACTTGAGAGGATCAGCCTCGCATACACCATGTATATGCATAACATTCAAATTTGTTCTTTGTATCGATTATTAAATACTTGAGGTACTCCCCTATCTTAGAAGAGGTGTTCTTTAGGTCTAAGAATCCTTACCATCAATTGGTTTGGATAGCTTTTATAAAACTTCATATTCTTGTCTAACCGAACAAAGGTTCAGACTCTATCTGACACAGTTCAAGAATTATAGAACTTTAAATGAAGTACAAGTCCAAGACTGTACGAACTCAAGTGCACTGAATGCATATATCAATAATATCGATGTGGAGTAATTGTAAGGTAATTAAACCACTTAATAGCATTCTTGGTAATAAAGTTCAAGCTTAAATGAATAAATTTCAATTCAACAATAACCCCTTAAATAAATACAATATGAGAAGGATAGGAAACTTTCACAATCAAGAGTGAAATTCAAGGAAACTTGCTCAATAAAAGTAGGGTTCAACGAAAATTGCTCAATATAAATTTGAGTAAAGTTATGGAAACTTGCTCAATAATAATTGGAGTAAGTTTAGGGAACTTTCTTAACAAAATTTGGGTTCAAAGAAAACTTGCTCAATATAAATATGAGTAAAGTTATGGAAACTTGCTCAATAATAATTGGAGTAAGTTTAGGGAACTTGCTTAACAAAATTTGGGTTCAAAGAAAACTTGCTTGTTTGCTCAAATACCGTATAATACTAGCTTTAACTAACTTGCGTTGAAATGACCTAACATTAACAAGTCATTCTTTCAATTAGTATGTGTAAACTAATACGAGTCTACACTTAAAAGAATCAAGTCATCACATAGCATGCTTCTCAATACATTATATGACATATTAGTCACACATTACAAAGTAAGTAATCATATAAGCATGTCTCAATGCCTCAGACCAAAAATAGATCATCTTGGCAAGACTGCAGGACGGCGCAGCTGCACCTGGTCTAGGCTTAGGGATGATGCAGCTGCGTTGTCCCTTGGCCAAACCAAGGTTGAGCTTCTGCATTTACTGACTTCAGTCCAACTCTAACATAAACCTATACATACATATTAACATATATACATGCTAGAGTTTCACATATACCACATGATTCTACTTGAGTTCATTACCACAAGCTTAACTTACCATTTTATATGTCATTAAAACGTAAAAGGTCATGTAATCCTCATGCTTTACAATCTTGGCAATACAATACTTAGTAGTCATGCTCGTATATAGACAACACATGTATACTGTGACACCCCCAAAATAGGTATACATCACCCATCTTGAGTCGCCAGAAAATACACTACTGACAACTCTATTTATACAACTGTCATGCAAAAAATGACCACAGTTAAACTGTGAGTTTTAATATAAATATATATAACTCTCGTGGTGCCTTGACCACACGACCTTACAATGGTACCTTACATAAAGGTACAGTCAATAACTATTTTAGAAATTAAAATCTTTAAAAAATACTCAAGGAAACCTTCGTACATGGGAGGCCATGCGTCTAGGTTATGATAGATATCATATGTCCACAGAATTATCCTTAGCTGACCGAATAGTCCCCAAAGAAAAATAAGAAGATTTCTATCATCTTCTCTCCAATGGTGAGTCTTCTCTTGACATATAATTATCTCCATTGTTTCCAATTGATAATTATACTCCAACCAAACTCCAAGATTATATAGGTAGTGCTCGTAGATATACTCAGCAAGTGGATGTGCACAACCCTATCTTATGATAACACGAAGTCGTCTATCATTAGACATCTTGTATGATAGTGGCAAAAATGCCCTTCCAAAGTTGGGTTCACCTCACCCTATTTGGTTCACCAAAATCAATGGTTAAAATGACGTATAAAATACGACACACTTATCTATAATTCTCAATAAAATTATTTCCATACTGTTTTAAGGGAAACCTCAACAGCTATAGACCATTGTTCTAATTCCCTGTTACCCTCGCTCGACCTAGCTACACCCTTATTACCTGAAAGGAATTCTGAAGCAAAAGGGTGATCACAAATAGCCCAGTAAAGAATATCATGACTAAAGATAATTTAATTATCAATAGCCTTCGTCAATAATAAATCAGAGATTTAGAACATATGGTAGATGATAAAAATTTTCAACCATAGTTGCAGCGGAACGAGCAATCCATTAGAAGAGTCAAATAGACTATAAGGTCCATTATCTTCACCATGTTAAAAGTCCACCAACAATGTTTTATCCATGTAACATCAATCAACAATTCATGTCCACAATCATGTGAATAACTCATAATCATATTTGTGATTCTAAATTCCTCTTCGCACCCAGGATGAAGATAATTTTCATCACCTGTCTTTACCTGAAACATCAAAAATTATGGTTATACTAAATCATAATTTTTGTTCATAATCGTACTAATAAATTCATCTTTGCACTACGTGCCAAAGATATTCATTAACAATTCATCTTTGCACTACAGGCCAAAGATATACAACTGTATTTTTGAAGAGTCAAGTAGAGCATGATATCTACTATCTTTTAAGAGTTAACAGTGTATTATCAATATGTTATCGCTGAGACTCAGCTTAATAAATATTCCACATCATCGAATCATCCCTGCACTACGGCCAAGGATATTCATTAGTATTACGACCACGAATTATCCATGTGAGACCCCAGATTTTATGAATAAAGATTAAATTTTCTCGAAATATATTTTCTCATATTATGGTGTGGATTTGATATAATGTTATAGTTGTGGGTAATTTTACAAATTTTGCAAAGTACGCAAGTTGTTATATAATATTCTATTGGTCGGGGAATATTCGTTTTAACAGGGAATATTCGTACAACGGCACAATCATTGGTGGACCCCCCACAACAAAATTATTGTCGGATTGAGAAAACGACAAAAATACTTTATAAAAATAACGGCGGAAGTTTTACCATTAACTGTTGAACTACCCGGTAGTAAAAGTACAGTAATACGCGTGGTTGCATAGTAGCACGCGGTATTAATTATTGATGCTTACGTGAGAAGTCACTCAGTTATACTCAATTATTGCTATAGTAATTGCTGCATCATATCTCTCATATTATTGATTCGATTATTGTCATAAGATATCATCGCATAATATGTTATTTCATTAAATCAATAATTGAGACGACAAAGTTATTCATATTATTAAATTACAATATTTACAATGTCTAAAAGTTACATCAAGGAGAGGTTTGTCACCTAATTGCGCCAATAGGAGAAATCCTTATTGAAAGCCCCACTTTCTTGGGAACGACTTCGGTTGATAAATATTGTGAGTTATAATATTATTGATGAATGTTATTAAAATTAAAGTTGTGTTCGGAGTTGAATTTGGAGACGTGGGCGTGATATTTGAGTCCTAAACGATAAAAATTAATAAAATAGTCTATAAACACAAAATTTTCAAAAATTCACTATTTGGTCAAAAAGTCAACAGTTGACTTTTTTGGGAAAAGTCAAACTTCAAAATTTCAAAATTTATATTTTTGATAAAAAAAAATGGTTTCATTGTGTTGGAATTATTTGTGTTAGTGAAAATAGACAATTATTTCGATAATAATTGATGTCTGGAGGTTATATTGACCAAACGGGTATTTAACCGGATAAATGAGCAATTGATTGCTATTATTTCACATGATTATAACTATTTGTTCACATGTGTATACTATTGTTTCACACTCTTGTTACTATTAGGGGAGTTGGTGCAAGATTGATAATACTTGCATGACTAAGTTAAAAATGGAGGTATAGATGGAGGTATTATACTGTAATTTGTATTTTTACATGTCTAAAACTATTGATTCACATAATTTACTATTGAATCACATTATTTACTATTAGGGGAGGTGGTGCAAGTTTTATAATACTTCCATGACTAAATTAAAAATAAAGGAAAAGTTGGAGGTATTGTACTGTAATTTTTTAAGTCCCAAAACGTGCAATTATGGAAACTATATTTTTCTATAAATAGAAGCTCATTCTTCCTTCATTTCTCACCAATTCACAAAATCTTTAGAGCGATTATTATATAGAGAAATTATAGAAAGAAGAAGAGAAGTATGCTACCTCACTATTCCAGTATCTAGTTTTTCTAAAGGTAGGGAATATTATTTGTTGTACTCGTAAGGAGTATTATTTCTTTCTTATCTAGGAAGAGAACTTATGTTATTCCATTCTTTATTATTTTGTTGGAATAACCTGTATACGCGGGCTACCCTATACTTGGTAAAATTCTTCTGTTGTTCCATTCTTTATCATTCTGCTGGAACATCCTATCTCATATGTTCTATCTTTAACTGGTTCCGCTTTATTATTACATTGGAATATCCTGTCTCAATGCGTTCTACGCCGGACTGATTCCGCCTTTATTATTACTCGTTGGAATATCCATGTCATGCATTTTTCTGTGGGACCTAATTCGCTTTTTATTATTACATTGAATATCCTCATGCATGCGTTTACGCCGGACCTGATTCCATTATTTATTTTTCTGTTGGAATAACCTGCATGTGCGGTCTATCGCATACCTGGTGATTTCTTTTGTTATTCCATTCCTTATTATACTTAGTTGGTTAAAGTTTTGACTTCTATACTCCATGAAATTAGTGGAATATCATTGATATTTGCGCTTCATCCAATATCTTTTCATGGAAATATTCTTCTGAGCATTCTTGAATTTTACTCTACAAAGCAATATCATGTTGACAATTTGGACGTTATTAGTTCCTGGATAAATTAATTCTTGAACTTGTTTTATTGAATTCTTATATCATTGTCATCATCCTCATATTTATATTTTGTTGAAAGTCATCTGTGGCCTATAGTGCATAGATGGACTTGGTATGATTATGACCAGGGATTATTCGGTGTAATCATGACCGTAATGTTACAAATGATGTGGAAAAAGTCATCATTGGCCCGTAGTGCATTGATGGACAGTTGTTGGCATGATCATGACCATTATTGAATACACAAATATTCTTGGCCCGTAGTGCATGGATAATTGTGGTCGTGATACTAAAGAATATCCTTGGCCGTAGTGCAGGGGTGATTTGATGATGTGGATTATTTATTAAGTCGAGTCCCAAATGATAAAAGTGATGAAAATCTTTTAAATCAAAAAAGATAGTAGATTTTATTCTCTACTTGACTCTTTTAATGGATTGCTTGTTCATTGCGCAGATTAAACTTGATGGTTGTTATATTGTATCGGTTTAACACCGCTCAAGGCTAACGATAATATATTCTGCATTATCTTAGTCATAATATTTCCCTCTTGGGCTAGTTGAGCTCACCCTTTTACTTTTATTATTCTCTTTAGGAAATGAGAACGTAAGGGGACTAGTGGGGAACGGAGTGACGGACGGATGATAGCATTAGTAGTCCTCACTATTCAAAGTGAAATAGTGGAAAATAAATGTAATAATATTGAATTTGAGTTTGAATATTGTCAGGCGACAATATTTTATTAAAACAATATTGTTTTCGCATTTAACTCACGACTTAATTAAGTTGTATTTGTATTCTGTACCATGTATTTGACGACTCAGAATAGGTGATGTATTCCTGTTTTGGGGGCGTCACAATCCATGCACTATGGGCCAAGGATATTCGTGTTTTCAACAATGGTCATGATTACCAAATAATCCATGGTTATAATCATACCAACAACTGTCCATCAATGCACTACGGGCCAATGAGGACTTTTACCACATCATTTGTAACATTACGGTCATGATTATAATTCCTGGTCGTAATCATACCGAGTCCATCTATGCACGTAAGCCACAAATGACTTTCATTACAATATAAGCATGAGGATGATTACAATAATATAAGCATTAATCAAACGAAAACAAAGATAAATATTAAAGACTTTAAATTTATCCAAATATTATCAATCACTTAATAAACTCATAATCTAATATTATTAATATTATAACAATATTTTAATCACTTCTTAAACTTATAAACAATTTATTTTAATTATTTACACTTTACCAAATAATGCATTTAATCATTCAAAAATGCCATACTCATAAGATTTCATCACCCATGATCAAATACCTCATCAAAAATCTGCATTTACCTTATATAGGATTTCAAGCCATAAAATGCTATTTACCAATTTTTCAACTTCACATAACATATTTAATTCATATGTTCGTAACTAAACAATTTTCATGAAAAAATGAAAATCGGTCCCAAAAAGTTTTCTTTTCTGGGATTTAGCAGCATATAGCCCCATATTGAACATATATTTTTCTTGTAATTTTTAAAATTCATCTACTATTTTTTATATGGCCAAAACTGTCAAATATTTAGACATTTATCATAAATTATACTTTTGTCCAAAAATTCCGAAATTTACTGGGTATACTCCTGTTATATACATGTACTCCCAATAAAAGTTTCATCAATTTTGGAGTTAACCACAAGGGGTTATAAGGGTTTACTTTTAAAATAGTATTTTCCCATAAAATTCATAACTCCTAATCTATACATCCAAAAATTGCCATTTTTGGACACAATCTAGAAAACTCAACAAATTATCATTTCCAATTTTTTTTAGAATTTTATAGGGTCAGAAAAATTACAAAACTGCAAATGGATTTTCACCAGCCATGCAGTGATACACGTAGACATATCATTTCCACAATTTAATAAGGAATGAATACGAAGGATCATTCACCATGCATGCGGTAGTCCACATAGACAGGTTATTCCAACAAAATAATAAAGAATGGAATAACGTAAGAATTCACCGAGCATGCGATAGAATCAATGCATGACGAGTTATTCCAATGTAATAATAAAGAATAGAATAACGTAAGAATTCACCGGGCATGCGATAGACCGCATGCATACATATTATTCCAACGTAATAATAAAGAATGGAATAACGAGAAGAATTCACCGGGCATGCAATAGACCGCACAGACATGTTATTCCAACAGAATAATAAAGAATAGAATAACAGAAGAATTCACCACGCATGCGATAGACCCATGCATGAATGGGTTATTCCAATGAGAATAATAAAGAATGGAATAACAACCCTTACGAGTATTGAAAGAAAATAACTCTCTTCATGAATACGAAAGAAATAATACCCCTTACCTTAGAAGAAAACTGGATACTGGGATAGTGAGGTAGCAGACTTCTCTTCTTCTTTCTCTCTATAATTTCTCTCTATAATTGCTTATAGCTTTAGTGAATTGGTGAGAATGAAGGAAGAATGAGCTTCTATTTATAGGAAAATATAGTTTCGATAATTGCACGTTTTGGGGCTCGAAATATTACAGTATAATACCTTCCTCTTTTTATTCATTTTTAATATAGTCCTTCAAGTATTATCAAACTTGCACCACCTCCTCTAATAATAAATCATGTGAATTAATAGTTCATTCATGTGACTCAATAGTATAATCATGTGAAAATAACTAATTACAGTATAGTACCTTCAACTATACCTCTATTTTTTAATGTAGTCATGCAAGTATTATTAATCTTGCACCAACTCCCCTAATTGTACATACATGTGAATCAATAGTACACACATGTGAACACATAGGTATAAGTATGTGAATTAATAGCAATTAATTGCTCATTTATTCGGTGAATTACCTGATTGGTCAATATAACATCCAGACATTAATTATTATCGAAATAGATGTCGATTACCACTAACACTAATAATCCCAAAACAATGGAAATATCAATTTCATCTTTAATCAACACGAACTTATTCATCATTAATATTATAACTCACAATATTTAACAACTAGGTCGTTCCCAGGAAAGAGGGGGCTTTTCGATAAGGATTTTTCCTTATTGGCGCGCAATTAGGTGACCGAACCTCTCCTTGACAGAACTTCTAGACATTGTCAATATTGCAAATAATAATATAAATAACTTTGTCGTCTCAATTATTGATTTAATAATAATAAATATTATGAAGATGATACTATGACAATAATTGAATCAATAATATGAGAGAGATGCAGCAATTATTGTAGTAATAATTGAGTATAACTGAGTGACTTCTTATATAAGCATCAATAATCGATACCGTGTGCTACTATGCAGCCACACATATTACTGTACTTTTATTACCGGGTAGTTCAATAGTTTAACGGTAAAACTTTCGTCGTTATTTATAAAAATATAATACTATCGTTTTCTAAATATGACAATACTTCCGTTATGGGGTTCACCAATGATTGTGCTATCGTACGAATATTCCCCGTTAAAACGAATATTTCCCGACACAACGAATATTTTATATCAACTTGCTTACTTTGCAAAATTTTCAAATATCACCCTTAACTTTAACCTTTATCAATTTAACCATTTACTAAATAACATAATAATTATAAGAAAATTGAATACTTTCATTTCATAAAATTCGGCATCTCACATATACTTTATTCACATAGTTCATGTTCTAGAAATTTCCTTTTCTTTACTATGTGTGCATAAGTTAAAACCATATCTTAACCAAACGATGTTCATGTCAATATGTCTATAGGCATAATGAATCTTAATACACATGCTTGAATGGTCATAACATACTTTACTCATTTCTTGTTGACATTCTAATTTTCTTTAAATTTAACACTAAGTCAACTTAGCATATACAAGGCATATTAACATGTAACTCTTATGCATTTATAACATATATTAAAGCCACATGCATGCTCAAATGGTCAGAACTTACTAGATAAAAGTCTTGGTCAAGTTCTCTTTGAAAAGCCTTAAGTTACTTATCTTTGAAATAGTCTAATCTTTCAATCATGTATGCTAGTGTGTTTAATCACTTTAGTCTAGCATTTCATGTTAATATAAACCATATTATCATGTTCATAAAGTCAAAATGCTCACATGATGTGTTCGTGACAAAGTTCACTTTTGAAATCACAAACCTCATTTCAAGACCACGAGTGTTGTGTAAATCATTGCTATACTTGTTCATCCTATATGCATGTGCTTACATGTGCGTGTTAAAACAGTTTACAGGTTCGCTCTACTATGTACTAACAATGTAACACTGAGCGAAAACTTAACTGAACATCTCGTGTGCAGTGCGAGTGCAAAGCGCAATTTGTACAAGCACTTTTAAATACGATTAAGCGTAAGCTACGCCTCGAGATAAAAACTGAATTTGGGTTACGGCATAGCTGCGCTGCACCCTAGTACAAATAGGGTGCAGCTGCACCGTGCCTACATCAGAGACACTAAGCAAACTCTGTTTGCAAAGCCTTAACCAACTTGGTTTTACTTGCTTCAAACATGTTCCAATCCATCATTTGAGAGTTCAAACATGTAAGCCTACTTCCTAAACACATTATAGCATGCTAATTCACTTTGAATAACAAAGAATTTCAAGTAATTCTCAAGAATTTGACAAACCCAACAAAGAACACAAGTTAAGATTTTATACCTCTTGATGAAATTGGGCAGCAACACACTCACTCCTTAGCAACTAATTCTCAGCAAATGCAACAAGGAAGATGAAGGTCTTATTTATAGAAGAATGGTTAACTAGATAATGCCTTTACTCACAAATCAAACCAAAGAATTTCAAGAATGCACAAGGGTTAAGAGAGAGTTGGTGAGAGTTGGTAATCTCAATCATGAATCCCACTCCCCATCCATTAATTGATCTAGATTTGATGAATTTTAGATGAAGCTAGGCTAGGTTTGCTAGAATTTGAAAAAATACGTGAGTTAGCTTTTATGCTACTATTCATGTACCATGGTGACACTCATTTTGGGACAAAGAGATCTCAACACTTGCAAAATGAAATATCAAAAACAACATTTGTTTATACTATACACATACTATATACTTTGGTTATAAAATATATATACACAATTAATTTCTTATAACAATATTATTATGCAACTCACATGAATGCAAATAATTCATTACTATATAGTCTATATATAGACATTAATGTGCCACCTTGTACAATATAAAATATATAGTTAACTACCATATAATAAAGGTTTACTATTCATGCTTGCACAAATTAATCAAGTAAACATATAGTCATTTTATAAATTATTAATCTTTTACACATTAATTATTATTAATTAACAAATTATCAATTAATTACTCAAAATTGAAATTAATTAATATGTTCAACTCTTCCTACTATATTCAAATAAATTGAATATTTAATTAATACTATTATCAAGTCTTTGATATTATAATCTTAGGGTTAGTCCACTAATTTAAATTAACTATTAGTGACTCCCTTTAATCATTTCATAAATTCACATAACCACATAAGGTTTAAATAAACTCACAAAACTAACTCATTAAAAATTAAATCACATATTTAATTAATAAGGAGTTTCAAATTCGTGGACGTTACAATATCTCTATCCTAAACACGAATCATGAATTCCATATAAGCAGAAATCACAAACACATGTTATCATGATAAGATCTAAATCAATACTTCATCTCTCGAGTTCATATAGATTATCTCGGTAATTGTTAGATAGACAATTAAACAATTAAGTCCAAATCACAATAGATAATCCTCAAAATAGAACATAATAATTGATAGCGAAACATATTAAAAGAAACTACACAATAAGATCCATTGTAATCTCAAACAAAGAATTAGTTTATAATTATTGAATTAAAACTAAGAATCCACAATTGAATAAATAATAAAAGACAAAGATAGAAGAAGATGAGAAGATAGAATCTATTGTCTGTAGATTTGAAGCTCCCTCCTCGCTCCTACTTTGAATCTTCAATGGTCTCCAAGTTGCTTTAAACTCCAAATCTCATAAGAACTAGTGTTTTGATCTAATTTACTCTAATCTAATCTAATGGAATGCTCTCTCCAGTCTAATCTCCCCTAATCCTTGTGATTCTCTTCCTTTTATAAGTCTCTTTACATGTCTTTAAGTCCTCTTGGAAGTCCTTGAGTTAATCGAATCGAAACAATCCTTCCCGGACTCAAATTTGACCAAAATTCGTATTTTCTGGTCATACCCCCGCCCCGGCGGGGATCTAGGCTTGTAAAGGGCCCGCTCCAGTGGGCTAGGGGCCTGTTTTGTAGTTGGTATGCCCACCCCGGCGGGGGGTTTTGTGAAGGAACATTTTCTGCTCTGATGTCCTTTGGGAAATTGGCCATAACTTTTGATCCGGGAAGATTTACGAGGCCTGCCACCTATCAAATTGAAGATATCGACGAGCTCTACAACTTTTATTCTTTGTGATTTTAGAAATAATGAACGGATAAAGGTCGAAATTGGGTTGGAAGTGACTGATAGGCAAGTAGCCACCCAAAACAGTGACGTTCGACGTCCGTTGGTACAAATTTCATAACTCTTGCATCCAAACTCCGATTGGAATGATTCAAGATGTTCCAGAAAGCTAAGAAGAAGCTCTACAATGTAATCCAAGTTCAAAGCCAAGAACATGAAATGAACATGAAAGCCCAAATGAAGTCCGGATTGCTTTTCTTTGCGATTTCATACCAATTCTTTGCAATTTCAGCTCCCAAGCATATAATCTATAAAACGAACACAAAATGCATGTAAAGTAACTAAGAAACATGAGATTAAGCAACTAATTTAAGTAACAAATACCGGATAAGTAGGTATAAAACCCACTTATCATCCGCGCCGATTCAGAGAACAAATGTAGCGCGCCCGCGCCCTACCTGCAGAACTTCATAATTTTTTCTAAGTGTTCAAGTTTTGAAAATGTGTTTGTAAAACCTAATGTAATGAACATGAAGACATGTCAAACATATAATAATATGTTAGTTAACTTACATTATGTGATTAATTAATAAGACTTGAAAGTCCAATAACATATTCAAAGACCAATGTGGGATCACTACAAGAAAATCGACTATTTTCGACGGACGTATCCACGACGGATTAAATTCAGTTGAAATAGGTTTAATTATGAGGGACTAATGTGTCGAATATAAGTCCCTCGGACATAACACAATTCTGACAGAATTCCTTCGAATGTAGACCTCTCCAGTTGGTGCCAAATTTGCGCCACCGCGAAAAGTAATTTTGACGAACAAACGTTAATTACGAGGGACGTTTAATCGAAGGTACGTTATTTTCGAGATACTTATGGCCAACGGACATTCCGTCATAGATAACAAATATAACTTTTTAACTTCTACCTTTTCATTTCAGACGCTCAATATTATCTTTCATTCTCTCTCATTGTCCTTCCCTCTCTCATTCCCCACCCACACCCATACGGTCACTGGTCCCCCCTCCCCCTCCCCTCCCTCCCCGTACCACCGTTCGCCCCCCCCCTGCTTCCCCCAGTGTCTCCCACTGCCTTTGGTACCCCCACCCCTCTCCTCGATCCCCCACCCCACCTGTCCCCGATACCCCCACCCCACCCACCCCTGTGTACCCCCCTCCTCCTCATCTCCCTTGCCGCAGGCACTGCCTGATTCCCGCCCACATCTGCGCCACTGATTCAAACCTCATCACCCGATTCAAGCCCCTAGCTCCTCCTTTCTCTTCCTCGTTTCTCCTCCTTTAATTTAAGGTAAGAAATCCTAAAATGATGATTTGAGATTATTAAATATAGTTTGCATATTTGTGTTGTTGATTTTGCTAATTATGTATTACTGAGAATAATTTTGGAGTTATAGGTTGTATTAGAAATTGGGTTTTATATTTTAATTTGCTGAAATTGGGTTCATTTCTGTTATGAAATTTATTTTGCTAAAGTTGTTGATTTTGCAAAAGTTGTTCATGTTGTAAACTGTTTTGCAAATTGGGATTATTTGACTTCAATTCTGCAAATTGTTGCATATTGCTGAAATTGTGATTTATTTTGTGCAATTAAAATTTATGTTAGTGTATACAGTTTATTTGTGCAATTACAGTGTTTAGGTCATAACAATTACAGTGTTTGGATCATAACATATATGTATGTCAAGCATGTGATATTTAATATTTCCCACTGAATTCCCAACGGAATATCTGTCAGAAATTTGCAATTAAAAAATTTGTGGGCCCTACAAATATATTTATGTATTATTTAATTAATTCAATATAAAATGAAATAAATTTAATTTAACTTAGTTTATTAGACAAAATAAATGTTAAAAATTATTTAATATAATATAATATAAATTAAAAAATAATAATAAAATAAATTGAATAAAATAAATCAAATTTAATTTAATAAATTAAATTAAATTAAATTAGAAAATATAATATTTATTAATTAAAAAATTAAACAAAATAAAATAAAATAAAATAAAATACTTAATCAAATTAAATTGAATAAAACAAAACAAATTTGATTTGATTTAATAAATAAATTAAATTTTAAAAAAATATTTAAAAAATAAAAAATTAAATAAATTAAATTAAATTAAAAAAAAATTTAAATTAAATTAAATTTAAAATATAATAAAATATAATAATAAATACAATTAAATTTTATAAAATAAAATAAAATAAAATAATTTAATAGTAGTCTTCATATATATTCCAAATAACAGTTCTCAAAAACTAAGTAGCACTTACTTAGTTTTATATTGGCAAAATAAACTAAGTAGCATTTGCTTAGTTTGCCACAATTTTCAATAAACTTAATAATACGGTCCGTACATATATATACTCTTTCTTGTATGCAGGTTTCGACATAGCAGTTGCATCTAATAGTACTCCAACCAGTTCCTCGACAACAATTAAAAAAAAGGGGTCGTAGTTCCTGTTTGTGTCCTATACTCGAATTGTAAAGTTAATTGAATTACTACAGACATTCCTCACTGTTCCATCATAACAGATGGAAACATCCGAAAGGAGTGTCATTAAGTTGTTGAACAAAGTTCTAGGTTATGCAACCCTCTAGATGAGCGAACGATCACTTCTTTGCTAGGAATGAATTGGACTCGTATGGGGAGATGATTCATTCCTAGCTGAGAAGTGATCGTTCGTTCATTTAGAGGGTTGCTTAACCTAAAACTTTGTTCAATAGCTTAATGGAACTCCTTCAGGATGTTGTCATCTGTTATGATGGAACAATGAGGATTATCTGCAGTAATTCAATTAACTTTATTATTCAAGTATATAACACAAACAGGAACTACGACCCTTTTTTTTGCCGGATTTCTGACTCAAGTAGTCTTTATAGCTAGATTTCAAATACTAATTCACGCATGAATATCCAAATTAACTTAATGTGTACTTCTGCGTAGTTAAAAATGCCAGCCGACCAGAGTTGGATGTACCGTAGGATACCCAGTGATGGGAGGGGATTAGTCTTAGCTTATCGTGTTGGGGTTTTAGATTTCTTGAACAAAGCACTAGAACATACGGATGATCCGAATGGGAAGATGTGATGCCCGTATGTCAAGTGTAAAAATCAGATCTGGAAGAAAGTCAACGAGATTAAATTCAACTTATTTTCTCGTGGATTTGTGGATGGGTACTTCGTATGGACTCATCACGGGGAATCAGAAGTGATTGAAAATATTGTGGAACAACCAATTCCACAGGCTTCATACGTCGAACACTATGATCCAGTTGAGATGTTGGTCGATGCTTATGGCCCTACTACTATTGATCGGGATGAATATGAACCTTCTTCAAGCGATCGGAAGCGATGCCAAATGATACTATCTGCTTTGCCTTTTACAAGTTGCTATCTGAATCTGGGGTCACGTTGTATTCGGGAAATGATACGGACACCAAGCTTTCTACAGTGACGAAGCTCTTACACTTCAAGAATGAGCACGACTGTAGTGAGAGAGGTTTCAACGATTTGCTCGCTATAATTAGACAGTTCTTACCTAAGGATTATACTCTTCCTGCGAATTATTATGAAGTGAAGAAGATGGTTAAGGGGTTAAATATGGGTATCAGAAAATCGATGCTTGTGAGCAAGATTGCATGTTATACTATGGGGAGGACAGAGATAAGGGACAGTGTGATATATGTAGCTTATAGCGCTACAAGGTTAAAAAACGTGGGTGGAATGAGAAACATGTTCCAAGGAAAATCTTACGGTACTTTTCACTTGCGCCGAGACTTCAACGACAATTCTTGTCTTCTTATACGGCTCAACATATGAGTTGGCATCGAACAAGGGATGTCGTGCCTGGTCAGCTGACTCACCCAGCGGATGGAGATGAATGGAAGAGATTTGATGTAAATTATCCGGAGTTTGCGGAAGAAGTTAAGAATGTTAGGCTTGGCATGGCTACTGGTGGCTTTTGCCCTTTTAATAATTTTAGCCAGCCATACTCAGTTTGGCTAGTCATTATGGCCGCTTATAATCTTCCACCGGTAATGTGCATGATGGATCCGTATTTGTTTTTGACTTTACTCATTCCGGGGGATAAAAGTCCTACAAAAGACCTTAATGTGTACCTTCAACCGTTAGTGGATGAACTAAAGATGTTGTGGGAGACAGGGGTTCAGACGTATAATAAATTGATATGCAAGAATTTTGTCTTAAAGGCAGCCTTGTTATGGACTATTACTGACTTTTCGGCTCTTGGGATGGTTAGTGGTTGGTCAACTCACGGGAAGCTGTCCTGTCTAGTGTGTATGGGGGATGTGCAAGGCAACCATTTAAAGCATGGGCGGAAATGTAGTTTCTTTGGAACTGCTCGTAGATTCTTGCCTCTTGATCACAATTACAGAAAGGTGTCTACACAATTCAATAGAAAGATAGAGAAAAATGGGGTTGTTGGTCGGCTGTCGGGCAGTGAGGTCTTGGGCTGGTTGAATCAACTTGATTTTCCTTTGCCAGGGAAGGAACACAGTAAATTGAGAGCAGCCGGGTACGAGAAGACTCATAATTGGACACACTTGCCTATTTAATTTGAGTTGTCGTATTGGGGCACACTTTCAGTTCGTCATTGTATAGATGTCATGCATACCGAAAAGAATGTTTTCGAGAACTTGTTTTACACCGTGTTAGATGCGAGTGATAAAACTAAAAACAATGACAATGCTCGAAAAGATTTGGAGGCATTGAACATTAGGCTAGAATTGTGGCTTTGCCCTAACACTACGAAGCCTAAAGCTCTATTTTATCTTACTAAACAACAAGTTGAAGACGTATGTAAGTGGGTTAGTGGGTTCAAGCTCCCAGATGGATATTTGTCGAACATAACACGTTGTTGTAAGGTTGAGCAATTGAAAATTTCTTGATTCAAGAGTCACGATTATCATGTATTCCTATAGAAGTTTATTACAATTGCATTTCGTGATATGTTACCCAGAAAAGTTGGAGATGCATTGACCGAATTGTCAAATTTCTTTCGAGATATTTGCTCAACTATAATTAAGTATAGTGATGTCGAGCAGATGGAGAAGAATATTGTGCTTACCATGTGCAAGCTTTAAATGATCTTCCCTCCAGGATTTTTTGACTCGATGGAACATCTACCTATTCATCTGCCGTATGAACTCAAACTTGGAGGACCGATGCAATATCGGTGGATGTATCCTTTTGAGAGGTAATATATAAATTGCTAATTGCTCTATCTTGCGCATATTAATAATACTTCAATTTGTCTGCATATTATTTATCGTAGGTATATGCGCCGTTTAAAACAAAAGGTCAAGAACAAAGCTCGTGTAGTGGGTTCTATTGCTGAACGATATACAGAGGAAGAGCTTGTCAACTTCTGCTCATTGTATTTTGATGATGTTATCTCAACGAAACACAACCGTTTAGGAAGGAATGAGGTTGTTGGTCCAATGACTCATGTTGACGATGAGTTAGTTGTATTCGCATATCCGGCTAAACCATTCGGCCCTGAGATGCTAACTTACTTAAACGACAAAGAGTTTAAGATTGTATCTACATACGTGCTTCTAAATATGCCCGAAGTATCATTATACATCACGTAAGTCTAATTATCACGCTCCATTTAGTACAATTTACAAGTGTAGTCATCTCTATATATGTTAAAGACATTTTACTAATATCGTAGTTCATTCGAAGAGGAAGCGCATGCTTCTAACCAAACTTTTACTGCAGCAGAATTGGAAACATTCACTAATGCTAATTTCCAATTGTGGTTTAAGAAAAGGGTTGAAGCTGAGAATATTTCTGAGCGTTTTATTGATGTCATCCAAGGACCTTACAAAGTTGTTAGTTCTTTTCCTGGTTGCATCGTGAATGGGTACAGATTTAGAGTGGATGACTTGCATGAACTCACATAAGTCAATTCTAAGGTTGTGGTGTTAGGAAGCTACTACCAAGATTCTGAGTCCAATTACTATGGTCGTTTACAGGATGTAGTTGTGATCAATTATCACGACGAAAAAAGGTAGTTACATTTAAGTGTAGCTGGTTTGATACTGAAAAGGGGGTTAAAGTTGATCGTAATAGAATCACAACCGTGGATATAAAGTCGGTGTTAAAGTCCGATGGCGACGTACGTGTTAAAAGTCAAGTGACTCAAGTGTATTACGCCCTAATGTCGTAAATACTAGAAGCCCCCCAGCACATGATGAGTCACTACAAAAACACGCCATTTAATGTTGATAACATGTTTGGTATGGATGAGGCGTTGCAAGAAGATGTGAGCAACCCATTGGCTGTAGTGTTTTATGCTGAAGATGTGGTGAATACTGATGTCATTGACGTACCTAATGATGAGGATGTCGAGGCCAACGTACACATGAATAATTATGTAGTCGTTGAGGATGATAATGATGATGAAACTGATCTCGAAACTGAGGATGAGGAAGATACCGAATCCGAGAATGATATACACATTGATTCTGATGGGTTTGATGACGTGCATAATTGAAAATGATCATTCAAATTAGTACTTACCTCATATTGTTAAACCTTACATATTCGTATAATCTACCAATTTTGTTATTGCAGTAGGATATTCATGGCTAGACATAGCGGTGGAGGTCGCGAGGTGGTGGGCGATCTGGTACTGAAGACGGTAGCCACGATGGAGGCTCTTCTTCAAGCACGAGTAAGTTATCTTAACTAGGATTTAAATATATCTCAAGCTGCATTAATTACAATGATTATTGAAGTACTATGTTAAATACAATTATTACAGATGCACCTCATCGACGACAATTTGGGGACGAACCTCGGATATTTGGTCGTCGTCATGGCGGTGCCACTTACAGTACCGATGGATGTCGTTTCTCAGCAGTAAGTGTTAATATATTCGTACTATTTCTATCAGTTATTGCAAAACATAATTCACATAACACATATTGTTATATTTTTCTATAGTATACTAGACCCGGTGGCTAAGCACACCCTACACGTGATTTGTTTGATGCATCTCCCGAGAGGTCTGGCATTCAATCAAGATGCTGCAGACGATGCAACTTTTATGCAGACCATCTTACAGGAGTTCCACGTAAGTTAAGCATATTATCACTACATAGTTGTATTGGGATGACTAAATCAATTGTTCTTAATTTTAAATAATCTTTTGTTATAGGTTTATTATCGATTTGACCCGAGCATCTCTCAATCAGCTGGCGATGATGTGATTGAGCATCACGTCGCTGCGAATTACTCTGGATGGTCAGATGAGATGCGACGAAGGCATTAAGCGAGATGTGGACCAGCCCGGGACCACCATCAGAGATCATTAACCCCGCATAGTCTCCGATTTAGCCTCGGAGGCTATGTAAAGCAAGACCGAAGGTCAATGACTTCAAGAAAAAGTCTGAGCAGGCGAAGAAGAACCATGGTCAGCTCTGGATAGTACACACCACTGGTTCTCAGTCGTTCGAGGAGGCGAAGACGGTAAGTGCATTGTATTTAGTTATTTATGTGTCAATTTCTCACACAAATACTTAAGACCTATTTTATGATTGTTTGTATTAGGCATTAGGGAGGACCTTGGGCTGAGATCCTACCATTCTAGAGTTTTTGGATCGAGCCCACACGCCTAAAGACGAGCATGCTTTGTCTCAGACAGCTTTATCTATACGGGTAAAACTCAACTTACTATTTAGCTTTTAATAATATTCAATCATAACTAAAATTATATAATTAACATTGGTATACAGAATACATTACAGGACTGATTTCAGAGGCTTCGGGACGAGCGTATAGCTGAGCTGGAGACTATTAGGAGGGGTATGAGCCATTAGATTCCGCCACCCCTCTTCCCGATATTGTATTAGATCGGGATGAGGAGCTGAGACTATGGGTCACGTCTCAGGATCCCCCTACTAGCAGTACCGGCAAGTATCGAGTGTTGGGTGTGCCGATGACACCCGCATATACACTTCATGGAGGTAAAATGTTTTAATGTTTCACAAAATTATTTGAATTTATCACATTATATAAATTATTATTAGTAATCGAATTTGTATCTCTTTATAGGCTCCAGCCAGTGCCAGCGTCGAGAGCACATGTCGGACCATCTCATACGGGCGCTGGCTTGGATGATGATATCTTCCAGCGGCTGATAGGGGCCATATCGGATAGGTTCCATACCGATCCGGTCTTTCGGCGTCAGCAGTTACCTTCCAATTCTCGTCTTCACTAGATTTCTCAGGATATTATAGCAGGGGCCTCTGCAGAGAGTACGAGATTACCACGAGAGCAGTTCGACACTTGGAGCACCGAGATGCTCCGGATGGTGATTACCCTCTTGGAGGAGGATTTTTGTCCGCCCCTACCTACTCAGGTATTCTTATTGTTTATGTTTTTTAATTAAGGCTAGTTTGTTAATTCTCTCTCTCTCTCTCTCTCACACGCACACACACACGCACATATATACATATATATATATATATATATATATATATATATATATATATATATATACTGACTAATAATTTATATTTATGATTCTATCAACAGTGGTAGCGATGGCGACATCAGTCAAGGCGATGATGATGAGCGAGAGCACGAGTCCGACATCCATACACTGTAGCAAATATCGCTCACCTCCTACCTCAATGATGATCATACTTTTACTAGTTTAGAGTTTATTTGTATATATTCATGTTATTGTAGAACTTTTATATATATTGTATTGTCTAATTGCGTCTGTACAACTATTGTAAATTATATTGTTTAACATTAATGGAACATTAGCTTATATTTGTAATTGGTTAGCTTATAATCCGTTTTGGTGGATATTTGCATGTGAATGTGAATGATAATCAGTTGAAGATTAAGTTTTAGTGCTACGTTGCATATTTGAATGTGAGATACAGGTTTATATTACTGTGTATTGGGTTGTGACAGGTTACAGGTACATTAATGGGTTTAAACACTTGGAAACTGAACTTTTAAAATCTGTAATTAAAAAAAAGTATAGTTAATTTCGATAGAATAGGGTAGTTGCGACGGAACTTCCCTCGGAAGTAACAAATAAGCAATTTTTAATAAATGCCAAAATATCCTAATTTTAGTCGAACATACGTTATCTTTGACGAAACGTAGCCGTCGTAAACACTCTACCTCCAACGCAAATTCCGTCAAATTTAATAATTAGCCAATTTTAATGAATAGTGGGTTATTTTATTTTTCAATCGGACATAAGATAATTCCGAGGGAATACATCCGTCGAACATAGGTACGGCTATATTCAACGAAAAGTTTCGTCCTATATATTATGTCGAAGATTGTTAATGTTCGACGCACATCTGTCTGAGATACGTTCGTCGAGGATAATGAAATTCCGACAGAATTTTCGACGGATCTTATTTTTGACGCGATTATTTACGACCGAATATCTGACGGATATTTCCGTCGGTACTAATGTATTTTCGACTGAATAGGCGTATGTCCGACGGAATAATCCATCGGACTTAAGCTTTTTTCTTGTAGTGGATTCGATAGGTATATCGAACTATTGATTAATGGATATTGTGAATGCATTGATATGTAGGAATTAATAAATAACGTGAATTAATCGTATCTTGTGCAAGAGGCAAGTTTCTAAACCTTCCATTTATATTGAGCAAATATTCTATTTCTAAATTATTGTTGTTAAGCCAGTTCCTTAAATTCTAAATTGATCAAGTCTTAGAATTGTATTTTTTCTCGAGTAAGCTCTTGTTCTTAATTGTTCAAGTTCAAGACTTCATATTAGATGCTATAATTCTTTTAAAGCATGAATTCAGTCATACAATACTTATGTCGATTGTATACTTTTTGAATGTCACAGTTATTGCTGAACCTTATAAGACTAGCGAACCCTTATTGATTCGACTAGTCCATAGTTGATGAACGTTCTAAATTTCAGAACCCTTTTTGAAATTATCCAAACCAAACTTCTTTTGGTGCAGACTCTAATTTCAGAACCTTGTTTAAGGGATTAATTATGCTTTAGCGTTAAGATATTGTGCACAGTATGGTACTAAGGGTTGATCCCCCTAAGTACGAGTAGAAGAGACCATAGTCTTATGACTGTTAAAGGTTTCAGGTATAACACTTGATAACATAGGACATAGTTCAAGGTCTTATGACCCTCAGAAGTTCTTTTGATTCTTGTTATTCATTCTTGATTCAAAAGTCAAGTTCTTACTTCAGAAGTCTTTGATTCACTCACATGTTATTATATTGTTGTTACATTATTATACTTGTGGGCAATCGTGCTCACTCTTGCGTAATAATAACATTGCAGTTAAGAACGAAAGGTCCGACGAGCCTTCTCTTAGCAAAGGCAAGAGCAAGATTAACAAGTGATGAAGACTTGTTGTTTATTTGTTATGTTATGTTTTAGACTTATGTTTAAATTGTGTAATATTTAATATTTGTTTATGTTTCTGCATTTGAGATTTAAGGTTAGTATGACCTGGGATTGATGTATTTATTTTTAGATGTTGTAACTCCTTAAGGAGAGTATTTATTTCTATCTATTTTATGGTTTTCAATTATTATGGGTAGATAGACATATGATGTTTGTACAGTGAACACCAAATCCCGTGAGAATTGAAGTACCCGGATTTAAGGGTATCACAGGTTGGTATCAAAGTTGTAGGTTATGAACCTTAGGTGGGGGAAACAACCTTAGGTAATAGCCTTATCGGAGATCTAGAACATAGTGGTGATAGACTCTTATCGAGTTCTAAGAAATGAATTCCTTAATTTTTTGAAGATAGTAAAAGACTTTATGTGTTTATGTGATAAACTTATGTGCTCGCAAGTATCAATTAGTAACTAAAACTTAAAACTATGTTGTCATGATGTCGGATGTTGGAGGAGCTAGTCGAACTGGGGAGGAGGAACCCCGAGTACCTACGGAGGAGGAGCCCCGAGATATTCATGTCGTCAGGGAGCAGTTGGTACAGAGAGAGCCATCTCCGTTGATCACCCTTGTTGGTCAGGAGCATGAGCCTGAGACTGATCCAAAGGAGGATCCTGAGGAAGAAGATGAGTTCCCACCGAACTTTATCAGTGCTGAGATGTACGACGAGCTATATGATCGTAATATAGAATTACGTGATACTATTCAGGAGCTGAATGAGCGGGCAGTTATCCAGCAGCTTACCATCGAGAAGAGGGATAGGGAGGTCGTGACTCTTCACACACTTTTAGGAAACGTATTGTGGGATTTGGTTCACGAGAAGGGTCAAACCGAGGAGAAGTCCGAAGAAATAGAGAAATTGAAGAATGAACTGAAAGAGAACTCAGCAAGGCTGACCATAGCAGATGAGGCTTGGGTAAGAGAATCATGTCATGCTGATCTTGCAGAAGAGAATTTTCGGGCAAAGAAGGCTAAGCTTGAGGAGACGTACTCTATGCTTTAAAATGCAATGGATGAGGCCCATGATTGAGTTATGAGATACCCAATTCAGTTCGAAGGACTACCATCGTACATGTTAGATTGCAGGACGATGTCTCGCATTATGGAAGAAGAGCATATCAAGGCTATTCAACGCCTTAGCAGGCAGTGATAGGAATAATTTAATTATATGAAAACCTATCTGGTAGTTAAAAATGTAAATTCCGATGTGTTTATAAACAAAGGAATATTTTAATGTTTTAAATCATGTAGATTCTTTGTCTCGGGATAGTTGATGTAAATAGTAGTGATGCTATCGTAGTTTGTTAAAACTTTTGATTAAATAAATATATCAAGTTGTTTGAGAAAATGTGTTAAGTGATTATGTTAAATTGTTTGAGTTAAGCCTTAAATATTTTGAGAATTGGATAAAGATCTAATAAGCATATATTTTAACAGAAATATGCCACCAAGAAGAAGACCAAACCGTCAACCAGCTTAAGAAGAATCGACGAACAATAAAAACAATGCCAATGCTAACCCCGTTCAGCAATTGGTGAACTTATTAGCTGGAGCGATTAAAAATCAACCTCAAGCTCAACACAATACGACGTTCAAAGACTTCAAGGCGGTGGGACCGCCAGAGTTTAAAGGCTCCATGAACCCAATTGAAGCTTAAACTTGGGTTATGGAAATGGAGAAAGTTTTTGATGTCGCCAGAGTTAGAGAGGACCTGAAAACCGCCTATGCAACGTTCATGTTAAAGTCAAAGGCCAGTTATTGGTGGTAAGCAAATAAGGTCCGTGGAGGAGAAGGTATGATCACTTGGGAGAGGTTTAAGGAGATGTTCTTCGAGATGTACTTTTCGATAAGCTCGCATAATCAAATGGAGGTACAATTTCTGGAGTTTAAACAAGGAAATATGTTTGTGCCAGATTATGCAGTAATATTTAATGAGTAAGCTAGGTTCGCCACATATCAAGTGCACACGGATGAGAGAAAAGCAAGAAGGTTTGAACAAGGGCTGAAGCCTTGGTTGTATAGTAAAGTGTCGATGTTTCAGTTGAAGACGTTTACTAGAGTATTGGAGAAGGCTATACTCGCTGAAGGTGGGAGCGATGTGGTAACTAATATAACCAGGATCAGAAGATGAAGAGTGAAAATGAGGGAATTAATAAAGCCAGCGGAAGTAACATGGGAGGAAGTAACAATTAGAAGAGAAGGTGGTCTGACAACTCATCATCTGGAAATCAGCAAGGAGGTCAAAAGAAGAGGATTGAAGCAAGCCCGACCTACGGGAAAGCTCATCTGGGAGTTTGCATGAAGGGAAAATGAGTGTGCTACAATTGTGGTTAGGAAGGCCACATAACACCTAATTTTCCTAACCCAAAGAAGGGCGCCTGCTTCACTTGAGGCTCAAAGGACCTTCTGGCAAGGGACTGTCCTAAGAAGGGATTTGGAGGGGAAGGATCAGGGGGGAATAGGGGAAACAGTGGTGGAAGTGCTCTGACTATCATGGGACCAATCGTAACCAACAGACCAACCGCCAGGACTTTCAACATAACAGTGCAGGATGTTGTGCAGTCTCGTGATGTGGTGTCAGGTATCATTCCGATCAACAAAGTTAATGCTTATGTATTATTTGATTCGGGTGCTACTTGTTCATTTATATCTGATGACTTTGCTAAGAACTTAGAATTGCCTAAAGATGAGTTAGAATACCCCATGAACATAGAAATTGCGACTAGAGAAGTGATCACTGTTAAATACGTACACAAGAACTGTAGGGTGGATATCAAGGGTAATATTATGAACGTAGACCTTATCCCTATCAGACTTGGGGAATTTGACGTTATCTTGGGAATGTATTGGTTGTTCAATTACGAGGCTGTAATTGATTGTCAGAAGAAGTGTATCAACCTTATGACTCTGTCAAAGGTTGTGTTTTATGGTAGCAAGTCGCCTAGACAAGCGAGTTGTCTGACGATGATGCAAGCCAAGAAGTTGTTAAGACAAGGCTGTATGGGATATCTAGCTTACATAGTCGATAGTCGTAAAGAGAATCCAAAAATAGAGGAGATACCAGTAGTGAGGGACTTCGCAGACGTATTTTCGGACGATTTGTCGAGACTTCTGCCAGACAGAGAGGTTGAGTTCATGATCGATTTGGCGCCAGGAATGGCTCCAATATCGAAGGCACCGTACCGAATGGCAACGATAGAGATGAAAGAATTGATGGTACAACTACAAGAATTACTTGACAAGAAGTACATTCAACCGAGCGTATCACCATGGGGAGCACCAGTGCTATTTGTGAAGAAGAAGGACGGGACAATGTGACTCTGCATCGACTATAGAGAACTGAATAAAGTCATAATAAAGAATAGATATCCATTACCGAGGATCGATGACCTGTTTGATAAATTGAAGGAAGCGAGATACTTTTCAAAGATAGACTTGAGGAGTGGTTATCATCAACTGAAGGTGAGACCAGAGGATGTACCGAAGACAACATTAAGAATGTGATATGGTCATTACAAATTTTTAGTGATGTCATTTGGTCTAACGAATGCTCCTACAGCATTCATGGGCTTAATGAATGGAGTGTTCAATCCGTTTTTGGATAAATTCGTGGTGGTGTTCATCGATGAAATTTTGGTATACCCGAAAACCAAGGAAGAACATGAAGAGCATTTGAATGTGACGTTAGAAGCGTTATGAAGGGAAAAGTTGTATGCCAAGTTTTCGAAATGTAAATTTTGGATTGAGCGGGTACAATTTCTCGGACATGAGATCGATAAGAAGGAAATTTCGGTAGATCCATCCAAAGTTGATGTCGTGATAAACTGGGATCAGCCGAGAACGCCGTCAGAAGTACAAAGTTTTCTTGGATTTGCTGGATATTACAGAAGATTCATTCAAGACTTTTCCAAGATCGCAACTCCGTTGACAAATTTGACTAAAAAGATGTGAAATTTGTTTGGACGGAGAAGTGTGAGGAAAGCTTTCAAGAACTTAAGAAGAGGTTGAGTACAGTACCTGTGTTATCTCTTCCAGATGACTCGGGAAATTTTGTGGTTTATAGTGATGCGTTGTATAAAGAACTTGGTTGTGTGCTTATGAAAAACGGCAGAGTCATTGCGTATGCGTCACGACAATTGAAGGATTATGAGAAGGGGTATCGACCAACGATTTGGAGTTAGCTGCTGTGGTTTTTTCTTTGAAGATCTAGAGACACTATCTCTGTGACACCCCCAAATCCGGGTACTCCATTTCCATAGAATTTGGTGCTCACTATCAAAATAATCACATCTAACTACCCATAATAAAGGATAAAACATTAATTAATTTAAACAATAATCTCTCCCATTAAAGGGTTACATCATCTCATAAACAATCCCAGGTAACCTAACCTTAAACTATTACATAAGTTTGCGAAAAACATCATAAAAGAAACAAGTTATAACATCATGCAATTAAATAAATTTTAAATAATTCTTCAACACTTGGACATCTTGCCCTTTCATTTGCTAGTAGATGGCTCATCGACTCTTTCAACTTTAGTTGCAGTGTTAATTACAAAAGTGAGCAAACAATTGCTCACTGATATAAAGAGTAGTAGTAATAACCATATGAGAATGAACAACGAATACTGAACAATAATGAACTTGTTCTACGAATCAAAAATAGAAAACTAGTTCAAACTTTAATATCTGAGGATCTTAAGACCACGAACTATGTCCACGGTGATTAGGTATTACTACCCCAACCTTAACAGTCAATTATACTATACAGACCCTTCTTAATGTACTTAGGGGGATCAGCCCTTTGTACCATATATTGTGCACAAACATCTAAATGTTAACACGTACAAAATTCCCTATGTTAGGGTTGTTCGTCTCAGTTTGAATTTAGAATTTCCGCACTAAAGAGAGTTTAGCTCGGAACTAACTTATCAGTGGTTCTAGAATTTTAGAACACCATTCATAATAGACTAGTTCAATCAATAAGAGTTTGCTTATTACTTGGAGGTTTAATATAATCAATATAGAATTGAACAAGGTTATCAAAGTCAAAGACCGAATAACAACAATGTATAATTGAATAAACGTGGTGTACATGCAAAGTGCTATATCCAAAAGAGTTAGAACAATCTCATTTGAATCGATGTATTAGAACAATATATGCTTTGAATAATAACATCAAGATTTAGAAAAGTAAAACTCGTACTAGGTAACGAATTAGGTTCCAAGAGCTTGTACAAACATACGCAAGACATATTATGTTTGCTCAATTCCAACATAAAAAAATTAGGAACTTATGCAACGATAACTTAGGAATAGAAAACTTGCATAAGTATAACATAACAACGATAAGTAAACCTTGCTGAATAATTGAGTAGCATAGGTTATGGATACTTGCTCAATAAAAGTTTAGGATAAGAAACTTGCCTTGAATGTAAGCTACGCAAGTATATTAATGTTCTCTAATTACCCTACAAATATCAATGGAATCACAATAACAATTAGTTGTATTAATATTAGCTTTATGGGTTTAACCCCTTATTTAGGTCATAACCTTAACTTAACATCTAACCATGTTGATTAACACCTTTAACGAATCTGAAATTACATTATAAACTCACATAAACCTCATCATTTATCTTTAACTTTTGAAAACATCACGTTTGGTTTCATTTCATAACTTAATTAATCAATCACTTAAAATCTTACACTTTAGTATTACAACACATTACAATATATTATTATAGTCTATATTATATCTTAACATCATTAAGATGCTTGCTAAACTAGATTAAGTTCATTAATCACGACCTACAAATAAAAAGTGTGGTCATTGCCTAGGCTCGGGACCTGTAGCGTATTGCAATGCTTGTCTTACTGCAATTAGAGACGACTATGTATGGCACATTGCGCGCATTTACTTTGGTAATTAGCAAGCAATTGTATTACGACCTATGTAAAACATAGCAAAGATTCTGACATCACTGCTACAGAAGACCCAATTAAACCCAAAACCACAGAAATTCACAAACCAAAACATCTAAAACTCTGTAATAACATAGTTAAGCATGCTATACACCATTTTAACCACATATACACGAATTTAAAGAATCAAAACCACAATTTTCCAAATTTCTTCATTTTTGACACTTTTAACGAATTCGATTGCCATGAATTCGTTTCTTAACCAATTGACATAATTCGAACTACGCCGCTTTCATTTCTTAGCATTCTAACATAATCCAACATCAATTTACAGATTATCATACATAATAAACAAGAAATTTTGTACTTTATTAAGCAATTTTCATAAACATACATTGTTATTTACTTTTCTCCCTACAAACCTAAATTTCATGTATTTAATCATCAAATAACACTCACAAATGATGATTAACATATTATAACAAAATACATATATATATCAATCCAATGTAACTATCAATTTACATTGGATAATCATAAAAACTCAAAACATAAATATTATATACCTTCAAACCCTAGTTGTATGCTAGCAAGAGATGGTGACTCTCTCTTAAAACCACGGTGATTCTTCCTTCTCTAAAATCTCTATGTTTTCCTCTTTGTAGTTTTATTAGCTAGCCTTAGGAAAACTCACACAATATACACTGACTCCCTCTTCCCAACGCACGTCAGGTGAAAAACCCAAAAGGCGTCAGTTAAAATAAACCAAAAGCCATAAGGCTGCGTTTGGTTACACATATATTCCCCCAGACTAGATTATTTTAATAATATTATATTATATGCTTTCATGTGTCACACCTTAGTTAATTTAAATAACTTTAGTTTAGTTAATTTAAATAACTTAAAATAGTAATTATAATAATTTTTATTATAATTATATTTATGAATAATAAATAAATAAATATCTAATTTAAATTATTAAATTAGACCAAAACATTATTTTATTTAATTGACTTATTTTCTTAAATATTAAACACTTCATTTAATTTAATTATTTTCATTAAATTAAATTCTCAAATAATAAAATTACTATTCATTGATTGTACCGGATCCGTGGTTATTCGGGACCCAGATCTAGGGACCTCGCAGATTGTGCCGTCGTACGAATATTCCCTGATAAAACGAATATTCCCTGATAAAACGAATATTATATAACAACTTGCTTACTGTGCAAAATTTGTAAATATTACCCACAACCATTGTAACGACCCCAAAATTCATACAATTTAATTCTCGACTTTGGTCGTTAATAATACATCCAACCTCTAATTTTACATCATTAAACGATAATACAACCATTGAAATTTGCGGAATAATTAAAATTTTCTATTACAAACTATCCTCGTTCCCAAAACCTTCAACCTTTACATCTAAATATCTCAGAATCATTTTAATACTACAATAGTTTAAATCACAAAACGATATTACAATTCAACATTAATACATTATTCGGAACCTTAAACATGATTCAAATAATAATAACACAACCAAAGTGTATAAATCTTCAAGTATCACATCTAATTCATGTCTTTCAAGTAACACATAACTTAACCTTGAATCTTGAACTTGCAAAAGTGGTTATTTGCAAGGTTGAGCTCGACAGCCTAGCAAAATCTAACAGTTTTCATGCATCATATAGCAGATAATAACATGTTCAACATATAACATACATGTACAGTTCATATAACAAGTATAAAGATTGAGTCATTATTCAATCAGCAAGCTTTAATCCATCAACATAGTCATAAATTGACTTTAACATTTCATACTTTCAATATATATATAACACATCGTGCTCTTTGCAATAAAGATTTAAAATAGTTAATCATCAAGTTCACATAGAAAATAGGAACTGAAAGACTTGCCTTGATCGTTGTTTACCAATAACAGTTTAACAGCTTACAGTTATCTATACTTCACGTGCCCTACACAAATATATAATCATTCACATCAACTATTAGTCACATAGCAATGCATAGTAGTTGTAATGTAAACTTTAATCTACATCCTACAACTCTTCATATTAATTAATACACAATGTATTAGGTTTGTAATATTCATGAACGCAATTAAATTGCACAAAATAAGCAGAAACGTGGAAAATTAGAGTTTTAAAAATTTTACAAATCATATACCCGGATCATCCTTTATGCACAATTATTAATTAAACGAAAAGATAAAGAACAAGAATCATACCCTTGAAGATCTGAGCTTCCTCAGGTACAAGTTCACCTCCAAATTCTTTTCGCGTTCAACTTGAATCCACCGGGTTTTGTTCCTTCCTTTGATCAGCGTTAGCCACCCAAGTGTTTGGCCTCTAAAGGTGATCCACTAAGGAAGAATAAAGATTCAAGAAGATGAGTGTTTGGCAAAATCCTAGTTTTTCCATCTCTCATAGAAAAAGAGCGTACTCTCCAACAATTGGAATCACGTATATTATGAAAAAGTCAACAACCATCCCACCCATAATAAGACTCCTCTTATTTATAGATGTGGGCAACACTCCTTAACAATTAAGGAATCGGGTTTTATTTTAATTAATTATGCTCTCAATCTTATTAGGAATAATTAATTAAAATCTTTTAATTAATTAGCCTTCTAATCGTATTAGGAATAAATGAGATTACTAATATTAAATTAATTTCCAACTCTTTAGAAATTAAAATAATAATAATTGTAATAATATTAATAAGACTCCTCTTATTAATTTATATATTTAATATTTCCAAAATATTAAATAGTTAATATTAAGCTATTTAATTTATTATATCATCATAGATTAAATTAAATACACTTAACATATTATTACGATTATTCCATTAATTTCTTAAATAATTATTCTTCCTTTTATGGTGTGACCCTTTAGGTTCTCCATATTAAACCGAATGTGAATAAATCAATTAGAACAATTCTAATCTAATTTAAATAAATAAATTATACTATTAATTTATTTAAATAAATAATATTTATTCTACAATAGGGATAAGCCTCCCTAGCGATCAACGACTTTCCGGATAATATAGATTTCAACATTAATCATAAAAGAACCTTTGAGGAAATAGTTACCGTCTGATTCAATCATTCCACCATCTGATGTCCCAATTAAATATAAGACATAGAATTCTTCATCAACTCTTATTTTATTTAATTATATGTATTTCGACTCTTATATGCACAACTCCAAATAATGCAAATTAGAAATTCCTTTCTAATTTTATTCAGCCTTGGCCAATGACTACTGGGTTGTCATTTATCGAATCACATATGACATTTTTCTTCTTTTACTAGAAGCGGTAGATTCTTTATTGATCATACATTATCTCCATGTACAACATATTATACCCAAGCATACCCTTTGATATACCCTAAGGGTCTTAAGGAATAAGTCAAAGTATAACTCATCATACACAAGATACTATGATGATCTCAAGTCCATGGATCACTTGTACTACTATCACTACAGGAATTCCTATTGACAGGCACGTAAAACTCCATTAGGTTTTCCTTAGCGAGCCACATTCAGTGAACTTATTCTCCAATAAGCACCTACATACTTGCTTTACTGTCTCCACACAAATGATCATGAGATCAATCATCCTCATCCAATGAGCAAGCAACGTATGTATCAATCTATCCGGATTCACTAATCCCCAATTTATTAATCCAATGATTGGGAACTATTTTAGTTTTAAGCTTTCTAAGAATTTAGATCTCATTAGAATGGTCATCATCATTATTCTAAAAGCATTTCTTAAAACTATGGGTTTATCACATATTATAAAACAGCATCATGTAGATAATTAAAAGCCTTTAATAAATTAATACTTTTTATTAATAAATGAATAAGATTGTTACAAAGTATATGCTTTATCATCAAACATGATTGGCTTGTGTGCATACTACATTCAATCTCCCACTTGCACTAAAGCCAATCACCATGGTATCTCATACCCTTCTTCTCTAAGTGACGATTATCCTGCTTTTGGATAAGCTTTAGTTAATGGATATGTAATGTTATTCTTGAGAGTCCACTATCTCTATAGTGATTTCCCATCTTTCAATGATTTTTATAATTAAATGAAAATGCCACAACACATGTTTAGATCCAAGATGAGACTTAGGAACTATTCCTAGTTTTGTAATGAACTTTTCATCCGAACAATCAAGTTGTAGCTTCATTTATAGCAATAAACTTTGTCTTTATCACAAGACCAACAACTCTTTGTTGTTTGGAACCTTTCCAATTCACTGTACCACCGTTCAAGGTAATGCTTTACCTTAAAGTGGATTTTCTGTCGTCTTGGTCTATCTGAAAAACTTGAGTCCGTTAAGCCCTCTAGTTTTGAAATTTAAATAGGTACACTTAGAAGGGGGGGGTTGAATAAGTGTAGGCAATAACTATGTTCAATTTTTATTTCTTATCAAAAAATCCTTTGGATGTTTAATGCAGCAAGCTGGATTACAAAATCATGATATTATTAAGTTAACCAGTTTTGCTGATATGGATAGAATGCAGGTTGCTGGATAAATAACAGAATAGTCAAGCACAAAATGAAATCACATAAACACCAAAAATTTTACGTGGTTCAACTACTACCCTCTAGAATAGTAACCTAATCCACGTCCAATACCAACTAGTATTGTAGACTCACTTTTATTAAACTCTTCCAATTACTATACAAGTTCTAGCAAATTTGAACACCTTTGTTCCTTGTGCACCTATGCACTCTTAAGCACCTATGTTTTCCTTCATCTTGACTGTAATAAATTATCAACACAAACAGGATTACCCAATACAATATAGATTTAGATATGACAATTAAAATACACACTAGATGTCTAATGATCAAGCAATATATCACTTACCAACTTAAGGCTCTAGTATGAAATGATGTGCAAGAGAAATATTACCAGAGTATGTTCTATGCAATCTTCTTAACTAAAGCTCTTTTCTTAATGCAATCAATATTGATCAATGAGAAAAACAATTCTGCAGCTTGTATGCTTTGAAGATACTGTATATGTTTTTCTCGTTCACGAGGTCAGGTTATTTATAGGCTTTATTTCAATGTACTACCATTGCGTGTGAGATATGAACGTTAGAGATAATATACCTAAGTTACATAATACATGGGCTGCCATCCGGATACCGTGTCAAAAATCAAGTTATCCTATATGTATATATATATATGTCATGATACAATATAGGCGTATACTAGTGAGGACTGAGGGAATCTTGCTAGATGATAGTCCAATATGTGTAGTCTATATCTTTTATGATTTCCTCATTTAATGGCCATGACAACTTTTCTTTTACCGGTTATTATTACAGAGAAGATTTCTTTGACTACTATAGAATGTTCCTTGACTTTAGCTTTTATATTACACGTGAGATTAGCTGGTTGCCTTAATCGATTACTTGTTTCATGAAACATGATTTATGAGGCATGAACTATGATGTGCCATGTTTTATGCTTACTATAAATATTTGTTGGCCGGTGGAGACACCCAATTAGATTCCTTGAATCGTGGGACACTATAATGGTGCGTGTCACCTGCTATCCTATATTAACCGTGATCTAAGATTGATGCGTGACTTATGGTAATTTTATTCAATCAATCTTCTTTCTCTACCGTACACGATTTGATTCCTTAACTCGTGTTGAGCAATATTGGCCATGCATATTATCAGCTAGTTAATTTCCATGTGATAATAAGTATGAATAAGAGTATGTATGGAATGCACATGTACTAGAGCCTTATTTTGGAAAGTAATAGATGCTAAGATCTTAAATATATTCCTAGGACTCAATTTTCTTTTCTTTCTTCAAGGATGTCTTGGCTTTGAAATTTCCTCCTTGATGTTTTTGAAATTTCATATCTTTCCCTGAAATGTAATATAGCATGATTAGAGGAATAATAAGGTCATCATCAAAACATGGAGTGTGACATAAATCAACATTCTCCCCCTTTTTGATGATGATAACAAACTAATTATGGCTCCCCCTAAAGCCATGCATTTCAAGAGAGTTACAGCTCCACCTCAGTTCATGCATACTATTGACTGCATATATGCAGTGTTTGAGTAACCCTGCTTTTTGCCATTTATGAAACGTTTAACAGTAACCCTGCATTTTTTGGTTAGTCCACAATATGTTAAGCAAAATTTATAGTGAACAATTAAAAACCATCATCCATCAACGAATTTAAACAATAGTCTTAAACCCACAAATGCAGGAAAATTTAAAAACTTGTCTTTGGAAGCAAAGAAAACGGGCATAATTATAATTCTTCTCCCCCTTTGGCAGCCATCAAAAAGGTGTGTCCAGAAGGCCAAAGAGGGGCAGGGTGTCTAATCATCCTCCTCATCAAGATTAACGTGATTTGCTTCGCGGGCGGTGAAATAGGGCCGGTGAAGCCGGCGGTGTTCGATATCCTAAAGGGACATTGTGTTGGCAAATCGGGGAGGACGAGCAATGAAGGTAGGAGGTGGGAGAGGCAGATCCAGAAAATTGCCTTGATATTCTGCCATCCAATTGCATTGGGGCCATTCAGGTATGCGCACTTGGACTTGGTCTACTTGCAGCTCCTCACTTAGGTCATTAATGCGACGCTCTTTAAATCGTCCAAGAGTCACAATTTTATGGCTGATGAACTTAAGCTCTATGCTAATTTGGCAGGCGTTGCGGTTCATCTTCTGTTGCAAGGCTTCGACCATCACCCGAGTATGCAACTCGAATCCAGCTTGAAGGTCTATGAACTCATCTTCCACATTGTGAAACATAGCATGAAGATCAGCATGATGAATGAGAAGTTTTCCTTTTTCAAGAACGGAGAGACGGAGTTGAATATCTTTGACATCAGAAGTGATTTGGGCTTGATTATTTGCTATGGTGTGAAGGATAGTGAGAATGTCAAGGGAGGAAGGCGGTGAAGTAGTATAAATTGGTTTGGGAATTTTGGGTACCAAACGGATGAACTTTCCTTTAAGCAGAGTGATATGAGCCCCTTTGAGATAGTTGGAATCGAGAGAATCAGTTAATTGGATGGAAGCCTCATCGTCGAGTGGGATTTGGAAGTGCGTAAATAGTTTGGCGAGGAAGCAGTATATGGCAGACACTTTTTGGAATGTTTGACATAGTGAACCATGTGTTTGAGCATCATCAGTGAGAAAGCAAATGCTTGGCCGGTCATTATTAAGGCCACCAAGACCAAATCCTGATACGTGAAATCAGCTCCACCATCAAGACGAGGGAGGAGATTATACCGTAACAATTTATGAAGGACTATTGCAGGAGGAGACACTTCGGTGGTTTTGGGGAGGGTGATGGAAGACACTGTTAGGTTATCCATGATAATGCGAAGCTATACTAGGGGAGACAGAGGAGTAGAGATTGGCCCTTTAAGGGTGAAAGGGCAGTCACCGGTGTATGGAATGGACAGTATACTCCCTAAATCCATAACTGTGAAGAACAAAGATTTACCTTTGACAAATGAAGTGTAGCAATCGCCATTATTTTCAAGATTGGTATAAAACTGCTGAACTAATTTTGGATAGGCTACCGAGGGAGGAGTACTTAAGGAAGACAGACCACATTACTCAAAGAGACGATGAACGGGCGAGTTTTGGTAGTAAAACATGTCTATTAATTTTTTATAGACAAAAGATTTTTGACAGATAGTGGTTTTAAATGGAGTTCGAAATTATGGCCTCTAAAAAAGTCGTCAAGGACATCATGCAAGGAGACGGAGAGAGGTATTACCAGTATCAAAGGCGAGCCAGGTGAGGGGTTGGTGAGATTGCATCGTTTGTGACCCGTCGATGTCTCGATTTGAGGTGCAGAAGGTAGACTGGCTTCGGATTCGGCAGGGGATGATCCACCGGAGATGATCGTAACAGAGGACGACCTTCGTTTCAATTTTTGAGTGATCGGTGGTTGAGATGGTGGAGTGGGACGTGAGACTTCGTCTTTTGATTCATCACGAAACTGTTTGCCATGCCTAGTTCTCATTGTAGCAGAAAAGAGTTGAGTCGATTGAGATGGTAAAAGGGGATGTGAGATATTCAGAAATTGGAGAGTTAGAGACAGAGAGAGGGTAAGACGGCTTTGGGTCTTTATGTATAGAACACGTTATCGAGATATGGGAAGTGGTGAAGCCGGCTTTGGGAAGGGGAATTTGAGTAGAATTTAATGGGCGTAATTATGGCTGAATAGATACACCAGTAATTTGGCTGTCTAATATCTTTAACCCACTCTGTTCATATTTGTATTAGACATATTCCGAGTTCTCTCCTTAGAGTACTGAATCGTTCTTCCCCTAGAGGTTTTGTAAATATATCTGCTAATTGATGCTTAGTGGGAATAAATATTAATCTTATTAAACCTTTGGACACATTGTCTCTAAGAAAATGGTGGCGTACTTCTATGTGTTTTGTGCGAGAATGTAGTACTGGATTTTTAGAGATGGCTATGGTGCTTGTATTATCATAGTATATGGGCACATTTTCACATATGATGTCAAAGTCACACAGTGTTTGACGCATCCATAAAATTTAGGAGCAGCAACTTCCTACTGCTAAATATTCACCCTCAGTGGTGGATAGAGCGACTGACGTTTGCTTTTTGCTGTGCCATGAGACAATACTTTGTCCCAAAAATGTACATGTACCGCTTGTGCTTTTTCTATCTATTTGACAGCCTGCATAGTTAGATCTGAATAACCCATTAGATCAAAATTGTCACATTTTGGATAGAATAATCCTAAATTAGTAGTACCACTCAAATATTTAAATATTCGTTTTGGGATTCTTTGGGTTTGGCCTGAAACTGAGCATATAGACACACACTGTACATTATATCAGGTCTAGAGGCAGTTAAATATAGTAGGGATCCAATCATACCTCTATATTTTGTTACCTCTATATCCGTACCTTTTTCATCTGCTGTGAGTTTTATTGATGTACTCATTGGTGTGGTCTTTGAGTTTGAATTATAAAATCCGAATCTCTTAAGTAACTCTTTTGTGTACTTGGTTTGATGAATGAATATACCTTCATGATTTTGTTTAATTTGAAGGCCTAGAAAGTAGTTGAGTTCTCCCATCAGGCTCATGTCAAACTCTTTGTGCATGCATTTGGAAAACCACTCACAAAGAAAATTATTAGTAGCACTAAATATTATATCGTCTATATATATTTGTACGATAATAATATCTTTATTTTGACGTTTAATAAATAGAATGGAGTCAATTTTACCTCGTATGAATTCATTTGATAGGAGATACTTACTTAATCTTTCGTACCAAGCCCTTGGGGCTTGTTTGAGTCCATAGAGTGCCTTCTTGAGTTTGTATACGTAATGTGGGAACTTGTTATGCTCAAATCCAGGTGGCTGTTTTACATAGACTTCTTCATTTATGTACCCGTTGAGGAAGGCGCTTTTGACGTCCATTTAGTGTAGCTTGAACTTTCTGAAACAAGCAAATGCTAGTAGTATACGAATGGATTCCAAGCGGGCTACTGGAGCAAATGTTTCTTCATAGTCTATTCCTTCTTGCTGGTTGTATCCTTGAGCAACTAGTCTCGCTTTGTTTCTTGTAATTGTTCTGTACTCGTGAAGCTTATTTTTGAAGACCCATTTAGTTCCAATAATGGACACATCTTTTGGAGGAGGCATCAATTCCCACACATGGCATCTTTCAAATTGTTGTAACTCTTCTTGCTTTACTAGTAGCCAGTTTTCATCAAGTAAGGCTTCTTTTGCGTTCTTTGGTTCAATCTGGGATAGGAATGCTGAGAAAGCACACATGTTTTGTGCTTTTCTTCTTGTAGTAACTCCTTCATTTATGTTTCCAATGATATTATCAGGAGGATGATTTTTGATGTATCTTGCTGATTTTGGAAGTTGAATGTCATGGATCACTTCTTCAGTAGTTTCTGAGTTATTGTCTTGTGAGTCGTTCACTTCAACTTGCTAGATATGTTCCTGATTTTTGTATTCAGCTTGCTGGATAGAGTTTTGATCTTGTTGTTCTTCTAATCCAGCTTGCTGGATCAGTTCCATAGTCTTGCTATTTTGTTTTATGTGGTAAGCTGGATTTGCAGCAGTCTCTAAATTTCCTGCATCTTCTTCTCTTTCTTTAGGAATATCATAGTTAAATTCATTAAATTTGATATGTATAGATTATTCGATACACAACTTTTGCACGTTATAAATGCGATATGCTCTACTATTTTGTGCATAACCAATGAAGATTCCCTTATATGATCTAGCATCAAACTTGCCTAAGTTCCCACTAGTGTCAAGAATAAAACATTTAGATCCAAAGATTTTAAAATAGCTTATATTAGGAAGTCGTTTATTTAATAGTTCATATGGTGTTTTTAAAAGGATTGGGCGGATTAACACTCTATTTAGTACATAACATGATGTGTTTACAGCTTCAACCCCAAATTTCTTTGGGAGTTTACTTTCTTTAATTAGTGTCCTAGCTATTTCTTGTAATGTACAATTTTTTCTTTCTACCACTCCATTTTGTTGAGGGGTTCTAGGTGCTGAGAATTCATGAGTTATTCCTTTTTGATTATAGAATGTAATAAAATCCTTTTGAAATTCAGTACCGTGGTCACTTTTGATTCTTATAAGATTCAGATTGTATTTGGTTTCCAAATTTTTAATCAGTTTTTCAAATTCTTGAAATGCCTCATCTTTTGTTCTAAGGAATAGTACCCATGTATATCTAGAGAAATCATCGACTATCACAAAAGCATAGAATTTACCATTTAGACTAGCATGCCTTTCGGGTCCAAATAAATAGAGATGAAGCAATTGTAAGGGGGAAGAAGTTGATACCATGTTTTTGGCTGTGAACGATGTTCTTACTTGTTTTCCAAGTTGACAAGGTTCGCATATACCTTTCTTCTCAAAATTCACTTTGGGTAATCTTCTTACTAAGTTCTTTGATGACAGCTTCTTGATGAGGTCCATATGAACATGTCCCATCCTTCTATGCCATAAATTCACTTCATCTTGAACAGTTGCAAGACATAATTCTTCCTCATGTCGCTCAAAATCAAGAGCATATATATCCCTGATGAGTGAGTTTTATACCCATGAATTGGATACATTCGGGCTTAATTTATTGTTGTTCTCAAGTCTTTTAGATTAATTTTTAAGTGTTTATGTCTATTCAAGCATGTTTTATGCTATTTTGTAGGAATTGTGACAAAAGTTACTTGGATCGACATTTGGGGTGGCTACATTCGTGTTTTCGGCTTGTCATTTACACAGCAGTCACTTCAGAGCTAATTTGAGTATTGTTACAGATCTTATTTCGAAAATCTTAAAGAATTAAAGTTGTAGATCTACTTTTTCTCTTTTCGGATCATCTTGAATAATCTAAATTGGAGTTTGGACGAAGAAGTTATGGCCATTTTCCCAAAGGACGTCGGAGTAAAAAATGTCAGAACTTGTAATGTTGTCGGGCGCTATTCTTAGTTCATTTTCAGTAATGGGGCACTATAAGGCGATGTCGAGCGTCGTTCCCAGTGCATTGAGGGGTCTTGGGGAAGGGCTTGGTGATGTCTGGGCGCGTTTTGGTAATTTTTGACACCTTTTGACTCCAAATTGGATTGGGTTTGTTCCAAAACAAAAAATTGGACTTGTAACCTATAAATACATGATGTAAGGCATAAAATAAAGAGGAGATTACATAAATTAGACTAGATTAAACACTCCTTTAGATTAGAACATAACCCTAGTTCTTAATTAGCCATTGGAGATTGAAGCAAATTGAAGAACACTGAAGATCAAGAGCAAGAGCGAGAGGGGAGCATCAAATTTGCTGACAACAGATTCTATTCTCTTCTCTTATCTTACTTTTATCTTTTAATGTCTATTCAATTGTGGATTCTTGATTTTAATTCATTAATTATGAACTAACTCTTTCTTTAAGATTTCAATCGAACTTTTTATGATTATGAATTAGTTATTCATTATATTCCTATTATTTATGTTGAAGTAAATTGTTCATCTTTCCTTATGCTTATTGATTAATTATCTGATTAGTAATTACCTTGTTACTCTAGAAGGAATTGAGAAAGGAATTCTAGGGTTAGAATAGGGCATGGTGACATGTGACTTAGTTATTTGCATAGTGAATAATTAGGTTTGTGAATAGAATGAGAATATCTATTTGCCGCATGTAACACATAAGGAATTAGGATTGTAGCGAGTTTAATTCAATTGTTTTGCATAGAGATATAGAAAAATTAATCTGGGTTAAATAGAAGGCAATTGATCACTCGAGAGAGGGCTTTTGGCATTTGAGAATTTCTGTTAACAATTCAGTAGACGTAATAATTGAGATAATTGGATAATTGATTTATAGTTCATAATTGGGGATATTGGAGTCTTAATCCTTATTTATCTGAATTCCATCAATTCTTAGTTGTTTATTTGCTTTCTTTTAGAATAATCTTTTTGTTTTGTTTAATTTAGTTTTCTTAAATCTAGAAATCACAATTATTGGTTGTTTAAAAAAAATTGATTTGGTTAAGAGTTAGTATTTGGTAATTTTTATTAATAATTCCTCGTGGGAACGATACTCTACTTTCACTTTATTACTTGTTGACCGTGTATACATGCACCTATTCATTGATTGCGAAATCGATCAACAAGTTTTTGGCACCGTTGCTGGGGAATTAATTTAATAATTATTTACCAATATTAATTTCAATCAAATTAGTCTAAATTTAAACATTTTTATTTTTATTTTTATTTTTCATTCTCTTCCTATATTTCTCTCTTTTTAGGTACCATGGATGACTTTGCGTATCAATGGCCATACACGAACATGAGTCAACCAAAGGAAGCGGAGATTGACAGACTCGAGAAACTTTCTACATTATCAGCACAGATGGAGACACTTTCGAGGATGTTTGAAGCTTTTTAAGCTCAACGTCATCAAAGTGTGGCGGTTACTTGTGATTATTGTGCTGGAAATCATATGAGTCGTCAATGCGCCATCAGTTTCGAGCCAGTACAGTATGGTGGTGATTACCCCAATAATTATGTTTATCCCAACAATTATCATCAGGATTGGGGGTATCACCCGAATTTTTCATGGAGTATCAATCAAGATCAATTTTATGCTCCAAGTCCAACATACCCACCGGATTTCTCGTGTCCACCTCCACTACAACAAGAAGAACATTCAAATTGGGAGGAAGCCTTGGAAAAAGTTATTAAAGCTTCTGAAAAGAAACACGAGGAACATGAAAAGAAACTTAATCAAATGGAGCTGAGTATACAAAGTCAGAATGCATCGATCAAGAATCTGGAAAATCAATTGGGGCAGATAGCACATGCGTTGAACAATCGTCCTCAATACACTTGGCTCTATGACATGAATTCTGAGAATGATGGTGAGCCCGAACCAAATCTGCAAACGGATGTGCCAAATGATATAGATGTTGAAAGAGAGAAAAGACTTGGGGACCAAGAAAAAGAGATCGACAAAGATCTAACTTTGAGTACCAACGAAGATGAGCCAATTTCATTAGTATCCCATGTGCCTTTTCCACCAAAGTTCAAGAATCCGGGAAGTTTTGCAAAACCATGACCAATTGGAAGTCATGTCGTCGGCAAAGCTCTTGGTAACGTAAGAGCTAGTACAGTTATGGAGTCATGGTGGGATGAAAAGGAGAAGATAGATGAAGATTCCATTATGTTTATTAAGCTTCAATGCCCTAATCTGATCATCGACATAATGGAGGAAACACCTAGTGGTTTGTCGTTCTTAATGGGGATCCTATCTACAAAGAGCATGCTAGGTGACTTCAATTCAAGGGTTTTTGCTATTGGGAACCTCCCAAAAGTAACATTGCTTCTGATGGATGGAGGGTTCCTCAATTTTCGTAGGGGAATTGGATAGAGAATTGAAGAAGTCAGATTGAGACTATAAAACAAGCGCTTATTGGGAGGCAACCCAAGTTCAATTTTTATTTTTAGTTTTTATTAAGTTTTATATTAGTAGTTTTGAATTTGCATTTATTTAGGATTTAATAAAATTGCTTCTATCATGGTTTCTGAGTTATTCAAGTCAAATTCAAGTGTGGTGCCCAATTTGTTCCATGTGCTTGCTTTATTCTCCAAACTTAGTGGACAAGGAGGAAGATTGCTATATTTTCGGTGGAAGTCCTCTGCTTTAATTTTTTCTATTTGAGTCATTGAGGACAATGTCTAGTTTAAGTTTGGGGGCATTTTAGTGTCGTCTCGCATATAGTTAGTTATCTTCATAGTAGTTTATTTTTTTTTTATGTGTTAGCATTATGTTTTTTTAGGTTGCATATAATACATGGTATTTTTTTTGCATCTTCATATATGTGTTCATGTAGTATAATTACATTTTTCTTATTTTTGCATGAATCATGTGATAGGTTGGTATGGTCTTAGCTTCGGCCTATGATAAGATTGGTTTTGCATGTTAACTTGAACAGTGTTGATAATTGATGATGAGTTCTAATTTTAATCATGATGATAATCTGAGCCTGTCTGAAACTTATGTAACCGCTTAGCACTTAAAGTTTAACTATTTTAATCCACTTGGTTCAAGGGTTTCATAATTTGTTTCTGAGGGAAAATCTTTGTTAAAATTTAAGGAAATTAGTGGACTGGCGGTAAATGTTGGAATGACATAAAAGCTTGAGTTTGGGGGAATCTATGGGATATATATACTAAAAAAAAAATTGATGAAGAGAAAAAAAATAGAAAATCCAGAAAAAAAGAAAAAAAAGAAAAGAGATGATGAAAAAAAAAAGAAGAAGAGAAAAACTGTGGTTAGTTTTGTTTCGGGGCCTTTGTTACTTGAGCAAAATGCATGCTCAAGAATGTCTTAACACCTAGCGCCCTAAGGTCTTATATAGTGCAGGAGTCATTGGTTGAAAGCTCGCTAAGGGGTGGCACTGTTAGCTTAATGGAATAAGACATTGCACAACCATGAGAAAAAAAAAACACGAGAAAGAGCAAAAATGCCCTCGTGGTTGAATAAAAGTATAAATAAATCTTGTATTTACCCTTAGATTTGGTAATTGCTTAGTTTTAACCGGAGTTGTCATGTTCACAAAAGTAATTGAATTGGAACTAAAATTTTCCTTATAAGAAGTTTGTTATGTGATTATCTTGAACTGTGGTTGGTTAGAATGGTTAACAAGCACACACACACAACATGGGTGATGACAGGTTTGGGTTGACTAATTGGTTAGAGTTATGGATTTTGAATTGATTGGATATATTGTTTGAGTACCAATGGTATCTTTGAGGCCTGTTGCTATATATCATACTAATTTATTACTCGGTTCGTAGGTATATTAGGAAGTAGATTATGCATATGCATTCATTTAGTTGAGTTATTTTGTTTATTTTTAGTTCTTTTGTGTTTTTGCTTGAGGACAAGCAAAGGTTTAAGTTTGGAAGTATTTGATGACTGAGTTTTATACCCATGAATTGGATACATTCGGGCTTAATTTATTGTTGTTCTCAAATCTTTTAGATTAGTTTTTAAGTGTTTATGTCTATTCAAGCATGTTTTTTGTTGTTTTGTAGGAATTAGAACAAAAGTTACTTGGATCGACATTTGGGGTGGCTAGATTCGCGTTTTCGGCTTGTCATTTACACATCAGTCACTTCAAAGCCAATTTGAGTATTTCTACGTATATTCTTTTGTAAATCTTAAAGAATGAAAGTTGTAAATCTACTTTTCCTCTTTCCGGATCATCTTGAATCATCTAAATCGGAGTTTAGACGAAGAAGTTATGACCATTTTCCCAAAGGACGTCAGAGCAGAAAATGTCAGAACTTGTAACAGCGCTGGGGCGCTATTCTTAGTTCATTTTCCTGCCCCGGGGCGCTATAAGGCAGTGTCTGAGCGTCGTTCCCAGTGCTGGGGCGTTGGGGAAGGGCTTGGTGATGGCCTGGACACGTTTTGGGCGAATTTTGACACCTTTTTGACTCCAAATTGGATTGGGTTTGTTCCAAAACTAAAAATTGGACTTGTAACCTATAAATACATGATGTAAGGCATAAAATAAAGAGGAGATTACATAGATTAGACTAGATTAAACACTCCTTTAGATTAGAACATAACCCTAGTTCTTAATTAGCCATTGGAGATTGAAGCAAATTGAAGAACACTGAAGATCAAGAGCAAGAGCAAGAAGGGAGCATCAAATTTGCTGACAACAGATTCTATTCTCTTCTCTTCTCTTACTTTTATCTTTTAATGTCTATTCAATTGTGGATTCTTGATTTTAATCCATTAATTATGAACTAACTCTTTCATTAAGATTTCAATCGAACTTTTTATGATTATGAATTAGTTATTCATTATATTCCAATTATTTATGTTGAAGTGAATTGTTCATCTTGCCTTATGCTTATTGATTAATTATCGATCGATAATTACCAGATTTACTCTAGAAGAAATTGAGAAAGGAATTCTAGGGTTAGAACTGGGCATGGTGACATGTGACTTAGTTATTTGCACATTGAATAATTAGGTTTGTGAATAGAATGAGAATATCTATTTGCCGCATGTAACACATAAGGAATTGGGATTGTAGCGAGTTTAATTCAATTATTTTGCATAGAGATATAGCAAAATTAACATGGGTTAAATAAAAGGAAATTGATCACTCGAGAGAGGGCTTTTGGCATTTGAGAATTCCTGTTAACAATTCAGTAGACGTAATAATTGAGATAATTGATTTATAGTTCATAATTGGGGATATTGGAGTCTTAATCCTTATTTATCTGAATTCCATCAATTCTTAGTTGTTTATTTGCTTTCTTTTAGAATAATCTTTTTGTTTTGTTTAATTTAGTTTTCTTAAATCTAGAAATCACAATTATTGGTTGTTTAAATAAAATTGATTTGGTTAAGAGTTAGTATTTGGTAATTTTTATTAAATAATTCCTCGTGGGAACGATACTCTACTTTCACTTTATTACTTGTTGATCGTGTATACTTGCACGTATTCATTGATTGCGAAATCGATCAACAATTCCCTTCTGTTAGGGCAACTAAAGCAGCATTGTTAGTACCATGTGAAATTGTACATTTATCTTTTTCAAATTTTACTTGATGCCCATTATCCATTAATTGACTAACACTGATAAGATTGAATTCTAGACCGTTAACAAGATGAACATTATTAATGTAAACCTTAACATTATCGATTTTACCTTTCCCAATTATTTTGCATGACTGATTATCATCGAATGTTACAGTTCCATGTTTCTTTTTGACATTTAGTTCCACGAACTTTGATTTGTCTCCCGTCATATGACGTGAACATCCGCTGTCAAGGATCCACTTTTGAGAAGATACTTTGGCTTTGAAACATACCTGTATAAGAGAGATACAATTTATATTTTTGGTACCCATATCTTTTTGGGTCCACTTGTGTTAGTTGAAATAACATCATTTTTCTTTATCTATACGGGTTTCCTTTGATTTTTCTTTCTTGAGCAGTTTATCTCTAGATGTCCTTTAATGTCATAATTTTTGCAAGAGGTAAAAGGCATGCAATAATTTAATTTAAATGATGATTTAGATTTTAGCATTTCAACTTCTTTTCTATATGTTGGGTTGTAACCTATGCCTTGTTTATCATAACTGGGTCTTTGTTTTCCTAGCATGACATTTAGGTTTTCTTCCCCATGAACAAATTTAGCTAGAGAGATTTTTAACGATTCTATTTCTTTTTGTATATCATTAGTTGGAGGTGTTTTATTAATTGATTCATCACCAAATGCATCAATGCACACGTCTCTCATTTTTCTCTCATTTTTTAATTTTTCAACTTCATTATTTAGCTGTTTTACCTTGTTGAACGGTATTTTATTGAAATTATCTAAATATTCATTCTTTGCTGCTAATACCTTTTCCTCGTTTATGTGTGTTACCTTTTCTAATTCTTTCATTTCATCTATTAGTGCTTCCACTTCGCCCATTAAAGTGTTTACTAGATCTTTTAAGTACATATTTTTTTCTCTTAGTTTTTCATTTTCTTGTCTCAAAGTAATAACATCAGAAAAAGGTACCTCACTAGATTCACCTTCAAGTCCCATAAAGCATATTTGAGCCAGTTCATCGTTTGCATCTATTTCCACTTCGGATTCTTCATCATCACTCCATGTTAGGAATGCTTTATGCTTTTTGAACTCCTTATTGTCTTGCTTTCCTTTATTTTTGAGTTGGAAGCAATTCTTTTTGAAGTGACCTGGTTGTCCACACTCGAAACAAGTTTCTTCGGTTGGCTTTACTTTGAATTTGTTCACGTTGAAGGTATTTTTCCTTTGATTCTTTCTTTTAAGTAGGCCCTTAAGTCTTCTTGACATCATGGCTATTTCATCATCCGATTTGTTCTCTAGCTCTTCTTCAATTCCTGCATTTAAAGCTAGTACCTTCTTTCGAGGAAATTCTTCCTCGTCATCGTATCTTTTCAATTGATGTTCATATTCTTCTAGTTCACCAAAGAGGGTCAATGTGTCCATAGAAGAGATATTGATGGAGTTTTGAAGAGTAGTAATTTTAGATGCAAACCTTTTGGGCATAGCCCGAAGTAGCTTATGATTGATTTCGCTTTGTGCAATTGACTTGTCAAGTAGATTCAAGGAATTTATAAGAACTAAGAATCGTGCTTGAGCCATTTTGATTGTTTCGTCTCTTTCTAGTTTGAACATTTCGTAGTCATGCATGAGCATACTTAGCTTGACTTCTCGTACTTTGGACGTTCCTTCGTGACTTACCACTAGAGTATCCCAAATCTCCTTTGATGTATTGCATGAAGAAACCTTATCTATTTCGGATTGCACCATGCCGCTGAGGAGAGTGTTCATTTCTTTTGAATCGTATGACACCATGTATGTTTCGGTTGAGTCCATCTCGAGTAGAGTTTTTGGAGTGCCATCATCTTTCCTAGGGATTACTGGTCCATTCTCTACCACCCACCATTCCCATGGGTCTCGCTTAAGATAAATCCTCATCCGAAATTTCCAGAAGTTATAGTTTTTAGTTCCAAAGAGTAGTGGAGGTCGGTTTGTTATTTAACCTTCGTGATGAGCGTTTCCAAGTTGTGCCATGTCATAATCTTTCCCTACAAGTCACCTTTAAGACCAAGATAAGTAGAGCCAAGCTTTGATACCAAATGAAATTTAAATAGGTACACTTAGAAGGGGGGTTGAATAAGTTTAGGCACAAACTATGTCCAATTTTTATTTCTTATCAAAAAATCCTTTGGATGTTTAATGCAGCAAGCTGGGTTACCAAATCAAGATACTATTAAGTTAACCAGTTTTGCTGATATGGATAGAATGCAGGTTGTTGGATAAATAACAGAATAGTCAAGCACAGAATGTAATCACACAAACACCAAAATTTTTATGTGGTTCAACTACTACCCTCTAGAATAGTAGCCTAATCCATGTCCAATACTAACTAGTATTGGAAACTCACTTTTATTAAACTCTTCCAATTACAATACAAGTTCTAGCAAATTTGAACACCTTTGTTCCTTGTGCACCTATGCACTCTTAAGCACCTATGCTTTCCTTCAACTTGACTGTAATAAATTATAACCCCAAACTGGATTACCCAATACAATATAGATTTAGATATGACAATTAAAATATACACTAGAGGTCTAATGATCAAGCAATATATCACTTACCAACTTAAGGCTCTAGTATGAAATGATGTGCAAGATAAATATTACCAGAGTATGTTCTATGCAATCTTCTTAACTGAAGCTCTTTTCTTAATGCAATCAATATTGATCAATAAGAAAGCAATTCTGCAGCTTGTATGCTTTGAAGATACTGTATATGTTTTTCTCGTTCACGAGATCAGGTTATTTATCGGCTTTACTTCAATGTATTACCGTTGCGTGTGAGATATGAACGTTAGAGACAATATACCTAAGTTACCTAATACATGGGCTGCCATCCGGATACTGTGTCAAAAATCAAGCTATCCTATATTATATATATATATGCCATGATACAGTATAGGCGTATACTAGTGATGACTGAGGGAATCTTGCTAGATGATAGTCCAGCATGTTTAGTCTATATCTTTTATGATTTCCTCATTTAATGGCCATGGAAACTTTTCTTTTACCGGTTATTATTACTGAGCAGATTTCTTTGACTACTCTAGAATGTTCCTTGACATTAGCTTTTATATTACACATGAGTTTAGCTGGTTGCCTTAATCGATTACTTGTTTCACGAAGCATGATTTATGAGGCATAAACTATGATATGCCATGTTTTGTGCTTACCATAAATATCTGTTTGTCGGTGTCCATATCTTACCATATATTTGGCCGGTGGAGACACCCAATTAGATTCCTTGAATCGTGGGACACTATAATGGTGCGTGTCACCTACTATCCTATACTAACCGTGATCTTAGATTGATGCATGACTTATAGTAATTGTATTGAATCAATCTTCTTGATCTACCGTACACGATTTGATTCCTTAACTTGTGTTGAGCAATATTGGCCATGCATATTATCAGCTAGTTAATTTCCATGTGATAACAAATATGAATACGAGTATGTATGGAATGCACATGTACTAGAGCCTTATTTTGGAAAGTAATAGATGCTAAGATCTTACATATATTCCTAGGACTCAATTTTACTTTTCTTTCTTCAAGGATGTCTTGGCTTTGTAATTTCCTCCTTAATGTTTATGAAATTTCATATCTTTCCCTGAAATGTAATATAGCATGATTAGAGGAATAATAAGGTCATCGTCAAAACATGGAGTGTGAAATAAATCAACATGTTTTAATTTAGACCCACCATAAATTTTAATCACATCCTCAGTGTCAATTAAGTACTTTAAGATGTTTTTCACTGTCTTACAGTGATCTTCTCCAGAATATGACCGATCAACATCAGGTCACGTATATTTCATTGTTTACGCGATTGTCACTCATGCGATCACTCTTTTCAGGAGTCTATGGGGCCTATTAAGAGAGATACACTGTGACGCCCCCAAAATAGGTATACATCACCCATCTTGAGTCGCCAAATACATGGTACACAATTTAAATATAAACTTCTTTGATACAGTACGACAAAATGTAGCTGAGAGTTTCAACACAGATAATATCTCGTAGAGAGTATCCAAACTCAAATAAAGTCCTTATTACAATTATTATCACATAATAGTGAGGACTACTATAGCCACCTATCTGGACCGTCACTCCATTTCCCGACTCATCCCAGCTATATTCTCATTTCCTGAAGAGAATAATGAAAGCAAAAGGGTGAGCTCAACTAGTCCAGTAAGAAATATTATGACTAAGATAAAGCAGAATAAATTATCATTAGCCTTCAACAGTGTTAAACTAATAAAATACAATAAACATCAAATTTAACTGCAGCGAAACAAGCAATCCATTAGAAGAGTCAAGTAGAGCATGATATCTACTATCTTCTATGATTTAAAAAGTTTATCATCAATTTTATCGCTGAGACTCAGCTAAATAAAAAAAATCCACATCACTAAATTATCCATGCACTACTGGCCAAGGATATTCATTATTATCACCAATGGTCATGATCATACCAACAACTGTCCATCAATGCACTACGGGCCAATGAGGACTTTTACCACATCATTTATAACATTTCAGGTCATGATTATACCGAATGATCCCTGGTCATACTTATACCAATCAACAGTCCATCTATGCACTACGACCAAAGATGACTTTCATCATAATATAAGAATGAGGATGATGACAATGATATAAGAATTCAATTAAATGAGAGCAAGGATAAATTTTAAAGATTTATAATTCAATTTATACAGAATTCAATAATGTCCAAATTGTCAACATGATACTGCTTTGTGGAGTAAAATTAAAGAATAATATTGTATCAAAAATAATTTGGACAGAAAAAAAATTATGTTTTGTCATGAATAGTACCCCTGTGAATAGTACTTCATGAATAGTATCCCGTGAATAGTACTCCGGCATGAAAAGATTAAACTTTTAACAAGAATGTTCAGAAAAATATCCTTGTAAAACGATACTAGATGAAACACAAATTTCAAGGATATTCTACTAATTTCAAGGAGTATAGAAGCAATACTTAACAACATGAGTATAGAATTCAGAATCTGAAACGAAATAATATTACTTACATACTACAGAGTATGGAAGAACATATTATTTCATACGAATATTGAACAAAAATAATATCCCTTATGAATACGAAAGAAATAATACCCCTTACCTTAGTATGAGATTGGATACTGAAATAGTATAGTAACAAAATACTCTTCTTCTTTCTCTCTGATTCTCTCTCTATAGAATTCCCTTGTGAGTCGTAGTGAATTGGTGAGAATGAAAGAAGAATTAAGCTTCAATTTATAGAAGATTTCTAGCATAGCCCTTGCAATGTGAAAAGGCAAGTGGCTTGAAGATTGGTGATGTGAAAAGAAAAGTGGTTCGATGCCTATAATGTGAAACGACAATTGGTTTGACGCCTGTAATGTGAAACGAAAATTGGTTCGACGCCTGTAATGTGAAACGACAATTGGTTCGACGTCTGTAATGTGAAAAGACAATTGGTTCGACCCATGTAATGTGAAATGACAATTGGTTCGACGCCTGTAATATGAAACGACAAGTGGTTTGACGTCTGGTAAAGGCAATTACTATTGACGAAAGTGACTCTAAGACGATGACATATGGGCCCCCATAAAATAAACCAAACTTACCACAGACGTCTGATAACATACTTCTTATTTATAACAAGCTAGGATTGAATAAATATTACCACAAATCATTTTATCTTCAAACAACACATATTTAATCTTCCAACAATTATTCATCATTAATATTATAACTCACAATATTTAACAACCGGATAATTCCCAGGAAAGAGGGGGCTTTCCGATAAGGATTTCTCCCTACTGGCATGCAATTAGGTGACCAAACCTCTCCTCGACAGAACTTTCTAGACATCGTCAATATTGCAAATAATAATATGAATAACTTTGTCGTCTCAATTATTGATTTAATAATATAAAATATTATGCAGATGATACTGTGATAATAATTGAATCAATAATATGACATACTATGCAGCAATTACTGTAGCAATAATTGAGTATAATTGAGTGGCTTCTTACGTAAGCTTCAATAATCAATACCGTGTGCTACTATGCAACCACGCGTATTACTGTACTTTTACCACCGAGTATTTCAAAAGTTAACGGTAAAACTTTCGCCGTTATTTTTATAAAAAGATATTTTTGTCGTTTTCTAACTCCAACAATAATTCTGTTGTGGGGTCCATCAATGATTGTGCCATCGTACGAATATTCTCTGACAAAAATAAGATTCCTTGACCAAATGAATATTTTATAACAACTTGCTTACTTTGCAAAATTTATAAATATTACCCACAACTATAACATTATATCAAATCAACACCATAATATTCAAAATGATAATTAGAGAAAAATAATCTTTATTTATGAAAGTTGGGGTCTTACAACCTCCCCTTCTTATGAAATTTCGTCCTCGAAATTAGTGTACATACCTGGTATGTCGAAGAGGTGAGGATACCTTGACTTCATTTCAGATTCTAACTCCCAGGTCATTTCCTCAACATCATAGTTTCTCTATAAAACTTTGACTTGAGGTATAACCTTGGAGCGTAGAATATGTTCCTTCTTATCCAAGATTTTAACAGGTACCTCTTCATTCATTAAATCTTCCGCTATCTTGTCTGGTTCTAACTCAATAATGTGGTTCGGGTCTTCCACATATTTGTGTAACATGGATATGTGAAAAACATTATGAACACAAGACATACTTGACGGTAAGGCGAGTTTATAAGCCACAGTTCCTACTCGATCAAGGATTTTAAATGGGCTAATGAATCGAGGATTGAGTTTTTCTTTCTTTCCAAATCTTGTAACTCCTTTCCATGGAACAACATATAACAACACATCTTCTCCAACATTGAATTCTACGTCCTTTCGATGAAGATCAACATAACTCTTTTGTTGATCATGTCAGGTCTTTATACGTTTCCAGATTATTTGAATCTTTTCTGTAGTCATACATACCAATTCTGGTCCCAACAACGTTGCTTCACCCACCTCATCCCAGCATACTGGAGAACGACACTTTCTTCCATACAAGGCCTCGAACGAAGCCATGCCAATACTTGCTTGATAACTATTGTTGTAGGAGAATTCCACCAATGGCAAGAACTTGTCCCAACTTCCTTTGAAGTCAAGGACACGGAGTCTTAATAGATCTTCTAGAGTTTGAATAGTCCTCTCCGACTTCCCTTCCGTTTGAGGTTGATATGCCGAACTAAATCATAAATCTGTGCCCATAGCTTTTTTCAAACTGACCCAAAACCGTGAAGTGAATCTTGGGTCTCGATCAAAAACTGTGGATACTAGCATACCATGCAGTCTTATAATCTCATTTATGTATATATGAGCAAGACGTTCAAGTGTATAAGTTTCTCGTATAGGTAAGAAATGAGCAGACTTCGTCAATCTATCAACAATGACCCAAATTGCATCTATGCCTTGAGAAACCTTGGGAAGACCGGTAACAAAATCCATGGTAATGTGCTCCCACTTCCATTCTGGAATTTCAAGTGGTTGCAATGGACCTTTCGGCACTCGATGCTCTACATTGACACGTTAGACACCTTGAGATAAACTCTGCTATCTATCTCTTCATATTGCTCCACCAAAATGTATGTCGAATATCATGATACATTTTGGTACTCCCAGGATGGATTGCAAACGGTGTGTTGTGTGCCTCCATCATGATTTTATACTTTAAATGAGGGTCATTAGGAACACAAAGTCTGGAGTTGACTCGAAGTATTCCTTCTTCATCAATTCTTGCTTCTGGAATAGCACCTTCTTGCACTTTATTCTTCATACGCATCAACTACAGGTCCGTAGCTTGAGCAACTTAAACTTTATTGATTAAAGTCGGTTCTACTCATATATTTGCCATCATCACGTAGGTCCCTGGAGTTTTTATCTCTATCTACATCCTTTGCAAGTCATACAAAATGGGCCTTTGCGTTGACAATATCGCACTCGTACCCGCATATGATCTTCTACTCAATGCGTCATCTACCATGTTCGCTTTTCCAAGATGGTATTGAATAGTATGATCATAATCTTTCAATAGTTCAAGCCAACATTGTTGCCGCATTTGAGTTCCTTTTGAGTGAAGAAATATTTGAGGCTTTTATGATCCGTAAAGATCTCCACCTTCTCCCCATACAGGTAATGCCTCCAGATTTTAAGTGCGAAAACGACAGCTACAAACTCTAGATCATGAGTAGGATAATTCCTCTCATATTCTTTGAGTTGTCGCGAGGCATAGGCAATGACTTTCCCATGTTGTATAAGAACACATCCTAAACCTCTGCCTGAAGCATCACTATAGATGATATATCCCTCCGTACCAGATGGTATAGTCAGAACAGGTGTTGAAATGAGTCTCCTCTTGAGTTTTGAAAACTCTTCTCACATTCCTCGCTCTAACCGAATTTTGTATCTTTTTGAGATAGCTGAGTTAATGGAGTAGCGATTCAAGAAAATCCTTCCATGAATCTCCGATAATAACCAGCTAAGCCGAGAAAGCTACGTATTTCGGTCACTGACTTATGTTTCTCCCAACTTTAAATTGCTTCAATCTTTGCCGTGTCAATAGATATTCCATGATTTGATATCATGTGCCCAAGGAATGCTACTTCCTCATGCCAGAACTCGCATTTCTTCAACTTGGAATATAACTTGTTTTCACGAAGCTTTTGGAGTTTTAGCCTCAAGTGTTGCTCATGATCTTCACGGCTTTTGGAGTATATGAGGATGTCATCAATAAAGACAACAACAAAATGATCCAAATATTCCTTGAATACTCGGTTCATCATATCTATGAAGGCCGCAGGAGCATTAGTCAATCAAAAAGACATGACTAGGAATTTGTAATGCCCGTACCGAGTTCTGAAAGTAGTCTTTGGAATGTCATCAGTTTTAACTTTTAACTGATGATATCTAGAACGAAGATCGATCTTTGAAAAGAATTTAGCACCTTGCAACTGGTCAAACAGTTCATCAATTCGAGGTAACGGGTACCTATTTTTGACGGTGACATGATTCAACTCCCGATAGTCAATACAAAGTCGCATACTTCCATCTTTCTTCTTTACGAACAAGACAGGAGCACCCCAAGGAGACGTACTAGGACGAATGAAACCGATGTCTAACAATTCCTGTTTTGCTCCAGCTTGATAAACTCCACCTCCTTCATGTGATGAATACTTTCGGGAAAGTACTTGTCGTTGAACTATTCTGGGAACTTCTCCCAAGATATTTTCAGTGCGGTAGGTTTGGTACGTTTTATGGGTTCCCATCAGTAATCTGCCTCTCCTCGCAACATGAAGGTGGCAAAGGGAACCTTTTTCTCCTCGGAGCATCCCAAGACATCAAATATCTTACTGATCTATTTTATCATCGCCTCTGCCGTAAGTGGTTTTGGCTCTCCCAAAAACTCCGGTGGTCCCAGTTCCTTGAACTGCTTAGCGCTGACCATCCGTGAGTTCCAAGTGTTTCCACCTGCATTTTGGATAGGAGTCTCTATCGCCTGATGTTGCATGAATTGCAGAAAGCCTCTGAACATTCTGTCGTTCATCATTTGGTCGGTGTTGTTGTTTACCTGAGAATTATTGCCTTCCTGATGCACATTATCCTGGGTATTGATTTGTGGTGACTCAACGGTCTCCTATGCTCCATTGCTAATCTCAACATTCCCGGATGTCATTTTCAAACACTGCCACAAAACAATGGTTAATTGACATGCCACATATTATCCCTATATTCTAACCGACCAATTAAATAACAATTAAACTTAGGTAGGTCATACTAGCGAAGGAATTACCCGTCTCTCCCCTCCTAGTTCTAGTCTCACATCTCAGCCAGGGATCATATCCCTAAGCTTTGATACCAACTGTGACGCCCCCAAAATAAATATACATCACCCATCTTGAGTCGCCAAATATATGGTACATAATTTAAATATAAACTTCTTTGATATAGTACGAAAAACGTAGCTGAGAGTTTCAACATAGATAATATCTCGTAGAGAGTATCCAAACTCAAATAAAGTCCTTATTACAACTATTATCACATTATGTCACATAATAGTGAGGACTACTATAGCCACCTATCTGGACCGTCACTCCATTTCCTGAAAAGAACAATGAAAGCAAAAAGGTGACCTCAACTAGCCCAGTAAGAAATATTATGACTAAGATAATGCAGAATAAATTATCATTAGCCTTCAACAGTGTTAAACTGATAAAATACAATAAACATCAAGTTTAACTGCAACGGAACAAGCAATCCATTAGAAGCATCAAGTAGAGCATTTTATCTACTATCTTCTATGATTTAAAAAGTTTATCATCAATTTTATCGCTGGAACTCAGCTAAATAAAAAAAATCCACATCACTGAATTATCCATGCACTACGGGCCAAGGATATTCATTATTATCACCAATGGTCATGATCATACCAACAACTGTCCATCAATGCACTACGGGCCAATGAGGACTTTTACCACATCATTTGTAACATTTTGTGTCATGATTATTCTGAATTATCCCTAGTCATAATCATACCAATCAACAGTCCATCTATGCACTACGGCCAAAGATGACTTTCATCATAATATAAACATAAGGATGATGACAATGATATAAGAATTCAATTAAATGAGAGCAACGATAAATTTTAAAGATTTATAATTCAATTTATCCAGAATTCATTAATGTCCAAATTGTCAACATGATACTGCTTTGTGGAGTAAAATTCAAGAATAATATTGTATCAAAAATAATTTCGACAGAAAAGAAATTAAGTTTTTCATGAATAGTACCCCGTGAATAGTATTTTGTGAATAGTACCCCGTGAATAGTACTCTAGCATGAAAAGATTAAACTTTTAACAAGAATGTTCAGAAAAATATCCTTGTAAAATAATACTAGATGAAGCGCAAATTTCAAGGATATTCTACTAATTTCAAGGAGTATAGAAGCAATACTTAACAACATGAGTGTAGAATTCAGAATCTGAAATAAAATAATATTACTTACATACTACAGAGTATGGAAGAACATATTATTTCATACGAATATTGAACAAAAATAATATTCCTTATGAATAAGAAAGAAATAATACCCCTTACCTTAGTAGGAGATTGGATACTGAAATAGTATAGTAACAGAATACTCTTCTTCTTTCTCTCTGATTCTCTCTCTATAGAATTCTCTTGTGAGTCGTAGTGAATTGGTGAGAATTAAAGAAGAATTGAGCTTTTATTTATAGAAGATTTCTAGCTTAGCCCTTGCAATGTGAAAAGGCAAGTGGCTTGACGACTGGTGATGTAAAAAGAAAAGTGGTTTGACGCTTGTAGTGTGAGACCCTGAATTTTATGAATAAAGATTTAATTTTCTTGAAATATCATTTTTGAATATTAAGGAGTAAATTTTATATAATTTTATAGTTGTAGGTAATATTTATAAATTTTACAAAATAAGCAAGTGGTTATAAAATATTCATGTTGTCGGAGAATATTCGTTTGGTCATGGAATATTCTTTCTATCGGGGAATATTCGTAAGACGGCGCAACCATTTATGGGCCCCATAACGGAAAACGATCGGATGAAGAAAATGATAAATTTGAGTTTTTATAATAACGGCGTAATTGTTACCGTTAACACTGTTGGAATACCCGGTGGTTAAAACACAGTAGTACGTGGTGTTACACAGTAGCACACGGTATTGCACCAATTATTGATTCTTACATAAGAAGGCACTACTCAAAAATTGTTACAGTAATTACTGTTCAATATTTTATTTTATTGATTCAATAATTGCTACGTTGATATTTTATATTATTGTTGTTTCAATAATTGCCACTGCACAGTATTTCCCATTATCAGATCAATAATTCATATTATTTGAATAATATTATTAGATAGCATTGTTGGCAATGTCTATACAGTTCTGTCTAAGGAGAGGTTTAGTCACCAAATTGCGCGGCAGTAAAGAGAAATCCTTATTGGAAAGCCCCCTCTTTCTTGGGAACATCCTTGTTGTCAGTATTGTGATTCTGTAATATTATTTGTGAATAATTAATTATTGATTTATATGATAAGGAAAATATTTATTTTATGTGGATATAAATGGAGGAATTTTTAGAAAAGTGACAATTGTTGAAAATTGATATTTTATCTTTTCTGATAAAATAATTTATTATATTATAATAATATAATAATGGTGATATTTTTACAATGAATGTGTGATATATGAGTAAATGAGGAGGAAGAGTATTTTTGTTACAAAAAATATTTAACATATATTTTGTCTGTTGGTGGACCCTATTTTTTTTACTGAAATTTGATTATAGCCTGCAAAATCGTCCGTATGTGGATTTCGGTCAAATTCTGTTTGGAATTTGGAAAAACTTACACTTACAAAGTTGTAGAGAATTGAATTTCATATGGAAAGACATAAGATTCAAATTTTTCTGATAAAAGGGCAATTTATTATGAATTATTGAAGTTCCGAAATAATTGATTTTAGAAGTTTTAATTTATTTTTTAATAAAAACATTTTTTGCAATTGGGGTGGGCCCCTCAAGTGTTGTAAAAATACTGAAATCAGTTTGTCTAAGGTGGGCGTAAATTTTTTTAATTATATTAATATTTTATTAAATTTTCTTCTTTGGTGTTCTAAGCATTGTACTATAAATAGGATGCTTAGGTTAGAATTGAAAATCACACCAGAAACTGAAATCTTCTCTCTCTATATTATCGAGCGTATTCTTGTGAGTATTTTGATACTTTGAGTGTTGTTATACGGTGCAAGTTCCTTTCAGCGTTATATCCGATATTCAGCCAGAAGTACTATTCTTTTGAGGTAAGGGGTATTATTTATTTCATATTCTAAAGAAATATTATTTTTCGTATTCGTATGAATATTATTTTTGTTCAATATTCATAAAAAGTATTATCTTCATTCAATATTCGTAGGAACATTATCTTCGTTAAATATTCGTTGGAATATTATTTTCGTTCAACAGTTGTAAGAGAAGTTATTTTTGTTCAATATTCGCTTGAAATAATATTTTCTTTCATACTCTGTAGTATGTAAGTAATATTATTTCGTTTTAGATTTCGAATTCTATACTCGTTTTTTTAAAGTTTTTGGCTTCTATACTCCATGAAATTAGTAGAATATCATTGATATTTGCGCTTCATCCAGTATCTTTTCATGAAAATATTATTCTGAGCATTCTTGATAAGTTTTAACTTTATCATGCCGGGGTACTATTCACGGGGTTAGTATTCCCAAAGTTACTATTCACAGGTACTATTCACTCAGTTACTATTCACTCGGGGTACTATTCATGACAAAAATTAATTTCTTTTCGGTCCAAATTATTTTTGATATAATATTATTCTTGAATTTTACTCCACAAAGCAGTATCATAGGACATAATCATTTTCGATATTCCAAATATCTTTGAACGCTTAGGACATAATATAAAATAATTGAGGGGTTTGTTATTAATTTGTCTCATCTTGTTTAGCGCGCATGGATATATATATATATAATACGCGTTATATTAATTAACATGCGAAACATGTTTGCATAATATTTAATTTATAGTATAAGCATGCACATATAGAATACTATATTCTACCTGGATTGATTATGGACTTTTATTCTAGTTTGGTTCACTAGAGCCACCAAGTGAACCAAAAGGTCAAACCCTAAGGGTGCAAAAATTAATTTAAATATAACTATTACATTTAAACCCGGGATCCATTACAAACGGGTCATCACGCGCTCCTTGCTCCTTGATCTCTAATTCTTCAAAATTAATTCTAACTATTCCTATTACAAAACTATTTAAAATAAATAGAAACCTTGATCAGCAGTCAAGGGGAATTACATAGGAGGGGGATAAAATTTACAATAAGAAAAATTAGAGAAGACGAGGTACGCAGACCCCATTTAATAAAACACATACATTCATTCATCCAACTAAAAAAAATCCAATCACATTTGTCAATAGTCCATAATCAATCACATTTATTATCACACACATCACCGTATGCATCAATAAATAACATTCATCTCATGAATAATAAGTATTCAATATATATATATATATATATATATATATATATATATATATATATATTGATATCATTTAATGAGCAAATTTAGTTAGCATAAAATCTAATTTTGAATCAAAATAAACTCCTTTATTTTGATCCAAATTTAAATTAAAATATACCTCTTTTATTTTAATTTATCCAATTTTGAATAAAATAAACTATTTTATTTAATCAAATACTTTAATCAAAATAAACTCATTTATTTTAATTAATCATGGAATCCAATTCAAGTAAAAAAAAATTCTTTATTTAAGGAAACACGGATTCTCTTTCCTATTCACAAATAAACTCCTTTATTTTGAATAATATAAAATCTTATTTCATATCTAAATAAACTCATTTATTAAAGGAAATTAAGATTCTCTTTCCTATTCACAAATAAACTCTTTTATTTTGAATAATATGAAATCTTATTTCATATCTAAATAAACTCCTTTATTTAAGGAAACATGGAATCCAATTTCAACTCCAATTAGTTATCATATAATCCAATTCCAACTCTAATTAGCATGAAATCCAATTTTAAATTAAAATAAACTTTTATTTTAAAATTAAAATAAACTTTATTTTAAAAAAAATAATTAATATATATATATATATATATAACTATATATATATATAATATAAACCGAATATATATTTATAGTTAACAGATTATCGTTATATATATATATATATATATATAGGCAAAGGTGCAAAAAAACCCCTGATGTTTACACGGATGTCCCACTTCCACCCTAAACTAATTTTTTTTCCAAAAGTACCCTTAACGTTATATTTTTGGTAAACACACGCTTTGGCGTTAATGTTTTTTAAAAAACGGAACTTTTAAAAGCAATTTTTTAAAAAAAATAGAATTTTTTAAAAGCGACTTTTTAAAAAAAATGTAATTTTAAAAATGATTTTTTAAAAAATAGACTTTTTAAAAGCGATTTTTTAAAAGCAACTTCTTTTTAAAAAAACAATTTTTAAAAACAATTTTTTAAAAAACATAGAATTTTTAAAAAAGCGAAACTTTTTAAAAGCAATTTTTAAAAAAATAGATTTTTTAAAATGACTTTTTTAAAAAAAAAAATTTTTAAAAGCAAAATTTAAAAAAAACAAAACTTTTTTAAAAGCGCTTTTTTAAAAAAAAATAGAATTTTTAAAAAACTTTTTTTTAAAAAAACAATTTTTTAAAAATGAAATTTTTAAAAACAAATTTTTTAAAAACAAAATTTTTAAAAAAAGCAGAACTTTTTAAAGCGCTTTTTTAAAAAAAATAGAATTTTTAAAAGCGATTTTTAAAAAAAATAATAATTTTTAAAATAGCTTCTTTTTAAAAAAACAATTTATTAAAAACAATTTTTTTAAAAAATAGAATTTTTAAAAAAAGCGAAACTTTTTAAAAGCAATTTTTTTAAAAAATAGATTTTTTTAAAAAGCGACTTTTATAAAAAAAATAGAATTTTTAAAATGTAATTTTTAAAAATAGATTTTCTTTTAAAAATGAATTTTTAAAAATAGAATTTTTTTTTAAACAAACTTTTTAAAAAACGGAACTTTTTAAAAGAAGATTTTTTAAAAAAAGCAATTTTAAAAAAACATATTTTTTTAAGAAAAGAACTTTTTAAAAGCAGTTTTTTATAAAAAAAGCAATTTTAGTATAATAGAATTTTTAAAAAAGCAGACTTTTTTAAAAAAATAGAATTTTTAAAAAAAAACAGAATGTTAGTATTTTAGTATTTTTAAATTTATTTTTTTAGTATTTTTTATATTTTTTAATTAGTATTTGATGTAAATATGTTATGTTTTGAATTTTAGTATTTTGATTAAATGATGTAAATATGTTATGCTTTTTTTTATTTTGAATTTTAGTATTTTTTTGTTTTGATTAAATGATATATATTGTTTTATTTAAAATTTTATTATATTTAAGCATGCCACGTCATCAAATTTTAACGCTTGGTTTATCTTTTCTTAACGATTGTGTGAAAGCGACCCAAAAATGTTAATGTTAAGGGTACTTTTGGAAAAAAAATTTAGTTTAGGGTGGAAGTGGGATATCCGTGTAAACATTAGGGGTTTTTTTGCACCTTTGCCCTATATATATATGATACCAAGTAAACAAAGGAATCTTGGAAGAATCTATTGTTAGGTTTGTAATATTCATGAACGCAATCAAATTGCAAAATAATGCGGAAACGTGGAAAAATCAGAGTTTTAAAATTATTTACAAACCATAAACCCAGATCACCCTTTATACATAATTATTAATTAAACGAAAAGATAAAGAATAAATCATACCCTTGAAGATCGAGCTTCCTCAGGTACAAGTTCACCTCCAAATCCTTTCGCGTTCAATCTTGAATCCACCGGGTTTGGTTCCTTCCTTTGATCAACGTTAGCCACCCAAATGTTTGGTCTCTAGAGGTGATCCACCAAGGAAGAAGAAAATTCAAGAAGAAGGGGTATTGGCTCAAACCCTAGTTTTTCCTATCTCTATAGAAAAAGGGCGTACTCTCCAACAAATTAGAATTATGTCGTATGTTGAAAAAGTCAACAACAACTTCACCCATAATAAGACTCCTCTTATTTATAGATGTGGGCAACCCACTTTAACAATTAAGGAATTGGGTTTTATTTAATTAAAAAAAAAAAATTCTTTTAATTAATTAAGCTCCCTAATCTTATTAGGGATACTTAATTAAACTCCTTTAACTAATTTTCCTTCCTAATCCAATTAGGAATAAATGAGAGTGCTTATATTAAATTAATTCCTAAACTCTTTTAGAAATTAAAATAATAATAATTGTAATAATATTAATAAGACTCTCTTATTAATTTATATTTAATATTTCTAAAATATTAAATAATAAATATTAAGTTATTTAATTTATTCTATCACCATAGATTAAATTAAATATACATAACATATTATTACAATTATGCCATTAACTTCTTAAATAATTATTCTTCCTTTTATGGTGTGACCCTTTAGGTTCTCCATATTAAACCTAGTTGTGAATAAATCAATTAGAACAATTCTAATCTTATTTAAATAAATAAATTAAACAATTAATTTATTTAAATAAATAATATTTATTCTACAATAGGGATAAGCCTCCCTAGCGATCAACGACTTTCCGGATAATATAGATTTCAACATTAATCATAAAAGAACCTTTGAGTAAATAGTTACTGCAAATGCAATTCAATCCTTCCACCATACAATGTCCCAATTAAATATAAGACATGGAATTCTTTGTCAAGTCTTATTTTATTTAGTTATATGTATTTTATCCTTAAATGCACAACTCTAAATAATTCAAATTAGAAACTCCTTTCTAATTTCATTACTCTTTGCCCAAGGACTCTTTGGGTTGTCATTTATCGAATCACATAGACATTTCTCTTCTTTTATTAGAAGTGGTAGATTCTTTATTGATCATACATTATCTCCATGTATAACTTATTATACCCAAGCATACCCTTTGATATACCCTAAGGGTCTTAAGGAATAAGTCAAAGTATAACTCATCATACATAAGATACTATGATGATCTCAAGTCCAAGGATTACTTGTCTACTATCACTACAGAAATTCCTATTGACAGAATAAATAAAACTCCATTAGGTATTCCTTAGCGAGCCAATGCGTTCGATGAACTTATTCTCTAATAAGCACCTACATACTTGCTTTAGTGTCTCCACACAAATGATCATGAGATCAATCATCCTCATCCAATGAGCAAGCAACGTATGTACCAATCTATCCTGATTCACTAATCCCCAATTTAGTAATCCAACGATTGGGAACTATTTTAGTTTTAAGCTTTCTAAGAATTTAGATCTCATTAGAATGATCATCATCATTATTCTAAAAGCATTGCTTAAAACTATGGGTTTATCACATATTATAAAATAGCATCATGTAGATAATTAAAAAGCCTTTAATAAATTAATACTTTTTATTAATAAATGAATAAGATTGTTACAAAGTATATGCTTTATCATCAAACATGATTGGCTTGTGTGCATATTACTTTCATCTATTATTCACTTGCAGGTGGTTACATATGTAATTTGATTATGAGGATGTAAAAGCTAGCCAGTAGTCACGTGAATCATGGTATAATTATAACTATTATAATTAATATATATATATACGCGAATTCCGAAGTAACAAGCTTACAATATCACGGATTTCGCGATTTTACTTTTTTTTTCCTTATTTTGTTAAATTTTATATAACAAAATTATGCCCAATTAAATTCTTCTAAACACATCAATATACATATCAAATCAAAATAATTAATAATTCGCATAAAGGTTTGGCTCTGATACCACTGTTAGGTTTGTAATATTTATTAACGCAATCAAATTGCACAAAATAAGCACAAACGTGGAAAAATAGAGTTTTAAAAATTTTACAAACCATATACTCGGATCATCCTTTATGCATAATTATTAATTAAACGAAAAGATAAAGAATAAGAATCATACCCTTGAAGATCCGAGCTTCCTCAAGTACAAGTTCACCTCCAAATTCTTTTCGCGTTCAACTTGAATCCACCGGGTTTGGTTCCTTCTTTTGATCAACGTTAGCCACCCAAGTGTTTGGCCTCTAGAGGTGATCCACCAAGGAAGAATAAAGAATCAAGAAGATGTGTGTTTGGCAAAACCCTTGTTTTTCTATCTCTCATAGAAAATGAGCGTACTCTCCAACAATTGGAATCACGTATATTGTGAAAAAGTCAATAACCATCCCACACATAATAAGACTCATCTTATTTATAGATGTGGGTAACACTCCTTAACAATTAAGGAATTGGGTTTTATTTTAATTAATTAAAATTCTTTAATTAATTATGCTCCCAATCTTATTAGAAATAATTAATTAAAATCTTTTAATTAATTAGCCTCCTAATCTTATTAGGAATAAATGAGAGTACTAATATTAAATTTGTCAACGTTCATTTGTCACACGCCCGATTCGTCTCTCTTGTGTGTGCTTAGTATGCTTATATAACTTATCTAATACATCATTTATTAATGTTAAGCATCATTATATTTACTAATATTCATGTTTTATAAATTAGAACAACATCTTTTATCATCAGGAGTACTACATTTGCATATGTACATTCCCGATGCCCTTCGATTGCCTCCTAATACATATAAGTCCCACAAATGACCATTTTTACTGTTGTTCCCGACCTCAAATTGAAACGCTTAAAGAACGAAAGTTGTAGGTCTATTCGTCCTCGTTCCGAATAATCTTAAATCACCTCAATTGGAGTTTGTATGAAATAGTTATGGCCGTTTTACTACAGAAGGTCAAAACTGTCTGACCCAGACTACTATTCTGGCACCGCGGCGCGAGAACTAAGTCAGACAGTGGCGCTGCAGTGCAAAATTGGTGTTGTGGTGCTGATATCGGTGATGCGGCGCGAAGTTCTGGGCTGCGGCTCTAATTGAGCACAACTTAAACAATAATTTGAGAGAAGTTAAATGCTTGAAACACTATTTTAAAACAAAATTCCATTGTTGACGTTACTTTACAAGGTTTAACACTGTAAACCACAATTATCCAACGAATCATTCCTTTGAACTACGTTCTCATTAAGTCCTTACCCAATTAACATACATAAGGTTCAATTTCACAATTAGCATACAATCACATCCTAATTTTTTTATCCTACAAACATGTTCATGTACATGTAATCATTGTAAAACCAATTTCTTTCTTGCATACGTAATTTAGCATATAATCACATATATATACGTACATATATGTTAGTCATAACAATTACCATTACAAATACGCATAATTTCATAATCAATTGTAAAAACATGGTTTATAGAAAATTTTGTAAAAACTTTATATTACAATCAAGAACACAAATAACGTAAAACGTATATAGTGTTATGATTATGGAAAATACCTCTTCTTGCTTTGAAAATCCTTTCACTGAGAATCGCTTGAACACTCAGAACGTGCTTTGAAATCCCAGCCTTTTCTCTCTCAAACTCTCTCAAATTCTTTTCTCTGTATTCTTTGTTCTCTTTTCTCTTAAAGCTAATATCAGACCCAAAACTCTTATACGTGAAATAAAACAAAGGCAACGCACGCATTTTTAAAACGTCTAAAACCGACGTCTTACTAATGACCTTATTAAATCAGCGGTTACCAAAAATTATTATATATTATTTATATTTTGTTTATTTAATTTATATTATTAAAATTCAAAATTTAAAAACCAAAAGCCATAAGCCTCTATTTGGCAAAACTCTTTAAAAAATAAAGACTTAATATATTTATGTCTTGTTTGGCAAAACTAAATTAAACTCCTTTAATTTATTTTAATAACTCCTTTATAATATAGTTATTTATCAAACTTTATTTAATTAAGTTTGCATACTTAATTTAATTAATTCTAATAACAATTTATTGAATAATATAATAATTCATTTAATCATTATAAATTCTCAAACTTAATAATTAAATTAAATTAGAATATTTCCTCATAATAATAAATTTCCTTCCCACATTAATTATTTATTTTATAAATAAATAATCAAATTAAACAAATATTTATTTAGCAATAAACACACCAATTAAATATTTCCTCCTAATAATAAATTTCCTTCACACATTAATTATTTATACAATTCAATAAATACTTATAATTACAATTAAAATTCTGGATTGTTACATTAATCACATCGTAATAAGAATTTCAATTATTAAATTCTTATTTTAACAACTTATAAAAATTCGGGTTGTCACAACCATAACATTATATCAAATCCACACCTTATTATTCAAAAAGATATTTGGAGAAAATTAAATCTTTATTCATAAAAGTTGGAGTCTTACAACCCCCCCTTCTTATAAAATTTTGTCCTCAAAATTAGTGTACGTACCTGATATGTCGAAGAGGTGAGGATGCCTTGATTTCATTTTAGATTCTAACTCTCAGGTCATTTCCTCAACATCGTGGTTTCTCCACAAAACTTTGACTTGAGGTATAACCTTGGAGCGTAGAATATATTTCTTCTTATCCAAGATTTTAACAGGTACCTCTTCATATGTTAAATCTTCCGCTATCTCGTCTGGTTCTAATTCAATAATGTGATTCGGGTCTTCAACATATTTACGTAACATAGATATGTGAAAAACGTTATGAACACGAGACATACTTGGCGGTAAGGCGAGTCTGTAGGCCACAGTGCCTACTCGATCGAGGATTTCAAATGGGCCAACGAATCGAGGATTGAGCTTTCCCCTCTTTCCAAATCTTGTAACTCCTTTCCATGGAGCAACGCGTAACAACACATGCTCTCCCACATTGAATTCCACGTCCCTTCGATGAAGATCAACATAACTCTTTTGTCGATCTTGTGAGGTTTTTATACGTTGTCAGATCCTTTGAATCTTTTCCTTAGTCATGCGTACCAATTTCGGTCCTAAAAACGTTGCTTCACCCACCTCGTCCCAACATACTGGAGAATGACACTTGCGTCCATACAACGCTTCGAATGGAGCCATGCCTATACTTGTTTGATAACTGTTGTTGCAGGAGAATTCCACTAATGGTAAGAACTTGTCCTACCTTCCTTTGAAGTCAAGGACATAGATTCTTAATAGATACTCAAGAGTTTGAATAGTCCTCTCTGACTGCCCCTCCGTCTGAGGATGATATGCCGAACTGAATCATAAATCCGTGCCCATATCTTTCTACAAATTGACCCAAAACTGTAAAGTGAATCTTGGGTCTCAATCAGAAACTATGGATACTGGCATACCATGCAGTCTTACAATCTCATTTATGTATATACGAGCAAGAAGTTCAAGGGAATAAGTTTCTCGTATAGGTAAGAACTGAGCAGACTTGTTTAATCTATCGACAATGACCCAAATTGCATCTATGCCTTGAGAAACCTTGGGAAGACCAGTAACGAAATCTATGCTAATGTGCTCCCACTTCCATTCTGGAATTTCAAGTGGTTGCAATAGACCTTTTGGCACTTGATGCTCTGCCTTGACACGTTGACAAGTTAAACACCTTGAGATAAAACTCCGCTATCTCTCCCTTAATATTGCTCCACCAAAATGTATGTCGAAGATCACAATACATTTTGGTACTCCCAGGATGGATTGCAAATGGTGTGTTGTGCGCCTCCATCATGATTTTATGCTTCAAATCAGAGTGGTTAGGAACACAAAGTTTGGAGTTGACTCGAAGTATTCCTTCTTCATCGATTCTTGTTTTCGGAATATCACATTCTTGCACTTTCTTCTTCATACGCATCAGCTCCTGGTCTGTAGCTTGAGCAGCTTTAACTTTTTCGATTAAAGTCAGTTCTACTCGTATATTTGACATCATCATGTGGGTCCTTAGAGTCTTTAACTCTATCTCCATCCTTTGCGTTGACAATATCGCGCTCGTACCCGCATATGATCTTCTACTCAATGCGTCAGCTACTACGTTTGCTTTTCCAGGATGGTATTGAATAGTATGATTGTAATCTTTCAAAAGCATGAGCAAACGTCGTTGCCGCATGTTGAGTTCATTTTGGGTGAAGAAATATTTGAGGCTTTTATGATCCGTATAAATCTCCACTTTTTCCCCTAACACGTAATGCCTCCAGATTTTAAGCACAAAAACGACTGCTGCCAACTCTAGATTATGAGTAGGATAAATCCTCTCATATTCTTTGAGTTGTCGTAAGGCAAAGGCTATGACTTTCCCATGTTGCATGAGAACACAATCCTAAACCTTTGCCTGAAGCATCGCTGTATATGACAAATCCCTCCGAACCAGATGGAATTGTCAAAACATGTGCTGAAATGAGTCACCTCTTGAGTTATTGGAAACTATAACAACCGTGAAAAATCAGATATTATGTAAAATAATTTTATTTGAATAAATAGTGAATAAAATTATAATATATGTTATTTATAATGAGTAAGCGTGATGAAGGTTGTTCTATAACCTAAAAGTGGAAAAATATTGTTGTATTCTGGCTAAGTGCTAGAATTAAGGTGTTTGAATTTCCAAGACGAAAATAAATACTTTTTGAGAAATTCTTTAAAAAACACTATTCATCCATTTCTGCTCGGGAATTAGTTTTGAACTTTTGGGAAATATGTAATGATAGAATTATAAGGAAGGATGGATTATTTAGTAATAATTCAATTATGACAAACGCAGTTTTTCGCTCGCGTACTAAGTTCGAGAATATTAAGGAAAGTGAAAACTTGAATAAATGTTGATCGTATAATAAGAATGTTATTATATGAGGTAATGAATACGAGTATAATACAAGGTATTATACAAGTATATACGAAAGATAACATAACGTATATGATAAATGTTATACGAAATAGTATACGAGAAGAATACGAGGATTAAACGTTAAAAGCTTACACCATTTTAATGGACTAGTAGAATATGGTTAGGAATTTGGCAAGCCAAAATGAAGTTATGTTAAGGCCCAAAGATAAGTAATGCAAGCCCAATGTTAGGCCCAAAGTTAATTACACCTAAGCTCGAACCAAGATCCGAACCCGTGGATCAAATCGATGGGTCACCGGGTGAGAAAAACCCATGGGGAAACCCATATGGTCCCCCCCATTGTAAGACCCCAACTTTTATAAATAAAGATTAATTTTTCTCAAATTATATTTTTGAATATTATGGTGTGGTTTTGATATAATGTTATAGTTGTGGGTATTATTTATAAATTTTACAAAGTAAGCAAGTGATTATATAATATTCGATTGGTCGGGGAATATTTGTTTTAACAGGGAATATTCGTACGACGACACAATTATTGGTGGACCCCATAACGGAAGTATTGTCGTAGTTAGAAAATGACAGAATTATATTTTTATAAAAATAAAGGCGAAAGTTTTACCGTTAAACTGTTGAACTACCCGGTGGTAAAAGTACAGTAATACGCGTGGTTGCATAGTAGCACACGATATTGATTGTTGATGCTTACGTGAGAAGTCACTCAGTTATACTCAATTATTGCTACAGTAATTGCTTTGCATAATATCACTCATATTATTGATTCAATTATTGTCATAGTATCATCTGCATAATATTTTATATTATTAAATAAATAATTGAGGCGCAAAAGTTATTCATATTATTATTTGCAATATTGACGATGTCCGGAAAGTTCTGTCAAGGAGAGGTTTGGTCACCTAATTGCGCGCCAATAGGGAGAAATCCTTATCGTAAAGCCCCCTCTTTCCTAGGAATGATCTGGTTGTTAAATATTGTGAGTTATAATATTAATGATGAATAAGTTTGTGTTGATTAAAGATGAAATTGATATTTCCATTATGTTGAAATTATTAGTGTTAGTTGAAATCGACAATTATTTCGATAATAATGGATGTCTGGAGGTTATATTGACCAATCGGGTAATTAATCGGATAAATGAGCAATTAATTGCTATTAATTCACATGCATCTACTATTAGGGGAGATGGTGTAAGATTGATAATACTTGCATGACTAAATTAAAAATGGAGGTAAAGATGAAGGTACTATACTGTAATTATTTTATCACATGATTGTACTATTGATTCACATGATTGTACTATTGATTCACAAGATGTACTATTAGGGGAGGTGGTGCAAGTTTGATAATACTTGTAGGACTAAATTAAAAATGAAGAAAAACATAAAGGTATTATAGTGTAATATTTCGAGCCCCAAAACGTGCAATTATCGAAACTATATTTTCCTATAAATAGAAGCTCATTCTTCTTTTATTCTCACCAATTCAATAAGACTCACAAGAGCATTTATAGAGAGAGAAGCTTTAGAGAGAAAGTAGAAGAGAAGTCTGATACCTCATTATTCCAGCATCGAATCTTCTTCTGAGGTAAGGGATATTATTTTGTTCAGTATTCATAGGAATAATATTTTCTTCTATACTCTGTAGTATGTGAATAATATTATTTTGTCTCGTATTCCTGATTATACCATCATTCAGTTAAAGTATTGCTTCTATAAAAGTGATTCGAGGATGTGGATTATTTATTAAGCTGAGTCTCAGCAATAAAAGTGATGAAAATCCTTTTAAATCATAGAAGATAGTAGATTTTATGCTCTACTTAACTCTTCTAATGGATTGCTTGTTCCGCTGCAGTTAAACTTGATGTTTGTTATATTTTATCAGTTTAACACTGTTGAAAGCTAACGATAAATTATTCTTCATTATCTTAGTCATAATATTTCTTACTGGGCTAGTTGAGCTCACCCTTTTGCTTTCGTTGTTCTCTTCAGGAAATGAGAATGTAGCTGGGACTAGTCGGGGAATGGAGTGATGGTCTAGATGATAGCATTAGTAGTCCTCACTATTCTATGAAATAGTGTGATAATAAATGTATTGAGGACTCCATTTGAGTTGAATTCTGTCTAGAACACAATATTCGTATTAAAACTCTCAGTTTATGTTTTGTCGTATTTTACACGACAGTTGTATTATTAAGTTGTATTTGAATTTTATACCATGTATTTGGCGACTCAAGATGGGTGATGTATACCTATTTTGGGGGCATCACAGTTGGTATCAACGCTTAGGGATATGATCCCTAGCTGAGATGTGAGACAAGAACTAGGAGGGGAGAGAAAAGGAATTCCTTCGATAGTATGACCTACCTAAGTTTATTTGGTATTTATTTGGTCGGTCAGAGTATAGGGATAATATGTGATATGTTAATTAACCCTTGTTTGGTGGAAGTATTTGATAATGGCATCCGAAAATGTTGAGATAAGCAATGAAACACATGAGACCGTTGAGTCAATAATCATCAGGAAAACAACAACGTTGACCAAGTGATGAACGATGGGATGTTCAGTGGCTTTATGCAATTCATGCAACATCAGGCGAGAACAATCAAAATGCAGGTGGAAACACTGGCAACTCTTGGACGGTCACCGCTAAACAGTTCAAGGAGCTGGGACCACCGGAGTTTATTGGAGAGCCAAAACCACTTAAGGTGGAGACGTTAATAAAGTAGATCACCAAGATATTTGATGTCTTGGGATGCTCTGAGGAGCAAAAGGTTCCCTTTGCCACCTTTATGTTGCTAGGAGAGGCAGATTACTGGTGGGAATCGGTAAAGCGTACTCAACCTGCCGCACAGAAGATGTCTTGGGAGAAGTTCTAAGCATTGTTCAACGACAAGTACTTTCCCGAAAGTATTCGTCACATGAAAGAGGTAGAGTTCATCAAGCTGGAGCAGAACAATATGAACGTGTCACAGTACGAAGCTAAGTTTGCCGAGTTGTCCTGATTTGTGTCCCACTTGGTTGATAATGAGGAGAGAATGACGTGGATGTTTCTAAGAGGTTTGAAACCCGAGATACGTCAATACTTAATTTCTCACAAATTGTGTTTGTATGCAGATGTTGTAAATAGGGCTCAGTTATTGGAGCGCGATAATGAGTCAACCCAACCAAGAGAGAGCAGTCGATAAAATGATAATACCAGTGGTAGCAGTCATCGAAGCGGTGACAACAAACGTGGAGGGAATCAACATGCCAGAAATGGTAACCACTTCGGTGGTAATCATGGCCAAGACAATAAAAGTGGACATTCAAGAAGAGAAAATTTAACAATGATGGAAAGACGGCATCACCAACACCCGTTGTTAAGGAATGAGAACGACCACCTATCATGTGCTTCAAATGCGGAGGGGAGGGACACATCAATCCAAACTGTGCGCATCAGTCCAAAATGTGTTACAATTATGGAAGAGAAGGTCACCTAGCTAACTTTTGTCGTACTGGGAAGTCAAGTCCAGTTGGAACGGTGACACCAAATGCCGTCCCAGACAAGTCAAAACTAGTAGTTCAAGGGAGAGCGTTTGTTGTGACCTCCCAGAAAGCAAGGAACCCGAACGAGGTCATCACGGGTAAGCTTATCATAAACTCTAGTGAAGTATATACCTTATTTGATACCAGTTCTACCCATTCTTTTATTTCTCCTACTTGCGCTCAACGTTTAAATTTAACTGCGAAGAAATTAGACTTTGACTTATTTGTTGAAATTTCGTTCGGAGAAACCTTCATTACATCCACTATTTATAAGTCCTGTTTGGTTCAAATTGGTACCCTCACATTACCTGTCGATCTTATTTCATTGAAAATACTTGTATTTGACGTAATTCTAGGGATTGATTGGTTAACTACTCATAATACAAAAATTAATTATTTTCGTAAGGTTGTTAGCTTTCATATTCATAACCAACATATTATGCGAATTCAAGCAACCAAACCATTAAAATAAATCACTGTCATCTCAAGCAATAAAGCTATTCGTTTATTGAAAAACGGATGTCAAGCTTTCTTAGCTCATGTCACGGAATTAAACAAAAATACGTCAGTTTTGAATGATATTTCTATTGTTAATAAATTTCTGACGTATTCCACGAAGAACTTCTGGCCTACCCAGAGGCGTGAAATTAAATTTTGTATCGACCTTGAACCCGGTACAAAACCCATTTCCAAAGCCCCATATCGAATGGCTCCTATTGAACTTCAGGAGTTAAAAACCCAACTGCAGGAATTGTTAGACATCGGTTTGACTCGACCTAGTACGTCTCCTTGGGGTGCTCATGTTCTATTCGTGAAGAAGAAAGATGGAAGTATGCGACTTTGTATTGCTTATCGGGAGTTGAATCATGTCACCATCAAAAATAGGTACCCGTTACCTCGCATTGATGACCTGTTTGACCAGTTGCAAGGCACCAAATTCTTTTTGAAGAACGATTTTCATTCTTAATATCATCAGTTGAAGATTAAAACTGATGACATTCAAAGATCTTTGAACTTCGATGCGGGCATTACGAATTCCTAGTCATGTCTTTTGGATTGACTAATGCTCCTGCTGCCTTCATGGATATGATGAACCGAGTATTCAAGGAATATTTGGATCACTTTGTGGTCTTCTTTATTGATGACTTCCTCATTTACTCCAAAAGTCGTGAAGATCATGAGCAATACTTGAGGCTGATACTCCAAAAGCTTCGTGAAAACAAGTTATATGCCAAGTTTAAAAAATACGAGTTCTGGCTTGAGGAAGTAGCATTCCTTGGGCACGTAATATCAAATCACGGAATATTTGTTGACCCGACAAAGATTAAAGCAATTCAAAGCTGGGAGCAACCTAAATCAGTGATCGAAGTACGTAGCTTTCTTGGATTAGCTGGTTATTATTGGAGGTTCGTGGAAGGATTTTCTCGAATCGCTACTCCATTAACTCAGCTGACTCGAAAAGTTACAAAATTCGGTTGGAGCGAGGAATGTCAGAAGAGTTTTCAAGAACTCAAGATGAGGCTCATTTCAGCACCTGTTTTAACAATACCAGCTGGTTCGGAGGGATTTGTCATATATAGCGATGCTTCAGGAAAAGGTTTAGGGTGTGTTCTCATGCAACATGGGAAAATCATAGCCTATGCCTCACGACAACTCAAAGAATATGAGAGGAATTATCCTACTCATGATCTAGAGTTAGCGGTTTTGTCATTTTAAACTTTAAGATTTGGAGGCATTACCTGTATGGAGAGAAGGTGGAGATCTATACAGATCATAAAAGCCTCAAATATTTCTTCACTCAAAAAGAACTCAACATGCGGCAACGACGATGGCTTGAGCTATTGAAAGATTACGATCATACCATTCAATACCATCTTGGAAAAGCAAACGTAGTAGCTGACGCATTGAGTAGAAGATCATATGCGGGTACGAGTGCGATATTATCAACGCAAAGGCCCATTTTGTATGACTTACAAAGGATGGAGATAGAGTTAAAGACTCTAGGGATCCATGTGATGATGATGAATATACGAGTAGAACCAACTTTAATCGATAAAGTTAAAGCTGCTCAAGCTACAGACCTAGAGCTGATGCTTATGAGGAAGAAAGTACAAGAAGGTGCTATTCCAGAAGTAAGAATCGATGAAGAAGAAATACTTCGAGTCAACTCCAGACTTTGTGTTCCTAACGATTCTGACTTGAAGTATAAAATCATGATGGAGGCACACAACAAACTGTTTTTAATCCATCCTGGGAGTATCAAAATGTATCGTGATCTTCGACATACATTTTGGTGGAGCAATATGAAGAGAGAGATAATGGGGTTTATCTTAAGGTGTCTAACTTGTCAACGAGTCAAGGCAGAGCATCAAGTGCCAAAAGGTCCATTGCAACCACTTAAAATCCAGAATGGAAGTGGGAGCACATTACCATGGATTTCGTTACTGGTCTTCCCAAGGTTTCTCAAGGCATAGATGCGATTTGGGTCATTGTTGATAGATTGACCAAGTCTGCTAATTTCTTACCGATACGAGAAACTTATACACTTGAACGTCTTGCTCGTATGTACAAAAATGAGATTATAAGATTGCATGGTATGCCAGTATCCATAGTTTCTGATCGAGACCCATGATTCACTTCACGATTTTGGGTTAGTTTGCAAAAAGCTATGGGCACAGATTTAAAATTTAGTTCGGCATATCATCCTCAAACGGACGGGCAGTCGGAGAGGACTATTCAAACTCTTGAAGATTTATTAAGACTCTATGTCCTTGACTTCAAAGGAAGTTGGGACAAGTTCTTACCATTGGTGGAGTTTTCGTACAACAACAGTTATCAATCAAGTATTGGCATGGCTCCATTTGAGGCGTTGTATGGAAGAAAGTGTCGTTCTCCAGTATGCTAGGATGAGGTGGGTGAAGCAACGTTGTTGGGACCGAGGTTGGTACGTATGACTACGGAAAAGATTCAAATGATCCGACAACATATAAAAACCTAACAAGATCGATAAAAGAGTTATGCTGATCTTCATCGAAAGGATGTGGAATTCAATATTAGAGATCATGTGCTGTTACGTGTTGCTCCATGGACAGGAGTTACTAGATTTGGAAAGAGAGAAAAGCCCAATCCTTGATTCATTGGCCCGTTTTTAATCCTCGATCGAGTAGGAACTATGACCTATAGACTCGCCTTACCGCCAAGTATGTCTCATGTTCGTAACGTTTTTCACATATTTATGTTACGTAAATATGTGAAAGACCCGAACCACATTATTGAATTAGAACCGGATGAGATAGCGGAAAATTTAATGTATGACGAGGTACCTATTAAAATCTTGGATAAGAAGGATCATATTCTACGCTCCAAGGTTATACCTCAAGTCAAAGTTTTGTGGAGAAACCACGATGTTGAGGAAATGACCTGGGAGTTAGAATCTGAAATGAAGTCAAGGTTTCCTCGCCTCTTCGACGAACCAGGTATGCACCCTAATTTTGAGGACAAAATTTCATAAGAAGGGGAGGTTGTAAGACCCCAACTTTTATGAATAAAGATTAATTTTTCTCGAATTATATTTTTGAATATTATGGTGTGGTTTTGATATAATGTTATAGTTGTGGGTATTATTTACAAATTTTACAAAGTAAGCAAGTAGTTATATAATATTCGATTGGTCGAGGAATATTCATTTTAACAGGGAATATTCGTATGACGACACAATTATTGGTGGACCCCACAACAAAAGTATTGTCGTAGTTAGAAAATGATAGAATTATATTTTTATAAAAATAACGGCGAAAGTTTTACCGTTAAATTGTTGAACTACCCGGTGGTAAAATTACAGTAATACGCGTGGTTGCATAGTAGTACATGATATTGATTATTGATGCTTACATGAGAAGTCACTCAGTTATACTTAATTATTACTTCAGTAATTGTTGCAAAACATCTCTCATATTATTGATTCAATTATTGTCACAGTATCATCTGCATAATATTTTATATTATTAAATCAATAATTGAGACGAAAAAGTTATTCATATTATTATTTGCAATATTGACGATGTCTAGAAAGTTTTGTCGTGGAGAGGTTTGGTCACCTAATTGCGCGCCAATAGGGAGAAATCCTTATCGGAAAGCCCCCTCTTTCCTGGGAATGATCTGGTTGTTAAATATTGTGAGTTATAATATTAATGATGAATAAGTTCGTATTGATTAAAGATGAAATTGATATTTCCATTATGTTGGGATTATTAGTGTTAGTGGAAATCGACATCTATTTCGACAAATATGGATGTCTGGAGGTTATATTGATCAATCGGGTAATTAATCGGATAAATGAGCAATTAATTGCTATTAATTCACATGCATGTACTATTAGGCGAGATGGTATAAGATTGATAATACTTGCATGACTAAATTAAAAATGGAAGTAAAGATGAAGGTACTATACTGTAATTATTTTTTCACATGATTGTACTATTGATTCACATGATTGTACTATATATTCACAAGATGTACTATTAGGGGAGGTGGTGCAAGTTTGATAATACTTGCAGGAATAAATTAAAAATGAAGAAAAAGATGAAGGTATTATATTGAAATATTTTGAGCTCCAAAATGTTCAATTATCGAAACTATATTTTCCTATAAATAGAAGCTCATTCTTCTTTCATTTTCACCAATTCACTAAGACTCAAAAGAGCATTTATAGAGAGAGAAGCTTTAGAGAGAAAGTAGAAGAGAAGTCTGCTACCTCACTATTCCAAAGATCCAATCTTCTTACGAGGTAAGGGATATTATTTTGTTCAAATTATTCATAGGAATAATACTTTCTTCCATACTACGTAGTATGTGAGTAATATTATTTAAATCTCGTATTCTGATTATACCATCATTCGGTTAAAGTATTGCTTCTATATTCCGTGAAATTAGTAGAATATCCTTGAAATTTGCGATTCATTTAGTATCGCTTCACAATGATATTTTCTGCACATTCTTGTTAAATTTTAAGGTTTTTATGCCGGAGTACTGTCCATGAGTACTATTCATTTATATGGTACTATTCACAAAAGTACTATTCACGGGTACTATTCACAAAGTACTATTCACGAGTACTATTCACAAATTACTATTCATGGAATACTATCCCCGAAGTACTATTCATGGGGTACTATTCACCTGGAGTACTATTCAGAACAAAAATTGATTTCGTTTCGGTCCAAATCATTTTTGATACATTATCATTCTTGAATTTTACTCCTGGCGATATCATGTTTACAATTTGGACAATATTGAATTCTAGATAAATTAAGTTATAAATCTTTAAAAATTTATCCTTGAACTTGTTTTATTAAATTCTTATATCATTGTCATCATCCTCATGTTTATATTATGTTGAAAGTCATCAGTGGCCTGTAGTGCATAGATGGACTTGGTATGATTATGACCAGGGATTATTCGATTTAATCATGACCGTAATGTTACAAATGATGTGGTAAAAGTCCTCATTGGCCCGTAGTGCATTGATGGATAGTTGTTGGCATGATCATGACCATTGATGAATACACGAATATCCTTGGCCCGTAGTGCATTGATAATTTGTGGTCGTGATACTAAAGAATATCCTTGACCATAATGCAGGGGTGATTCGATGATGTGGATTATTTATTAAGCCGAGTCTCAGCAATAAAAGTGATGACAAACATTTTAAATCATTAAAGATAGTAGATTTTATGCTCTACTTGACTCTTCTAATGGATTGCTTATTTTCACTGTAGTTAAATTTGATGTTTATTATATTTTATCAGTTTAACACTGTTGAAGGGTAACGATAAATTATTCTGCATTATCTTAGTCATAATATTTCTTACTGGGTTAGTTGAGCTCACCCTTTTGCTTTCATTGTTATCTTTAGGAAATGAGAACGTAGTTGGGACTAGTCGGGGAACGGAGTGACGGTCCAGATGATAGCATTAGTAGTCCTCACTATTCTATGAAATAGTGTGATAATAAATGTATTGATGACTCCATTTGAGTTGAATATTGTCTAGAAGACAATATTCATATTAAAACTCTCAGTTTATGTTTTGTCGTATTTTACACTATAGTTGTATTATTAAGTTGTATTTGAATTTTGTACCATATATTTGGCGACTCAAGATGGGTGATATATACCTATTTTGGGGGTGTCACACCCATGGTGAGTCATGGCTGGCCACTTAGTGGCCAAACAAAGGGGAAAACTTAGCTTGCAAGCATTGAATAGTAAGGAGGTAGAATAGTATAGAGGTGGGTGACCTTTTGACCCTTTTGTCGTCACTTTGCCAAGTCTATATATATAAAGCTATGTTGGTCATTTGTTGTTTGATTAAAATCACCAACATCTTAAGAACAATTATATTGAGAGAGAAGTGAGAGCTATTTATTTAATCCAAGAAGAAGAAGAAAAGCTAGAACATCAAAGGTAATGAATCTTTAACCATTAATCTTCATCTCTTCATTTATAGATATGATAGAGAAATGGATATTGGTGGAGCATGTATTATAAGGAGTAAAAAGAATGGCTATTGGACTTAAACACTAATACACCATGTTGCAAGTTGAATCATAATCATAGAAATATGAACTAATGAAGAACACATGAAAATTTAGCTTATGTTATTGATGGACAAGTTTAAAACCATCATATGTAGGATTAAATGATAAATATTTGTTTAGTAAAATGGATGTATGGATAATGGAATGAATCCATTTGGAACGGAGTAAAAATCTCAAGTAATGAAGTTACGACCCAACGTAGTGGTATAATAGGTTGGCCACCTAGTGTACGTGTGGCCCAACGTAGTGGTATAATAGGTTGGCCACCTAGTGTACGTGTGGGAGTGTTTTCAGTCTTTGTGATTGATAAATACTCTAGTTTGTAGTGTGAAGGATTTTGTTGAAGCATTTGTAAACCTGGAAAAGAGTTCACGGTCTTGTGACCCCTCAGCATAATTTGGAATCTGAGTTATTCATACTACTTCTCGATTATTGAAAAATCGTGGAAGACCCTTATTCTTCTGAAGGATGAATGTAGTGAGTAGGATGTTCCTTAAGAAGGAGAATGTGGTAGAATGTAAGTGAGAAAGTTATAATGAAACTTTCGAAAAGAGAATGGATAAAATTATCCAAAAGAATATGTAATATTCAGAATAACACCTAGTAGAAGAGGTTTCGGTGATTCCGAGGACGGAATCCTTATAAGGGGGAGATGATGTAAGAATCCGAATATTCAGAAAATATTAAAATAAGGATTCAGTAAATAAAAATTCTTAAAGCATGTGAAGGGTTCAAATAAGAATATATGTATGTGTTGTGAGGTATATGGAATGGTGTTCCATGAGATAATAAGAATATATGTAAGTGATTTCTGTGTATAATAAACATATTATTATTATTATTATTATTATTATTATTATTATTATTATTATTATTATTATTATTATTATTATATATTTGTTGTTTATTGAAGAAGCGAGTTATTTGAAGTAAAGAAGATGGATAGAAATCTATCTATCGATATTAAATAATTTATCTTGAAAATTATTTTATCATAGTAAGTTGGTGACATTAAATATCTTTGATAATCACCAATTTCTTAAGTATTTGTCTGAGTAAGTATCAAGTCTAAGGCGGTCTTGTAGCACTCTTTAATGGTGGATGTATAGGAGCTAGGCTAAACGATTCCTTCCGAGAGCGGAGGTATATCTGAATTAATGTAACCGATCTAACTCACTTGTGTGAAAAAAGGTGTATTTAGAGACGAAACAAATTTGTTGGTTGTTTGTGGAAAACCACTCAGTGTACTATATTGAATACTATTAAAGACTCGATGAGTGCTAGGTTTAGACTTGTATATATGTACATTGTTGACGAGAGAAGATAATCGATATACCTTTAAAGTGGTTAGAGAATTATTGAGTAATTTGATACACGGCGAGAAGTCAAGATTAAAGGAATGTATGTATGTGTTATATATATACCTTGAATTATGTGATTTGGTGGAAGAGAGATAATTATAGTATATTTCTTATAAAGGATATTAAAATAAATTCTAGCATTCGATTATTTTAATAAAAGGGGAATATTATTTTGATATTATCTTATATAGCTTGAGTGCGAGGTAATAATGTGTGAGTAAGTAATATGTTAAATATATTAAAACATATTGCTATATAAGTTGATGGAAACAATTTATCATAATAGGAAATAAACTTATTTTCTATATATAGTGTGTCACGTGTATGCGTGCATATAAATATTTTAATAATACATAGATATTATATTAAGAGTAATATCTTGAGAAAATGAGTAAATCGTTTTATTATGATTAGTTCCTATATTTAGAGAAAACATATATGATAAAAACATCTTATGTTATGTTACGACGAAATACGTAAATTTTGATTATAGTAATATGGTGGGAAATGAATAAGTAATGAGAATGAAAATAAGCTTAATGTAAGCTTGTGAGATATGCCTAGTGTGGCAAAGTGATGGAATAAACATTCATTATATAATTTAATGAATGAATAATTGAAGGAATTAATTTGTATGAGCAATGATTATATATTATATAGTAGCTACATCTAAATGATATGAAATGAAGTGTGACACTTCAATGGTAACTATATAATATAGGAAGTATGTGAACACTTATGTATAAAGACTAGTATGTTAGCATTATGTACGAGTGAGACAATAAAATGTAACATGGTGCAATAAATATATCACTTCCATGACCATGTTATAAGATGTAATGTTGAGAATAATATTATTTTGTGAGATTGTATAGAGTGAGTTAGAGAGAAATTGAGGGAAGTAGGAGAAACCTAGAGGAACTCTTGCACTTTGGTGGTTCAAGAGGAGTTCAAGAAGGAGAAGCAAAGGTGGAGAACTACATTAGGTTCCTAGCTAAGAGGAAGAAAGCCTTCAAGAAGTAAGTTCATATTCTAGCTTTATTTTTGTCAAAACATGAACATTTAGTATGAACATGAGTTTTAGATTCATATTTGGGTTAGTTAATGTTTATGTTAGTCGATGGGTATCTAGTATATTGTAGTTCTATGAATTACGAATCCATAGAATCAAAAACGGACTAATTTGGACATGTATAACTCAAATTATGAAGGTTAGAAAGTAGTTTGACTTGTTATTTTGTAGCAGAGCATGAAACCGTGCACTTACAGTAGCTAGGCCCGCCCCGGCGGGCTATTTTTAAGGCAAGACCCCCACCCCGATGGGGGTGGTCTGTTACAGATGTTGAGAAAAATCTGACAGAACATGTTTTGGTAAAACGACCATAACTATTTCATATGAACTCAGATTGAGGAGATTCAAGATGATCCGGAACGAGAACGAATAGACCTACAACTTTTATGCTTTAAGTTCTTCAATTGGAGGTCATTAGGAAAGGTAAAAATAGTCATCTTTGTGACTGTTACGTAATCGAAGGCCATCGGAGGGCGTCGAGCGAGCACATACGCAAGTATAGTGCTCCCGACGATGGAATATGTTATTCTAAGTGATGTAACACGAATATGCATGATATTAGACATGTAATATAGCTAAGATTTCTTTAGTCATAATGAAATGCTTTAACATGATTTTCTGAAAGAAAACTTAAGTTTTTGAGAAATGAAAGTTAATGAATTTGGAGTCCTTTTAGTTCTGACCTTGGACCCTATATACGCTTATCAACGGACATGAAATGTAGTTTGAAAGTTACCTTGCATAGACTAGATTGATATAGCTTGGTTTAAAGTATTTTGAAAGAAAAACTTGAAGTTTTGAAAATGAAACTTGACGAACTTTATGTCTTTTAAGTGTCGACTTTGGGAACATGTGATTGTTGCCTAGTTATGTGCACGGATGGACAAGGAATGTAATTTCAAGATATATTGCACATAAAAGGTTGTCAAGCTCGGTTTAGTATGCGTTTTAAAGAGAAATTTAAAAGTTTTAGAAACTAACTTTAACGAGCATTGTATTACTTGCATTATGACCTTATAAGCAAGCATGCTAGAGTTGTCTATGCCTTTGAACATGAATGATATGTGCACTCAACTAGTCAAGCATGACATAAGTTATTTAGGCATGTTTAAGAGTATGAACTATGCTATGTCTATGTAAATGAGATAGATACATATGAGCATGCTATTAGAGGCTTATTAGTACCAACATATGGTTTAAAAGCTTATAACATCGAAGCTTGTTAAAGAAAGTTGTTAAGCTTTATTGATTGAAATAAATCATCATGAAACTAAGTAGTTTGAATATGAACGACGTAAATCACGTATCTATAAACTTTAAAAATGTGTCGAACACAGAGCGAGTCAAGTGTGTGATAAATGTATATTAATGTTGATGTCAAGTACGGATGGTTAGGTATACCTATACATACCTAGCTATTCTAAGAGTATGATGAGAAAGTTAAATATTGGTGTTACGAACCTAGTTAGAGAACAATGTAACATTATTATTATATTAAGAATGTATGAAATATATGACTAATGGATATGAATCCATGATTATATAACTGTGTAGGAATACACGAAGTACAGTTAAGTGTTAAGCAGTTAAGTCGTAGTTCATAAATTACAAATCAGGCAAGTCTTTCAGTTCCTATTTGATATATGAATTCTATAACTGTTAGTTGAGCTATATTATGCTATGAGAATGTTGATGTATATATATGAAATGCATATGAAATATGTATGAAATTGGAAAGTTGATATTTGATGATATGCTTGTGAAGTAAATCTCTATGCATGTTATGTGAGAAGTAACATGCGTAGTAAATATTAATTGATTATGAATGCATGAACTGAATATGCTATTATATGCTATGTGCTGCATGAAAACAGTTAGAATTGTTGGGTTGTCAAGCTCACCCTTGCAAATAACCACTTTTGCAGGTTAAGGATACACGATAAAGGTTACGTGCTATTTGATTGATAAGGTTCAATGGTATCGAAGGAGATTGATTTATTATTTAATTAGATGCTCTTGAACCATGTTTAGGTTCTAGTAGATGTATACTATGTATAATACATGCTAAGTTATAAAGTTGTACTAGGCGGTACATATTGAAATTCGAATGGAGATGTAATTATTTAAAGTAATTCGAATAGAATGAATCATAACATAATTTGATTCAAGGATATGTAATTGATTCAAGCTAAGATATCAATAAGAGATTTATTTTCAAAGAAGATTGAAAAAGTTTAAATTATTCCGCATATTTTTATAACATCGATGTGATGTAATACAAGAATAGTAAATGACCAAGATTAGAAACTTATAAAAGTTTTGGGTCATTACATAGATCCTGGAATTGGAAAGAATTTATATTCTAAATTTTAATAAGCAAAGTTATATTCATTAAGTTATGAATAAAAGATATAATAGTTGACGATAGTAGTATCGTGGCGGACCGAATCCGAGGTTTGAAGGAACCTGGATTTGGGGGCGCGTCATGAGTTAATATCAAAGTCATGGGTTATAAACTTTAGGTAAGTGTACATTTGGCTATAACCTGAGAGAGAGAAAGATAAAGATTAAAATATATAAGTGAAGATTCAAAGAAGAATCTTGAAGTATCTAAGAGAATGATAATTCAGTCGTTTCCTAACTCCGGTAATAAAGATGATAAGATGATGTCTATAAGATGAATATGACAGAGATAATGAGAATGAACTCGAGTGGAGTTTTGTTGATAATAGGGAAAGAACCCTAAGGTAAATTGATGATCACGACGTGATCAGATTAAGCTATAAAGTGATAAATAGTCTGTAATGACTAAGTGTGTATAGCTTGATGCTATAAGAGATTATACTATGAAATGGTACGATATGAACTCATGAGGAGTTGTATGTGATGGGATACGAAGAATTCGTATCGAGCAAAGAGAAACTTAAGAATAAGATAGAGTTAAGTGGGATTTCAGTTAAGGACTCATGTGAGAGCTAAGTTGTACAAACCTTTGTGTGGGCGAAGGCTTTATGCTCACGCTTGGTTCCTCACAAAGATAATCAATGGAATGCCGGTGTCGCGCTATCGATATGCTTATGGTGAGAAGATGATTCTTTTCTCAAATCATATTTGATAGATAGAAACTATTAAGATTAAGATAGAGAATATTAAGATAAGGCGCGAGTTCTTAAAACTCATGCACATGGTACTGTCAGGAATAAGCATGAGAATGATATTCCTATTTATATATGATTTGATTATGATATATATGTATATGAATGAATAATATGCAAGTATGATTGCATTAAGAAAAGTTGTAAAGACCTCTGATAGATAATAGAAATATGTGTACAAGGACTTAGAATGAATTGATCAAATATGTTAGGTTGATCCAACATAAGAAAGACAGCTTTGTAAAGTCCTTAAAAAGAAAAGATGTACAAAGACTATAAAGATAAAAAGATCAAGCATGTTAGGTTGATCTTATGATGTAATAGATAGGCTAGTCTGATCGTCGAACCTTTGCACTGAAGTCGTGAGTCGCCGGTGAGTCGAGGTTAACTCGGGAGCTATCGAGGCGAGAATAGGAGTATGCAAGATAGTAGATCTCGGAGTTAAGTGAGATCGCCGGGAAAGCGAAGAAGGATCGTAGTGTATCGAGAAGAGCTTCCTCGGGATCGTAGTGTGCTAAGGAAGTCATGTTCAGAATCGTGGAGACAGCCTACCTACGAGCTGACCGGTCATCTGCCGAAGCCAAAAATAGAAACGCAGACTACACTAAGAGTCGTAGAGTCTACTGATGCCGAAGCCAAGTCAAGGATCGTAGATCACACTCTGAGTTTGTAGAGTCTATTGATTATATTCAGAGATCGTAGTCGAGCAAGATCAGATGAAGACAACAAGCACAAGGCAGAAATTATAGAGTGTCACTATCTGATCTCGGGATCATAGTGTTTGCACAGACGAAGCTGAATTGTAGAGTGCAGAACTATGACTCCAATAGAAGTGCTCACAATGCTAAGTCAGAATCGTAGAGCAGATACGGTTCTCAACGAATGAGCACTCCCAGAATATCCAAAGATACGAAGCCTCTGGTTGGCACTGCAAAGATGCATTCCACAGTAAGGGAACCAGAGAGCACTCAACGAATGGCATGAAGGCTAATAGAAGATCTTAGCACAAACCCAATCAGCATTAAGATTGAGGTGTAAGGCCATTCGTGATGAAGTCTTCCACAAGGAAATCCAAAGAAGACTTCAGAAGATGACTAAGGAAAGTCAGCTTATGCAGTAGCTATCAAGTCTACAGAAGACAACGATCTTGGAAGCAACCAAGATCGTAGTGTTTGCCAAACAAAGAAGGAACTGATGGAAAGTGAACCGAGATACTGGCCAGCTTCTAAAGAGCAAGGCTAAAGTGATTAAGTGCAGGGTCAGTTCATTGATGATAAGTGAAAGGAAGATCACCAGGAGAAAGCAAGTTGGACGCGCCACAAATCTGAAGTGTCTTGATATTCAGAAGGGGACCAGAGGAAGGAATTAAGCCATCAGTATCTGAGAACAGTCGAAGCAAACAAAAGTATTGAAGCACTGCACAATACAAGGATGAGGTGTTCTACATTGAAGATCCAATCAACACTCTTCAGGATCATAGTGTTAACTCTACTAGTCAACAAGAAACACTCAACAAGACACTACGATCAGGTCCTTAAAGACGTGCATCAAAATTGTAGAGTCCGAATAACTGAAGACTGAAGTATTGGCAAAGGTTCAATCTGAAGGGTAATATTCGGACAAGTGCCTATTGAGATCATCGATGCAATAGGACAACCTCTGACCGAGGAATCAGAAAGAGGAAATAAAGTCTTGACACACTTGAGACATTAAAGTGATACATCGACGAAGGTAGGTGAAACGATGAAGCGCATCGTCAGAAAAAGTATGACAAGTCACATCAAGCAGTCTACCTCAAGCAACTTGAGATCTGTGAAGATATTTGAATAGCCTTCAACGGTTACTTTCCAACGGAAGGATTGGGAAGAAGTATAAATGAGAAAGAACTTCAAAGATCAAAGGTTGCTGGAGTTGTGCATTTTGGAGAAAAGGTGGACTGATCCAACCGAGCGATAGTGAGTCCGAAGGCTCACTCTATAATGCACCAAGAACACTCAGAAGTCAGATCAAACAAGAAGTAGAAGTGTGAGTTCTACTATGTAGAAGTGAGAGTTCTACTACATATAGAGTGTTCTGAACTACCGAGAGAAAGAAGAGCATCATGCCATCTGGATATCCATCATGGGAAGACTCTAAGTATAATAGAGAAGAGCCTACAGTCATCTTAGCAAGTACATCATGAGAAGGCATCAAGTAACAAGAAGGGAGATCACAAAAGCCATCTTGGTGTCAAGCATGAGAAAGCTTCTAAGTACCTTATAGAAGAGCTTACAGTCATCTTAGAAGCCTCTCATGTGCAGCCATAAGGTACCAAGAAGAATGATCTTCAAGGCAGTTCATCAAGGAGTCATCCAGAGTAGTTGAGCAACCTAAGAAGCTGAGCATCATTCAACACTCAACTGCTCTTCAAGGATGATCAAGCCAAGCTGCTAAGGATAAAAGATGTTCAGAGCATGAAGACATCTTAGCAGCTCAGCACCGACTCCAACAACAACAAACAAATAACTCAACGAAGCCAGGGCCAAGAGGGTCCTTATCCAGAGGGACTAAACAAAGCAGGGCCAAACGGTCCTTGTCCGGAGGGACTAAACGAAGTTCCAAGCCTGCTGGGCTTGAAGAGTTCCTAGGGAACTAGAGGAGTTCCAAGGCTACTGGCCTTGAAGAGTTCTTAGTGAACTGAAGTCCCAAGGCTGCTGGCATTGAAGTAATCGTAGAGATTCAGGGTGCTGCCCTTCCTTAGTGGAAATCCTGCTACTTGAAAGCAGAAGAGTGGATTAGGAGCTTGAGTCTCTGAACCACTTAAAACCCCTTGTATCTTTTACATTATGCCATTTACATTATGTCTATAACTGCTATGTATGTTCTAACTGCTTACAACTAAACTAACCCAACGAATAATGTATGTATGATTATGAATATATCAATGAAGGGGAATCTTTTACTTATTTCGCTGTGCTTGAAAAGATTCTTATGTTTGTTATATACTTAAATATGAACAATACAACATAAACCAAAAAAGTATTTGAAATAAAAAGGATCTATTCAACCCCCCTTCTAGATCTATTGTGCCCTCTAGGAACTAAAAATTGGTATCAGAACAGGTTCTCATTCTATATTCAAAAGCTAATCTCTTTGAGTCTGATCCAAGGCACTAACATTATTCTAAACTTAGTTTAGCAGTAAGTAACTTGTTATATGCAGATGAGCTCACACGTTGAAAATATTGTGTATAGGTAAAAATGTGTATACACCTGTAGCTGCTCAGATTGGTCCATATCCTCGATTGCTATATCAACAAGACCAATCCTAGCCTGCAGTCAATCTTGTAGTCTGAAGACCAGACGAGAGAAAGAGAGCAAGAGACATCAGTGACAAAGAGTAAAGCATTCATTAGCCTGAAATATGAAGAGGTCACGCGTACTAAGAAATGCTGATCTAGAGGAGAAAGAAGATCTTCTCAAACTTATGAGTTACCAACCAACAACTGGGTGCTATATTTGTAAACTCAAAGATGTCAAAGATCTTAATGCTACGACTCTCTTGATCTACATCTTCAAGACCACGACTGATTGATGAAAGGCCAACAAGAGCATTAAGCCGAAAGGAGCAAAAGTAAAAGCTATGCACATCAATACATGAACTCAGTATATCTAAGGTAAATGACTGTTAAGAAACTGACAGTAAAAAGGTACGGTTCCTCACTATTATTAATATATACATCATATTTGCACCATCTTATGAACTATGACAGTATTCTGTCAAGAAGTCATAATCTACCTAAAAAGGTGAAGAGAGAAAGTAGTCTGAAGATGGAAAATTCAAATGTCTACAAACTTTCACTTTAACAAAGTTTTAGGCTGAAGATGACATCTTCAAGAAAACCTGAAATAGATCATAAGAGTATCACAGACCAAATGAACTTTATTTTAAGTAATCATTGCTGGTGTGCTAGTATGTATGTACAAGCCTATGTTCTAAGTGTTTGACAACACACAGAGAATGATCAGTTCTACAAGAGGATCTTGCTGATTTGTAGAAACTGATCACATCCATAAATCAACTAGATACTCATAAATCGTAGAGTTGATTCACACTCTGTGAACACTTAAATATTGTGAACATAACCCAGTAAATGATGAAACCATCATAGATAAAGAGTGTGTCATTAATTGTCAAATCCTACACACACTCACCATCATGCATCTCAAAAATGTATTATCTCAAGATAGTTGCATGCATGAATATTTCTGTTGGTGATAAACATGATGATTATCCAATTAAGAGGAATAGGGGTTTAGAAAACTAACCTAGCAGGACCCATTCAACAATGGGGACCAAAAGTAGAAATATACTTAAACCTGCAGGTACTTGGTCAGTCTGACCATACTAAAGAATACTAAAGCAGAAGACTTCATTCAATAGGACTCAACCAAAGAGAAGGCTAAGGGACATTAGAGATGAGTCTGATAAGGTTCCTATATGTCCAAGCCTATCCTTGAAGACCCTCTGAGCTAACTGGAATGGAGCTCACATGGCTGCAAATTTGTATATGGGAGCATGCCATGAAACAGAAGATAAAGAGGATTCTATGTGCCCATATCAAGAAAGACAAGGAGTTCTTTACGAAGCAGAACTTCTCAAAACAAAGGATCAAACAAAGAAGACTACGTTCGTAGTGCTGTCAAATGATCGTAGAGTGATCAATCCTGAAAATACTCATCTCTACGATATAAGGATAACTAAGCAACGATGATGATTCTAGTCAGAAGGAAAAATGTTGGGCAGCCTTCATATGAACATGAAGAAGGAATCACATCTATCTGAGAAGACAACATCAACAATGGGGGAGCAGTGATCTGTTAAGGAATAATAACACTATTAAACCTGGAAGAGATGTACGAGCTACAGAGTCCCAAAACTTTATGGCTGGTGAACCAAATGAAGATCCATAGTCAGTAGGAATGTCTCAAAACGTACTACTGATAACCCTTCAGCCACCCAATCCATAATCGTGAAGTTTCTACGATCAAACACATGATCGTAGTGTAAGAGCAGAAGGACACCATGATTTCAGCAATGCAGATATCCAGAGCTGGTAGAAAGACCTCCCCATCAGAAAAGGTCTAATGAGATGTTATTGCAAATCATTGCCATAGCACTTCATCTGGAAAGCGCCTCAGGGACAAACCTGACCCTTAGCTCACTCTAAGAGGTTGGCCCTTCCTGAGCTACCTTATCCCAGAAGGAATGCTTGATCTAGTTCATCTCAAAAGAACCAAGTCAGTCAATGATCGTAGAGTTGAGTCTGAAGAGTACTAAACGATCGTAGTGCAACCTCAGCGATCGTAGAGGACAACTCAACGATCGTAGTCCTATCAAAGGGTACACCAGTTCACAAGGAACCGGAAGAATGAGACATGTGCTAAGCCATTCAAGTTGAGGAGATAAGTTCGAATACATTAGTGATTGAGTTATGCTGCATCGAAGTAAGGAGGAAAGACAAAGCCATCCACTGCAACATCTCTTAGAAGTTGATCGTTGAGTCAACAAAGGAAATCGTAGAGTCTATAGCTGCCTCATCATCCCACTCTACGAATCAAAAGGTCAACGGTCAAAGCCACGTCAATTAAATGTCCACTCTTGAAATAAGCGAAAAAGTTGTGGGGAGTTCTGACTCATTCTTCTTGGGTAACGTGCAACTAATGCACAGTTGACACATCACTGAGTATGCAGAATTAGAAGGAACTGCCATAAAGACGATTTCAAATTTGTAGATAGTTACCAAAAGATATCGAACCTTTCTCCTTCCCATTTTCAAAACCCTAGAAAGCTTTTCAAAAGCAAAATCAGTTAACCCTCCAAAGCCTTACCAAATCTCAATCAGCCATCTCGCATAAATCTCTCTAAATCAAACACCCACAGTCTTTGAACGATTCAAATGGAGAACTGGCAAGTTATCACCGCCATTCAGCTTGAAACCAAATCGTTTGAGAAATCTAAGAAGAAGTTCAGGGACATACTTAGACTCGTAAAGGAAGCTGAGTTTTCAGAATGCCTCGAGGCGAGTACTCGTGTATACATTGACCTGGTTAAGGAGTTTTACTCAAACGTCTCCATAAACTCTGGAACTCTATCTACCAAGGTTAAAGGTCAGATTCTGAAGCTGAAATCTTCTGACCTTAATCAATGCCTAGGTTTCCCTAGCCAAGGGCTGAAGAACCTTGAAGATGTCAACATTGAGCAAGCGAAGGAGTTGATGGGATACCAAAGAAACCCTAGCTTCAAAGACATGAAGAAGAAGGAGTTCCCTGAAGAGTATGAGTTCCTTGCTGAAATTGTAGGAAAGTGCATACTGTGTAAAAACACTGCACATGATACGGTGATTGATCAACAACTGAAGATAATGTCAGCTATAGTTCTGAAGAAACAAATTGACTTTGGAGCCATTTTGTTTGATCAAATCTCTAAGTGGGTAGAGAAGGCTGAGAAGAAGCCACTGACCAAGGTATTTCATGGGAGGTTGCTGAGTATCATTCTGAAGAAGAAACTAGGAGGGAAAATCAAGGATGATGAGGGAGAAGCCTTGAATGTGCACAAGGTGATGTCTCCACAGTTATTTGAGAACTGGAAGAAGAACCCCAAGGAAAACAAAAGGTGACAATTTGGGAGCGTGATGAGAGCCTCTCTGCAAAGAAGAGGAAGATAGTAAAGACAGAGAGCTCTGAGTCCAGTGACTCTGCAGCAGCTGAAAACACGCTAGCTAGGAAGAAATCAAAAGTGGTGAAGAAAGCTGGTAATGCTAAGAAAGCCCAGGCCCCACCAAGGAGAGTTTCCTCCATGAACAAGGATAAAGAAGAAAAGGCCCAAAATGCTGAAACCACAAAAAGAAAAAGCAGCAGGTTACTTCTAGGGCCAGTCAGCAAGAAAGCTAAGGTGGATGACAAACCAGCCTTAGCTTCTCAAATCAATACATCTGTTGAAGAAAGGGATGTAGAGTCTGCAGAAGAGAAAGAAACTAAAAATGTGGTCCAGTCCCCACAGTCAGCATCCAGTAATGAGAATGAAGCTGATGTGATGAAAGAAAGTGCAGAAACTGCTGATGAAGAAAAGTGCTCAAGCCCCATGGCCAATTCTCAGAGAAGCCACTCTGATGATGAAAAAGAAAATCAAAGTGACCAGAGCGCATCCCCAAATGCCACTGCCCCAACGAGCCCAGAGAATGGGTCAGAAAATACTACTCAAGAAGAAGATGAAAATGTCCCCTCCAATCCAGAAAGCTCTCATAATGGCTCAGAAAGTGATGAGTCTAAGAAAGAAGAATCTGCCCCTACAAGTGCTGAACTCCAAAGAAGTATGTCTGTTGAGAAAGAGGAGTCAGAGCCTGAAGAAGAAGAAGAGTTAGTGTCTCCAATAATTGAACCTCCACGAAGAAGGAGAAGCTACAGGCTGCAAGCCCAGTTTGCCTCCAAAAGGAACAGTGGCCAATCAAATGCCATCATCGAATTAAGTGATGATGAGTCTGTATCCCCAGGAGAAAGTGCTGAAGATGAAGCTAGCAGCGAAGAAGAAAAATCTGAGGAAATACTTGCTGAAGGAGGTTCTGCAAGAAGGATTTTCTGTTGAAGATGATCAAGAAGGTTGTGAACATGAAATACAGCAAAAAGACCTCTCTGCTGAAGCTGATCTAAACGGTTCTGATTCTGAGAAGGAAGAAGCAGGAAATGATTCCAACTCTGAAGATCAGGAATCAGAAAACTCAGAAATTCACCCTGTTCTCTCACCTGCAAGATTTACCAAGAGAATTGTGGTAGAAGCTCCCAATGAACCATAAGAAACTCCTCCTGACAGATGGGTAAACCATGGAGGTGAACAGTTCAGAGTAACAAGAATGACTTCCTCTGACTTAGTCAAGAACTGGAACAATATGGAGCTAGGCGCTCAACCATTCTCTCTGACCACGATGATTTCTTGATGAGATGGTTCTTCCAATCAATACCTTGGCTGAAGGCCTTTACTGAAGGAGATGGAAGTTACTTCAGCTGGTGTTACAAGACTTTTCCGAGCATGGAACTGGTAGCCCAAAACTTTCCAAGGGTGAAAACTTATGCTACCAAGATGATAACAAACCAGCCTCACTTCAAGGTCTATCGACAGGCTGAGAATCTCTACATCCCTACGATCGTAGAGTGGATTCTGAAGGAAAAAGAGTCATGACCAAGGAGCAAATCGTAGAGTCTGTTCACTCTACTGCTGATGATATTCAAGTCCAAAACCAGAAGCCTTCTTATGATCCAACACTACTATCAGACACTCCATCATCCTCTGCAAGCAATTGGTACTCCACGATTGTTCAAATTATCCAAACCTTTGAAAATCTGTCCAAAGATGATGATCGTAGAGTCCAATCCATTGCTCAACCTGAAGCTGCCAATCAAGAGGATCAAACTGCTTTGGGCGGGAACTCTTGAAGAGCTCGATGATCTAAGCAAGAAGATATCTATGCTCATTTGAAGAATCACGTAAAGCGACAATGACAGAGATGATTCTTTCGGCCTGACAAGCTTCAAGCTATCTTGGCTAATGTATCTCTCAAACTCCAAGAGAGAGATAACATCTATCAGAAGGCCATACAAGATAAGAAGGCTGAAGCTCTACAAATTCAGAAGGCCAATGTAGAGCAGATCGAAGCCCTCTCTGACAAGATTGATGATATGAGGCAGACCTTCTCAGTACAACTTGAGCTCGACTAACAAGAACTAAAGTTTGAAGTTGCCAACTCCTCCTACCTGATGGCGCAGCTTATGTCCAACATGGAGCAGCTCTCTCAAATGATTAATGACAAAAAGGGGAGAAAAAGAGGCAGAGAAAGAAGAGGAGCAAGAGGCACTTGAAGAAGAACAGAGGGACAAGAGAGAAGAAGTCAAACAAGGAGAAAGTAGCTGCTGAAAGAGTATCCTCATCTGAGGGGGAGCCAGAAGGTGATGATAACAAGATCGCAGAGGCTAAAGGGGAACCAGATCAGAAAGGTGATGAAGGGGAGCCAAGCAAAGATAGAAGATCATCATCTGAGGGGGAGCAAGAGCAAGAAGCGGAATCAACTGAGTAGCTGATCAACAAGCATCCTGGAAACACACATGGAACCAAGGAGGTACATCTCTAATCTGTTATGAATGTTCTGGATCTAGGATGTAGAATGTCTTAATGTATAAATTGCCATATCAATATAAATGACATTCATGATTAACTATTTTAGAAATCTGTTTGCTTTCATTGTATATAAGATTCATTCATAACATGCATATGCACTTATTATTTTTGTCATAATCAAATAGGGGGAGATTGTCAGGAATAAGCATGAAAATGCTATTCCTATTTATATATGATTTGATTATGATATATATGTATATGAATGAATAATATGAAAGTATGCTTGCATTAAGAAAAGTTGTAAAGTCCTCTGATAGATAATAGAAATATGTGTACAAGGACTTAGAATGAATTGATCAAATATATTAGGTTGATCCTACATAAGAAAGACAGCTTTGTAAAGTCCTTAAAAAGAAAAGATGTACAAGGACTATAAAGATAGAAAGATCAAGAATGTTAGGTTAATCTTATGATGTAATACATAGGCTAGTCTGATCGTCGAGCACTGCACCAGAAGTCGTAGTCTTCCAGGTGAGTCAAGGTTAACTCGGGAGCTATCGAGGCAAAATAGAGTATCTGAAGATAGTAGATCTTGGAGTTAAGTGAGACGCCAGGGAAGCGAAGAAGGATGTAGTGTATCGAGAAGAGCTTCCTCGGGATCGTAGTATCTCTTGAGGAAGTCATGTTTAGAATCGTGAGAGATGACTACCTACGAAATTTGGTCATCATCTGCCGAAGCCAAAAATTGAAACGCAGACTACACTCAGAGTCGTAGAGTCTACTGATGCCGAAGCCAAGTCAAGGATCATAGATCACACTCTGAGTTCGTAGAGTCTATTGATTATATATAGAGATCGTAGTCGAGCAAGATCAGATGAAGACAACAAGCACAAGGCAGAAATCGTAGAGTGTCAATATCTTATCTCGGGATCGTGTGGTGTCTGCACGCAATAGAAAGCTTTGAATCGTGAGTGTCTTGAAACTATGACTCAAATGAAGTGCTCACAATGCTAAGTCAGAATCGTAGAGGAGATACGGTTCTCAACGAATGAGAACTCCCAGGATATCCAAAGATACAAAGCCTCTGGTTGGCACTGCAAAGATGCATTCCACAGTAAGGGAACCAGAGAGCACTCAACGAATGGCATAAAGGCTTTCAGAAGATCTCAGCACAAACCCAATCAGCATTAAGATTGAGGTGTAAGGCAATTCGTGATGAAGTCTTCCATAAGGAGATCCAAAGAAGACTTCAGAAGCTGACTAAGGAAAGTCAGCTTATGCAGTAGCTATCAAGTGTACAAAAGACAACGATCTTGGAAGCAACCAAGATCGTAGTGTTTGCCAAACAAAGAAGGAATTGATGGAAAGTGAACCGAGATCTTGGCCACCACGAGAAGCAAGGCTAAAGTGATTAAGTCACGAGGTCGGTTCATTGATGATAAGTGAGCGAAAGATCACCAGGAGAAAGTAAGCTGGACACGCCACAAATCTGAAGTGTCTTGATATTCAGAAGGGGACCAGAGTAAGGAATTAGGCCATCAGTATCTGAGAAAAGTAGAAGCAAACAGAAGTATTGAAGCACTGCACAATACAAGGAAGAGGTGTTCTACATTGAAGATCCAATCAACACTTTTCAAATTTGTAGTGTTAACTCTACTAGTCAACAAGCAACACTCAACAAGACACTACGATCAGGTCCTTGAAGACGTGCATCAGAATCGTAGAGTCTGAATAACTGAAGACTGAAGCATTGGCAAATGTTCAATCTGAAGGGTAATATTCGGACAAGTGCCTATTGAGAGCATCGATGCAATAGGACAACCTCTGATCGAGGAATCAGAAAGAGGTAATAAAGTCTTCGACCGCCTTGAGTCATTAAAGTGATACATCGGACAGGTAGGTGAAACGATGAAGATACTGACGTCGGAAAAAGTATGACAAGTCACATCAAGCAGTCTACCTCAAGCAACTTGAGATCTGTGAAGATATTTGAATAGCCTTCAACGGTTACTTTCCAACGGAAGGATTGGGAAGAAGTATAAATGAGAAAGAACTTCAAAGATCAAAGGTTGCTGGAGTTGTGCATTTTGGAGAAAAGGTGGACTGATCCAACCGAGCGATAGTGAGTCCAAAGGCTCACTCTACGATCCACCAATAACACTCAGAAGTCAGATCAAGTAAGAAGTAGAAGTGTGAGTTCTACTATGTAGAAGTGAGAGTTCTACTACTTGAAGAGTGTTCTGAACTGCCGAGAGAAAGAAGAGCAACATGCCATCTGGATGCCCATCATGGGAAGACTCTAAGTACAATAGAGAAAAGCCTACAGTCATCTTAGCAAGTCCATCGTGAGAAGGCATCAAGTAGCAAGAAGGGAGATCACAAAAGCCATCTTGGTGTTAAGCATGAGAAAACTTCTAAGTACCTTACAGAAGAGCTCACAGTCATCTTAGAAGCCTCTCATATGCAGCCATCAAGTACTAAGAAGAATGATCTTCAAGGCAGTTCATCAAGGAGTCATCCAGAGTAGTTGAGCAACCTAAGAAGCTGAGCATCATGCAACACTCAACTGCTCTTCAAGGATGATCAAGCCAAGCTGCTAAGGATAAAAGATGTTCAGAGCATGAAGACATCTTAGTAGCTCAGCACCGACTCCAACAACAACAAACAAACAACTCAACGAAGCCAGGGCCAAGAGGGTCCTTGTCCAGAGGGAGTAAACAAAGCAGGGCCAAAGGGTCCTTGTCCAGAGGGACTAAACGAAGTCAAGAACTTCTTTGGGCTTGAAGAGTTCTTAGTGAATCAAGTCCTAAAGTCAGCTTGGCCTTGAAGGAATCGTAGAGATTCAGGGTGTTGCCCTTCCTTAGTGGAAATCCTACTAGTTGAAAGTGGAAGAGTGGATTAGGAGCTTGAGTCTCTGAACCACTTAAAACCCCTTGTGTCTTTTACATTATGTCTATAACTGTTATAACTGCTATGTATGTTCTAACTGCTTACAACTAAACTAACCTAACGAACAATGTATGTATGATTATGAATATTTCAATGAAGGGGAATCTTTTACTTATTTCGTTGTGCTTGAAAAGATTCTTATGTTTGTCATATACTTAAATATGAACAATACAACATAAACCAGAAAAGTATTTGAAATAAAAAGGATCTATTTAACCCCCCCTTCTAGATCTATTGTGCCCTCTGGTAACTAACAAGTACGTTCGTGACTCATAAGTATATGAAATGTTTTTGAACCCCTCAGCGAATGGATGCCTATGTTCTGACTAGGATAAGTTCTTAAACTCATATAATTGTGGCAAGTTCCTGAATTTCCAAAGTATGGTAAGTTTGATGAACTGTATCGGGTATATATAAGTTATGAAGTTAGAAATTTTGGTGTAGTAAAGATTGAAGTTGATGGAGAAATATGAATTTTCTAAATCTTCTAGCTCTGCTAGATTTTCAAAGTTTATTGACTTCGTGCTGATGATTCGCACTTCTGTTTTCTTGAAAAACATTGGATCTTGTGATTGAACCAATGATGTTTAAAAATAATACCTTTATTCTTATGTCTATGCCAATTGTTTCGACTAAGACAAAAATAATTTGAAAATTTTCAAAATGTATTTCTAACCATGCGCATCATTGATATGGTGTATGGTAAACGATGGAGTCATCCATGCAGTTGAACCTAGTATTAGTTGTGATCAAAAATTCGTCAGCCAATTTTGGTACAGTGTAGTATGACAAAGTCACATAATGGCGGAATCCTCAATGTATTACTAATCTAGTACGGTATCATGATGTCATAAAAGAATTTTTGGTTTTCTTTTAAATTATGAAGAAGGTCAATTAAGTTAGCTAAATTATTTTGATTGAAGTCCGAGTTGTTGATAAAATTCTAAGATATTTGATTCGGCTAGACGGCTGTTGAAAAATATTTATGGAATTTAAGCGTTCTTGAGTAATTATGCCAAATCAGATTGCTCTGGTGCGGATTCAGTTGTTGAAAAGCTGAGGTGAACAACCCTATAAGGGGACATGTTTTCAGGGACAATGGTTCCGAGCGTAATGCATATAGTCGTTACAAAACACTATGTTGCGGCCCAACGTAGTGGTATAATAGGTTGGCCACCTAGTGTACGTGTGGGAGTGTTTTCAGTCTTTGTGATTGATAAATACTCTGGTTTGCAGTGTGAAGGATTTTGTTGAAGCATTTATAAACCTAGAAAAGAGTTCACGGTCTTGTGACCCCTCAGCATAATTTGGAATCTAAGTTATTCATACTACCTCCCGATTATTGAAAAATCGTGGAAGACCCTTATTCTTCTGAAGGATGAATGTAGTGAGTAGGATGTTCCTTAGGAAGGAAAATGTGGTAGAATGCAAGTGAGAAATTTATAATGAAACTTTTGAAAAGAGAATGGAAAAAATTATCCAAAAGAATATGTAATATTCAGAATAGCACCTAGTAGAAGTGGTTTCGGTGATTCCGAGGACAGAATCCTTATAAGGGGGAGAGAATGTGAGAACCCGAATTTTCAGAAAATATTAAAATAAGGATTAAGTAAATAAAAATTCTTAAAGCATGTGAAGGGTTCAAATAAGAATATATGTATGTGTTGTGAGGTATATGGAATGGTGTTGTATGAGATAATATAAACTATGCAATAAGTGATTTCTGTGTATAATAAACATATTATTATTATTATTATTATTATTATTATTATTATTATTATTATATATTTGTTGTTTATTGAAGAGGCGAGTTATTTGAAGTAGAGAAGATGGATAGAAATCTATCTATCGATATTAAATAATTTATGCGAAATTATTTTATCATAGTAAGTTGGTGACATTAAATATCTTTGATAATCACAAATTTCTTGAGTATTTGTACGAGTAAGTATCAAGTCTAAGGCAGTGCGACCGTACTCTTTAATGGTGGATGTATAGGAGCTAGGCTACATAATTCCTTTAGAGAGCGGAGGTATATACGAATTAGTAACCGATCTAACTCACTGTGAAAATAGTGTAGACGAGACGGAAACAAATTTGTTGGTTGTTTGTGGGAAACCACTCAGTGTACTATATTGAATACTATTAAAGACTCGATGAGTGCTAGGTTTAGACTTGTATATATATACGTTGTTGACGAGAGAAGAAAATCGATATACCTTTAAAGTGGTTAGAGAATTATTGAGTAATTTGATACACGGTGAGAAGTGAAGATTAAAAGATTGTATGTATGTGTTATATATATACCTTGAATTATGTGATTTGGTGGAAGAGAAATAATTATAGTATATTTCTTATAAAGGATATTAAAATAAATTCTAGCATTCGATTATTTTAATAAAAGGGGGAATATTATTTTGATATTTAGCTTGGTACGAGGTAATGTGTGTGAGTAAGTAATATGTTAAATATATTAAAATATATTGCTATATAAGTTATGGAAACAATTTATCATAATAGAAATAAACTTATTTTCTATATATAGTGTGTACGTGTGTGTCGTGCATATAAATATTTTAATAATACATAGATATTATATTAAGAGTAATATCTTGAGAAAATGAGTAAATCGTTTTATTATGATTAGTTCCTATATTTAGAGAAAACATATATGATAAAAACATCTTATGTTATGTTACGACGAAATACGTAAATTTTGATTATAGTAATATGGTGGGAAATGAATATGTAATGAGAATGAAAATAAGCTTAATGTAAGCTTGTGAGATATGCCTAGTGTGGCAAAGTGATGGAATAAACATTTATTATATAATTTAATGAATGAATAATTGAAGGAATTAATTTGTATGTGCAATGATTATATATTATATAGTAGCTACATCTAAATGATATGAAATGAAGTGTGACACTTCAATGGTAACTATATAATATAGGAAGTATGTGAACACTTATGTATAAAGACTAGTATGTTAGCATTATGTACGAGCGAGACAATAAAATGTAACATGGTGCAATAAATATATCACTTCCATGACCATGTTATAAGATGTAATGTTGAGAATAATATTATTTTGTGAGATTGTATTATTATAAGCTTATGGACTATTAATTACTAAGTTCATATAATTATGTCTTGTGTGGCATAACTAGTGAGGTTAAGTTAAATGGAGATTTAATGAGAATTATTAAAAGAAAATAAATGGTGAGTTAATAAATAATTGATAGTAATTATCATTAAAATAATTGAGTGTATTTGAGATGATAACTTTTATGGAAAATGATGGATTGAGAATATCCAACTATTTTATAATTAGCTCAATTAAAATTTTAATTTGGACAAACCCCATGTACATGGATTATATGAATACATGTGTATATAAGATAAGTATACTTATATATATATATATATATATATATATATATATATATATATAGAGAGTATATATATATAAGTATAGAGATGTATGTGTAAAGGTAACAAATAAGCTAACATATTGTACAAATGATAAAATGAAAGTGCAACATATAAATATTACCCCCATGACCTAAAATCTTGCCCCTATCAAAACAAATGCTGAAAAGTTTGCTTAGTTTTGCAAGATTAGTCCATGTGATGCAATCATGAAGAAGTACAAGATTTGGTGGGGAGTTAGTAGCCTTTTTACCAACTAAACTTTTACCAATGGTTATTAACTATTGGTGTATAAAATACAAGTATTATACATGTATTAATACATGTATTTGGTACATGAGTTTGGTCTATAAATAAGTTATTCTAAGTTCATTTGCAAAGGTTGCTTCCAATTGCAAAGTTCTACTATAGAGTGACTTAGAGAGAAATTGAGGGAAGTAGGAGAAACCTAGAGGAACTCTTGAACTTTGGTGATTCAAGAGGAGTTCAAGAAGGAGAAACAAAGGTGGAGAACTACTTAAGGTTCCTAGCTAAGAGGAAGAAAGCCTTCAAGAAGTAAGTTCATATTCTAGCTTTATTTTTGTCAAAACATGAACATTTAGTATGAACATGAGTTTTAGATTCATATTTTGGTTAGTTAATGTTTATGTTAGTTGATGGGTATCTAGTATATTGTAGTTCTATGAATTACGAATCCATAGAATCTAAAACGGACTAATTTGGACATGTATAACTCAAATTATGAAGGTTAGAAAGTAGTTTGGCTTGTTATTTTGTAGCAGAGCATGAAACCGTGCACTTACAGTAGCTAGGCCCACCCCGACGGGATATTTTTAAGGCAAGACCCCCGCCCCGACGGGAGTTGTAAGACCCCAACTTTTTGAATAAAGATTAAATTTTCTCGAAATATATTTTTGAATATTATGGTGTGGATTTGATATAATGTTATAGTTGTGGGTAATATTTACAAATTTTGCAAAGTACGTAAGTTGTTATATAATATTCGATTGGTCGGGGAATATTCATTTTTAGCAGGGAATATTTGTACAACAGCACAATCATTGGTGGACCCCTACAACAGAATTATTGTCGGATTGAGAAAACGACAAAAATACTTTATGAAAATAACGGTAGGAAGTTTTACCGTTAACTCGTTGAACTACCCGTAGTAAAAAAGTACAAAGAATACGCTGCGGGTTGCATAGTAGCACACACTATTATTGATTATTGATGCTTATGTGAGAAGCCACTCGCTTATACTCAATTATTGCTACACTAATTTCTTACGCATCATATCTCTCATATTATTGATTCGATTATTGTCATAGTATCATCTGCATAATATGTTATTTTATTAAATCAATAATTGAGACGAAAAATTTATTCATATTATTAAATTGCAATATTTACAATGTCTAGAAGTTCTGTCAATGAGAGGTTTGGTCACCTAATTGCGCGCTACTAATAGGAGAAATCCTTATTGAAAGCCCCTCTTCCTCAGGAGCGACACGGTTGATAAATATTGTGAGTTATAATATTAATGATGAATGTTATTAAAATTGAAGTTGTGTTCGGAGTTGAATTTGGAGACGCGGACGTGATATTTGAGTCCGGAACGATGAAATTAGTAAAAATAGTCTATAAACACAAAAATTTTTAGAATTCACTATTTGGTCAAAAAGTCAACAGTTGACTTTTTCAATAAAAGTCAAACTTCGAAATTTTAAAATTTATATTTTTGATAAAAATGGTTTCATTGTGTTGGAATTATTTGTGTTAGTGAAAATCGACAATTATTTCGATAATAATTGATGTCTGGAGGTTATATTAACTAATCGGGTATTTAACTGAATAAATGAGCAAATGATTGCTATTATTTCACATGATTATAACTATTTGTTCACATGTGTATACTATTGTTTCACATTCTTGTTACTATTAGGGGAGTTGGTGCAAGATTGATAATACTTGCATGACTAAGTTAGAAATGGAGGTATAGATGGAGGTACTATACTGTAATTCGTATTTTCACATGTCTAGAACTATTGATTCACATAATTTACTATTAAATCACATTATTTACTATTAGGGGAGGTGGTGCAAGTTTGATAATACTTCCATGACTAAATTAAAAATAAAGGAAAAGTTGGAGGTATTGTACTATAATTTTTCGAGCCCCAAAACGTGCAATTATGGAAACTATATTTTTCTATAAATAGAAGCTCATTCTTCTTTCATTTCTCACCAATTCACAAAAGCTTTAGAGCGATTATTATAGAGAGAAATTATAGAAAGAAGAAGAGAAGTATGCTACCTCACTATCCCAGTATCCAGTTTTTCTAAGGTAGGGAGTATTATTTCTTTCTTATCCATGTAGAGAACTTCTGTTATTCCATTCTTTATTATTCATTGGAATAACTTTATATCTGTGAGCTACCCTATACTTGGTGAAATTCTTCCATTGTTCCATTCTTTATCATTCTGTTGGAACATCCTGCTGCATGCGTTCTCACGGGACCGGTTCGATCTTTATTATTACATTGAAATAACCTGTACGCATGCGTTTCGTCGGACTGATTTAAATCTTTATTATTCAGAGGAATATCCCATACATCTACGCGTTTTTACGCCGGACGTGATTCCGTCTTTATTACTTTGTTGGAATATCCACATGCATGCGTTTCTGCCGGACTGATTCCGTTATTTATTATTCTCATTGGAATAACCTCGCTTGCATGCGATCTATCGCATGCACGGTGATTTCTTTTGTTATTCCATTCCTTATTATACTCGCTTAGTTAAAGTTTTGACTTCTATACTCCATGAAATTAGTGGAATATCCTTGATATTTGTGCTTCATCTAGTATTTTTCATGGAAATATTCTTTTGAGCATTCTTGAATTTTACTCTACAAAGCAGTATCATGTTGACAATTTGGACGTTATTAGTTCCTAGATAAATTAATTCTTGAACTTGTTTTATTGAATTCTTATATCATTGTCATCATCCTAATGTTTATATTTTGTTGAAATTCATCTGTGGCCTATAGTGCATAGATGGACTTGGTATGATTATGACCAGGGATTATTCGGTGTAATCATGACCGTAATGTTACAAATGATGTGGAAAAAGTCCTCATTGGCCCGTAGAGCATTGATGGACAGTTGCTGGCATGATCATGACCATTATTGAATACACAAATATTCTTGGCTCGTAGTGCATGGATAATTGTGGTCGTGATACTAAAGAATATCCTTGGCCATAGTGCAAGGGTGATTCGATGATGTGGATTATTTATTAAAATCGAGTCCCAAATGATAAAAGTGATGAAAAACCTTCTAAATCATAAAAGATAGTAGATTTTATTCTCTACTTGACTCTTTTAATGGACCGCTTGTTCCTACCGCAGCTTAAACTTGATGGTTGTTATATTGTATCGCTTTTAACACTTTGAAGGCTAACGTTAATATATTCTCGCATTATCTTAGTCATAATATTTCCCTCTTGGGCTAGTTGAGCTCACCTTTTACTTTTATTGTTCTCTTCAGAAAATGAGAACGTAGCGAGGACTAGGACTAGTCGGGGAACCAGAGTGACGGACGAGATGATGATAGCATTAGTAGTCCTCACTATTCAAAGAAATAGTAGAAAATAAATGTAATAATATTGAATTTGAGTTTGTATATTGTCTTGACGACAATATTTGTATTAAAACTCACGACTTATGTTTTGTCGTACTTTTTACACGACAGCTTGTATAATTAAGTTATATTTGTATTACATACCATGTATTTGACGACTCGTGATAGGTGATGTATACCTATTTTGGGGCGCCACAGGTTGGTATCAAAGCTTAGGGATATGATCCTGGCTAAAGATGTGAGACTAGAGCTAGGAGGGAGAGACGGGAAATTCCTTCGCTAGTATGACCTACCTAATTTTATTTGGTATTTAATTGGTTGGTCAGAGTATATGGATAATATGTTGCATGTCAATTAACTCTTGTTTTGTGGCGGTATTTGAAAATGGCATCCGAGAATATTGAGAATAGCAATGGAGCACAAGAGACCGTTGAGTCTCCACAGATCAACAATCAGAATAATGTGCAACAGGAAGGCGACAATCCTCATGCAAACAACAACACTGACCAAATGATGAACGATGGAATGTTTAGAGGCTTTATGGTATTCATGCAACATCAGCCGAGAGCGGCTCCTGTCCAAAATGTAGGTGGAAACACTGGAAACTCTCGGACGGTTATCGCTAAACAGTTCAAGGAGCTGGGACCACCCGAGTTTATTGGAGAGCCAAAACCACTTAAGGCGGAAGCGTGGATAAAGCAGATCACCAAGATATTTGATGTCTTGGGATGCTCCGAGGAGCAAAAGGTTCCCTTAGCCACCTTCATGTTACGTGAAGAGGCAGATTACTGGTGGGAATCTATAAAACGTACCTAGCCTGACGCACTCAAGATGTCTTGGGAGAAGTTCCAAGAGCTATTCAATGACAAGTACTTTCCCGAAAGTATTCATCACATGAAAGAGGTGAAGTTTATCAAGTTGGAGCAAAACAATATGACAGTGTCGCAATACGAGGCTAAATTTGCAGAGTTATCCCGGTTTGTATCCCATTTGGTCAATAATGAGGAACGAATGCCACGAATGTTTTTAAGAAGTTTGAAACCAGAGATATGTCAATATCTAATTTCTCATGAACTGTGTTTGTACTCAGATGTTGTAAATAGGGCTCAATTATTGGAGCGCGGTAACGAGTCAACGCAACCAAGAGAAAGCAAATGGCAAACATGAAAATACCAAAGGTATCACCATCGAGCGGTGACAACAAACATGGAGGGAATCAACATGCTAAAAATGGTAACCACTTCGGTGGTAAGCATAGCCAAGACAATAAGAATGGACATTTCAAGAAGAGGAGATTAAACAATGATGAAAAGACATCAGCACCAACACCCGTTGTCAAGGAAGGAGAACGACCACCTATCATATGCTTCAAATGCGAGGGGAGGGACACATCACCAAAATCAATGCGATGCCATCCAAAGCATGTTATAATTATGGAAGGAAGGTCACTTAGCTCGATTTTGTCGTTCACCAAGACAAGTTCAAAGAATGGAGGCACCAAAGGCCGTCCCGAAAAGTCAAAGCCAGAAGTCAAGAGGAGCGCGTTTGTTGTGACCTCCCAGAAAGCAAGGAACCCGAATGAGGTTATCACGGGTAAGCTTATCATAAATTCTAGTGAAGTCTATACCTTATTTGATACCGGTTCTACCCATTCTTTTATTTCTCCTACTTGCGCTCAATGTTTAAATTTGACTTCGGAGAAATTAGACTTTGACTTATCTGTTGAAACTCTATTAGGAGAAACCTTCATTACATCCACTGTTTATAAGTCTTGTTTGATTCAAATCGGTAACCGCACGTTACCTGTCGATCTTATCTCCTTAAAAATACTTGCATTTGACGTGATTCTAGAGATTGATTGGTTAACTACTCATCATGCTAAAATTGATTATTTTCGTAAAGTTGTTAGCTTTCATATTCCTAATAAACCTTTTATGTGAATTCAAGCGACTAAACCATTAAAATCAATTACGGTCATCTCAAGCCATAAAGCTATTTGTTTATTGAAAAACGGATGTCAAGCTTTCTTATCTCATGTCACGGATTTAAACAAAAATACATCAGATTTGAAGGATATTTTAATTGTTAATAAATTTCCTGACGTATTCCCTGAAGAACTTCCTGGCCTACCCCAAGAGCGTTAAGTTAAATTTTGTATCGACCTTTAACCCGGTACAAAACCAATTTCCAAAGCCCCATATCGAATGGCTCCTATTGAACTTCAGGAGTTAAAGACCCAATTGCAAGAATTGTTAGACATTGGTTTCATTCGTCCTAGTACGTCTCCTTGGGGTGCTCCTATTCTATTCGTGAAGAAGAAAGATGGGAGTATGCGACTTTGTATTGATTATCGGGAGTTGAATCATGTCACCATCAAAAATAGGTACCCATTCCCACGTATTGATGACTTGTTTGATCAGTTACAAGGAACACAATTTTTTTCAAAGATCGATCTTCGTTCTGGATATCATCAGCTGAAGGTTAAAACATAGGATATTCCAAAGACTGCCTCAGAACTCGGTACGGGCATTATTAATTCATAGTCAAGTCTTTTTGATTGACTAATGCTCCTGCTGCCTTCATGGATATGATGAACCAAGTATTCAAGGAATATTTGGATCATTTTGTGGGCGTCTTTATTGATGACATCCTCATATATTCCAAAAGCCGTGAAGATCATGAGCAACACTTGAGGCTGATACTCCAAAAGCTTCGTGAAAACAAGCTATATGCCAAGTTGAAGAAATGCGAGTTCTGGCTTGAGGAAGTTGCATTCCTTGGGCACGTGATATTAAGTCATGGAATATCTGTTGACCTAGCAAAGATTGAAGCTATTCAAAGTTGGGAGCAACCTAAATCAGTGACCGAAGTAGGTAGCTTTCTCGGATTAGCTGGTTATTATCGGAGATTCATGGAAGGATTTTCTCGAATCACTACTCCATTAACTCAGCTGACTCAAAAAGATACAAAGTTAGGTTGGAGTGAGGAATGTGAGAAGAGTTTTCAAGAACTCAAGACGAGACTCATTTCAGCACCTGTTCTGACAATTCCATCTGGCTCGGAGGGATTTGTCATCTACAGTGATGCTTCGGGCAAAGGTTAGGATGTGTTCTCATGCAACATGGGAAAGTCATAGCCTATGCCTCACGACAACTCAAAGAATATGAGAGGAATTACCCTACTCCTGATCTAGAGTTGGCAGCTATCGTTTTTGCGCTTAAGATTTGGAGGCATTACCTGTTTGGAGAGAAGGTGGAGATCTACACGGATCATAAAAGCCTCAAATATTTCTTCACCCAAAAGGAACTCAACATACGACAACGACGTTGGCTTGAACTATTGAAAGATTATGATCATACCATCCAATACCATCTTGGAAAAGTGAACGTGATAGCTGACGCACTTAGTAGAAGATCATATGCGGGTACGAGTGCAATATTATCAACGCAAAGGCCCATTTTGTATGACTTGCAAAGGATGGAGATAGAGTTAAAGACTCCAGGGACCCATATAATGATGGCAAACATACAAGTAGAGCCGACTTTAATCGATAAAGTTAAAGCTGCTCAAGCTACAGACCTGGAGCTAATGCGTATGAAGAAGAAAGTGCAAGAAGGTGCTATACCGAAAGCAAGAATCGATGAGGAAGGAATACTTTGAGTCAACTCCAGACTTTGTGTTCCTAACGACCCTGATTTAAAGTATAAAATCAAGATGGAGGCGCACAACACACCGTTTGCAATCCATCCTGTGAGTACCAAAATGTATCATGATCTTCGACATATATTTTGGTGGAACAATATGAAGAGAGAGATAGCAGAGTTTATCTCAAGGTGTTTAACTTGTCAACGAGTCAAGGCGGAGCATCAAGTACCAAAAGGTCCATTGCAACCACTTGAAATTCTAGAATGGAAGTGGAAACACATTACTATGGATTTCGTTACTGGTCTTCCCAAGGTTTCTCAAGGCATATATGCAATTTGGGTCATTGTTGATAGATTGACCAAGTCTGCTCATTTCCTACCTATACGAGAAACTTATACACTTGAACGTCTTGCTCGTACGTACATAAACGAGATTGTAAGACTGCATGGTATGCCAGTATCCATAGTTTCTGATCGAGACCCAAGATTCACTTCAAGGTTTTGGGTTAGTTTGCAAAAAGCTATGGGCACAGATTTACGATTTAGCTCGGCATATCATCCTCAGAAGGACGGGCAGTCGGAGAGGACCATTCAAACTCTTGAAGATCTATTAAGACTCTGTGTCCTTGACTTCAAGGGAAGTTGGGATAAGTTCCTACCATTGGTGGAGTTTTCCTACAACAACAGTTATCAAGCAAGTATTGGCATGGCTCCATTTGAGGCTTTGTATGGAAGAAAGTGGCGTTCTCCAAGATCTTTGGGATGAGGTGGGTGAAGCAACGTTGTTGGGGACCGAGTTGGTATGTATAACTACTTAAAAGATTTAAACGATCCGACAACGATAAAAAACCTCACAAGATCGACAAAAGAGTTATCTTGATCTTCATCGAAAGGGACGTGGAATTGATATTGAGATCATGTGTTATTACGTGTTGCTCCATGGAAGGGAGTTACGAGATTTGGAAAGAGAGGAAAGCTCAACCCTCGATTCATTGGCCCATTTTTAATCCTCGATCTAGTAGGAATTGTGGCGTATAGACTCGCTTTACCGCCATGTATGTCTCGTGTTCATAACGTTTTTCACATATCTATGTTACGTAAATATGTGAAAGACCCGAACCACATTATTGAATTAGAACCAGATGAGATAGAGGAAGATTTAACGTATGAAGAGTTACCTGTTAAAATCTTGGATAAAAAGGATCGTATTCTACGCTCCATGGTTATACCTCAAGTCAAAGTTTTGTGGAAAAACCACGATGTGGAAGAAATGACATGGGAGTTAAAATCTTAGATTAAATCAAGATATCCTTACCTCTTCGACATACCATGTATGCATCCTAATTTTGAGGATGAAATTTCATAAGAAGGGGAGGTTGTAAGACCCCAACTTTTTGAATAAAGATTAAATTTTCTCGAAATATATTTTTGAATATTATGATGTGGATTTGATATAATGTTATAGTTGTGGGTAATATTTACAAATTTTGCAAAGTACACAAGTTGTTATATAATATTCGATTGGTGGGGAATATTCATTTTAACAGGAATATTCAGACAACGACACAATCATTGGTGGACCCCACAATGGAATTATTATTTGATTGATTGAAAACGACAAAAATACTTTTTATGAAAATAACGGTGGAAGTTTTATCATTAATCTGTTGAACTACCCATTAGTAAAAAAAATAAATGTCTGGCGTGGTTGCATAGTAGCAATACGGTATTGATTATTGATGCTTACTTTAGAAGCCACTCAGTTATACTCAATTATTGCTACAATAATTGCTGCATCATATCTCTCATATTATTAATTCGATTATTTTCATAGTATCATTTGCATAGTATGTTATTTTATTAAATCAATAATTGAGATGACCAAGTTATTCATATTATTAAATTGCAATATTTACAATGTCTAGAAGTTCAGTCAAGGAGAGGTTTGGTCACCTAATTGCGCCATATAGGGAGAAATCCTTATTAGAAAGCCCCCATCTTTCCTGGGAACGACCTGGTTGATAAATATTGTGAGTTATAATATTAATGATGAATGTTATTAAAATTGAAGTTGTGTTTAGAGTTGAATTTGGAGACGCGGACGTGATATTTGAGTCCGGAACGATGAAATTAGTAAAAATAGTCTATAAACACAAAATTTTCCAGAATTCACTATTTGGTCAAAAAGACAATAGTTGACTTTTTCAGGAAAAGTCAAACATCGAAATTTCAAAATTTATATTTTTGATAAAAATGGTTTCATTGTGTTGGAATTATTTGTGTTAGTGAAAATCGACAATTATTTCGATAATAATTGATGTCTGGAGGTTATATTGACCAATCGGGTATTTAACCGGATAAATGAGCAATTGATTGCTATTATTTCACATGATTATAACTATTTGTTCACATGTGTATACTATTGTTTCACATTCTTGTTACTATTAGGGGAGTTGGTTCAAGATTGATAATACTTACATGACTAAGTTAAAAATGGAGGTATACATGGAGGTATTATACTGTAATTCGTATTTTCACATGTCTAGAACTATTGATTCACATAATTTACTATTGAATCACATTATTTACTATTAGGGGAGGTGGTGCAAGTTTGATAATACTTCCATGACTAAATTAAAAATAAAGGAAAAGTTGGAAGTATTGTACTGTAATTTTTTGAGCCCCAAAACGTGCAATTATCGAAACTATATTTTTCTACAAATCGAAGCTCATTCTTCCTTCATTTCTCACCAATTCACAAAAGCTTTAGAGCGATTATTATAGAGAGAAATTATAGAAAGAAGAATATAAGTATGCTACCTCACTATTCCAGTATCCAGTTTTTCTAAGGTAGGGAGTATTATTTCTTTCTTATCCATGAAGAGAACTTCTGTTATTCCATTCTTTATTATTCTGTTAGAATAACTCAGTATCTGCTGGCTACCCTATACTTGGTGAAATTCTTCCATTGTTCCATTCTTTATCATTTTGTTGGAACATCACAGATGTAGGCGTTCTCTACGGGACCGGGTTCCGCCTTTATTATTCTCATTGGAATATCCTATCTATCATGCGTTTCTGCCGGACCGATTTCGTCTTTTATTATTCATGCTGGAATATCCTCGTGCATGCGCTTTACGCTCGGACCGATTCCGCTTTATTATTTTGTTGGAATATCCGCATGCATGCGTTTTTTTACGACTGACCGATTCCGTTATTTATTATTCTGTTGGAATATCCTTTCTTTTTTTATTCCATTCCTTATTATACTCAGTTGGTTAAAGTTTTGACTTCTAGACTCCATGAAATTAGTGGAATATCCTTGATATTTGTGTTTCATCCAGTATCTTTTCATGGAAATATTCTTCTGAGCATTCTTGAATTTTACTCTACAAAGCAGTATCATATTGACAATTTGGACGTTATTAGATCTTGGATAAATTAATTCTTGAACTTGTTTTATTGAATTCTTATATCATTGTCATCATCCTCATGTTTATATTTTGTTGAAAGTCATCTGTGGCCTATAGTGCATAGATGGACTTGGTATGATTATGACCAAGGATTATTCGGTGTAATCATGACCATAATGTTATAAATGATATGGAAAAAGTCCTCATTGGCCCGTAGAGCATTGATGGACAGTTGTTGGCATGATCATGACCATTATTGAATACACAAATATTTTTGGGTCGTAGTGCATGGATAATTGTGGTCGTGATACTAAAGAATATCCTTGGCTGTAGTGCAGGGGTGATTCGATGATGTGGATTATTTATTAAAATTTGAGTCCCAAATGATAAAAGTGATGAAAAACCTTCTAAATCATAAAAGATAGTAGATTTTATTCTCTACTTGACTCTTTTAATGGATCGCTTGTTCATCTGCAGCTTAAACTTGATGGTTGTTATATTGTATCGCTTTAACACTTTGTTGAAGGCTAACGATAATATATTCTCGCATTATCTTAGTCATAATATTTCCTACTCGGGCTAGTTGAGCTCACCTTTTACTTTTATTGTTCTCTTGAGGAAATGAGAACGTAAGGAGGACTTAGTCGGGGAACGGAGTGACGGACCATGATGATAGCATTAGTAGTCCTCACTATTCAGTGAAATAGTAGAAAATAAATGTAATAATATTGAATTTGAGTTTGTATATTGTCTAGACGACAATATTTGTATTAAAACTCATAGCTTATGTTTTGTCGTACTTTACACAACAGTTGTATAATTAAGTTGTATTTGTATTCTATACCATGTATTTGACAACTCAGAATAGGTGATGTATACCTATTTTGGGGGCGTCACAGGGGTGGTCTGTTACAGATGTTGAGAAAAGTCTGACAGAACATGTTTTGGTAAAACGGCCATAACTGTTTCATAAGAACTTCGATTGAGGAGAATCAAGATGATCCAGAACGCGAACGAATAGACCTACAACTTTTGTTCTTTAAGTTCTTCAATTTGAGGTCATTAGGAAGGGTCAAAATAGTCATCTTTGTGACTGTTACATAATTGAAGGCCATCGGAGGGCGTCGAGCGAGCACATACACAAGTATAGTGCTCTCGACGATGGAATATGTTATTCTAAGTGATGTAACACGAATATGAATGATATTAGACATGTAATATAGCTAAGATTTCTTTACTCATAACGAAATGCTTTAACATGATTTTCTAAAAGAAAACTTAAAGTTTTTGAGAAACGGAAGTTGATGAATTTGGAGTCCTTTGAGTTCTGACCTTGGACCCTATGTACGCTTATCAACGGACATGAAATGTAGTTTGAAAGTTACCTTGCATAGAATAGATTGATATAGATTGGTTTAAAGTGTTTTGAAAGAAAAACTTGATGTTTTGAAAATGAAACTTGACGAACTTTGTGTCTTTTAAGTGTCGACTTTGGGAACATGTGATTGTGGCCTAGTTATGTGCACGGATGGACAAGGAATGTAATTTCAAGATATATTGCACATAAAAGGTTGTTAAGCTCGGTTTAGTATGCGTTTTAAAGAGAAATTTAAAAGTTTTAGATACTAACTTTGATGAGCATTGTATTACTTGCATTATGACCTTATAAGCAAGCATGCTAGAGTTGTCTATGCCTTTGAACATGAATGATATGTGCACTCAACTAGTCAAGCATGACATAAGTTATTTAAGCATGTTTAAGAGTATGAACTATGCTATGTCTATGTAAATGAGATAGATACATATGAGCATGCTATTAGAGGCTTATTAGTACCAATATATGGTTTAAAAGCTTATAACATCGAAGCTTGATTAAAAAAGTTGTTAAGCTTTATTGATTGAAATAAATCATCATGAAACTAAGTAGTTTGAATATGAACGACGTAGATCATGTATCTATAAACTTTAAAAATGTGTTGAACACATAGTGACTCAAGTGTGTGATAAATGTATATTAATGTTGATGTCAAGTACGGATGGTTAGGTATACCTATACATACCTAGCTATTCTAAGAGTATGATGAGAAAGTGAAATGTAGGTGTTACGAACCTAGTTAGAGAACAATGTAACATTATTATTACATTAAGAATGTATGAAATATGTGACTAATGGATATGAATCCATGATTATATAACTGTGTAAGAATACACGAAGTGCAGTTAAGCGTTAAACAGTTAAGTCATAGTTCATAAACTACAAATTAGGCAAGTCTTTCAGTTCCTATTTGATATATGAATTCTATAACTGTTAGTTGAGCTATATTATGCTATAAGAATGTTGATATATATATATATATATATATATATATATATATATATATATATATATATATATATATATATATATGAAATGCATATGAAATATGTATGAAATTTGAAAGTTGATATTTGATGATATGCTTGTGAAGTAAATCTCTATGCATGTTATGTGAGAAGTAACATGCGTAGTAAATATTAATTAATTATGAATGCATGAACTGAATATGCTATTATATGTTATGTGCTGCATGAAAACTATTAGAATTGCTTGGTTGTCGAGCTCACCCTTGCAAATAACCACTTTTGCAGGTTAAGGATACACGGTAAAGGTTACGTGCTATTTGATTGATAAGGTTCAATGGTATCGAAGGAGATTGATTTATTATTTAACTAGATGCTCTTGAACCATGTTTAGGTTCTAGTAGATGTATACTACGTGTAATACATGCTAAGTTATAAAGTTGTACTAGGCGGTACATAGTGAAATTCGAATGGAGATGTAATTATTTAAAGTAATTTGAATAGAATGAATCATAACATAATTTGATTCAAGGATATTAATTCAAGTTAAGATATCAATAAAAGATTTATTTTCAAAGAAGATTGAAAAAGTTTAAATTATTTTGCATATTTTTATAACATCGATGTGATGTAATACAAGAATAGTAAATGACCAATATTAGAAACTTATAAAAGTTTTGGGTCATTACATAGATCCTGGAATTGGAAAGAATTTATATTCTAAATTTTAATAAGCAAAGTTATATTCATTAAGTTATGAATAAAAGATATAATAGTTGACGATAGTAGTATCGTGGCGGACCGAATCTGAGGTTTGAAGGAACTTGGATTTGGGGGCGTCACAGACTTGGTGTCGGGTTGTCCTTTTTAAAGAAAGAATGAAATGCTCAAGGTCTTGGACCAAAATCAAGGTTTAATAGATGTTGTTCACTGTTAAACATTTTAAAGAAAAGAGAAGTGCTATTTTGAATTATCTATAGTACTTCATAACTATTGATTCAGTTATAGAAGATATATATTCATATGATTCAAACATATTGCTTAAATGAAATTGTTATACTTGTTGAGCTAGTTATGCTCACCCTTGATTAAACCATATGAATGCAGCTAAGAATGAATTGACCGAAGGATCTAGTAAGGATAAAGGAAAGGCTAATGCGGACAAGTAGTTGTCATTGTAATAACATAGTAGGAATGTTGTCATAATTGGATACTATGACGAAGAACATATATAATGGTTACAAAGAACCTGGGAAGGGAAATATTATTATGTAATTTATAGAAGACATATTCACTCTTTTGAGGTATTTCAATTAAATGTATGTGTGAACTGTAGCACCGTGTAGCACCATCTGTCGGGTTGGGAGATACCCGGATTTGGGGGAGTCACAGGTTGGTATCCGAGCTGTAGGTTATAAAACTTAAGGGGGGAAAGATCCTTAGGTCATAACCTTAAGAATAGTTAAAGAATTAAAAGTACCTTAAAAATGCATTAAATGTGATATGTATTTATAATATTCTAATGATGTGTACTAATCAAGATAACTTGTTTTATTGTAGATATCAGGAGATAACGTGATGTATAGAGATATACATATAGTTAGTGAAGAGTCTATGAACCAGATAGAGATTTTACCGACATCCGTAGCTAAGTTGTCAGTGGTGGTGGTGGTTGAGTCAGAAGATTCTGAGAACTTATGATTTACATCCTTGTTCGATGGTATGTCATCGAAGGAGGTGGAGGTAGTATCGTTTAATACGGTAGTACCTACAGAGGATTGACCCCAGGGGAGTCAATGAAAGCATTATTCATGATGGTGTTGGATAGGAATATCCAGTTAGGGAAAGAGATTAAGGAATTAAAAGAGGAGATCAATGACATCTTGGCAGAAAAGAAGGACATGGAGACATTTTGGGAGGTAGATCATGATGAGAAGGTGTTGGCAAAGGAAAAGGTCCATGAACTGAAACATGAGGTCTTTGAGCTTAGGGAGAAGCTAAAGGCCAAGAAGCAGAAAATTGGGAAGATGTTCTATATTCATAGGAGTTCCCATGAGGATTATCAGCGACAAGTTGCTGAGTATCCTATGGAGGTAGGGCAGACTCGGCATATCATCAGTCGAGATGTGGTAGCCAGTCTTGACAATACAGATTACACTAGTACAAAATAGTAAACAACAACGTTTTTATAAAAAACGTTGTGGTATTTTTTTCACAATGATTTTTAAGAAAATATTGTAGATACATATAAAAAAACGTTATCTATTTATAAGGGAAATTTTTAATTTTAAATAGATAACGTTTTAAAAAAAAATTATCTACGCCAAAAACACGGAGCTTAAAATACACCCTCCCTTTTCGCGCTAAAGTGAAAACTTAGAAATTAAAAACCCTCCTCTCCTCCCAGCCTTCCAACAACTAATGTGGGCGGCTCTAAAAAGTCGAACTTTTTCTCTCCCTTCTTCATCATCGTACTATTCTTCATCATCTGCCATTCAACAATAGAAGTCAGGGTTTAATCGCGGACTGTCTTCATTGAACAACAATAAAACCAGCAAAGGAGGACAAGGAGAAGCTGGAGGATTAAGTTCACTTGGAAGAGGTGGAGAAGATTCTGAGCGACGTCAGAGCGGATGATGTCAAGGTCGTTCCCGTTAGGAATACATCTTTCGCCGACTTCATAGTCGTCTCCACCGGTCGATCTGCCTGGCATGTCCGTAACATCGCTCAAGCCCTAATTTACAAGGCAACCTCTTCTCTCTCTTTCTTCCTTATCCATATTTGTTCCAATAAGCTTATTTTTGTAGAAGAAATGTAATGGATGATTTGTTTAGTGGGTTGATTAAAGATTTTTGTTGTCCTAATTATTTGTTTGGAGGTTAAATGTGAAATGTTAGCTAATAATGGCCGTTAATCCGGATCAATTTTGGACATAGTCCTCATTTAGTGTATTTAGATGGCAAAAATTGACATTTTTTTTTCCAGGACGGAGGGGGTATTAATTATTTTGACTTTTGGTGGTTTGGTTTTTGAGGAACAGGTCAAACAAAAGTAGAGATAAGCTAGAAGGATGTAGATGCCTAGTGTGGAAGGGCAACCACAAAAAGATACTCTTGTCTGTTCATGAATCCACCGGAGAAATTTGAGTATTGAAGGTTCAGAAAACTATATTTTTTGTTAATGGTTGCCAATCGTTCTGATGCTTCAGCGCTTGCCTGGATTCTGGCAATTGAAGCCCTTGCAAGCTTCAGTGAATTGGATACCTGTCGTTTAATTGGTATGCATTAGTGAAACCTTTTTTTGTTTTGTTTTCTTGATGAAAATGTTTTCACATTATTTTGACTTATACGAATTTGGTATTTTTGATATCTATCTGTATTACTCTAGATTTGGTCAAAAAGGCTCCTGGACAAATCTGGGACAATGTTGGGGAAAATGCAAGGGAGAAGGTGTCCTTAAGAATTTTAGAGAGTTTGTCTGCTCAGAAGAAAGGAGTCACATGCAGTGTTTCTCCTAAATCTGATTCTGAAGTTGGTTTTGATCAATCAGAGAGTTGTGGGAATGTCCTTCGAGAAATATTGCCCAAGGTGATATATATTTTCAGTGTATATGTGTATAACATTTGAGTAATGTAATTTGGAATTAAAATTATTATGGTTCTTGATTTTTTTTATTATTTATGTATCTGCATATGTTGTAAGTCTTCTGGATCTAGTTGGATAGATTCAACAATGTTGAAACGGGATTTTGAGCCCTTTATTCAGTATAAAAGATCTTATTTGCCTAAATCCGCGTTGCAATAGGTATAAATAATATCTTTTGGACACTTATAAAATCCTTAAGTTGAAGTAAGCAATACAAAGTAATTTCCCTTGTGTTTGTTGTTTGGCTTGTGTTTCTTCTTGACAAACAGTTGAAGGATGCTATACTTGAAGACAACCATTTAATTCACACATACCTGAAGGAAAGGAATGGTTTGCTAATTACAAATCATTCTGATGGCAACACATAAAGATCTGAAGGGAGTGACAGTGATGTTCAAGAAATTTTGCCTACTAGAAACTCTTTATCTGCTAAGAGAGTGAGCAACATAGTGGAATTTAAAAGGTGCAGGAAGTTTTGAATCAACAAAATGTCGTTTTACCTCAAGAAACTGTAAAGCCACAAACTACTAATAAAGTGGTAAGTTCAGGAGAAAAAAGATAAGTCTATTGCTTCTAATCACACCTTAAGAGTCCAGAAGCAAGAAATCCAGTAATAAGTTTCTTAAACTGAAGGTGCCTATGGTGCTATTGGTGCAGGATATGGTGGCGCAGGCTTTAGGCAAGTAAGATACTTCTCATTATTCACTTTATGTACTGTCTAGCCTCTAATGTTTGTACTTCTCATTATTTTGGATCTAATGTTTGTGCTTGGTATTTCTTGCTAGGTCGTCCATGGCTGGCCAATTACCATGATGTCAAGATACCTCTGGACATGATAATTTACAAGGTTGTAAAAGACTATATCTGTTCATATTCTTTGAGAAAAGCAGCTTTGGGGGTATGTAATTTTCATTCTCTTAAAAACTTCTTCGTAGTTGTAAACTTAGTAAAATATTTAGAGGAAAACAATTTGAGAAAAAACCTCAGAAAGTGCCATAGATCAAGATGTTCGTTTCAGTTGTATTATGATGTTTTATAAGGTTTACATGTTTAGGTTTCTAATTAATATAAATCTATTATGTTTTCTATGTTGTCCGTTTTGTCTAAATCTGGCCTGTTGTATCTTCCCCCCTACAAAGAAGAAAACAAAATCAAGAGAAGTTAAGGGGATCAAATGAATGCCTGCTAATTTTGGGACAGGACTCCAGCAGCCATGGCCATGAGTGGTGATGTGTCTGATAAGCTTATCATCTTCTTCAGGAGACCAAAGTCCTCTCTTTACTTTCTGTTTACTGCAGCAGTGATGCCTCATCTCTCTGAAACCCTTTTCACTTCCTTCATAAGCATATCTCATTACCTATATACTCTAGCTAGCTACTTGTTGGTAATAATTATATGCTCATTGCTTTTCTGTTTTATTCCAATTATCTTATCTATAATTTAATTATGATATTGAAGTTGATATTCTAAAAGTTGGCATCTCTTGTACATTCACATCAGCCAAACTATTATTTCTTGTTGAAGCTATAATATGGTTTATGCTTACCAATGTACTTAATTACACTTGATATGGCTTGCCACTAATGGCCAAGGCTTTTTTGTATTGTGTTAATAAATATGACTTTCCATTAAACAACTTTTCTTCCTTTTATTTTCTGAGAAATTGTTCTTATTTTAAGTGTTTCTTATTCTAAGATTATTTCGGAAATCTATTTTTGGGACAGCTGATGAAGTTGAATTAAAGTTTATAAACAGGTAATTGGTCTTTTTGTGCATTGTATGTTTCTTAGTATGTTTTTTTCCTCTTTAGACTCTAGTCTCTATATGTAACAGTAATCTTATTTCTTAATAGGAGGAGTCATGAAGAATTAAATCTTTTCAGTATAATTCTTAATCAAGAAATTAGGAGGTTATCAAGACAGGTAACATCCTTCATCCTCATGTAGTTTTGTTATATTAATTGCATAAAGACACTATCAGCGTTCAAACCAAAAAAAAGAACTACATAACTATATAACTTTTATATTTCTTTTAGTATAACAATTTATCATATGTTCATTAAGGAGCTGCCTGTTTTAGTGTTTTTTGTTCCCCTCTCTCTCTTTGACCACATAATATGTAAATATTTGTGAACAATTATGTAAATTTGTTTTGTCGGGTAGTCTTCTGAGAAACAAGAATCATTCACGCTGATTGCAAGTTGTTCCTCTGCATTACGTGTTTGCTTGTACCCATATTTGTAGTTTTAATACAGGGCATTGATCAGAAACATTAGTTTCTTAAGTAGTAGGTCTAATGATCTCTTTTACTTGAAATACAGCAATGGAGCTTGCATTGTCTTTGGAAAAATTGACGAATGAAAAACTTCTACACTTGCACGAGGTAAAAATTCTTTTAGATCCATCTTGTTTTGCATAGTCATATTTAGAAATGTAGTTTGTTGTGTCTATTCATTTTAATACTTCCTCCGTCCAGAAAAGACGGTCCTACTTTTGCTATGACGCAAAATGGTAGTTCTTTTCACGGACAGAGGGAGTTTTTAAGCAAAATATACAAAATAAAATAATTTGGTATTCAGTATTTGAGGTTCAGTCTTGCCGAAAACATCTTGCGATTGAATATTTGTTGACATATTCCAACTTATGACAATAGGTGGCGAGTTATAACAATGATGTCCAATTGGTTGATTTTGCTGAAAGCGAGTTTCTGACTGAGCAGGTAATATAAAAATTAACACATGATTCCACCTGGAAGTCATTGTTACTTTTGTTATGCGTTTTTTTCTTTACCATAATGGGCTTTGGATCCCATAAAATTGATATACAAATTACATATTTTCTTTACCTTTATAAAGGTGGAAGCGATCAAGAAGATCTCTAAATATGTTGCTCAGCTGAGAAGAGTGAGCAAATTGATAGTTTGGTTTATTTTGTGGTTTATTTTGTGGATTGAAAAGTGAATTTGAGATGTATATATTGATAGTTTGGTATATATTTTGTGGATATAGTAATTTGAAACTGTAAACAAATGGTATTATTGGGATGTATTTTGAATGGTTGATACATTTTGGCTTTAAATTTAAATGAGAATTTAGACCTTTTAGCTATATATCATGGCATTAGCATATTGCAGGTGCATTGGTAATATAGGTGAATCACAACTTTTTTTTTATTATTTTTATCTACAACATTTTAAAATGTTGTATATTTGTATAAACTACAATATTTTTATTCAGAAAACGTTGTCGAATTATACCTTCTACAACGTTTTCAAGCATCTACTAATTATGAAAAACAAATCAACAACGTTTTTTCTTAAAAAATGTTATATAATGTGTTTAACTACAACGTTTTAAAAACGTTGTGTAAGGGTGTCAAATAGATGACACCCTTAACCACGACGTTTTTCTGATTGAAACCACATCGTTTTTTCCGCGTTATCTATTTATTGTTTTGTAGTAGTGTTATGAAAATGCCACTAGGAAAATGTAATCTAGTTAGTCACTAGAGTAGGTTTACATATGTTAATATGTTGTATCTATGTAGTGACATAAAACCCTCTTTTGTATAATCAAAGGGTAGTCTTTTGTAAATCACAAGTTTTGAAAAGTAATTGCGGGAAAATAAGGTAATCAGCCAAGGTTGTGTAATGATGAACGATGTAGTATTATACTACAAGAAGAAAATCATATCAATATAATCCTTTTATTGAACAAGTTGAGCAATGAATTGAGTTATTGTCTATGAATGAATAATGACTAATTAATAAGAAAAAAGTAATAATGAAGTGTTATTTATGTTAACAGAAAGCTGCCGCCAAGAAGAAGACAACGAAATAAGGAAGCTAACGTGAATCAACCGGAAGGCAGACTTGTTAACCCGATGCAGGAGTTTGCTAACTTATTAACAGTTGCCTTTAATCGGACTGGTGCAAATATACCTGTAAATTATGGGGTTATACGTGATACTACATTTAAGGATTTTAAGAATGTAGATCCGCCAGAGTTCAAAGGAACTACGAACCCTATAGAAGCCCAAACTTGGGTAAAAGAGATTGAGAAGGCATTTGTAATTGCAAATGTCGAAGAGGGGTATAATACTTCTTTTGCCACATACATGATGAAGAGAGATGCCAACTTCTGGTAGGAGGCGAACCAGGCAAAGGCTGGAGTAGAGAATATAACGTGGACACGGTTCAAGGAGATCTTCTTCGAGAACTAATCAAGACTTACATTATGTATGTTGAAGCTTTGTTTGTCCTTTGCATGTTTAGCCATTAAGCACAGATTGGCCATTTTTGGTTCTTCTTCATCTCCGGAGTCAGCATTTGAGTCATTGTTTGAATCACTCCACGATCCTCTAGCTACCAGGCCTTTGTCTCTTTTCTGAGGCCTTTTGTTTCCTTTGTATTCCTTCTTTGCATGTGTTTTCTTCTTTAGTTCTTCTTTGATAGGTTTGTTGCAGTTGGCAATGAAGTGGCCAGGCTTTTTGCAGTTGTAGCATAGGTCATTCATTTACTCCTAACTGCTGTAATTGCTGACCTTCTTTGGCTTGCTGATTCTTCCTTGTCGGATGAATCTTCTTAGTCTCTTTACCAGCATAGCAAAGTCATCGTCATCGTCTTCATCATCATCAGATTCAATCTCAGTGTTGACCCTTGATATACTTTCAGTTGCCTTGAGAGAAACACCCTTATCCTTCCTTCTTCCTTTTGATAAGGTTTCAAAGACGTTGGGTCGACTCAGGTTAAGAAGTCGAGAGATTGCAGATAACCATTGAACTGTCATCTCATTAAGAATCTTTGATTCTCTTATTGATGTGGTCTTGGCATCCCACCTGCTCGGTAGGACTCTCATGAACTTTATGGTCAGATCCTTGTTAGGATAGATCTTCCTATATGCTCGTAGAGAGTTGAGCAGAACGTTGAACCTTTCATAAGTTGCAGTCAAATTTTTTCCTTGCACATGAGCAAACATTTCATACTGCTATGTCAGGAGAGACTGTTTGTTCTCTCTGACTTCTTCAGTTCCTTCGTGCATGATCAGCAGTGCTTCCCAAACTTCCTTAGCTGTTTTGCTGTTTACAACATTTTCAAACAGATCATCCTCTAAGGATTGGAACAGGATGTTCTTAGCCTTCTTATCAAGTTGAACAGCTCTTTTCTCGTTGTCTGTCCACTCTTCTTTAACTTTGATCTGTATACGGTTTGTATCGTCAGTGGTTGGTGCAAGCTTGGTTGGAATATAGGGCCCATTTTGAACGGTCTCAAATAGATCTTCATCTATTGAGTCCATGTACGCTTGTATCCTGACTTTCCAGTTAGTAAATTTATCCTTGTTGTACATTGGTGGCTTGCTGCCTCCTCCGGTCCTGGATTCGCTTGGTATGAGTGCCATTGGATCTACTAAAGCGTGTAAGCTGTAAAATAGAACCTTCTTTGATACCAATTGTTAGTTCCTAGTTGGCACAATAGTTATCTAGAAGGGGGGGTTGAATAGATATTTAAAAATCTTTTCGTTTTAAACTTGTTCTTTTATAGTGATAAAAACTTTGCGGAATAAATGTTTGTATTAATCTTCTTTACCAAGCAATGGAGTAATGAGGGTGAGGCGCGGTATATGCGATTATAACGAGATATAGGAGTTATGATATGAATGTAAATGACACGCGATCGTTTTTAAGTGGTTCAGAGCACTTAAAGCTCTAGTCCTCTCTTCTACTCAACGGTAGGATATCCACTAAGGATGTCTCATTACTACTTACGAATCACACATTCCTTCTAGACCCGGCAGATCGAGGAACTTCTTAGTTCACTCTTGAACTCTTCAAGTCCAGCAGACTTGGCTTTCTTACAGTTCACTATGAACTCTTCAAGTCCAGCAAACTTGGTACTCTTCTTCAGTTGGTTGATAATGTTGTGTTCTTGATGGTTGCTACTCAGTCGCTGTGTAAGCACTTGTTCTAAAGAACTGAGTATCTAAGCAAGCTTTGCAATATCTTAGATTGTAGAGTTGAGCTTGAGAGAGATGTTTATGTTGTTTGTTCAATGCTTGCTTAATTCTCTCCTATATGTCTGATCTGTATATATGTGATGTTGAAAACTATCCATTGGATCCATCCGTTGCAGCATTAAATGTGTCTGAACTTTCATCTTTGTGATGGAGATATTTTGCACATCTTCCAATTACGCATTACGCCCACCGACACCGTAGATCGCTTTCTCACCTACCACCTACAAAGGTGTTTTGTCCCTCTTACCCATCGTACTATCCTTAGCTTCTTCAATACGCTTCTTTGTTGCATAATAAGGATATTTCATATACTCTAGAACTGATGAGTACTGCAGCGTCTAGGATCCATTTCTCACATGTTGAAATCACATATCACGAGGCTCGACGTCTTCTGACATGAGACATATGATGCTCTACGATTTGGATTGTGGTGTTCTACGATTCAGATCGTACCGTCTTTGACATCTTTGCACACTACGATGCTATCAGTCGAGAGCACTGCGATTTCCCTTAAACCTTTGCACACTACGATCTTCACTTGCTCGTGTTGTAGACTCTACGTTCCCAATAGCACACTACGATCATTGACTTATAAACTTCGTGTTTCCTTCAGCATACTACGATTATGGAGATGGCTCGATAGATGTTGGGACTACTCTACGATTTCCGAAGAGTCCCTTCAAGGCAGGCATACTACGATCTTCAGGCTCTACGTTTTCTACCTTGACTTCTGAAATGTTGATCAGATTGATGCACTATGATTTCTTCAATACTAGTCTATTACATCTCTAGATCAACCTAACAGTTTTGATCTTTCTATCTATACATTCCCTAACAGAATGGTACATGTTGAGAGCTCAGATCAACCTAACAATTTGATCTATCACTAATTCCTTGTACATGTATTCATTGAAGGACCTTACAAATAATCATTAGCATATACATTAAAACATCAAATCATAATATGCATTCTCCCAACAATCTCCCCCTATTTGATGTTGACATAACCAAGGAGATTTGTTGTCATGATTATTAGTGACTAGATGCATTTGCAGGAAATTTAAACATGACTTAGTATTTTAGTGACCAGCTGAAATTTCTAGAGAATAAGCATGAATTTATTGATGATAAGAAGATATTACAATTCATCATTACATCATTAGGAAATTTAAGTTTCAACTTATCTCTTTTTCCTTGACCTCTTTAGTGGAGGTGGGTTGGCGTACTCTCACCCCCTTCTTTTTTTTGAGCTTCCTCGTTTCTTTTAACTCTTCCAAATTTCGCTTAGACTTTAGTATTGATTCTCCTCATGCACGTGCATGAATGAATACAGATCTCCAATTGGCATTCTTATCGTCTGATGAGACACATCTTGTGAGCTAGGAGTTGACTCCTGACGGCTTAATGGTATAGCCATTACAATTCTATGTTGATCAGATCGTTGAATCTGACTGTGGAATTGTCTTGCAGGAGGGCTTCGTGATGCTTGAGCTTGATATTGTCCTCTTCCCCTTTCTTGAGTTCCATGACCTCCTCCGCCTCTGCCTTGACCTCCCTGAACTCCTTTCCCTTTGTTCTCCCCTTTATGTCAGCATCAAGGGTTCAAATATCGGCAGACAGTCGATTAACACCTTGGACAAGCTCGTTCAGTTGGCTTTGGGTCTGAGCAATGTTTTCTCTATTTTCCTTGATCTGTTTTTTAGACCTTGCTTCTTTGTTTTGGAGAACTGAAAGAATCATATCATTATGTTTGTCCTGATTTGCATAAGATTGCTGGAAGTCGTCGACAGAACTTTCAAGTTGAGGACGTTGTCCATCATAATTTTATGTTGAAGGTCTTGGGGTTTCTGTATTTCGAGTACAGTCTCTCTTTGTTTGGCAGCTATCTGGAAGTGGATCTCATCTTTGTCTGACATACTCTTCAGAATCTCTTTGATAATTTCCCTTAGCCTCTTTGTAAGCTCAGTATTCATAGTGCCAGGGAATTTATTTACAGCTGTGATCATTTGATTCAGCCGGATATTGATGAGGTCAGAGTGAGTTTCCAAACTCGCTTCTATAGACTTGACCATTTGCTCAGAAGTTTCTTTCAAGCCATCCTTGGTAGGCAGGCTTGGGAGAGTATCATTTACTTATGGATTGTTAATTGGTGAGGTTCTCTGTTGGGATTGATCTTGCAAGTTGTAAAGAGCGAAATCAAGGCTAAAGTAGTCATTTGATAAGGAGGAATGTATATTAGATGGAGGGGCTTGGGTTTGGATGTCTGGGGTAGGCGACTCTACGATTTCGATGTGGGACTCTACGATGTGGTTGGAGTCTGGAATCGTAGAGGTAGTGATTTGTGGTTGTAGGGTAAAGTTGACTTTATTTGGTTCTTCAGTTACAGAATCCCAAAATTCTATAACTGGAAATTGGTTTACTGGATTGAGAGTCACCTCCAACCATCGAGGGAATTCATAAAAATAGCTAAATGAAGATGATGATAAGTGATTAACTCTGAATTTGGTAGGAATAGACAATACCTCAGATTTGTCTGTTGATGAGGAATGGTTGGTAAGTAGCTTCTTGGAAAAGATGACTTTCCCTGGAAATCCATGAGCCAGGACTGAGATGGCTGGATATTCCTTGAAGCTCCAGAACATGTGATCCCATGAGTTCAGGATTTGAGCTTGATGGTATGCCATCATGGGTAGATAGGAAAACAGTTGAGTGTACAGATACTCCTATATCCATCTTTCCCTACACCAGTGATTTGAAGATCATCATCATCTTCTTCCTCTTCACTATCTTCATTTGAGGATTCCATTATTTCAATGGGCTCTTGACGACCTTTTACTGGTTCCTCTTCATGTCTGGTAGGGACATCTTGATTTTGGGTAGAAATCTCTTCTTCTGCCTAGTGGATATCATGAGGCTCCCCCTCAACATGATCATCTTCTTGTAGATTCAGCAAGTTCCCCTTAGCTGGAACATCTTCTTGAGCTGTAGATTTCTCCCCCTCAGCCGGTGTATTCTCTATCATGAGAAATTCAGGGATCTCCCCCTTAGCTAGAGCACTGTCTTCTTTATTTGCTTGGGACAGTTCTTCTTTTGCAGCCATATTCTTGGCTTCCTTTTGCAGCACTTTTTCATTTTAAAGAATATACTTCTTGACCAGGTTTCTTTTTGATTTGCTGGGTTTAGCCATAACTTCTGGACTCTCTTGAGTCTTAGCTTTGTCATGTTGAACAACCACTCTTCTTGAAGCAGCTTCCTCCATTTCTACCACACTTGGCCTGGTCTCAGAGAACATCAGAGACTCTACGATAGAAGCAACTATTGGTCTTTTGGACTTATGACCAGTTTTGTTCTTCTTTAGGATCTGTGATATGGTAGCTTGATCCTCTTCAGCTTCGTCTTGCTGCTGCTTCTTTCTTAACCTCCTTAGAGTTTCTATATCAGAGGACTCTACAGGAATGTCAGTTGTAGATCCTTGAGGCTCTTCGATCTGGCTGGCTCTTAGCTTCCCCTTGCCCTTGCTTTTTCTGGAAAGGGCAGAGGGTTCTTCCTTGTTGATTTCTCCTTCTTGTTCTTCTTCCCTGACAACAGACATGTTTCCAGGAATGCCTGCGTTCCTCAGATCCCTAGTTCTTTCACTGGATTCTGTCATTATTCGAACATGCTCTGTTGGGTTTCTCTTCCAGTTTTTAAACAACTGTTGGGTTATTCTTCGATTTGGGTTTATGGCTTCGCCCTCTTCATCCCCAATTTTGTCACCCAGTGCTGATTGTAGAATGATACTTATGAAATGCCCATATAGCATCTTTAGAGGGCTTTTTAATTTCTTCGAGTTGAGGATCCATCTGCTGATCCACTCAAGTAATACAGCTCCATAGTTGAGTTGTATGACATGAAACATGGCCGTCATGAGCCTTAGTTGAGCTTCATTCACTGAGTCATGACCCGAGCTCTTACAGCAGATGCATTTCCCAAAAATGTCAGCCAAAAATCCGTACCTTTGTGGGAACTCCTTCTTTTTGTATCCTTTTACAGAGGGGTTTTTCTTGTGATGCATTTTCCTTAGACCTTCTTGGAAGTTTATGCTGTCTAAGAATGGGTGCCCTTCATTCTTGAAACCTTGGGCCAGATTGAAGTCCTCTTCCCTTAGTCTTATTTCTACTCCCTTTACTCAAGTAGTGATGGTGTTGTGTTCGAACACACAATTCTTATAGAATTCCTTCACTAGCTTGGGATAGATGAGTGTATCGGTGCTCAACGCCTCTTTGAGACCCGCCTTCTTCAGTAAGGCCATCGTCTTGTGAAATTTTGGTGGAGCAGTCTTGAATTCGTCGAAGCAGAGTCTGTAGCCTGAAACCACATTTAAAGCAGCCATTGATTCTGTAGTTGGAGGTAAGATATGACTGAGCTTTTTGCTGATTTAGGGTTTCGCTTTTAGAGAGAGATAGAGAGAGGATGAGAGAGATAATCTTTTGAACTTCAGATTTTAATAACATGATTTCAATTTGTACTTGTAACTTCCTTCTCTCTTTTTCACTTAGTGGGACAGGTGTCGATTTTTGCTTGGCTCTACGATTTTGACTGTGCAGGAATGTACTAATTTGCCCGGAGCCTTTTTAGAGCTGAGGTGTCCTTAGGAAGACTACGATTGTTGAGGTAGTCTTATGTTCGTTGAGTTTGTCCTGCTATCGTCGAGTCTGTCCTACGATCGTCGAGTCTATCTGCCAGTCATTGAGTCTTATCAGCATTCGTTGAGTCTGTCCTACGATCGTCGAGTCTGTCCAAATCCTTGTGATGAGTTTTTGATAAAGCATTCTTTTAAGGAAGCTCGGGAAGGGCCAACCTCTTGGAGAGATTCAAGGGTTAGGTTTGTTCCTGAGCCACCTCTTAGAGAGATTGCCTTGTTATGAAGCTTGTCATCACAGGATGAGCTTTTGTCATCGTTGAGACTGCACTAAGATGGTTGAGTCCTTGCTACGATCGTTAAGGTAGTTGTCTGTTCAGCTCTACGATCGTGAACTTCCCTTAATCATGTCTACAATTTTTAGTTCAAATTTTGTATACATATGGTTAGCACAATCTAGAGCATATATTTCATAGTTGTAGATTTAGCATTCCTAGCTCACTTATTAACTTATTAAATCTGGATTCATCTAGTGGTTTTGTAAAAACATCAGCAAGTTGATTTTCAGTAGGGATATATTGTAAAGATATAGTTCCATTTTGCACATGATCCCTAATGAAGTGATACCTTATTTCTATATGCTTGGTCCTAGAATGCATGACATGATTATGAGTTATTGCTATGGCACTTGTGTTATCACAGTGTATGGGAATAGATTTGAAATAAAACCCATAGTCAGCTAGCTGATTTCTCATCCATAGGATCTGAGCACAGCAGCTGCCAACAACAATATATTCAAACCTGCCGGTTGAAGTGAGACATTTGAGTTTTGCTTTTTATCGAACCGTAACACAAGTCTGTTTCCAAGAAGTGTACAGGTGCCATTGGTACTTTTTCTATCTATTTTGCATCCTGCAAAATCAGCATCCGTGTATCCTATTAGTTCAAATGAGGATTCCTTGGGATACCACAGCCCCAAGTAGGGTGTACCCTTGAGATACTTGAAGATCCTCTTTACAGTAGACAAATGTGACTCTTTAGGGTTAGCCTGAAATCTAGAACATATGCATGTTGCAAATATTATATCTGGTCTACTGGCAGTTAGGTATAAAAGAGACCCTATCATTCCTCTATATTGAGTGATATCAATACTTTTACCTTTCTCATCCTAGTCAAGCTTGGTTGCAGGAGCAATTGGTGTTTTCATGGGAGAGGCTGATTCCATGCCATACTTCTTTAGTAGGTCTTTGATGTACTTGGCTTGGTTTATGAAAATTCCTTCTCCAGTCTATTTTACTTGCAGTCCAAGGAAGAAGTTCAGCTCACCCATCATGCTCATTTCAAACTTGCTCTGCATTAGCTTAGAGAATCTCTTGCATAACTTTTTGTCAGTAGAACCAAAGATAATGTCATCAACATAGATTTGAACTACTATGACTTTGTCTTTATGCTTTCTAAGAAACAGTGTCGTATCTACTCTACAAATGGATTGATGAAACCTGGAGGTTGCTCTACATAGACTTCTTCTTGGAGTTCTCCATTTAGAAATGCATTCTTGACATCCATCTAGAAGACTTTGAACTTTATGTGAGCCGCAAAGGCAAGAAAGATTCTGATGGCTTCTAGTCTGGCAACAGGTGCAAATGTCTCATCGTAGTCGATACCTTCTTCTTGAGAATAACCCTTTGCCACTAATCTTTCCTTGTTTCTGGTTATGGCCCCATCTTCATCCATTTTGTTTCTGAAGACCCACTTAGTTCCTATCACAAGATGGCTCTTTGGTCTTGGTACCAATCTCCATACTTTACTTCGTTCAAATTGGTTGAGCTCTTCCTGTATTGCTTCTATCCAGCTGGAGTCTTCCATAGCATCCTCTATCTTCTTTGGCTCTATTTGTGACAGGAAGCTTAGATAAAAGCATTCATTCTGAGTAGCAGCTCTTGTTTTGACTCTGGCACTCGGATCTCCAATGATTAGATCTTGAGTGTGATCTCTTGCCCATCTGTTACTAGTTGGGACATCTGTCTTGATGCCTTCCTATCTTAAATCTTCAAGGTCTATTTCTTTTTCTTGGAGTGGAGGCTCGCTATCTTGCATGGACCTCTCTATGATCACATTCTCATGCTCTACGATTTCACTATCTGGCACTACGATCGTAGTGTTGAGCTCGACGACTTCATTCGTAGTGTCTGCACTATCGGTCGTAGTGTCTTGAGGTACTGTTTTGTCTAAGTCAGTTTCATCAAAGATGATGTGTATTGAGACTTCAACATTCAGTGTCTTCTTGTTGAACACCTTGTAAGCCTTGCTGTCTGTGGCATATCCAAGAAAGATTCCTTCATCTGACTTGGGCTGGAATTTTGTCAGATACTGCTTTCCATTGTTGAGAATATAGCAAGCACATCCAAAGACATGAAAGTAACTGACACTTGGCTTCCTTCCTTTCCACAGTTCGTAGGGCGTCTTCTTGATCGTAAAGTGAATTATTGATATGTTCTGTGTGTAGCATGCAGTATTAACAGCTTCTGCCCAGAAGTATTCAGGTAGATGAGCTGCTGCTAGTAAAGTCCTTCTAGCCTCTATCAAGGTTCTGTTCTTTCTTTCAGCAACTCCATTTTGTTGAGGAGTTCGTGGAGCTGAGAAGTTATGACTGATGCCATTGTCTGAGCAGAACTTGTCTATTTCTGAGAAATTGAATTCTCTTCCATGATCACTCCTTATGGCCTTGATTTTCTCTCCTTTCTCGTTCATCACCAGTCTGAACATCTTGATTAATTCGGAGCTTGTTTCATCCTTTGAGGTTAGGAAGAATACCCATGAAAATTAAGAGTAGTCATCGACTATAACTAGAGAGTATTTTTTTCCTCCAAGACTAGTTGTTGGGATTGGCCCAAAGAGATCCATGTGGAGCAACTGCAGGTGCTTGTCAATGGAGTTGGCAGTCATGCTCTTGAAGGAGTTTCTGGTTTGCTTTCCAAGCTGGCAGGCGTTGCATGGCCTTTCCTTCACAAAGTTGAACTTGGGTAGGCCAGCTACGAGGTCATTTGATGCCAGTTTGGACATGCTTTTGAAGTTTAAGTGAGACAACCTTCTATGCCATAGCCAGCTCATTTCCTCGGATGCTTTTGCCAAAAAACATATTGTCTCATCAGAGCTTAGTTGACCAAGATCCACTGTGTAGACATTTCCTTCTCTTGTTCCGGTCAAATTTATGGCATATATCTTCAAATCTCTGACTTGACACTGATTGTTGAGAAATGTTACTTGGTGACCCTTGTCACAGAGTTGGCTGATACTTAGAAGGTTATGTTGGAGTCCTTCCACATAAGCTACTTTGCTAAAAGATACTGCACCATTGCCAGCAGAGCCATATCCTCTTGTCTTGCCCGAGCCGTTATCTCCAAAGATGACCGAGGGACCCTCCTTTTCTATGTAGTTAGATAGTAGAGCTTTGTTCCCTGTCATATGCCTCGAGCATCCACTGTCCAGATACCATGTTGAGGTCGTGGAGCTCTTTTCCTGTCAACACATTTGAACCTTCATTTTGGTACCCATATTTGCATGGGTCCTTCATTGTTAGTGCCTTTGGAGATCCAAATTTGTCTAATCTTGGGTCTCAAATGCATGGAGTTATAATAACACTTTGTAGCCCTATGACCATATTTATTGCATATGAAACATCTGTTATGATGCATGCCTGTGTGTGTGTGGTGATTTAACTTCCACTTAGACTTGTGTGGTTCCTTAGTTAACCTTCTGTTAAACTGATTCTCTTTCTTCCAGGTGTCCTTAAATTTCATAAATAGTGATGAGTGTGCCTTACCTCTACTGTACCTTCCCAGTTGATTCGTAGAGTTAATTTTGCTTAACTCTACGATTCTTCGAGGTTGGTGAGTAGAGGTTGGGTTACTCTTCTCCTTTATGAAACCCAGACCAGCGTGAGATCCTTTACTTCTCTGGATATAACTAGAAACAGTAGAACAAGGTTGAACTGACTCTTCCAACTGTGAGGATTTCACAAGGGTAATGCCTCTACCAAAACTTGAGGCATTACTAGTGCTCTTTTCCACACAAGGTTCTGAGATGAATTCCCCAAAGCCTATACCTGTTCTGTCAAATGTGCTTCTCTGACTAGAGAGCAGATAGTCCATGGACGATGAAGATTTGTTCCATGCAGAGATATTCTTCTCTAGATCCTCAACTTTAGAGGTTAGAATAGACTCTCTTTATGTATTGAGTGTGTTTGTCTGTTTTAAAGTTTCATTCTCAGCCTCAAGCTTGGAAAAAAGATTAGTACTTGGAAGGGCTGTTTCAAGCTCTTCTTGAACTTTCTTCTTCTCCTCTTGAAGAAGTGAATGATCTTTAGACAAGACTCTGAACTACTTCATGTATTGATGTAGATCAGTGGTTATGCCATGCAGTGCAGTTCTTAAGTCATTCATGTCTACATCAGGTGAGTTGAAATCAAATACCTCATCGAGACTTATATTATGTATGTTAAGGCTTTGTTTGTCGTTTGCATGTTTGGCCATTAAGCACAGATTGGCCATTTGTGGTTCTTCTTCATCTCCGGAGTCAGCATTTGAGTCATTGTCTGAATCACTCCACGATCCTCCAGCTACCAGGCCTTTGTCTCTTTTCTAGGGCCTTTTGTTTCCTTTGTATTCCTTCTTTGCATGTGTTTTCTTCTTTAGTTCTTCTTTGATAGGTTTGTTGCAGTTGGCAATGAAGTGGCCAGGCTTTTTGCAGTTGTAGTATAGGTCATTCATTTGCTCCTGACTGTTGTAATTGCTGACCTTCTTTGGCTTGCTGATTCTTCCTTGTCGGATGAATCTTCTTAGTCTCTTTACCAGCATAGCAAAGTCATCGTCATCGTCTTCATCATCATCAGATTCAATCTCAGTGTTGACCCTTGATATACTTTCAGTTGCCTTGAGAGAAACACCCTTATCCTTCCTTCTTCCTTCTGATAAGGTTTCAGCACGTTGGGTCAGCTCCAGTTCGTAGGTCAGGAGATTGCCGTATAACTGTTGAACTGTCATCTCATTAAGATTCTTTGATTCTCTTATTGATGTGGTCTTGTCATCCCACCTGCTCGGTAGGACTCTCATGAACTTTATGGTCAGATCCTTGTTAGGATAGATCTTCCTATATGCTCGTAGAGAGTTGAGCAGAACGTTGAACCTTTCATAAGTTGCAGTCACGTTTTCTCCTTGCACATGAGCAAACATTTCATACTGCTATGTCAGGAGAGACTGTTTGTTCTCTCTGACTTCTTCGGTTCCTTCGTGCGTGATCGCAGATTAGCTTCCCCAAACTTCCTTAGTTGTTTTGCTATTTACAACATTTTCAAATAGATCATCCTCTAAGGATTGGAACAGGATGTTCTTAGCCTTCTTATCAAGTTGAAAAGCTCTTTTCTCGTTGTCTATCCACTCTTCTTTAACTTTGATCTGTATATGGTTTGGATCGTCAGTGGTTGGTGCAAGATTGGTTGGAATATAGGGCCCATTTTGAACGGTCTCAAATTGATCTTCATCTATTGAGTCCATGTACACTTGCATCCTGACTTTCCAGTTAGCAAATTTATCCTTGTTGGACATTGGTGGCTTGCTGCCTCCTCCGGTCCTGGTTTCGCTTGGTACGAGTGCCATTGGATTTACTAAAGCGTGTAAGTTGTAAAATAGTACCTGCTTTGATACCAATTGTTAGTTCCTAGTTGGCACAATAGTTATCTAGAAGGGGGGTTGAATAGATATTTAAAAATCTTTTCATTTTAAACTTGTTCTTTGATAATGATTAAAACTTTGTGGAATAAATGTTTGTTTTAATCTTCTTTACGAAGCAATGGAGTAATGAGGGTGAGGTAGTTAGGGCAGTTATAACAGATATAGCAGTTATGATATGAATGTAAATGACACAGTCATTTTTAAGTGGTTCAGAGTACTTAAAGCTCCTAGTCCACTCTTCTACCCAACGAGTAGGATATCCACTAAGGATGTATGTTACAACTTCTGAATCACACAGATTCCTTCTAGACCAGCAGTCAAGGAACTTCTTAGTTCACTCTTAAACTCTTCAAGTCCAGCAGACTTGGCTTTCTTCTGATTCACTCATTTAACTCTTCAAGTCCAGCAGACTTGGTACTCTTCTTCAGTTTGTTGATAATGTTGTGTTCTTGATGGTTGCTACTCAGTCACTGTGTAAGCACTTGTTCTAAAGAACTGAGCAGCTGAGTAAGCTTTGCAATATCTCAGATCGTAGAGTTGAGCTTGAGAGAGATGTTCACGTTGTTTGTTCAATGCTTGCTTAATTCTCTCTCATCTGTCTGATCTGTATATATGTGATGTTGAAAACTATCCGTTGGATCCATCCATTGCAGCATTAAATGCGTCTTAACTTGTTGTACTGTGATGGAGATATTTCTGCACATCTTCTGAATTCTGCATTCTGGCCCACTGACACTGCAGACTGCTTTCTCACATACCACCTGCAAAGGTGTTTTGTCCCTCTTACCCATGGTACTATCCTTAGCTTCTTCAATATGCTTCTTTGTTGCATACTAAGGATATTTCATATACTTTGGGACTGATGAGTACTGCAGCGTCTAGGATCCATTTCTCACATGTTGAAATCACATAGCATGAGGCTCGACGTCTTCTGACATGAGACAGATGATGCTCTAAGATTTGGATCGTGGTGTTCTACGATTCAGATCGTAGCGTCTTTGACATCATTGCACACTACGATGCTATCAGTCGAGAGCACTGCGATTTCCCTTAAACCTTTGCAAACTACGATCTTTACTTGCTCGTGTTGTTGACTCTATGTTCCCGAGAGCACACTACGATCGTTGACTTGTAAACTTCGTGTTTCCTTCAGCATACTACGATCGTGGAGATGGCTCGGCAGACGTTGGGACTACTCTACGATTTCCAAAGAGTCCCTTCAAGGCAGGCATACTACGATCTTTAGGCTCTACGTTTTCTACCTTAACTTATGAAATGTTGATCAGATTGATGCACTATGATTTCTTCAATACTAGTCTATTACATCTCTAGATCAACCTAACAATTTTAATCTTTCTATCTATACATTCCCTAACAGAATGGTACACATTGAGAGCTCAGATCAACCTAACAATTTGATCTATCACTAAGTCCTTATACATGTATTCATTGAAGGACCTTACAAATAATCATTAGCATATACATTAAAACATCAAATCATAATATGCATTCTCCCAATAGTTTGATTCAGGTGCTACTTGTTCTTTTATAGCATGTGATTTTGCTAAACGATTAGGATTACTTCCCAAAAGATTCCCTATACCTTTGAATATTAAGGTAGCGAACGAAGAAATAATTCCTGTTGATCATATTCATAGGCGTTGTTGTGTAGAAATACGAGGTTATAAGTTATCGTTAGATTTAATACCGATACATTTGGGAGAATTTGATGTAATTCTCGGGATGGATTAATTATTTAACCATGGTACAATTATAGATTGTCAAAAGAAAAGTATAAACCTTCGAACGATGAAGCAACCAAAGGTAGTGTTTTACTGTCGTAAGTCATCGGGATGTTCGTGTTGTCTTACCATGACACAAACTAGGAAATTGTTGAGGAAGGGATGTGTAGGTTACCTGTGTCATGTTGTTGATACCCAGAGAGTGGGAGCAATGATGGAACAAATACCTATAGTCAAAGAATTCGTAGATGTATTTCCAAGCGAATTACCAACTCTTCCACCGGATAGGGAGATCGAATTCGTAATAGATATTGTGCCAGGAGCGGCACCAGTTTTAAGGGCACCATATCATATGGCGCCAATAGAAATGAAGGAGTTGATGGTTCAACTACAAGAACTATTGGATAGAAAGTACATTCAATCGAGTGTTTCGCCGTGGGAAGCACCTGTACTGTTTGTGAAAAAGAAGGATGGACCGTTAAGACTTTGTATCGACTACCGAGAGTTGAACAAGTTAACGATAAAGAATAAATACCCATTACCCAGAATCGATGATCTGTTTGATCAATTGAAAGGGGCAGAGTATTTTTCTAAGATAGATTTATGAACGGGGTAGCATCTGTTAAAAGTCTAGAAGGAGGATGTACCTAAGACAACATTCAGGACTCGTTACGGCCATTACGAGTTCTAGGTAATGTCATTTGGATTGACGAATGCACCAGCTGCATTTATGAATATGATGAAGAGAGTGTTCAAACAATACTTGGACAAGTTCGTCATAGTGTTTATCGATGATATTGTAGTCTATTCTAAGATTCCAGAAGATCACGTTGAACACCTAAGATTAGTGTTGGAAACACTAAGGAATGAGAAGTTATACGTGAAATTCACTAAGGGTGAATTTTGGCTAGGTATGGTACAGTTTTTAGGACATGTTATCGACTGAGATGGAATTTAAGTAGACCCAACAATGGTGGAAGTAGTGATTAATTGGGAACAACCGAAAACACCGACAGATGTACGAAGTTTCCTAGGGTTAGCGGGATACTATCGAAGATTTATCCAAGATTTTTCTAGGATAGCTACTCCATTAACTAATTTGACAAGAAAGACAGTGAAGTATGTGTGGACTGAGAACTGTGAAAATAGTTTTCAAGAACTGATGAAAAGGTTAAGTGAAGCACCTGTATTATCTTTACCCAATGATACAGGTAATTTTGTAGTTTATAGTGATGCTTCACACATAGGACTAGGTTGTGTGCTCATGCAGCATGGCAAGGTCATTTGCGTATGCGTCACGGTTGTTGAAGGATTATGAGAAAGTTTATCCTACTCATGATCTGGAACTAGCAGCGATGGTTTTTGCCTTAAGGATTTGGAGGCATTATCTCTATGTAGAAAAATGTGAGATATACACGGACCATAAAAGTCTAAAATATATCTCCACACAAAAAGACTTAAATATGAGAAAGAGGAGATGGCTGGAGTTGATAAAGGATTACGACTGTGAGATTCTGTATCATCCAGGAAAAGCAAATGTAGTAGCCGATGCCTTAAGTAGAAAGGGTCGGGAAAAGTTGTCTATGTTAATGACTCAATTGAGTTAATAACAGAGATGACTAGAATGGAGTTAGAGGTGAAGTTACCGAGTAAGTCAAATCAGAAATTATTTACAATGGAGACTAGACCTACTATTATTGAGAGAGTCAAGGAAGTACAACTCAAAAATGATGAGTGTGACCAGATGAAGAAATGGGTAGCAGGTGAGAAAAACGTAAAGTATAGTCTTGATAATGAGGGGTTAGTAAGTTTTGATGGAAGAATTTGGGTTCCAAGTGAAACAGAATTGAAGGAGGAAATATTACAAGAGGCTTATAGTTCAAGGTACTCGATTCATCTTGGTAGTAATAAGATGTATCAAGACTTTCGACAGAGTTTTTGGTGGCCACACATGAAGAGAGAGATAGCAGAATATGTAAGTAGGTGCTTAACTTGTCAAAAGGTTTAGGCCGAACATCAATGACCAAGCGGCTTGTTACAGTCATTGGAAATTCCGGAATAGAAGTGGGAACACATCACGATAGATTTTGTGGTGTGACTTCCAACTACACAGAAGGGGTATGACGCCATTTGGGTAATACTTGATCGGTTGACGAAGTCGGCTCACTTTTTGCCAATAAGAGACAAGTTTAACTTAGATCAGTTAGCTAAACTCTATGTTAAGGAAATTATTTTAAGACATGGGGTACCAATTTTGATAGTGTCAGATCGTGATCTACGATTCACATCAAATTTCTGGAGAAGTCTGCAAGAACAGATGGGTGTGCAGTTGAAGTTGAGTATAACTTATCATCCACAGACGGACGGGAAAAGTTAAAGAACAGTTCAAACGTTAGAAGATATGCTACGATCTTGTGTTATGGATTTCAAAGGTAGTTGGGATGATCATCTACCATTAGTAGAGTTTGCATATAACAACAATTTTATGCACCTTACGAAGCTTTATATGGAAAGAAGTACAGAACACCACTGTGTTAGGATGAAGTAGAAGAACGCTTGATGCTAGGACCTGAATTGGTGCAGCAAAAAGCGGATATAGTTAAGTTGATATGAATGCGACTGGTAGCAGCTCAAGACATACAAAAAAAGTATACAGATCGTCATCGAATGAGAAGAGAGTTTGAAGTCGGATCATATGTGTTTTTAAAGGTATCTCCCTGGAAAGTAAAGATACGCTTTGGGAAGAAGGGAAAGTTAAGTCCAAGGTTTATAGGACTTTTTGAGATATCTAAAAGGGTAGGGGAGGTAGCTTACATGGTAGCATTACCTCTAGACATAGAACGTATACACTGTATAATCCCAAATTTTACGAATAAAGATTTAATTTTCTCGAAATATTTTTTTTCAAAATTATGGTATGGATTTGAGATAATGTTATAGTTGTGGGTAATATTTATAAATTTTGAAAAGTATGCAAGTTGTTGTATAATATTTTATTGGCCGGAGAATATTCTTTTTGTCGGGGAATATCCTTACGACGGTACAATCATTGGTGGACCCCACAACAGAATTATTGTCGGATTGAAAAAACGACAAAAATATTTTTATGAAAATAACGGCGGAAGTTTTACCCTTAAAACTGTTGAACTACTCGGTAGTAAAAGTACAATAATACGTGTGGTTGCATAGTAGCACACGGTATTGATTATTGATGCATACGTGAGAAGTCACTCAATTTTGTTCAATTATTGCTACAGTAATTATTGCATAGTATCTCACGTTATTTGATTCAATTATTGTTGATATTTTATATATTATTAAATCAATAATTGAGATGACAGAGTTATTAATATTATTATTTGCAATATTGACGATGTCTAGAAGTTCTATCAAGGAGAGGTTTGGTCACCTAATTGCGCGCCAATAGGGAGAAATCCTTATTGGAAAGCCCCCTCTTTCCTAGGAACGACCTGGTCGATTAATATTGTGAATTATAATAATGGTGATAAATGTTGTTTTATTATTATTATAAATGTAATAAAACGAAAAAACTTTTATATAAAAATGAATACTTTTTATAAAGTTTTGTTTTATTTGATTATAAATAGAATATATTATATTTTATTATGCATGTTGTTTGCATAGTGCTGCATAGTAAAATCTTTTTATATAAAACATAATACTTTTTATAAAGTTTTGTTTTATTTTATTATAAATAGAATATATTATTTTTTATTATGCATAGTGTTTGCATAGTGTTTGTATAGTGCCTGCATAGTGTTTGCATAGTAAAAACTTTTTATATAAATAGAATACTTTTTATAAAGTTTTGTTTTATTTGATTATAAATAGAATATATTATATTTTATTGCATAGTGCAACACTGTATATTTTCCATTATCCTATAAATAGGATGCTTAGTTAGAATTGAAAATCACACCAGAAGTTCAAAGAATTCTTCTTCTATAATCTTGAGCGTATTTCTTTAGAGTTTAAGAAAGCTTTGAGCATAGAAAATAATGCTAGGTTTCTTCAAGTATATCCCCGCCCTACCGTCAGAATACTCTTCTTTTTAAGGTAAGGGGTATTATTCTTTCGTATTCATGAAGAGAGTTATTTTCTTTCAATACTCATAAAGGTTGTTATTCCATTCTTTATTATTATGTTAGAATAATCTGTCTATGCGAAGTACCGCATATATGGTGAAATTCTTCTATTATTCCATTCCTTATTATTCTGTTGGAATATCCTGTCTGTGCGGATTACGTATGACCTAGTTCCATTCTTTATTATTCTGTTGGAATATCCTGTCTGTGCGGGTTACGCATGACCTGATTCCATTCTATATTATTCTATTGGAATAACCTGTCTATGTGGATTACGTATGCCTGGTGAATTCTTCGGTTATTCCATTCTTTATTATTCTGTTGGAATAATCTGTCTACGTGGATTACCGCATGGCGGCAAAAATCCATTTGCGGTTTCATATATTCTATTATACTCAGTTGGTTAAAGTTTTGGCTTCTATACTCCATGAAATTAGTGGAATATCCTTGATATTTGCGCTTTATCCAGTATCTTTTCATGGAAATATTCTTTTGAGCATTCTTGAATTTTACTCCACAAAACAGTATCATGTTGACAATTTGGACGTTATTGATTTCTAGATAAATTAAATTATAAATCTTTAAAAATTTATACTTGAACTTGTTTTATTGAATTGTCATCATCCTCATGATTATATTATGTTAAAAGTCATATGTGGCACATAGTGCATAGATGGACTTGGTATGATTATGACCGAGGATTGTTCTAAGATAATCATAACCGTAATGTTACAAATGATGTGGAAAAAGTCCTCATTGGTCCGTAGTGCATTGATGGACGCTTTTGGTATGATTATGGCTATGGATTCTCTTGACCAAGGGTGCAAAGATGAATTGTTTTATGGCATGATCGAATCAGTTGATAAAAAACACGATTATCTTTGGCACATGTAGTGCATGAATAATTCGTGGTCGTGATACTAATGAATATCCTTGGTAGTAGTCTGTGCGAGGATGATGTGGATTATTCATTGTTTGAGTCTCAAATGACAAAAGTAATGAAAACCTTTTAAATCGTAGAAGATAGTAGATTTTATTCTCTACTTGACTCTTCTAATGGATTGCTTGTTCATTCATGAGTTAAACTTGATGTTTGTTATATTTTATCGGTTTAACACTGTTGAAGGCTAATGATAATTTATTCTGCATTATCTTAGTCATAATATTTCTTATTGGGCCAGCTGAGCTCACACTTTTGCTTTCATTGTTCTCTTCAGGAAATGAGAACATAGCAGTGACTAGTCGGGGAACGGAGTGATGGTCCAGATGATAGCATTAGTAGTCCTCACTATTCTATGAAATAGTGTGATAATAAATGTATTGATGACTTATTTTGAGTTTGAATACTGTCTAGAAGACAATATTTGTATTAAAACTCACAACTCATGTTGTATATTTAAGGTTGTATTTGTATTCTGTACCATGTATTTGGCGACTCAGAATAGGTGATGTATACCTATTTTGGGGGCGTCACATACACAATGTGTTTTATGTATCGGTGTTACATCCTTATAAGCTGGATTATAGGCACACAATAGAGTATGAGCCTATACATGTTGAGAAAGACATAACGTATAAAGAAATGCCAATGCAAATCATTGATAGAAAAGAGCAAGTTCTAAGGAATAAAGTTATACCTTCGGTGAAGGTAGTATGGAGGACCACGATGCCAAAGAAGCAACGTGAAAACTTGAAGAAAAGATGAAGAAGAATTACCCTCAGTTGTTTGACTAAATTGTGGCGAGATTCTGGGGACAAAATCCTTATAAAGGGGGGAAGATTGTAACAACCATGAAAAATCGGATATTATGTAAAATAATTTTATTAGAATAAATAGTGAGTAAAATTATAATATATGTTATTTATAATGAGTAAGCGTGAAGAAGGTTTTTCTATAACCTAAAAGAGGAATAATTACGTAGTATTCTGGCTAAGTGCTAGAATTAAGGTGTTTGAATTTCCAAGACGAAAATAAATGATTTCCGAGAAATTCTCAGAAAAAACTATTCATTCATTTCTACTCGGGAATTATTTTTGAACTTCCGGGAAATACGTAATGATAGAATGATAAGGAAAGATTGACTATTTAGTAATAATTCAATTATGACAAACGCAGTTTTTTGCTCGCGTACTAAGTTCGAGAATATTAAGGAAAGTGAAAACTTGAATAAATGTTGATCATATAATAAGAAAGTTATTATACGAGGTAATGAATACGAGTATAATACAAGGTATTATACAAGTATATACAAAAGATAACATAACATATATTATGAATGTTATACAAAATAGTATACGAGAAGAATACAAGGATTAAACGTTAAAAGCTTAAACCATTTTAATGGACTAGTAGAATATGGTTAGGAAATTGGCAAGCCCAAATGAAGTTATGTTAAGGCCCAAAGATAAGTAATGCAAGCCCAATGTTAGGCACAAAGTTAATTAAACCTAAGCCCGAACCAAGAAACAAAACCATGGATCGAACCGATGGGTCACCGGGTGAGAAAAACCCATGGGGCAACCCATGTGCCCCCCCCCCCCATGGTGAGTCATGGCTGGCCACTTGGTGGCCAAGTAAAGGAGAAAACTTAACTTACAAGCATTGAATAGTAAGGAGGTGGGTGACCTTTTGACCCTTTTGCCCTCACTTTGCCAAGTCTATATATATGAAGCTATGTTGGTTATTTGTTGTTTGATTAAAATCACCAACATCTTAAGAACAATTATATTGAGAGAGAAGTGAGAGCTATTCTTTAATCTAACAAGAAGAAGAAAAGTTAGAACATCAAAGGTAATGATTCTTTAACCATTAATCTTCATCTCTTCATTTGTAGATATAATAGAGAAATGGATATTGGTGGACCATGTATTATAAGGAGTAACAAGGATGGCTATTAGTGGAATTAAACATTAATACACCATGTTACAAAGTGGAATCATAATCATAGAAATATGAACTAATGAAGAACACATGAAAATTTAGCTTATGTTATTGATGGACGAGTTTAAAACCATCATAGGTAGGATTAAATGATAGATGTTTATTTAGTATGTTGGATGTATGGATAATGGAATGAATCAATTTGGAAAGGAGTAAAAATCTCAAGTAACGAAGTTATGGCAAAATTTACGAGATTTGAGGATAATCGTCGAAATCGTGAAATTCTTGGAATGAAAGTCAAAAGTCGCCATTTAACTCAGAAACCTTAGTTTTCGATGCGTATCATAGAACTTTGCATTTAAGAGTCGTGGACTCAAGAATGGTCGAATTATGACTTAAAACGATGAAACGAGCTATTATGAACGTTCACGAACATTTAACGAACGTGTAATAGAAGACTTAAACTGTGAATTTAATGTTAACGGATTCAGAAACGTAAGTTGTCCTAATGAAATAGTAGTATATGAGATATGTGAGATAACGACTTTTGAATGAGCCAATTCTAACTTATAGCGATTAAGTTACGAGCTTGGAAAGGATTGGAATTGGAAAACTTAAAAAAAATTCAAAGGCTCGGGTCGTACCGCAGCACCACCCAAGTTTATGAACATGGTGTTTATGACACCATGCCTTTATCCCGAACAATCGATGAGTCGTGTTGTAGCATGATATATAAGAAGGAAACTGGCGCCGCAATGCCAAAACTAGGCAAGAGGCAGAGATAAATGATAATAAATATAAAGAAAGGGGAAGTTGACTTAAGGTGAATTATGACCTTAATTAAACCTAAAGTAACCTCATAAAGGATGATTAAAACCTTAAGATTAACAAGTAAAGGTTAGAAAACATGTAATCATAAAGTAATACAAAAATTGTACGCACATTGAACAAATGTTTGAGATTACTTAAAATGTAATTACTTAAGCATTGAATGAATAAGGTTACTTATAACAATATGTTATTAAGTCGTAATGAATGTTAACTAAACTAATAAATGTTAGTTAAAGCAAATAAATAATTATACCGAGAAGAAGGAGAAGATAGGTTAAGGACAATACCTGGTAATTATTTATGACCTAATATGGTATGCTATGTAATTATGTGATGTAGGATCTATAAAGACTCAAAAGAGAAGTGAATTAACTGTAGAAGACGCTGAAGGCAAGTGTTCTAAACTCTTGTCTATGTTCAGTTTGGAAAAGCTTTATGATTAATGTATCTTACATATGAATTGATGTACAAAGAAGTCAAAACCAATTCCTTCAGCTAGACTTAATGTATTTTGTGGATTTCATGTTAATCTACCAAAATAACATTGATATTGTTATCTTATACCGACTATTTTTGTATGAATTTCAAAGAAAGACTGAATATGAATAAACAAATGTTTTGTCGTCAATCGACAGGCACGTGAGGTTGCCAAAACTTAAATGTAGATACGTTTAATAAAGTAGTGTTGTACAACATAGAGTACTATAGGCTGATCACCTAGACGTGCTCATAAGAAATGTCGGACTTACGGACTTGGTGCCGGGTTGTCCTTTTTAAAGAAAGAATGAAATGCTCAAGGTCTTAGACCAAAATCAAGGTTTAACAGATGTTGTTCACTGTTAAACATTTTAAAGAAAAGAGAAGTGCTATTTTGAATTATCTATAGTACTTCATAACTATTGATTCAGTTATAGAAGATATATATTCATATGATTCAAACATATTGTTTAAATAAAATTGTTATACTTGCTGAGCTAGTTATGCTCACCTTTGCTTGAACTATATGAACGCCGATAAGAATGAACAGACCGAAGGATCCAGTAAGGATAAAGGAAAGGCTAAGGCGGACAAGTAGTTGTCATTGTAATAGGATAGTATGAATGTTGTATTAATTGGATAATATGATGAAGAACATATGTAATGGTTACAAAGAACCTGTGAAGCAAAATATTATTATGTAGTATATAGAAGACATATTTACTCTTTTAAGGTATTTTAATTGAATGTATGTGTGAACTGTAGCACCGTGTAGCACCATCTGTCAGGTTGAGAGATACCTAGATTTGGGGGTGTCACAGAAACTCTTCTCACATTCCTAGTCCCAACCAAATTTTGTATCTTTTCGAGTCAGTTGAGTTAATAGAGTAGCAATTCGAGAAAATCCTTCCACGAATCTCCAATAATACCCAGGTAAGCCTAGAAAGCTACATACTTTGCTTACTGACTTAGGTTGCTCCCAACTTTGAATTATTTCAATCTTTACCGGGTCAACATATATTCCATGATTTGATATCACGTGCCTAAGCAATGCTACTTCCTCAAGCCAGAACTTGCATTTCTTCAACTTGGCATATAGTTTGTTTTCACGAAGCTTTTGGAGTATGAGCCTGAAGTGTTGCTCATGATCTACACAACTTTTGGAGTAAATAAGGATGTCATCAATAAAGACAACCATAAAATGATCTAAATATTCCTTGAATACTCGGTTAATCATTTCCAAGAAGGCAGCAGGAGCATTAGTTAATCAAAAAGACATGACTAGGAATTCGTAATGCCCGTACCGAGTTCTGAAAGTAGTCTTTGGAATGTCATCAGTTTTAATCTTTAACTGATGATATCCGGAACGAAGATCGATCTTTGAAAAGAATTTGGCACCTTGCAACTGGTCAAACAGGTCATCAATGTGAGGCAACATGTACCTTTTTTTGATGTTGACATGATTTAACTCCCGATAATCAATACAAAGTTGCATACTCCCATCTTTCTTCTTTACGAATAAAACAGGAGCACCCCAAGGAGACGTACTATGACACCCATAAATTTAGGTACTTGAAACCTGAACTCGGTGCTCCATGATACCATTTCTATGAGCAAAATAATACTAATAATAATAACAATAATATAGATACCAAACTTAATTTACATAAATCAGAGTTTGAATCCCAGGTACGCGACCTTTAAACATTCATTACATCATAGATAATAAATATAATTATCTTAATAAACTTTAACTATTACACAGAATATTATAAAACTTATTCAAACAACTTTCTTTTCCCCTTGTTCTTGCCTGAGCCCTCGGGTTGATCATACTTAGCTAAAAACATTTAAATTTAAAGCAAGATTGAGCATTTGATTGCCCAGCAAGTAATAACAACAATAAATATTAGCTGAAAGAATTAAATGTTTTCTTTGAATGACACTTCTACAATGAATCAACAGTTATAAAGTAAGCTGAACCAATAATAACAACATATCAGTTCTATATCAAAATTTTGAAACTACGTACTAACTATAACTGGAGATCAGTCGATAGACTATGAACATTGTTTTCAATTTTTGATAAGGTTTAACAGAAGTTCATCTGCAAACCATCATAACTTACACGCACGAGGGGTGATAAGCCCGTAATGTCCTGTATTGATCAATACTACATGTAAGAACGATATTATCGTTCATCTTATCCACCTCAGGTGCACCCCATGTTCGGGATGTTCATACTTAGTCGGGAATCCGAACCAAAACAATATGGTTGGATGCAATAAAGTTCTATCTTGTTCAACAATATTTTTAAGTTTATGTCTAGCTGAATCAAATAGCTTAAACGACTTTTAAGTCATCGTATACATACTAGAAATAAATAAGTATATATCAGCATTTGATTAAATACAACGATTATCCAGGTGAAGACACTTGTATAACCATATTTAGAAATTAACGAACAGAATAAATATCTGGCACAATAATAATAAAATTCTGAAATATTCTTACTCATGTCCATTTCATAAAGTAAATGCAAAGGTAGGATAGTTGTCTGAGCTATTGCTTACTATAATGCAACTTAGTTTTATCTTTTATACAGAAACCTATCATTAATAAGATCATTCGTTTGATTAGAATAATATATCATAACATATAGTACTGCTATTTATAGTCAGCACATAACCTAATCACATTGTCACATATGTTTAGCAGTCATTGGATCATAAACAAACACGTATCTAGTCCAATTATCTAAGTCCAGATCAATTTCTGAAATATTTGATTGTCTATGCAAAGCGACTTTATCGAGTAATTATCGAGTCTAAAACTCTATTCTTTAATTCAATATTCGTTTAGATAATTTAAATATCAGTCATATTAGCTTTCATAGCCTTATAATAATTAATAAATAATTATTATAATTTATCATGATTTTTCAAATCTCGGAATCATTATTAAATGATTTAAATATTAAATAATTTCATTATCATTAATATTTAATTAATATTAAAATATTAATGAAACCATTGCCAAAATATAATAACTCTAAATATTGATAAGAAATTTTTATTACCCTTAAATGATTTTTAAAACAATTAAAATCATTTTAAATAATTATCATTAATATTTAAGTATTAATGTATTATTTATCAAAATATTAAAAGTCATTAATTATAACTTAAAATATTTTTAATTTATTTATTTCCTTTTAAAAAGATTTTTAAATCAACAAAACCAATTTTAAATTATTTATTTAATATTATTATTAAATAACTCTAATATCATTTAATATTAAATTATTAATGAAATTTACCTTTAAATATTTAAAGTTATATTTTATAACTTCAAATATTTTTAAAATCTTTATTTTCATTTAAAATGATTTTTCTAATATTAAAATCATTTTTAAACTAATTTGTTTAATAAATTTATTAAATAACATAATTATCATTAATGTTAATTTATTAATGAAATTCATCACAAAATATTAAAATTTATTAAAATAACTTAAATTATTTTGTTATACCATAATATAATTTTAATTGATTTTTTGGGTATTAAAATCATTTTTAAATAATTTATTTAATATAATAATTAAATAAATTAAATACCTTTAATATCCCACAAATATTAATTATTTATGAAATATATTCAAAATTATTAAAAACTAATTTTTAGGCTTTAAAATAATTTTTAGTAATTTATTATCTATTTTTAATAATTTAAATCTAATTTTCTCTAATTATTTAATAAAATAATAATTTTCTAAAATTAAGTGTCGCTAAAGGGCCCTATAGCGACAAACTGTCGGTATACGTGTTCTTGAGCCTGCCCAAATCTTCATAGTCGGTTTATAAGGTACTATGTTTGACTAGTTGTAATTCTTTGATCCTTAAGTTTTATGGGTTGCTAAAGTTTTAAGGATGTAGTATTCATATAATACTAGAACCACAAACTGATTTTATGGCCATAATAGATCACAACAAAGAAATATAATCTCTCAAAGTTGTTGTCAGAAACTGTTCTTCATTTCTAGGTTACCCAGAAATGAAGAACAGTTCATGTTCATACTTTTATGTCCTTATAACTCGCATTTTGTACCTTGTTTGTGTGATATAATGATTATGGGTTGTAGACAAGATGACAATGAACAAATATATTTCATAACATCATCATAAAAACAACACCATCTCAAGATTTGAGCCGATCAAAGTACTGTGAAGAAAACTGCCTTTGAAGATTTTTGTGTTGCCCTAAATCTTCATCCGACAGTATGGTCAATTGTACTTTGACCATGATTAATTTCGTTTTTGTTTATGATTTTGGTGTTATAATAGCATGGATAGATAGTCCACATATCAGTCTACACAAATCAAACACTAACATGACCAAATACATTAAACACAACAAGATATAGGGTCTGCCAAACGTTGTTAGAAATTTCTAGGTTTTCTGGGTTTTCCAGAAATCAACTTTGTGGTCAAACAGTCTACATTGACCGTCCATTATTCTGATCCTGCTTGTCATTTAGGTGATCTAAAAGCATAAGAATAGAGTCCATATAACATACAACAAGCGTGTTACAACTACATAATCAAAACAACAAACATGTGTAAGATTTGTGGACATGAACTTCTTGTCAGAGCCATCTGGGTATGTTCTGGGTTACCCAGAAAGGCTTGGTCAATGTCGGTCAACGTGGTTTTACCACATATATCTAACAATCTGTACACGATCTGGACTTGATTCAAGTTCCAGATCCAAGATCTAATAGCATACTACATATTCAAACCAATGAACAACAAAATAATTAAAAATCACTAAGATCTGAGGTCTGACATTCATGGTCAGACAACAAAAATAAAATTTTCCAGATTTTTAAAAACTTCAAATTCGAGCCTCTAAATGTTAGGGATCTAACATCTTGCAACCCAGATCATCAATATATACTACATACAACATGTTTTAACATAAAATCATAACATTTAACATGGCCTCCAAGATCAGATTTCAAATTAGGTTTTTACCTTTCTATGAACAAGTTCTTGATTCTATGCTCATGATCTGTTAGAGGAGATGGTGGGGCTTGTTTTTGAGACTGTTATAGCAATATATTTTGGAGGTTTTAGAGAGAGAGAGAGAGTTAAGTTTGAGTATTGGAAATAAATGAACATGAATATACACTTTATCTCTCTAATTCTACTTATGTGATGTAGATGCAATGAATTTTGATGGCTAATGGCTGAGAGATGGTGTTTTCTTAGCCCCTAGCTAGACTAGGTTGATGACTTGCCAAGATTTGGCAAGATTTGCTAGCAATTATTTTAAGAATGGGACAAAAAGGGTACTTTGGTCAATTGCCTTTTAATTTTAATGGTATTCTTATCCTTAAGGTTTCCCAAAAAATTTTTAGGGTTTGAAAAATTAAGTTTAAAGTTTAATAAAATTTTAATTAAAGCACACTAATTAAAATTAGGGTTTTTAATGGAAAATTAGGGTTTTAAATAATTATGGTTTTCAAATATTAATTAGGATTTCCTCTAATTAACATTAAATCTAATAATACACAACATAAATCATATAACACCATTACTACACAGTCTTGAACTCATAATTTAGTTTAACAAATAGAGTTTAACAAATTAATATTAAGGTTATGACGATATACACCATAATTGACCAACACATACAATATATATTTATAACATCGAAAAATAATATTATATTTAATATAATATTATTATTCTCATTCATAGCTTAAAATCCAAAATTAGGGTTTGGATTCCATATCGATTTATCTTTCATATATAACATTATTAATTAAGTTAAAATAATTAACTTAATAATCAAACTAAAATTAATATAACAAAATAGTAATTATAATAATCCCAATAATCATTTCATATATTATTTAAATAATATACAAATCTTCATAAAATAAATAATAAAACATTCTTACTATAAAATTAATTATTATAAGAATATACTTTATCATGATATTTAATTATAAATTAAAAATATTTGAAATTATTCATGTAATAAATAAATTTTATTTATCACATATATACATACACACTAACTCGATATATATTCCCATCATTAAACTAATAATAAAAAAAATTATATGCAAAATTTCTTATTTATTTATATAGAAAATATTGGATTATTACATTCACCATGCCTTATAAAGATTCCGTCCCCGGAATCACCATTTTAAAACTTATATATACAAGGATACATGGTACAGAATTCAAATACAACTTAATAATACAATTGTCATGTACAATACGACAAAACATAAACTGTGAGTTTGAATACAAATATTGTCTACTAGAGAGTATAAAACCTCAAAAGGAGTCCTCATTACAATTATTATCACACTATTTCACAGAATAGTGAGGACTACTAATGCAAACATCTAGGACCATCACTTTGTTCCCCTACTAGTCCCAGCCACGTTCTCATTTCCTAAAGAGAACAGTGAAAGAAAAGGTGAGCTCAACTAGCCCAGTAAGAAATATTATGACTTAGATAATGTAGAATAATTTATCGTTAGCCTTTAACAGTGTTAAACTGATAAAATAAAATAACTATCAAGTTTAACGACCACGAATTATCCATGCACTACGGCTTAAGATATTCATGTTTTCATCAACGGTTTTGATCATGCCATAAAACAATTCATCTTTGCACTACGGCCAAAGAGAATCCATAGCCATAATCATACCAAAAACTGTCCATCAATGCACTACGGGTCAATGAGGACTTTTTCCACATCATTTGTAACATTACAGTTATGATTATACCGAATAATTCCTGGTCATAATCATACCAAGTCCATCTATGCACTACATGCCACAGATGACTTTCATCATAATATAAGCATGATGATAATGACAATGATATAAGAATTCAATAAAACAAGTTCAAGAATTAATTTATCCAGGAACTAATAACGTCCACATTGTCAACATGATACTTCTTTGTAGAGTAAAATTCAAGAATGCTCAGAAGAATATTTCCATGAAAAGATACTGGATGAAGCACAAATATCAAGGATATTCCACTAATTTCATGGAGTATAGAAGTCAAAGTTTTAACCAACTGAGTATAATAAAGAATAAAATAACAAAAGAAATCACCATGCATGCGATAGACCGCACATGCAGGTTATTCCAACAGAATAATAAATAACGGAACCAGGTCCGGCGTAAAACGTACAAACAGGATATTCCAACAGAATAATAAATATTGGAACCAGGTCCGACGTAAACGCACATACAGGAAATTCCGACAGAATAATAAATAATGGAACCAGGTCTGGTGTAAATGCACATACATGATATTCGACAGAATAATAAATAATAAATAAATATATAATGAATATATACATCCCTATATTCTGACCGACCAATTAAATACCAAAAAAAACTTAGGTACGTCATACTAGCGAAGGAATTCCCGCTCTCCCCCTCTAGTTCTATTCTCACATCTTAGCCGGGGATCATATCCTAAGCTTTGATACTCAACCGCGACGCCCCAAAAATTAGGTATACATCACTCATCTTGAGTCGCCAGATACATGGTACAGAATTCAAATACAACTTAATAATACAACTGTCGTGTACAATACAACAAAACATAAACTATGAGTTTGAATATAAATATTGTCTACTAGAAATTATACAAACTCAAAATGAGTCCTCGTTACAATTATTATCACACTATTTAACAGAATAGTGAGGACTACTAATGCACCATCTAGGACCATCACTCTGTTCCCCGACTAGTCCGAGCTACGTTCTCATTTCCTGAAGAGAACAGTGAAAGAAAGGGTGGGCTCAACTAGCCCAGTAAGAAATATTATGACTAAGATAACGCAAAATAAATTATCACTAGCCTTAAACAGTGTTAAACTGATATAATATAACAAACATCAAGTTTAACTGCAGCGGAACAAGCAATCCATTAGAAAAGTCAAGTAGAGAATAAAATCTACTATCTTCTATGATTTAAAAGGTTTTTCATGACTTTTATCGATGAGACTCAGCTTAATAAATAATCCACATCATCGAATCACCCATACAATACGGCCAAGGATATTCTTTAGTATCACGACCATAATTATCCATGCACTACGGGCCAAGAATATTTTTGTATTCATTAATGGTCATGATCATGCCAACAACTATCCATCAATGCACTATGGGCCAATTAAGACTTTTTCCACATCATTTGTAACATTATAGTCTTGATTACACCGAATAATCCCTGGTCATAATCATACCAAGTCCATATATGCACTACAAGCCACAGATGACTTTCAACATAATATAAACATGAGGATTATGACAATGATATAAGAATTCAATAAAACAAGTTCAAGAATTAATTTATCCATGACCCAATAACGTCCAAATTGTCAACATGATACTGCTTTGTAGAGTAAAATTCAAGAATGCTCAGAAGAATATTTCCATGAAAAGATACTGGTTGAAGCGCAACTATCTAGGATATTCCACTAATTTCATGGAGTATAGAAGTCAAAAATTTAGCCAACTGAGTATAATAAAGAATGGAATAACAAAAGAAATCACCATGCATGCTGTACTTCGCATAGACAGGTTATTCCAACCGATTAATAAGTAACGGAACCAGGTCATGCAAAATTCGCACCGACAGGATGTTCTAACAGAATAATAAAAACAGAACTAGGTCCAGCGTAAACGCACGGACAGGATATTCCAACAAAATAATAATAAAGACGGAACTAGGTCCGGCGTAAAACGCACAGATAGGATATTCCAATAGAATAATAATCAAGATTTTAACTAGGTCCCAAAGTAAAAACGCATGCATGCGAGATATTCCAATGTAATAATAATAAAGATGGAATAATCGAAGAATGACACCAAGTATAGGGTAATCCGCGTATACTGGTTATTCCAGCAGAATAATAAAGAATGGAATAATAGAAGTTCTCTTCATGAATACATAAGAAATAACACTCCTTACCGTAAAATAAACTGGATATAAGAGTAGGGAAGTAGCAGAATACTTTTCTATAGTTTCTCTATAATTTTTCTCTCTAGAGTTTCAGTGATTTCGTAAGAAATAATGAAGGAATGAGCTTCTATTTATAGAAGAATGGACTGAATAGTAACTAATTCATGAACGGTCCAGATTGATTTACTTTTAATCTGACGGTCCATATTTAAAGCAAAATTTTTAAATAAAATATATTATATATAATATATATATATATATATATATATATATATATATATATATATATATATATATATATATATATATATATATATATATATATATATATATATATATAGCATGTGTTAAAACTTCACTTGATACACTCTTGTGATCCGCTTTTCCTTCTGACCCCATTTATCACAACAAAGCTATACATTTATATATATAATAATAATAATAATTGTACTCCCCTACGTAAAAACCAAAAAAACCTTCCCCACCCACTATAACAACTTGACAACTTACATATATATATATATATATAATACATATAGTACACCCACCATATATATATAATACATATATAATACACACCCATCATTCCACCACTCCACCACATTTTCGGTTGAAAATCCCCCACCAAAATCCTTCATCCCACATAGTGGTCCCAACAATTATATATATATACCTAAAAACTTTTACCGATTACTTAGAAAAATGGGTAAATGGAGGTTCACAAAATAAGCAAAACTGAGTGACTTCTCACGTAAGCATCAATAATCAATACCGTGTACTACTATGCAACCATGCGTATTACTGTACTTTTACTACCGAGTAGTTCAACAGTATTAACGATAAAACTTCCTCCGTTATTTTTATAAAATATTTTTGTTGTTTTCTCAATCAGACAATAATTTCGTTGTGGGGTCCACCAATGATTACGCCGTTGTACGAATATTTCCCGACAAAAAGAGTATTCCCCGACCAATCGAATATTATACAACAACTTACGTACTTTGTAAAATTTATAAATATTACCCACAACTATAACATTATATCAAATTTACTCCATAATATTCAAAAATGATATTTATAGAAAATTCATCTTTATTCAAAAAGTTGAGGTCTTACAACCTCCCTTTCTTATGAAATTTCGCCCTCAAAATTAGGGTACGTACCTGGTATGTCGAAGAGGTAAGGATGCCTCGATTTCATTTCAGATTCTAACTCCCAAGTCATTTCCTCAACATCATGGTTTCTCCACAAAACTTTGACTTGAGGTATAACCTTAGAGCATAGAATATGTTCCTTCTTATTCAAGATTTGAACAGGAACCTCTTCATACGACAAATCTTCTGCTATTTCGTCCAGTTCTATCTCAATAATGTGGTTCGGGTCTTTCACATATTTACGTAACATGGATATATGAAAAACGTTATGAACACGAGACATACTTGGCGATAAAGGGAGTCTATAGGCCACAGTTCCTACTCGATCGAGGATTAAAAATGGGCCGATGAATCGAGGATTGAGCTTTCCTCTCTTTTCAAATCTCGTAACTCCTTTCCACGGAGCAACTCGTAATAACACATGATCTCCTATATAAAATTCCACGTCCTTTCGATGAAGATCAGCATAACTCTTTTATCGATCTTGTGAGGTTTTTATACATTGTCGGATCGTTTGAATCTTTTTCGTAGTCATACGTACCAACTCCAGTCCCAACAATGTTACTTCACCCACCTCATCCCAGCATACTAAAGAACGACACTTCCTTCCATACAACGCTTCGAATGGAGCCATGCTAATACTTAATTGATAACTATTGTTGTAGGAAAACTCCACCAATGGTAAGAACTTGTCCCAACTTCCCTTGAAATCAAGGACACAGAGTCTTAATAGATCTTCAAGAGTTTGAATAGTCCTCTCTGACTGTCCGTCCGTCTGAGGATGATATGCCTAACTAAATAATAAATCTGTGCCCATAGCTTTCTGCAAACTAACCCAAAATCGTGAAGTGAATCTTGGGTCTCGATCAGAAACTATGGATACTGGCATACCATGCAGTCTTACAATCTCGTTTATGTACATACGAGCAAGACGTTCAAGTGTATAAGTTTCTCGTATCGATAAGAAATAGCAGACTTGGTCAATCTATCAACAATGACCCAAATCGCATCTATACCTTGAGAAACCTTAGGAAGACCGATAACGTAATCCATGATAATGTGCTCCCACTTCCATTCTAGAATTTCAAGTGGTTGCAATGGACCTTTTGGTACTTGATGCTCCGCTTTAACTCGTTGACAAGTTATACACCTTGAGATAAACAGCGTTATCTCTCTCTTCATATTGCTCCACCAAAATGTATGACGAATATCATGATACATTTTGGTACTCCCAGGATGGATTGCAAACGGTGTGTTGTGCGCCTCCATCATGATTTTATACTTTAAATCAGGGTCGTTAAGAACACAAAGTCTGGAGTTGACTCGAAGTATTCCTTCTTCATCGATTCTTACTTCTGGTATAGCACCTTCTTGCACTTTCTTCCTCATACGTATCAGCTCCAGGTCTATAGCTTGAGCAGCTTTAACTTTATCAATTAAAGTCGGTTCTACTCGTATATTCGCCATCATCACATGGGTCCATGGAGTCTTTAACTCTATCTCCATCCTTTGTAAGTCACACAAAATGAGCCTTTGTGTTGACAATATCGCATTCGCACTTGTATATGATCTTCTACTCAATGCGTCACCTACCACGTTCGCTTTTCCAGGATGGTATTGGATGGTATGATCATAATCTTTCAACAGTTCAAGCCAACATTGTTGTCGCATGTTGAGTTCCTTTTGAGTGAAGAAATATTTGAGGCTTTTATGATCCGTAAAGATATCCACTTTCTCCCCATACAAGTAATGCCTCCAAATTTTAAGCGCGAAGACAACAGCTGCCAACTCTAGATCATGAGTAGGATAATTCCTCTCATATTCTTTGAGTTGTCGCGAGGCATAGGCTATGACTTTACCATGTTGCATGAGAACACATCCCAACCCTTTGCCCGAAGCATCACTGTAGATTACAATTCCCTCCGAGCGGATGGTATTGTCGTAAGCAGTCTTTGAAATGAGTCTCCTCTTGAGTTCTTGAAAACTCTTCTCACATTCTTCGCTCCAATCGAACTTTGTATCTTTACGGGTCACCGAGTTAATGGAGTAGCGATTCGAGAAAATCCTTCCACGAATCTCCGATAATAACCAATTAAACCGAGAAAGCTACGTCGTCGATCAACATCGATTTAGGTTGCTCCCGACTTTGAATTGCTTCAATCTTTGCCGGGTCAACAGATATTCCATGACTTGATACTACGTGCCCAAGGAATGCTACTTCCTCAAGCCAGAACTCACATTTCTTCAACTTGGCATAAAGCTTGTATTCACGAAGCTTTTGGAGTGTCAGCCTCAACTATTGCTCATGATCTTCACTGCTTTTGGAATAAATAAGGATGTCATCAATAAAGACGACCACAAAGTGATCCAAATATTCCTTGAATACTCGGTTCATCATATCCATGAAGGCAGCAGGAGCATTAGTCAATCCAAAGGACATGACTAGGAATTCATAATGCCCATATCGAGTTTTGAAAGCCATCTTTGGAATGTCATCTGTTCTAATCTTCAATTGGTGATATCCAAAATGAAGATCAATCTTTGAAAAGAATTTGGCTCCTTGCAACTGGTCAAACAGGTCATCAATACGTGGCAATGGGTACCTATTTTTGATGGTGGCGTGATTCAACTCCAGATAATCAATACAAAAATCGCATACTCCCATCTTTCTTCTTCACGAATAGAACAGAGCACCCCAAGGAGAAGTACTAGGGCGAATAAAGCCAATGTCTAACAATTACTGCAGTTGGGTCTTTAACTCCTGAAGTTCAATAGGAGCCATTCGATATGGGGCTTTGGAAATGTGTTTTGTACCGGGTTCAAGTTCGATACAAAATTCAATTTCACGCTCTGGGGGTAGGCCAGGAAGTTCTTCAGGGAATACGTCAGGGAATTTGGTAACAATAGAAATATCGTTCAAAACTGACGTATTTTTGTTTAGACCCGTGACATGAGCTAAGAAAGCTTGACATCCGTTTTTCAATAAACGAATAGCTTTATGGATTGAGATGACCATGATTGATTCTAATGGTTTGGTCGCTTGAATTCGCATAATAGGTTGATTAGGAATATGAAAGCTAACAACCTTACGAAAACAATCAATTTTTGCATGATAAGTAGTTAACCAATCAATCCCTAGAATCACGTCAAATGCAAGTATTTTCAATGAAATAAGATCGACAGGTAATGTGAGGGTACCGATTTGAACCAAACAAGACTTATAAATAGTGGATGTAATGAAAGTTTCTCCCAACGGAGTTTCCATAGATAAGTCAAAGTCTAATTTCTCCGGAGTCAAATTTAATCGTTGAGCACAAGTAGGAGAAATAAAAGAATGGGTAGAACCGATATCAAATAAAGTATAGACTTCGCTAGAGTTTATGATAAGCTTACCCGTGATGACCTCATTCGGGTTCCTTGCTTTCTGAGAGGTCACAACAAACGCTCTCCCTTACATTACCGGCTTTGACTTTTCTGGGACGGCCTTTGGTGCCTCTATCCTGGCTGAACTTATCTTCGGTGAATGACAAAATCGGGCTAAGTGACCTTCTCTTCCACAATTATAACATGCTTTGGACGACATCACGCAGTTTGGACTGATGTGTCCCTCCCCTCCGCATTTAAAGCATATGATAGGTGGTCTTTCTCATTCCTTAACAACGGGTACTGGTGCTGACGTCTTTCCATCATTGTTGAATCTCCTCTTGTTGAAATGTCCATTCTTATTATTTTGGCCCTGATTACCACCGAAGTGGTTACCACTTCTGGCCTGTTAATTCCCTCCACGCTTGTTGTCACCGCTTCGATGACTGCTCTCACTAGTATTATCATTTTGCCGGCTGCTCTCTTTTGGTTGCGTTGACTCATTATCGCGCTCCACTAACTGAGCCCTATTTACAACATCTGAATATAAACACAGTTTATGAGAAATAAGATGTTGACGTATCTCCGGCTTCAAACCTCTTAAAAATATACGCGTCATTCTTTCTTCATTATCCACCAAGTTGGACGCAAACCGGGACAACTCGGCAAACTTGGCTTTGTACTGCGATACGGTCATGTTATTCTGCTCCAACTTGATGAACTCCACCTCCTTCGTGTGACGAATACTTTCGGGAAAGTACTTGTCGTTGAATAGTTCTTGGAACTTCTCCCAAGACATTTTTAGTGCGGCAGGTTGAGTACGCTTTACCGATTCCCACCAGTAATCTGCCTCTCCTCACAACATAAAAGCGGCAAAGGGAACCTTTTGCTCCTTGGAGCATCCCAAGACATCAAATATCTTGGTGATATGCTTTATCCATGCTTCCGCCTTAAGTGGTTTTGGCTCTCCAATAAACTCTGGTGATCCTAGCTCCTTAAACTGTTTAGCGGTGACCGTCCGAGAGTTTCCAGTGTTTCCACCTACATTTCGGATAGGAGCCGCTCTCGCCTACTGTTGCATGAATTGCATAAAGCCTCTTAACATTCCATCATTCATCATTTGGTCAGTGTTGTTGTTTGCATGAGGATTGTCGCCTTCCTGATGCACATTATCCTATTTATTGATATGTGGTGAATCAACGGTCGCCTGTGCTCCATTGCTATTCTCAACATTCTCGGATGTTATTTTCAGATACTGCCATAAAACAAAAGGTTAATTGACATGTAACATATTATCCCTATATTCTGACCGACCAATTAAATACCCAAAAAAACTTTGGTAGATCATACTAGCGAAGGAATTCCCCGTCTCTCCCCTCCTAGTTCTATTCTCACATCTTAGCCAGGGATCATATCCCTAAGCTTTGATACAAACTGTGACGCCCCCAAAATTAGGTATACATCACCCATCTTGAGTCGCCAGATACATGGTACAGAATTCAAATACAACTTAATAATACAACTATCGTGTACAATACAACAAAACATAAACTGTGAGTTTGAATACAAATATTGTCTACTAGAGATTATACAACTCAAAATGAGTCCTCGTTATAATTATTATCACACTATTTAACAGAATAGTGAGGACTACTAATGCACCATCTAGGACCATCACTCTTTTCCCTGAATAGTCACAGCTACGTTGTCATTTCCTGAAGAGAACAATGAAAGAAAGGGTGAGCTCAACTAGCTCAGTAAGAAATATTATGACTAAGATAACGCAGAATAAATTATCATTAGCCTTAAATAGTGTTAAACTGATACAATATAACAAACATCAAGTTTAACTGCAACGGAACAAGCAATCCATTAGAAAAGTCAAGTAGAGAATAAAATCTACTATCTTCTATGATTTAAAAGTTTTTCATGACTTTTATCGCTGGGACTCAGCTTAATAAATAATCCACATCATCGAATCACCCATGCACTATGGCCAAGGATATTCTTGAGTATCACGACCACAATTATCCATGCACTACTGGCCAAGAATATTTGTGTATTCATTAATGGTCATGATAATGCCAACAGCTATCCATCAATGCACTACGGGCCAATGAAGACTTTTTCCACATCATTTGTAACATTACGGTAATGATTACACCAAATAATCCATGGTCATAATCATACCAAGTCCATCTATGCACTCCAGGCCACAGATGACTTTCAACATAATATAAACATGAGGATGATGACAGTGATATAAGAATTCAATAAAACAAGTTCAAGAATTAATTTATCCATGACCCAATAACGTCCAAATTGTCAACATGATACTGCTTTGTAGAGTAAAATTCAAGAATGCTCAGAAGAATATTTCATTGAAAAGATACTAGATAAAGCGCAAATATCAATGATATTCCACTAATTTCATGGAGTATAGAAGTCAAAAATTTAACCAACTGAGTATAATAAAGAATGGAATAACAAAAGAAATCACCATGCATGCGGTACTTAGCATGAGCCACAGTTATATTCCAACAGATTAATAAATAACGGAACCAGTCGAGCAAAATTACATTGCAAACGATGATGTTCCAATAGAATAATAAAGACGGAACCAGGTCCGGCGTAAATGTATAGACATGATATTCTAACAGATTAATAATAAAGACGGAACCAGGTCCGGCGTAAAATGCACAGAAAGGATATTCCAACAAAATAATAATAAAGACGGAACCAGGTCTGGCGTAAAATGCACAGACAGGATATTCCAACAGAATAATAATAAAGATTGAATAATAGAGGAATGCCACCAAGTATAGGGTAGTCTGCGTATACTGGTTATTCCAGCAGAATAATAAAGAATGGAATAACCGAAGTTCTATTCATGAATACATAAGAAATAACACCCCTTACCATAAAAAAAATTGGATATAAGAGTAGGGAAGTAGCAGAGTACTTTTCTATAGTTTCTCTATAATTTTTCTCTCTAGAGTTTCAGTGAATTCATAAGAAATAATGAAAGAATGAGCTTCTATTTATAGAATAATGGACTGCATAATAACTAATTCATGAACGGTCTAGATTGATTTACTTTTAATCGGACGGTCCATATTTAAAGCAAAATCTTTTAAATAAAATATATTATATATAATATATATTAAATATATATATATATAGCATGTGTTAAAACTTCACGGATACACTCTTGTGATCCGTTTTTCCTTACTGCCCCTTTGTCAACAAAGCTATACATTTATATATATAATAATAATAATAATTGTACTCCCCTACGTAAAAACCAAAAAAACCTTCCCCACCCACTATAACAACTTGACAACTTACATATATATATATATATATATACATATATAATACACACCCATCATTCCACCACTCCACTACATTTTCGGTTGAAAATTCCCCACCAAAATCCTTCATCCCACTAGTGGTCCCAACAATTATATATATATATATATATATATATATATATATATATATATATATATACCAAAAAACTTTTACCGATTACTTAGAAAAATGGGTAAATGGAGGTCCACAAAATAAGCAAAATTGAGTGACTTCTCACGTAAGCATCAATAATCAATACTGTGTGCTACTATGCAACCATGCGTATTACTGTACTTTTACTACCAAGTAGTTCAACATTATTAACGGTAAAACTTCCGCCGTTATTTTTATAAAATATTTTTGTCGTTTTCTCAATCAGACAATAATTCCGTTGTGGGGTCCACCAATGATTACGCCGTTGTACGAATACTCCCCGACAAAAAGAATATTCCCCGACTAATCGAATATTATACAACAACTTGCGTACTTTGAAAAATTTATAAATATTACCCACAACTATAACATTATATTAAATTTACTCCATAATATTCAAAAATGATATTTATAGAAAATTCATCTTTACTCAAAAAGTTGGGGTCTTACAAAACCTCACCTTGACAAAACTTCTAGACATTGTCAATATTGCAAATAATAATATGAATAACTTTGCCGTCTCAATTATTAATTTAATAATATAACATATTATGCAGATGATACTGTAACAATAATTAAGTATAATTGAGTGACTTATCACGTAAACATCAATAATCAATACCGTGTGCTACTATGCAACCACGCATATTACTGTACTTTTACTACCAAGTAGTTCAACAATTTTAACGGTAAAACTTCTGCCGTTATTTTCATAAAAATATTTTTGTCGTTTTCTCAATCCGATAATAATTCCGTTGTGGGGTCCACCAATGATTGTACCGTTGTACGGATATTCCCCGATAAAAAGAATATTCCCCGACCAATCGAATATTATATAACCACTTGCTTATTTTGAAAAATTTGTAACTATTACCCACAACTATAACATTACATCAAATCAACACCATAATATTAAAAAATTATTTTGAGAAAATTAAATCTTTATTCATAAAATCTGGGGTCTCACAATCTCCCTTCCTTATGAAATTTCGCCCTCAAAATTTACGTACGTACCTGGTATTCCGAACAGGTGAGGATACCTTGACTTCACTTCAAATTAGAAGTCTTGAGGTATATCCTTTGAGCGTCGAATATGATCCTTCTTATCCAAGATGTTAACACGTATCTCCTCATACGTTAAATCTTCTGCTATCTCGTCCGGTTCTAAATTAATAATGTGGTTCGGGTAATCCACATATTTACGTAACATCGATACATTAAAAATGTTATGAACATGTGACATACTTGGCGGTAAAACGAGTCTATAAGCCATAGTTCCTACTTGATCGATGATTTAAAATGGGTTAAATAAATCGAGGGTTGAGATTTCCTCTCTTCGTCGATTCTTGCTTCTAGAATAACGCCCTCTTGAACATTCTTCTTCACATTCATCAGCTCTGAGTATGTAGCTTGAGTGGCTTTAACTTTCTCGATTAAAGTCAATTCTAATCGTATATTCGTTATCTTCACGTGGGTTCGTATATTCGCACTTGTAACTGCATACGATCTTCTACTCAACGCGTCAGCTACCACGTTCTCTTTTCCACGATGGTATGGTACGATCATAATCTTTAACAGCTCGAGCCAACGTCTTTGGCGCACGTTACGTTCACTTTAGTTGAATAAAATATTTGAGGGTTTAAGAAATGGGTTTTGTACTGTGGTCAATACAAAATTCGATTTCATGCTCTAGGGGTAGGCTAAGAAGTCTTCAAGAATACGTCAAGAAATTTATTAACAATAGAAATACCATTCAAAACTCTGACTCTCATCCAAGACTTGGATAACACGTCACATTGATACCTATCAACTTGCCATCGTCATTCACGACGTTGCCTACAGAAAGTCTGGCTTCGGTGCATTCCACACAAGAAAGTCAACAACGAAAGGATCGCGGCTCTTTATTTATGGCTTGATATGACAATGATTAACTTTAGTGGTTTGGTTACTTTGAATTCGCATAACAGGTTGGTTAGGAGTATGAAAGCTAACAACCTTACAAAAAACATGATGAGTAGTTAACCAATCGTTTCCAAAAATCACATCAAAAGGAAAGTATTTTCAAAAAGATAAGATCGACAGGTAACGTGAAAGTGTTGATTTGAACAAGATTTATAAATAGTGGAGGTAACGAAGGTTTCTCCCAACTGAGTTTAAACAGATATATCCAAGTCAAACTTCTCCAGAGTTAACCTCAAACATTGAACACAACTAGGTGCAATAAAAGAGTGAGTAGAACCGGTATCTAACATGGTATAGACTTCGCAAGAGTTTATGACTAACATACCCGTGATAATTTTATTCAGGTTCCTCGTCATGAAAAAAAAAATGCCCTCTCTTAAACTACTGGCTTTGGCTTGTCTGGGACATCCTTTGGTGCCTCCATCCTAGCTGAACTTGTCTTTGGTGAACGACAAAATCGGGCTAAGTGACCTTCTCTTCCACAATTATAGCATGCTTTGGATGACATCGCGCAGTTTGGACTGATGTGTCCCTCCCCTCCGCATTTGAAGCATATGATAGGTGGTCGTTCTCCTTCCTTAATAACGAGTGTTGGTGCCGACGTCTTTCCATCATTGTTGAATCTCCTTTTCTTGAAATGTCCATTCTTATTATTTTGACCATGATTACCACCGAAGTGGTTACCATTTTTGGCATGTTGATTCCTTCCATGCTTATTGTCACCGCTTTGATGACTGTTATCACCGGTATTATCATTTTGCCGGCTGCTCTCTTTTGGTTGCGTTGACTCGTTAACGTGCTCCACTAACTGAGCCCTATTTACAACATCTGAATACAAACACAGTTTATGAGAAATAAGATATTGACGTATCCCCGGCTTCAAACCTCTTAAAAACATCCGCGTCATTCTCTCTTCTTTATCAACCAAGTGGGACGCAAATCGGGACAACTCGGCAAACTTGGCTTCGTACCGCGACACGGTCATGTTGTTTTGCTCCAACTTGATAAATTCCACCTCCTTCATATGACGAATGCTTTCGAGAAAGTACTTGTCATTGAACAGCTCTTAGAACTTCTCCCAAGACATCTTGAGTGCGTCAGGCTGGGTACGTTTTATAGATTCCCACCAGTGATCTGCCTCTTCACGCAACATAAAGGTGGCAAAGTGAACCTTTTGCTCCTCGGAGCATCCCAAGACATCAAATATCTTGGTTATCTACTTTAACCACGTCTCCGCCTTAAGTGGTTCTGGCTTTCCCAAAAACTCCGGTGGTCCCAACTCCTTGAATTGCTTAGCGGTGACCAACCGTGGGTTGCCATTGTTTCCTCCTGCATTATGAACAGGAGCCGCCTTCGCCTGATGTTGCATGAATTCAAAAAAGCTCTTAAACGTACCTTCATTCATCAATTGATCAGTGTTGTTGTTTACAGGAGGATTATCGCCATCCTGTTGCACATTGTCCTGATTATTGATCTGTGGAGAATCAACGGTCTCCTGTGCTCCATTACTATTCTCAACATTCTCGAATGTCATTTTCAGATACTGCCATAAAAAAAAGGTTAATTGACATTTAACATATTATCCCTATATTCTGACCGACCAATTAAATACCAAATAAACTTAGGTAAGTCATACTAGCGAAGGAATTCCCCATCTCTCCCATCCTAGTTCTTGTCTCACATCTCAGCCAAGGATCATATCCCTAAGCTTTGATACCAACTGTGACGCCCCCAAAATTAGGTATACATCACCCATCTTGAGTCGCCAGATACATGGTACAGAATTCAAATACAACTTAATAATACAATTGTTGTGTACAATACAACAAAACATAAACTGTGAGTTTGAATACAAATATTGTCTACTAGAGAGTATAAAAACTCCAAAGGAGTCCTCATTACAATTATTATCACACTATTTCACAGAATAGTGAGGACTACTAATGAAAACATCTAGGACCATCACTGCTGTTCCCACTAGTCCCAAACTACATTCTCATTTCACGAAGAGAACGGTGAAAGAAAGGGTGAGCTCAACTAGCCCAATGAAGAAATATTATGACTAAGATAATGCGAATAATTTATCGTAAGCCTTGACAATGTTAAACCGATAAAATATAATAACCATCAAGTTTAATCTGCGATTGGAACAAGCAATCCATTAGAAGAGTCAGTAGGGAATAAAATCTACTATCTTCTATGATTTAAAGGTTTTCATCACTTTTATCATTTGGGATTCAAATTTTAATAAATAATCCACATCATCGAATCACCCTCGCACTTACTGACCCAAGTATATTCTTTAGTATCACGACCACGAATTATCCATGCACTACGGCTTAAGATAATCATATTTTCATCAACGGTCCTGATCATGCCATAAAACAATTCATCTTTGCACTATGGCCAAAGAGAATCCATATCCATAATCATACCAAAAACTGTCCATCAATGCACTACGGGCCAATGAGGACTTTTTCTACATCATTTGTAACATTACGGTTATGATTATACCGAACAATCCCTGGTCATAATCATACCAAGTCCATCTATGCACTACAGGCCACAGATGACTTTTAACATAATATAATCATGAGGATGATGACAATGATATAAGAATTCAATAAAACAAGTTCAAGGATTAATTTATACAGGAACTAATAACGTCCACATTGTCAACATGATACTTCTTTGTAGAGTAAAATTCAAGAATGCTCAGAAGAATATTTCCATGAAAAGATACTGGATGAAGCACAAATATCAAGGATATTCCACTAATTTCATGGAGTATAGAAGTCAAAGTTTTAACCAACTCAGTATAATTAATAATGGAATAACAAAAGAAATCACCATGCATGCGATAGATCCTTGCAGCGAGTTATTCCAACGTAATAATAAATAACGGAACCGGGTTCGACATAAAAAGCACGCATGTGATATTCCAAATGAATAATAAAGAATGGAACGGTCCCATAAACGCACGCATACGATATATTCCGATAGAATAATAAATAATGGAACCAGGTCCGGCATAAATGCACAGACAAGATATTCCGACAGAATAATAAATAATGAAATAACAGAAGAATTTCACCAAGTATAGGGTAGCCCACGTATACAGGTTATTCCAACAGAATAATAAATAATGGAATAACAGAAGTTCTCTTCATGAATACAAAAGAAATAATACCCCTTTTCGTAAAAGAAACTGAATATAAGAGTAGGGAAGTAGCAGAATACTTTTTTATAGTTTCTCTATAATTTCTCTCTCTAGAGTTTTAGTGAATTCGTAAGAAATAATGAAGGAATGAGCTTCTATTTATAGGAAAATAGACTGAATAGTAACTAATTCATGAACGGTCCAGATTGATTTACTTTTAAACGGACGGTCCATATTGGTTTACTATTAAAACTTAAAGCAACAGTCCATTCTGATTTACTATTAAAACTTTAAACTAGCGATCCATATTGATTCACTATTATAACTTTCCACCAGCGGTCCATATTGATTTACTATTATATCTTCAACTAACGGTCTGAAAAATTAGCACATCTCCTCATGAAATAATATTGTACCCAAAAATGATTTGGACCGAAAAGAAATATATCTTACGGGTGAATAGTACCCCATGAATAGTAACTCGTGAATAGTAACTCATGAATAATAACTTGTGAATAGTAACTCATAAATAGTAACTCACGAATAGTAACTCGTGAATAATAACTCATGAATAGTAACTCATGAATAGTAACTCGTGAATTGTAACTCGTGAATAGTAACTCATGAATAGTAACTCGTGAATAGTAACAAGTGAATAGTAACTCGTGAATAGTACTCCGACACGAAAAGTGTCCCGAATACCCAATTGAACAATATAACCTCCAGACATCAATTATACTAACACAAATAAGTCCAACACAATGGAACTATAAAATTCATCTTTAATCAACACGAACTTATTCATCATTAATATTATAATTCATAATATTTAACAACCAGGTCGTTCCCAGGAAAGAGGGGGCTTTCCGATAATGATTTCTCCTTATTGGCACGCAATTAGGTGACCAAGCCTCTCCTTGACAGAACTTCTAGACATTGTCAATATTGCAAATAATAATATGAATAACTTTGTCGTCTCAATTATTGATTTAATAATATAACATATTATGCAGATGATACTGTAACAATAATTGAGTATAACTAAGTGACTTGTCATGTAAACATCTATAATCAATACCGTGTACTACTATGCAACCACGCGTATTACTGTACTTTTACTACCGAGTAGTTCAACAGTTTTAAGGGTAAAACTTCCGCTGTTATTTTCATAAAAAAAATTTTGTCGTTTTCTCAATCCCACAATAATTCCGTTGTGGGGTCCACCAATGATTGTACCGTCGTACGGATATTCCCCGACAAAAAGAATATTCCCCGACCAATCGAATATTATATAACCACTTGCTTACTTTGCAAAATTTGTAACTAATACCCATAACTATAACATTACATCAAATCAACACCATAATATTAAAATTTTATTTCGAGAAAATTAAATCTTTATTCATAAAATCTGGGGTCTCACAGCATACACAATCATTGCAAGTAGATCTCGATCATATTTGATCGAACTAAACTTTAACTATTCAACATAAAGCTTGTCTATCTGATTAAACGGAAATTTAATTTCTAAAAGAACTCAAATTCCTCTTTCAAAATTTCTTTATAAAATAATTTTCTATCTATAGGAAAATCATATATATACGAAAATAAAAGTTATTCGAATAATACCTGGAGTTCCATTCCCAACGGCCACAGTATCCTGAACCGTCATGTTGAAGACTCTCGCGGTTGCTTTTGTTGATTTATTGGTTAAAGTCAGTCATGTGATCGCCATAGTCCCGCTGCCTTTTCCCGTGGTTACACTCCCCGCCCCCATTTTCCTTTTTGGACAATCCTTCACCTTATGTTCCATCGACCCACATAGAAAACACCCACTGTTCATCCTTGGGTTGGGGCAGTTGGGAGAAATATGGCCCTTCTGCCCGCACTTGTAACATAACTTACCCTTCAGACACTCACCAAAGTGATTCTTCTCACAGTTCCCACACTGAACTACCTGCTTCATCAAACCTCCTGTTTCACCTGGACATTTCCAAAATAATTCCCTTTTCTCTTTTCACCCTTATTCCCACTATTAGTTTCCACCTTCACAACTCCTATAACCTTGTCTTTGTTGTTCTTCTCCTTGTTGTAGAGGCTCATGGCCTCACTCCCTTCTTCGGCTATGATAGCCTTTTCCATGAATGCTGCAAAAGTGCATATCTGCAACACAACCACTTTGTTGTAGAGCCAAGGTTTTAATCCCAGCTCGAACCTTCTTGTCTTCCTAGCCTCCGTATCCACCTGGTGTGGAGCGAACCTAGCCAATTCATTGAATTTTGTGGCATACTCCGCAACAGTCATGTTATCCTATTTTAACTTTAGAAATTTCACCTCCATCCTAGCCTGCATACTAGCTGGGAGATAGTTTTGGAAAAACAAAGTCTTAAACCTAGCCCAAGTTACCACACCTTCTCCGGTCATCGCTTGATTTGCTTCCCACCAAAAGTTCGCCTCCCCTTTCATCATATAGGTGGCAAAATTGTCTTTTGCCCCTCATCTACCCTAGCAATTACGAACACCTTTTCTATCTTGTGAACCCATGTCTGGGCTTCTATAGGGTCAGCTGTTCCCCTGAATTTTGATGGTCCTACTGCCTTGAAGTCTTTAAAATTTGCTGAGCGATTATGCAGTGGGTTCCTATGGTTTGGTATTCCTGTTTGCATAAATTTGAGCTACCATGTTTGCAAAGTTTTGCATCGGGTCTGGTTGTTGTCCCCCATCATTGTTGACAGATTCTTTTGCCTTTTGATTTAGTGTTCGACGTCTTGGCGGCATTATCTGATTACATAAAATCATAAATTTATCTTACATTCTAAACCTTATTGTATATGTTTAACATGTAACACGAAGTTTTATACCAAACGTATTCCATTAATCAAACATAGATTCATATTCATTCAACTAAGTCATAGCACTTTACATATCATAACACATATTATTATCCCTTTGGGACCACAAAAGTCAGGATTCTCTACAAGAACTTGTACAAAAGTTTGAGAATATTACATTACACACACATATTTATTATGGAATACATATAATCTAACAGTACTTATACTACTAGTTTACTACGCCTTTTTCTGGATCTTGGACAACCTTTCGCCTGCTGACCTTCTATCCCACAATTAAAACATGCTCCTTGCTTAAAGTCGGGACAATGAAGAGAGGTATGTCCCTTATGGCCGCAAATATAACATATTTTTTTTCCCTTGGTTCTTATCAGGATTTCCTAAGTCACGGTCTTTATCTTTCTTTTTCCCTTCTTGCTCGAAGCTGCTGTAACAATCCAAGATTTTTTTGTAATTTAAAATATTTATTAAATTAAATAAATATTTTATTGATGAAGTTGTTGTTTTGTAATTTAAAATATTTCTTAAATTAAATGAATATGTGATTTTTGTTAGTAAATATTTATAAATTATATTTATTAGATAATATTCTAAATTAATTTAGTTTAGAGTTATATTGTTGTAAGATAACATGAGATGTTATATTGTTGTTGTGATGTGACAAATGAAGATTATATATTAAATTATTAAATAAAATTATAATAAAGTTATAATTTTGCAAGGTTTGTTTAAGTGGAGTATTTATTTAAAATATAGTATGTATAATTATTTTATTTGATTAATGTTGGATATGGAAATCCAAATAAGTCATATGTGGTTATAAATTATAAATTAAGTTGTTTATTAAAACAAATTAAAGTATTTTAATTTAGTTTTACCCAAACAAGGCTTTTTAATGTATTAAGTCTTTAATTTTTAAATGGTTTTGCCAAACAAAGCCCTATGGCTTTTGGAATTCTTTTTTTATTTATTTTGAATCATATAAAATAAATAAATAAATAAAATAATAAATATAATATAATTATATCATATACATTAATAGTTTGTAACTGGTATTATATTAAGAATACGTATTAAGCCATATCGATTTATTTTATTTCACGTATACTTTTATTTGCTAAGTGTAAGAATTAAAGAGACTGAGAGAAAATTGATAGAGATTGAAAGAAAACCTAAGAGTTTCAAGTGATTTCCAGTGATTTTAGCAAGGATTACAAGCTAATTGAAGGTAATTTTCCATAATCTCCATATTATATATATAGGTATATGTATATATGAGTTTACGACATAATTTCTAAGTTCCTGTGAATTTAATTTCCTTGAATCGTTGTTATATTAACTAAGTTGTTGCCTTTGTGAGTAATTGCGATGTTAGAGATGGTATTTAGGCAAGAATTATTGTGCTAATTGTGTTTAAAAAGAAGAAAACTAATTAAAGTGTGTGTGTATACATATGGTTTGCGAAAAGTACAAAATTCGATGGTCAATTTGTATGTTAAACTGCAAATTGAAGCTTGATTATGTTAATTCGTTAAGAAATGAGCATAACGTAATTGGAATGAAGTGATTTGGCCAAGTATTGAAATCACAGTGTTGATTTTTGGAATGAATATAAAAAATGGAGTTTTATATGAAAAACATTGAATTTGAGAAATTAAAATAGTTTTAGTTGTTGATAAATTATGCTAAGTGGTTGAATATGTTAGCAATAATGTCTATGATAATTGTATATTTATTTTACGTGTTATTAGCACTGTTTGGTGGGTGAAATTCATGTTACTTGGCTTAAGAAAAGTGCCGAAGATCTGTTCTGCAAAACTAAGTAATGTACGTCAGCATGGGCATTGTGACCCTTTCTTAGGCGCGTAGGTCTTGTGATTGATTGTTAGTCTTGAGCGTGCCACATCCCAGTATAAAACTTGCGCGGCCACGCCAGTGCCCATTTTCAGACACTGAAGTTTGCTAATTCTGCAGACTTTGGTCGTTCTTTGTAGCTTAACTAAAGGTTTTGGTAATGTGTAAGACCCCAACTTTTTAATGAATAAAATCAAATTTCCTCTATTTATTATTGTGAATAATAAGGTATTAATTTGATATAATACTTTGGTTATGGGTGAAATGTGCAAATTTTTCAAAATGAGCAAGTGGTTATAAAATATTCATTTATCGGGGAATATTAGTTTGGTTGTGGAATATTCTTTACATATCGGAAATATTAAATCGGCAGCGACCATTTATGGGCCCCATAACGGATAATGGTGGGATGAAAAAAAAGTGACCGAGCGTAGTTATTCTAGATTAACCTTTGTTGGAATACCGATTGGTTAAAATATGATGTCTGGCGTGGTTTAAGCGATAGCAATTACCTGAATATTGTTGAATTATTGATTCTTACGTGAAGGCACTACTCAATAATTGTTATAGTAATTCTTGTTCAATATTTTATTTTATTGATTCAATAATTGCTTTGCGTTGATATTATATATTATTGTTGCTCAATAATTGTCAATGCACAACATCTCCATTATCAGATCAATAATTCATATTATTTGGAATAATATTATTAGATATCATTATTGGCAATGTTTAGAAAGTTCGGTCAAGGAGAGGTTTGGTCACCTAATTGCGGCGCCCGATGAGGAGAAATCCTTATAGAAAGCCCCTCTTTCTGGAATGACTGGTTGTCATAATTGTGATTCTGTAATATTATTTATGAATAATTAATTATTGATTTATATGATAAGGAAATATTTATTTGATGTGGATATAAATGATGGATTTATTTATTTTATGTGGTTATTAATGAAGGAATTAATGCTGAGATGTTTTATTAGTATTTTGTCGGAGTGAAGGTATTAAAAATCACCCGTTTGTTGGTTTCGGATATTTTATGTTTGGAATTTAGAAAAACTCAAAGCTACAGAGTTGTAGAGAATTCGATTTCGTGTGGAATGGATATAAAATTCGTATTTTTCTGATAAACGGGCTATTTTCTATGAATTACTGAAGTTTCGGAAAAGAAAATGATTTTTATTAAATTATGGGTGGGACCCACTTTTTGGTTGGTGTTAAATGCTCATGGGCTGCTGAAAATTTTTAGAATTGGTGGCTAGCTTGTTCAATTGATGCATGCGTAGAAGAAAGAATGAAAAATAATATTAATTTATTATTTTAGTCTCCTATGGCGTTCTAGCATTTTCCTATAAATAGATGCTTAGGTTAGAATTGAAAATCACACCGGAAACAAGTTTTCTTTCTCTAGATTATCAAGCGTATTTTTGTGAGTATTTTCATACTTAGAGAGTTGCTATTCAGTGCTAGTTTCTATCAACACTATATCCGAAATTCAATCAGATGTACGGTTATTTTGAGGTAAGGGATGTTGTTTTATTCTTAAATGATATTATTTTCTTCAATATCATTATGCCAAAATATTGGTCTGAACTTTTTATCAAATTTGGAACTTTTTGTGTCGGGGTTACTATTCACGTATACGACACTATTCACATCACGACGAATCTGACACTATTCACCTAAAATGAAATTTTCTTCTTTTTGTCCAAGATGTCTATTATGGTTACTATCTTTGATTGTATCCATATTTTGATCTTTACTTTTGAATTATGCTTCAAAATTGGTTATTATGGAGTATTATTGATCTTGGATAAACTGTGATATGAATTCCTAATATTTGTCCTTCTGTCTCACTGGATTCATTTTCTTTAAAATATTTTTTCATCATCCTCAGTCCTAAATGATGATATTACTAAATATCTTTAGCCTGTAGTGCATAGATGAATGATTACCTAATGAATATCTTTGGCCCGTAATGCAAAGATGAACAGGTGTTGAGATGAACATGACCAACTAGTGATACAAATGAATATCTTTGGCCTGTAGTGCGAAGATGAATATTTGATTCAAGATGTATATTGATTGATATTATAGGGATAAAATATTGATGATGAACTTTTAAATCTTAGAAGATAGTAGAATTCTTTCTCTACTTGACTCTTCTAATGGATTGATTTATTTAAGCTTGCGATTGTTGATCTAAAACTTGTTATCTACTATATTTTATCAGATTTTTCTCTGTTGAAGACTAATGATAAATTGTTGTATATTATCTTAGTCACAATATTCTTTACTGGGCAAGTTGAGCTCACCTTTTTCCTTTTTGTTCCATTGTTCTTCTCAGGAAGAGAGAATTTAGCAGGAACTAGCCGGGGTATGGAGTGATGATTCAAGATAGTTGTTTAGAAGTCCTCACTATTTTTGTAAAATAGTGTATCAATAATTGTAATGAGGACTCCTTTTGAGTTTGTATACTCTCTAGTAGACAATATTTGTATCCAAACTCACAGTATATGTGTTGTTGTATTTTTTGCCGACAATTATATTCTTGAAGTTGTATTTGTTTACATACCATGTATTTTGGCGACTTCGAGAATGGGTGATGTATACCTATTTTGGGGCGTCACATTTAATATCATAGCTTAGGATATGATCCTGGTTTGAGATGTGAGACAAGAACTAGGAGGGAGAGCGGGGAATTTCTTAGCTAGTATGACTGACTAAGTTTATTTAGTATTTATTTGGTCGGTCGAGTATATATGAATAATATGTGACATGACAATTAACCCTTGTTTTATGGTAGTATTTAAGAATGGCGGTAAAATGTTAATAATGGAGTGAATGAGGCGTGGAGACACATTTAATCACCACCCGAGGGCGCGTGCACGAAGAAGGCAATATTCCTCCTGTAAACAACACTACTAGAACAAATGATGAATGATGGGATGTTCGAAAATTTTTTGCGGTTCATGCAAAATTAGACGAGGAGACTTCGTGCACAAAATATGGGTGGAAATGATAGCAATCTGCGACTTGTCACAACCAAGCGATTCAAGGAGTTAGGACCACGAATTTATTGGGAAGCGGATCCGATCAAGGCGGAAACGTGGGTCAAGCAAATTACCAAGATATTTGATGTCTTGGGATGCGGAGGAAGAAGAAGGTTCCATTCGCCACCTTTATGTTCAGCGGTGAGGCGGACTCTTTGGTGCGAGTCTGTGAAGCGTACTCGACTACTGCACTTTCAACATGTCTTGGGAAACATTTGAAAAACTATTTAATGATAAGTACTTTCACGAAAGTATTAAATCGTCATATGAAGGAGGTGGAGTTTATCGGTTTGGAACAAAACAACATGGCGGTGTCGCGATGCGAGGCAAAGTTTGCGAGTTATCTAGGTTTGCACCTCATTTGGTGAAAATGAGGAGCGAATGACGAGGATGTTTATGAGAGGTTTAAAGCAGAGAGATTTGGCAATATCTTATATCTCATAAATTTGCTTTATATTCGGATGTTGTAAATGGGGCTCAATTATTAGGCGAGATAATGAGTATGTAAGCGAGAGGGACCACAACCGAGTCATCTGGATGGCGGTGATCATCGAGCAATGATGACTAGAGAGAAGGAAAGCATTCAGACAAAAGCGGTAACCACTCTGGTGGTAATCGTGGCCGTGATAATAGAAGGAGCGAGTCGGGGGGAGATTTCAAGAGGAGAAAGTACAATAATGATAATGTGAAGACGTCATCACAAACATCAACTATTTTTAGGGGAGGAGAACGAGCACCAGTCATTTGTTACAAATGTGGGAAAGAGGGACACATCAGCTTAAATTGCCCACAACAATCCAAGGTGTATATTAACTGTGGAAAGGAAGGCCATATAGCTAGAGATTGTCTAGTTGCGAAACAAAGTTCAACGGGGATGGTGACTCCAAAGGTTGTCCCGGACAAGTCAAAGTCGGTGGTTCCTGGAAGGGCGTTTGTTGTGACTGCACAAAATGCGAGGAACCCAAACGAGGTGATCACGGGTAAGCTAATCATAAACTCTTGCGAAGTTTATACCTTATTAGATACCGGTTCTACCCATTCTTTTAGTTCTCCTGCTTGTGCTCAATGTTTAAACTTAACTCCGGAGAAATTAGACCTTGACTTATCTGTTGAGACTCCGTTAAGAGAAACTTTCATTACATCTACTATTTATAAATCTTGCTTGATTCAAGTCGGTACCATCACATTATCTGCCGACCGTATTTCATTGAAAAATCTTGAATTTAATGTGATTTTAGGGATTAATTGGTTAACCACGCATCATGCTAAAATTGATTGTTTTCGTAAGGTTGTTAGTTTTCATATTCCTAACCAACCTATTATACGAATTCAAACAACCGAACCATTAAAGTCAATCACTGTCATATCAAGCCATAAAGCTATTCGTTTATTGAAAAACGGATGTCAAGCTTTCTTAGCCCATGTCACGGACTTGAACAAAAACACGTCGATTTTAATAAAATTTACATTGTTAGTGAATTTCTGACGTATTTCTGAAGAACTTCGGTCTACCCCGAGCGTGAAGTTGAATTCTTTATTGATCTTAAACTTTGAGTACAAAGCCCGTTTCTAAAACCCCATATCGAATGGCTCTATTGAACTTGAGGAGTTAAAGGTTCAACTTCAAGAGTTGTTGGACATCGGTTTCATTAAATCTAGTAAATCTCCTTGGGGTGCTCTGTGTTATTAAGTAAAGAAAAAAGACGGGAGTATCGACTTTGTATTGACTACCGAGAATTGAACCATGTCAATATCAAGAATAGGTATCCGCTACCTCGCATTGACGACTTGTTTGACCAGTTGCAAGGAGCACAATTCTTTTCAAAGATCGATCTTCATTCTGGATATCATCAGCTAAAGATTAAAACTTAGGATATTCCAAAGACTGCCTTCAGAACTCGGTACGGGCATTATAAATTCTTAGTCATGTCTTTTGGATTGACTAATGCTCCTACTACTTTCATGGATATGATGAACCGTGTGTTCAAAGAATATTTGGATCAGTTCATTGTTGTCTTTTTTGATGACATCCTCATCTATTCCAAAAGTAGTGAAGATCATAAGTACCATTTGAAGCTGGTACTTCAAAGGCTTCGCGATAACAAGCTTTATACAAAGCTAAAGAAATGCGAGTTCTGGCTTGAGGAAGTAGCATTCCTTGGGCATGTGGTGTTAAAACATGGAGTATCTTTCGACCCAGCGAAGATTGAAGCCATACAAAGTTGGGAACAACCGAAGTCGGTGACCGAAGTACGTAGCTTTCTGGGCTTAGATGGTTACTATCGGAGATTCGTGGAAGGATTTTCTTGAATCGCTACTCCGTTAACTCAGCTGACTCGTAAAGATATAAAATTCAGTAGGAGTGAGGATTGTGAGAAGAGTTTTCAAGAATTTAAGAGAAGTCTCATTTCGGTACCTGTTCTGACAATACCACCTGGTTCGGATGGATTTGTTATCTACAACAATGCTTTAGGCAAAGGGTAAGGATGTGTTCACATGCAACATTGGAAAGTCATAGCCTATGCCTCATGGCAACTCAAAGAATATGAGAGGAATTATCCTACTCATGATCTCGAGTTGGTAGCAGTCGTTTTCTCGTTGAAAATCTGGAGACATTACCTGTATGGGGTGAAAGTGGAGATCTATACAGATCATAAAAGCCTCAAATATTTCTTCACCCAAAAGGAACTCAACATGCGGCAACGACGTTGGCTCGAGCTGTTGAAAGATTACGATCATACCATCCAATATCATCCTTGAAAAGCAAGCGTGTAGTGGTATGCGCATTGAGTAGAAGATCATATGCGGGTACGAGTGCAATGTTGTTAACACAAAGGTCCATTTTGTATGACTTGCAAAGGATTGAGATAGAGGTAAAGGCTCCAAGTACCCATGTGATGATATCAAACATACGAGTAGAACCGACTTTAATCGATAAAGTTAAAGCTGTTCAAGCTACGGAATGGAGCTAATGCGTATGAAGAAGAAAGTGCAAGAAGGTGATATTCCAGAAGTAAGAATCGATGAAAAAGGAATACTTCAAGTCAACTCCAGACTTTATGTTCCTAACGATTCTGACTTGAAGCATAGAATCATGATGGAGGCACACAACACATCGTTTTGCAATTCATCCTAGGAGTACCAAAATATATCATGACCTTCGACATACATATTGGTGGAGCAATATAAAAAGAGAGATCGCGGAGTTTATCTCGAGGTGTTTAACTTGTCAACGTGTAAAGGCAGAGCATCAAGTGCCAAAGGGTTCATTACAACCACTTGAGATTCTGAAATGGAAGTTGGAACACATTACTATGGATTTCATTACGGGTCTTCCCAAGGTTTCTCAAGGCATAGATGCGATTTGGGTTATTGTTGATAGATTAACTAAGTCTGCCCATTTCTTGCCTATACGTGAGACTTATTCCCTTGAACGTCTTGTTAGTATGTATGTGAATGAGATTGTGAGATTGCATGGCATGGCAGTATCCATAGTTTCGGATCGTGACCCAAGACTCACTTCACGATTTTGGGTTAGCTTGCAGAAAGCTATTAGCACGGATTTACGATTCAGTTCGGCATACCATCCTCAAATGGATGGACAATTAGAGAGAACTATTCAAACTCTTGAAGATCTATTAAGACTCTGTGTCCTAGATTTCAAAGGGAGTCGAGATAAGTACCTACCATTGGTGGAATTCTCCTACAACAGTAGTTATCAGGCAAGTATAGGTGTGGCTCCATTCGAGGCGTTGTATGGAAGAAAATGTCGTTCTCCAGTATACTTGGACGAGGTGGGTGAAGCAACCTTTTTGGGACCAGAGTTGGTACGAATGACTACAGAGAAGATCCAAACGATTCGACAACGTATACAAATGGCACAGGATCGACAAAAGAGTTATGGGGATCTTCATCGGAAGGACGTGGAATTTAATATTGGGGATCATGTATTGTTACGTGTTGCATTATGGAAGGGAGTTACAAGATTTGGAAAGAGAGGAAAGCTCAATCCATGATTTGTTGGTCCATTTGAGATTCTTGACCGAATAGGAAATGTGGCCTATAGACTCGTATAACCTCCAAGCATGTCTCGTGTTCACATATCTATGCTTTGTAAATATGTTAATGACCCGAACCACATTATTGAGTTAGAACCAGATGAGATAGCCGAAGATTTAACGTATGAGGAGGTACCTGTTAAGATCTTGGATAGGAAAGAGCATATCCTACGCACGAATGTTATACCACAAGTTAAGGTTTTGTGGAGAAACCATGCTATTGAAGAGATGACCTGGGAGTTGGAATCAGAAATGAAAGCGAGGTAACCTCACCTTTTGAAACAAAGAGTAATGCGTCGTCGTCGATTTCGAGGATGAAATTTCATAAGGAGGGGAGGTTGTAAGACCCCAACTTTTTAATGAAAAAAATCAAATTTCCTCTATTTATTATTGTGAATAATAAGGTATTAATTTGATATAATACTTTGGTATGGGTGAAATGTGTAAAATTTTCAAAATAAGCAAGTGGCTATAAAATATTCACTTGTCAGGGAATATTCGTTTGGTCGTGGAATATTCTTTACGTTGGGAAATATTAAATGCGATGGCGCAACCATTTGTGGGCCCCATAACGGATAATGGTCGGATGAAGAAAATGACAAAATTAAATAACGGCGTAGTTATTCTGAGTTAACAACGTTGGAATACCCGATGGTTAAAATACGATGTCTGCATTGGTTGCAAAGAGCACACCAGTATTGCATGATATTGTTGAATTATTGATTCTTACGAAAAGAAGGCACTACTCAATAATTATTACGATAATTATTTGTTTAATATTTTATTTTATTGATTCAATAATTCTTTGCGTTGATATTTTATATTATTGTTGCTCGATAATTGTCCTTTGCACACATCTTCATTATCAGATCAATAATTCATATTATTTGGAATAAAATTATTAGATATCATTATTGGCATTGTCTAGAAAGTTCTGTCAAGGAGAGGTTTGGTCACCTAATTGTGCGCTAGTAAGGAGAAATCCTTATCGAAAAGCCCCTCTTTCTGAGGAACGCACGGTTGTCATAAATTGTGATTACGTAATATTATTTATGAATAATTAATTATTGATTTATATGATAAGAAAATATTTATTTGATGTGTATATAAATGATGGATTTCTTTATTTTATGTGGTTATTAATGAAGGAATTAATGCTGAGATATTTTATCAGTATTTTGTCAGAGTGGATGTATTAAAAATCATCCGTTTGTGGGTTTCGGATATTTTTTGTTTGGAATTTGGAAAAACTCAAAGCTACAAAGTTGTAGAGAATTCGATTTTGTATGGAATGGACATAAAATTCGTATCTTTCTGATAAACGGGCTATTTTCTATGAATTACTGAAGTTTTGAAAAATAAAATGATTTTTATTAAATTATGGGTGGGACCCACTTTTTGGTTGGTGTTGATTGCACATGGGCTGCTGAAAATTTTCAGAATTGGTGGCTAGCTTGTTCAATTGATACATACGTAGAAGAAAGAATGAGAAATAATATTAATTTATTATTTTAGTCTCTATGGCGTTCTAGCATTTTCTATAAATAGACTCTTAGGTTAGAATTGAAAATCACACGAAAATAAGTTTTCTTTCTCTCTAGATTATCGAAGCATATTTTTGTGAGTATTTTGATACTTTGAGAGTTGCTATTTAGTGCAAGTTTCTATCGAGACTATATCCAAAATTCGATTAAATACGGTTATTTTGAGGTAAGGGATGATGTGTTTTCTTCTTAAATGATATTATTTTCTTCAATATCATTATGCCAAAATATTAGTCCGAACTTTTTGTGTCGGGAGTTACTATTCACGTATCTGTACTATTCACGTATCGACGACTTATTCACGAATCTGACACTATTCACCAAAAATGAAATTTTCTTCTTTTTGTCTAAGATGCCTATTACGATTACTATATTTTGATTTTATCCATGTTTTGATCTTTATTTTTGAATTATGCTTCAAAATTGGTTATTATGGAGTATTATTGATCTTGGATACTGTGATACGAATCCCTAATATTTGTCCTTCTCTCTCACTAGATTCGTTTTCTTTAAAATATTTTTCATCATCCTCACTCCTAAATGATGATATTACTGAATATCTTTGGCCTGTAGTGCAAAGGTGAATAATTACCTAATGAATATCTTTGGCCCGTAGTGTAAAGATGAACATGTGTTGAGATAAACATGACCAACTAGTGATACAAATGAATATCTTTGGCCTGTAGTGCAAAGATGAATATTTGATTCAAGATGTACATTTATTGATGTTACAGGGATAAAATATTGATGATGGACTTTTAAATCTTAGAAGATAGTAAAATTCTTTCTCTACTTGACTCTTCTAATGGATTGTTGTTTCCGCTGCAGTTGTTGATCTAAAACTTGTTGCCTACTATATTTTATCAGATTTTTCCCTGTTGAAGACTAATGATAAATTGTTGTATATTATCTTAGTCACAATATTCTTTACTGGGCTAGTTGAGCTCACCCTTTTCCTTTTCATTCCATTGTTCTTCCTAGGAGGAGAGAATTTAGCAGGAACTAGTCGGGGTATGGAGTGATGATTCAAGATAGTTGTTTAGAAGTCCTCACTATTTTTGTAAAATAGTGTATCAATAATTGTAATGAGGACTCCTTTTGAGTTTGTATACTCTCTAGTAGACAATATTTGTATCCAAACTCACAGTATATGTGTTGTCGTATTTTGCACGACAATTATATTACTGAAGTTGTATTTGTTCTGTACCATGTATTTGGCAACTTAGAATGGGTGATGTATACCTATTTTGGGGCGTCACATAATGTATCCAACATGTAACAACAATGCTAAAACAGAGTTGTGATACATGGATTATAAATTCAAAGTTGTAAAAATGATTTATAAGTCATGAACGTGTTATGTTATAACTTAGCTTATACAATGAATGGTGAATAAGTCTTGTGATGTTAACACTTGTGATTTCTGAAATGAGAACTAAGATATGGAAGGTGATTAATATAAAACCATTGAATCCTAGGAAGACTTAAATACTTTGTTAAAATTCAAGTTCGATTAAAGAGAAGTGTAGTATTGATTAATAAGAGTTGAAAATGTGAGTTGGATGTTAAAAGTCTTATGTAAGTGTTAGTGAGTTTTTAGATTCGTGTTATGTGGTTTAGTATTGTGGATAGACCTTAAACTAAAGGTTATAACGTAACTGAGATGAGAAATGAATCTATGAGATTAATGTGTATATGGCTAATTGATGTGATGATCCTAATGGTATGTGTAGGATATTGGAGTACGTGAGTTGTAATTGTATAGCTTACACAAGAGGCAAGTTCCCTAACTTTTGCTACTTTATTATTCAGCAAGGTTACTTTTCACTATTACGTTATACTGATGCAGATTCTCTAACTCTAACCTTTTTGTTTAACGATTTATTGGCATGCGAATTCTTTAACTCTCATTTAATTATTGAACAAGTTAGTTAATCTTTATTTCTTTATTTCAAACGAGATTACATTGTTTATTCAAAGTCAGTAATGTTGTTTATTCAGCTACTAATAACTATTGTTTGATCTTCGTTCTCCAATATCATTGTAATATCTTACATTATTGTACCGAACTCTAAGTTGTCTAGCGATTCTTTACCAACTCAACTAATCCTTAGTTGATGAATGTTCAAAACTCTAAATTACCCTTGTAGTCAACCCAAACCAAACTTCCTTTGGTTTGCATATGTTCTCACACAAATTTTGAAAGCATGTTGTTGATGATAACATTTATTCAATTTAGAAACTTTTAATACTCTAGTTCTTATTGATTCATCGATATACCTTGTTCATGAAGATATTATAATCAACTCTTGAATAGTTATTGGTCTCTATTTGATTCAACCAGTACTTGGTTGATGAGCATTCTAAAGATCTAGAATTCCTTTGAAGTTAATTCCCAACCAAACTTCATTTGGTTCGGAATCTGATAATCTAAGCTGAGATGAACAACCCTATTATTAGGGGATTATTTTAGAAATACGCAAAAGCGTTAAAATGTTTGCGCAATACATAGTACAAAGGGCTGATCACCTGGAGTACGAAATGATGGTCCATATAGTCGTTTAGACTGTTAAAGGTTACAGTAGAAACACATGTTAACCTAGGACATAGATGATGATTATAGTCTTTTAGACTGTTAAATGCTAAAGTAGAAATACTTGAAACCTAGAGTATAGTTCGTGGTCTTGTGACCCTCAGTGTATTCTTTGATATTGATATCTATTGTGAAATTAATGTTCATTATTCCTTTGAACTCATTGTTGTTGAATTAAATTTTATTGTTCCAGTAAGAATACTTTACCATTGAAAACTCAGTGAGTTATCATTCATAAACTGTTATTGTATATTATCCTTCTTGTGGGCAATTTTTTGTTCACTCTTGCACAAAATAATGCAGATGAAGTTAAGAAGTTTGAAAAGTTTTCTACAAGCAAGGGCAAGGATAAAGTGCTTGATTAGACAACATCGTGTAACTTATCTTTTATTTATGAAGCTTATGTAATAGATTTAATTATGATCATGTTTTAATTTCCGCCGATGATTGTATTAAAGGTTAGATGACCTGGGATTTATCTTGAGATTATGTAACCCTTGATGAGAGATTTATTATTTAAGCTTACGAGTTTAATTATACCTTTGTATGGGTAGTCAGTTATAATTTATTTGGACAGTGAACACCAAATCTGTGGAATTGAAGTGAAGTATATCTGGAATTGAACACCAAATCTGTGGATTGTTACATCATTCCCTCCTTACAAAGATTCTGTCCCCAGAATCACAACTCAAATAATCAAATCGTCACATTCTTCCCTCCTTAAAAAGATTCTGTCCCCAGAATTGAAGACACAGATAAAATAAATAACTCATGGTAATTCTTCATCATTTCAGTTTCGAGTTCCCACGTAGCATCTTCGATGTTGTGGTTCCTCCATATCACCTTCACAAAAGGTTTTAACTCATTCCTGTACACATGATCTTTTTAGTCGACTACCTGGATAAAAATTTCCTAGTAGCACAACCATAATGATTCGTACTTCGTCACATGATTACAGTCGAGCTTGTTTGATCATCACACCAAAAAATGAAAAACATTACGAATGCGCTCTAACTATAGAGGTAAGGCTACCTCAATACCATCTTTCAACTCTATCAATGCTTCCTATACTATAACCATTTATACCCAATATAGTTCATCAAACTTACCACACTTTGGAAATCCAGGAACTTACCATAATCATATGAGTATAGGAACTTATCCTAGTCAGACCATAGGCGTCCATTTGCTGAGGGGTTCAAAACATACCATATGATTATAAGTCACGAACTTACTATATACTTTAGTTTTAAGAACCGAACCTAATCTTAATATCATCTAACTTAATCTTAAAAACTTCTAACTATCAAATATATACATGAGAAAAGAATCACCTTTCAACCACATATACCTTGATAGCGTGATACCGATATTCCAATGATTATCAATGTTATAAACCAAGTATATGCACAAAACCTCTGCCCATACCAAGGTTTGTACAACTTGGTCACCATATGAGTCCTCAGTTAAAATCCCACCTAATCATTACCTTACTCTTAAATTATTTTAACTTACCCATAACCTGCTCAATGTGGATTCCTCGTATGACATTATCGAAAACTTCTCGTGAGCTTAGCCCGCCTTTCGATGTTTGGACTACCTTTTAGTTTGGAAATCAATTTGCAAACGATATGACATACTTCTTTCTAAGTGCGTTCCACACGTTCTTGCAAACCCTTTTAAAAATTTGATGTAAATCGTGAATCTCGGTTCGACACAATTGATACTGAAACACCGTGCCTTGACACAATTCATTAACATATAATCTATCACCATATAATCAATCACCAATAACATTATCTAAGGCAATATATATTTCGTTCTTCCTAGTTGATTCAATATATAAATTTTTTGCAAAACATCATTTTTAATTCCTGGTATTAGCGAAACCTAGTTTCTTCCTTCTACTATCAACTATAACTATTTAGGACTTTGCATTCATAATCCTTGATCAACTCCCACTATCACTTCAACGCATGCTTAAATACACCTAGCTCTGAATCGTGAGTCGGATCCCCTTTCACCTAAAAATTTTAATTGACGTGATCCGTAAGAAATGACCCTGTCATTCTTCCTAAACACACCACCTAATACATTGTATGATGCGTCACTATACAACACAAAGTTTGTTGTACTATCTAGTAGAGACAACATAGGTACTGACTAAATTCTTCTTCAATTCTTGAAAATTCACTCTATAATTTCCTGCCCATATAAATTCCACCAATTTCCTCGTCAACATAGCTAACTAAGTAACTATCTTGATCTTCACACAACCCACAAATTTATTTTCTTAATAACTTCTTGGTTTGTAACATCGATAAATAACTCTACCGTATAGATGTCTTGCAACTAAAAGAACAAAATACTACCTTTGACTTCCTCAAAATCGTAAGGTTATGCACTTTCTTTGACAATAACTTATCACCACTTGGTTTAACCACTTTAGAGTTTCATAAATCAAATCAGAAATAAATCCATTACGTGGCCTTTAATACCAACAAGACAATTCTACACATCAACTTAAAAGGAATCACTATTGACACTTTCTAATTTTTTAGGGAATAATCTAACTCTTCCCGAAGTAAATCTAGTTTCTAAATAAATTCATCAGGCATAAATTAACAAGTGGTGGTTAAATTAAATAACACGCAGCCGTACAGATAACTGATTGGAACCATACCTTGCATTACGTTCTGGATCTTTATGTTGGATGATAGTTCAATTGGTCGATACGACGGAGTTGACTCTACAATAATTAGTTTGCCACTGCCCCCTTTGCTTCCACTTTCTTTTCCTACCGCTTTCTTTGGGCAACCTCGAGCCAAGTGCTCCTTCGATCCACACATGAAGCAGGCTCTCTTCCTCGGTCTTGAACATTTTGGTGAAATGTGATCCTTCGATCCATAATTAAAGCACACCCTTTTTCCCCTCAAACAAACACCTACATGTTTCTTTTCACGGTTGCTACACGCCTCCACCTTCTTCTTTTCCTTCCCTTGCTAATTTTCAGCGTTAATATTATTATCCCACTTTCTTTTACAAGCGTTACCAGTATGACTATCACCCACCTTACCATCTTCACTCTTCTTTCCCCTCTGCTCTTGATTGTCTGTCAGTGTATTACCTTCCCCGTCTACATCAATCGTTCTCTCCAACCCTATTGTAAACAAATTTTGTTTGAACATCGAGATTTGATTATACAGCTAGAAATTCAGTTGATTTGCCAGTGCTCCCACCAACAAATTCACCAATTGTGGCAATGGATTTGCGTTAGTTTCCCTATTGTATGCATTTTCCTTGGGGCTCTGTTAACGCTATTATCTTCTTCTAGGCGGCATCTTTCTGTTTAAAACATGAACTATTAGATCATCGTTCATCCACACATTAACATTTTCAAACTTATCTTAACCACTTATAGATAACACATAATATATCTTAATAAACAATGATAATACTTTATTCATTTATTACATCACCACATCTTAAAATAGCCACACTACTATTTATATTATTTATCCCGAAATAATAAATTTCTAGGATTACTTCATCACATCCCACTATTTAATTCAAAAGTTAGAAACCACATCCATTAATTTTCATTATAATTTATATATATCATCTTATTATTTTTCTTGCAATCTACAAGAACATTCCACGTTGTACAACTTCATTGAGCTCTTGTTCCACGATACGAATCACCAGGAGATTGGAAGATTAAATTCTAAGTTTCATCATTCTCTTGGTGCTCTTTAACTTGTCTTTAACACGATCTATGCATTTAGAAGCCTTCACCTATGCATCTTGACTCTCGCTTTTACACTTTGTTGACTTCTTTCCCCGGTCGTTCCTGCAAGAATCTCATTCCCAACTAATAACTATCCTCTTTAATATTACGTGAATTCGGTGAGCTAATATCCATTCTATATCTGCAAATGGTGAAGTAAGGTCTTGAGTCGCGACATCTTCTTGTGCTAACGTGGCTTGGTGCTTTACGGCTAGACCTTATAATTTCTAGACCTTCTTTTATAACTCAATGTTATGACCACATACCTCATTGGAGGAATTCCCCCTCCTCATTCTCATCCTTCACCTTTATCACCCCAACTTTATCCTCTCGTTCAAACTCAAGCCTATACCCAAGGTCTACAACCGAAATCAACAGGTATGGCTTTCCCAATACCAACCATACTCAGACTATACAACATCTAAGGCTCCTAATCCTTATCATCCTTCATCAGTCATTCTGACAACGAAGTTTTAATAACCCCAAAACTTGATATGTATTATACATGCTACTCATAAGTACTCACGAGCACATAAGTCATTAACACATAAGCACATAGAGTCTTTTATCATTTTATCTTTAATGAATTTCCTTAATTCATTCCTTAGAACTCGATAAGAGTTTATCACCTCTATGTTTTTGATCTCCTAGAAGGTTATAGCCTAAGGTTTTCCCCACCTAAGGTTCATAACCTAAGGCTTTGATACCAACTTGTGACAACCCGGGTCAAATTCCAAGTCCGAATCGAATCAAATCCATCAAAATAAGACATCAAACTACTGGCACAATAGTATCTTTTTGGGTCATCTTAGCCCACCACAGGCTCCCAAAAGGTCATGGTTTGAAGGTACTATTGGTAGTAATTTATTTCCTTATATGGAGACAAAATTTTCCCCTATCTTTCGATGTGGGACTGGGGTGTTATAGCTGCACGCGATTTGTTGCGTCTGGCTCCCATTTGATCAATTTGGATTTTAATCTTATCCTGTTCTTCTATAGTTTCTATTAACGCCTTTCGCAATTGGTTATTTAGTAGTTTTTTATTTCCCACGGCTTTTCTAGAAAAGAAACCTTGTCCTTCAGATTCTGCCCCTCCATTGATGCTTGATTAGCTCCAACTTTAGTGTCTGAATCACTATCTGTCAGTTCTATTATTTCTTGATCTGGTATTATGTTTTCCCATACTAACACCTCATCAAGGTTGCTTGCACTATGAGTCTCTATTTCAGCTATTGGCTTTGATATTGGCTCATTCTTCATGATATGAGGGTATCCTAATTCTTTTCCACCTGACATCTACACACAAATTATCCTGATTAGCTTATAATATATACACACAGCAAACAATAGTTTTATAAAAGTTATATTTTATTTTGTTTAACGATGATTTTATTCAATTCATCTCCTATTAAACTTTATGAGTTATTTGTATTTTCAACGTTTTCCTCTATTCTGAGGTTATTGCCTAAGGTCTATCCCACCTAATGTTTCTAACCCTAGACTTTGATACCAACTTGTGACGCCCCCAAATTCAGGTACTTGAAACCCGAACTCGGTGCTTCACGATACCATTTCTATGATCGAAATAATAGTAATAATAATAACAATAATATAGATACCAAACTTAATTTACATAAATCAGAGTCCGAATCCAAGGTACGCGACCTTTAAACATTCATTACATCATAGATAATAAATATCATTATCTTAATAAACTTTTACTATTACACAAAATATTATAAAACTCATTCAACATCTTTCCTTTCCCTTGTTCTTGCACGAGCCCTCGGGTTGATCATACTTAGCTGAAAACATTTAAATTTAAAGCAAGAATGAGCATTTGATTGCCCTACAAGTAATAACAACAATAAATATTAGCTGAAAGGATTAAATGTTTTCTTTGAATGACACTTCTACAATGAATCAATAGTTGTGAAGTAAGCTAAACCAATAATAACAACATATCAATTCTATATCAAATTTTTGAAACTACGTACTGAGTATAACTAGAGATCAGTCGATAGACTATGAACATTGTTTTTAATTTTTGATAAGGTTTAATAGAAGTTCATCTACAAACCATCATAACTTACATGCACGGGGGGTGATCAGCCAGTTATGCCCTGTATTGATCAATACTACATGTAAGAACGATATTATCGTTCATTTTATCCACCTCAGGTGCACAAAAGTTTTCCCATGTTCGGGATGTTCATACTTAGTCGGGAATCCGAACCAAAACAATCTGGTTGGATGCAATAAAGTTCCATCTTGTTCAACAATATTTTTAAGTTTATGTCTAGTTGAATCAAATAGCTTAGACGACTTTTAAGTCATCGTATACATACTGGAAATAAATAAGTATGTATCAACATGTTACTAAATACAACGATTATCCAAGTGAGGACACTTGTATAACCATATTTAGAAATTAATGAACAGAATAAATATCTGGCACAATAATAATAAAATTCTGAAATATTCTTACGCATGTCCATTGCATAAAGTAAATGCAAAGGTAGGATACTTGCCTGAGCTGCTGCTTACTATAACGCAACTTAATTTTATATTTTATATTGAAACCTATCATTAAGAAGATCATTCGTTCGATTAGAATAATATATCATAACACATAGTACTGCTATTTGTAGTCAGCGCATAACCTAATCACATTGTCACATATGCATAGCAGTCATTGGATCATAAACAAACACGTATCTAGTCCAATTATCTAAGTCCAAATCAATTTTTGAAATATTTCAATTATAAATCGACTTTTTCGGGTAATTATCGAGTCTAAAACTCTATTCTGTAATTCAATATTCGTTTAGATAATTTAAATATCAGTCATATTAGCTTTCATAGCCTTATAATAATTCAAAATAATTATTATAATTTATCATGATTTTTTGAAACACTATAATCATTATTAAATGATTTAAATATTAAATAATTTCATTATCATTATCATTGATATTTAATTAATATTAAATTATCAATGAAACCATTGCTAAAATATTAAAGTTATTTATAATAACTAAAAATATATTTAAGACATTTTTATTACCCTTAAATGATTTTTAAAACAATTAAAATCATTTTAAAATAATTATCATTAATATTTAAGTATTAATGTATTATTTATCAAAATATTAAAAGTCATTAATTATAACTAAAATATTTATAATTCATTTTAAATGATTTTTAAATCAATAAAACCATTTTAAATTATTTATTTCATATTATTATTAAATAACTCTAATATCATTTAATATTAAATTATTAATGAAATTTACCTTTAAATATTGAAAGTTATATTTTATAACTTAAAATATTTTTAAACTCTTTATTTTTATTTAAAATGATTTTTCTAATATTAAAATCATTTTTAAACTAATTTATTTAATACATTTATTAAATAACTTAATTCTCATTAATGTTAATTTATTAATGAAATTCATCACAAAATATTAAAAGTTATTAAAAATATCTTAAATTATTTTCATATAGCATAATATAATTTTAATTGATTTTTGGGTATTAAAATCATTTTTATATAATTTATTTAATATAACAATTAAATACCATTAATATCTTTAATATCCTCGACGCCTAATTTTTTGAATGTCCCTTTCCACATTTTGTTCTTTTCGTGGTGTTCTCATTTTAGGTGAGATTTATTTGAAAAAATAAATGAAAAAGGTCCAACATGTATAATGTCGACGATGGACTGTTAAGAGTCGCCAGTTGGTTTTTTAAATGGTTGTACCAACACAACCGAGAAAAGGTTTGCACATTAACCCAGTGATGTGACACTGCTAAACGGGTCGGTGAAACCGAGATTCATTAGGGTCCCGAGACTTGATTATGCGGAGGGAAGGTGTTAGGCACCCCCCGACATCCGTGTTACCACGGTGACCGCCTCTTTTCAAGAAACTATTATCTGAATGTGTGTGTGTGTGTGGGTCAATGTGCTGTTAGTGTGAGGCCTCGTTCACACCTATATACACAGGGTTTGAATTTATGTAAAAATTCAGTTTATAGCAAGATATGGCAGTGATGTTTTATAAAAAAAGGTTTTTCAAACCCTGATGCTCAATAGTAATTGAGATCTTTTAATACTTCCATTTTATTAAGTATCCGGCTTGATTAATTTTATTTTCGAGATGCGAAACATCTGTAAGAAAATAATGTACAACATAATACTGACTTCCTCGTGGGTATGAAAACCATCTGAGGAAATTCAGACACCACAGAATAATTTACAAACTACTTACAGCTGAAATGTCCATCACGAGAACCGAATCTAGATCAAATAGGCTGAATCTATGATCACATGATTCCTAGGTGCACATGATACCAGAATTTGTATGAAAGCAGTAAGCAGATATATATATAAAAGCTATAAATATATATATACAGACATGATCGCCAACCACGAAGCACCTCCATAGGGGATCAGAAATGTAAATAAAACTGTAAAAGCTATCAACCACCACGGAGGAAACTCCAGGCGGGACGAAACATAAATAAAGTTGTAAAAGCGATCAACCACCACGAAGTAAACTCGAGGTGAGATGAAATATATATATATATATATATATAAGCAATAAACGCATATATATGTAAAACCCGTGCTCATCGAATGTAGTTCGACTATGACGAGTTCATATATATATATATATATATATATATATATATATATATATATATATATATATATATATATATATATATATATATAGCGAGTAAACTCACCGGGATATAAAATCCGTGCTCATCGAACAAAGTTCGACAACAGTTCATATATATATAGCGATATAATATAGAATAAACGCACTCTGATGTAAAATCCGTGCTCATCGAATGTAGTCCGACACGGTTAATATATATATATATATATATATATATATATATATATATATATATATATATAAAAAGTAAAAGCTCCATCAAGTCTTGGCTCATGGAACAAAGTTCGACACACGCTTCATATATATATAAATATATATAAAAGCAAATAAACGCTCGAGGCCAAAATTCAGGCTCAATCGAGGCATAACTTGATAATGTTAGTCCATATATATAAATATATATATATATATATATATATATATATATATATATATAAAAGCACGAAATAAAAGCACGGACCAAAAACCGAAAGCAAACACACGTAACACGACTCTCAACGTGAAGAAGGGTGTGTGCAAAGATGAAGAGAAAGGCTTTAAAGTGTGTGAGAAAGCTTACGGTGGGGTGCCAAAGAAGGCTTTTATATCTTTAAAGTTGATGAAACTCGGCTCCCCCGTCATAAAGTAGCTATATGTGAGCTCACAAGTGTTTAAAATGGGAAAACACTCAAGATATTGCAAGTCTGAACAAAATTTGATAGGCTTCCTCGCTTTTTCTCTTCTTAAAATGGCCACCCCAAGCCCTCTATTTATAGAGGGGGAGCCTAGTACTGCGGCCACCGCAGTGTGTACTGAGGTTGCCCGGTTGCCCCGGGTTTCTCGGGTCAAGTTGTCTCGTAGTACGTGCACTCGAGCAATGTAATGTCCGCTCGAACTTTTAGAATTGCAATTCGGGCATCCGATTCAGGTATACAAGACCTATTCCGAACCGCCGTTGTCGAGAGTTGTACAATGGCATGGGCTTAGAGTTTGTACAAAGTTATTGAAGATGGGACGATGGCCTCTGGTCTTCAGGCTTCAAATTCTATCCGTTACCCCGCACAATAGTCAGTCGGGATTGGTTTTCCTTGATTCTTGTGGGACATCGTTGTGTAGAGATGCGTGTATAAAATGTTGAGACGACGTGATGTGGCATCGCGTTGGCAAGATGACGAGGTTGCCCCTCACCGGTGTTATCATTTGGTTTGGGGTGATAAAGCGAGGCGTTGCTCGGGGGCTTCACCGAGATTGATTGTGTTGAAGATGGGACGATGCCCTCCGGTCTTCAAGCTTCAAATTATATCTGTTACCCCGCACAATAGTCACTTGGGATTGGTTATCCTTGATTCTTATGGGATATCATTGCGTACAGACGTGGTGTGGCATCATGTTGGCGAGATGATGATGTTGCCCCTCACCGGTGTTATCACCGATTTGGGCTGATAAAGCAGACGTTGCTTAGTGCTTCACGAGATTTGTCTCTTTAGAAGGTCCTCGATGTCAACTTTGAGGTGTGCTGTCCTCCCGTGTTATCAAGGGTTGGTCATGTCTCGTTGTGTGCGCCTTGAGATTGAAGCCGGTTGCATTCAAGCATTCCCAAGGTTATCGCCGAACCGCATTCCTTGGGGTGATCACCAGGTTGGTAGCTATGCCCATGATTGGGATTAAGACCGGATACCTCGGGGTTATCTCCGAGATTAATCGGTCTTCTCCGGTGTGTGTTTCAGATTATTGATCTGCATGCCTCGGGGTTATCTCCGAGGTTGGAGTTATTACTCCCAAAGTGTGTGTTACGGGGTTGATCTTTGAACTTTTGATAGTATCCTAATGGATATGGATTGTCTTCCGTGGTTCCTCTTGAAAGACGAATCTGTCCTCCTGCAATGTTAGTGACAGGTGTGCAGAAAATTTTGAGTGTCTATAGATGCCCCTCTTTATTATATTCATGCAATGCAATGCATGAGTAGGATAAAGAATCCTAGACGCTTGAAATGAAACAAGACAAACATGATATCATGTAAAAACATGATGTAAATGTATGATGCATGTGTACGGGGTTGTTGCCCAACATGCTGAGGATGATTGCTGGCTCCCTGTTGTTTCAACTGGGGATTAGCAACTATGACCTGATCGGATATGTAATCTGAATCTGTTAGGATGTTGATGTTGGGGTTATCACCAAATTCCTGGATCCTCGATAATGACTTAATCCTGAAGATGTACCTCTTATGTGTAAGAGATCTGTGGGGATAAAGCTTGATCTGCTTGAGGATGTGTATAACATATTCCATCATCGATCCTCCTTGATGACGTTGACCTTTCCTGGTTGGTATCGCCAGGTCATGTAAAGATACATTGGATTCTGCGCAACAAAGAAATGCCGCGTGGTCTACTCGACCTTCGTTGATGTGTACTTCACCGGCATGTGAATCAACGGGTGGAAAAGAACCACATAGGGAAAATTTGCCAAGGTTGCTTGACCTTCGTTGACGTGTGAATCAATGGCAAAACGCGCTATAACCCCCGTCAGGGATCCGCTGGGGAATATGAGTAATCGAGCTTGAAATCCTCGAATAGCTCTCGAGCTTCAAGTTAGGTAAAATCTAATTACGCACAACACACAAGTATACGTGGTCAACAAGTAATAAAGAGTAAGTAAAGTATCGTTCCCATAGAGAATTAACTAATAAAGTTCACCAAGCACTAGCCCATAACCATTTCAGTCTTGTTTAAACGAATGATATTATATTTTATATTTAAACTATGAAATTAAATAAACCTAACTATTCCTAGAGTGAGACTATATAATGAAGACCTGAGATCACAATTTCATCTATTGACTCATTCAAAATAATACACTTCATGTTAGGCCAAACTAATTGTACCGGTTTGTTAGTCAAGAACACAAAAGTAAAGTTCAGCTATCTCTCAATGTACCATACCCATATCACATATAATCCATAATTGATAGAATACACATGAACACCCACATTACCTAAACCACTATATTTCTATGTGATTTACAAATAATTAGGGTTTAATCCCAAGTTCTCAATAAACTACGAATGGTGCGTCGGTATATGTCTATCCTAAGCACAAATCATACATCCCAACATAATGTAGAATATACAATCATAATCTATTAAGATCAGATCCAAACCCATAATTCATCTCTCAAGTCCATATGAATGATCACAATAATTGATGGCCAATCAACTAAGAAATTAAGCATGAATCTTAATAGACAATCCTACAACAATCAATAAGGCTAACAATGAAATATATCAGAATAAACTAATCCATAGAATCCATTGCAATCTCAGAATAGAGTTTAAATCATAGTTGAATCAAATCTATTATCCACATATCGAATAAACATCACAAGATTACAAATAAGAATCAAAGAGAGGATAAAAGTAGAGAATTGAAGTGCAAATTTGTTCTCTTACCCCACGATGGAATCTCTGATGCTTCCCAATTGCTTCAAGTCTTCAATCTCGTCAACACTAGAAATCACTATTCTAATCTACACTAATCTATTGTTGAAATTTAAGAGAGAAAGAAAACCATTGTTCCTTGTTTTTCCCAAAGGGGTGGGGGTGTCTTACATAATGAAAATACGTCTAATATATAAGCCCTAATTGAACTCTCCCCTTAGTTACGCTTCCAATTTCTAATTTAAAATAAAGTCGATGATCTCAGAGTCAACGGCGTAGCATGCAAGCCCCTCCTCCTTTGCAATCCGCGCCATGGACATAACTTGCGATGTGTAAATGTCTATCGGTAGGGTGCTCTTTGACGCGGTAGCCGCATCCTCAAGCTTATTCTGCCGCGCGGCTTCTTAAACTCTGGTTCTGCTGCAATGATCTATTCTGCTGCTGCAATGATCTGTTCTGCTGTTCATTCTTTTGTCCATCCATGCTTAGTCTCCTGCTCCAATTGATCCTCACACCATGCGTCCATAGCCTCATGCCATTTACATCACCAAATCGTGCCATATCCTGCACTTTTACACCAAAGGAGTTTTAAGTAAATGCAATGCAAAATATCATGAAATGCAACTAAAAACACATTAAAATGTACTTGAGAAGGGCACAGTTTGCGTGAATTGCTATCCAATAAGTAGGTATAAAACCCACTTATCAAATACCCCCAAACTTGAACTATTGCTTACCCTCAAGCAATTGCAATATAATGCAATCTACATACTATGCAAGCTACACTACTATGATGATGAATCCCACATTCTCACCAAATATGAATTCCAATAAGATGTGCCTCAAAGAAATATCAAGATCCAAGAACAAAGCATCAAACTAAGCTAAAGGCATAATGACATACAATTAGATATTCCTAACTTTCTATAAAAAGATGTTGTGTGTGTGTGTGATGTGTTCACGAGATCGACTTGACAAAGATGAAGATACCAAATGCTAAATTTCTTAAAATGTAAAATTGAAGTTTAAATCAAGAACGCATATACTAATGAGACATCAACTACTCCAACACATCAATACAAATTAAGGTTCAACAATGGGTTTATTCTACTTTATTTTTTACTCACGAGGGCGATTACACTTTCCCGCTGTTGTTTATTGATTTCTTTTTTCCTTCTTTTTTAGATATATATATATATATAGCGTGCTTTTACGCTCCATCTCACTTTCCATTTCCATTCAAACGAGTGTGTTTTACACTCCATCTCGTCCCCAATAGCAAAGAATACCCATGTGTTCCCACAGTTTGAGTATCTGTGTCTTCATAGTCATTACTCACTTCCTACACAATTCTATAATTAAAATAACATTTTCTCTCAAAGACAAGCATGCTAATTTTAACCAACAAGCAAATGGAAACATTGTCGTACTACCCGATAACATCTAAACAACAAGCATAGATGACATCTTGTATGAAATTATAACTAAGTTTAAGTTATCAACAGAGTTCAAAAATATATCACATTTCTATTTCATCATTGGCCAAATTAGAATTCAACTAACTAAAAGCCTGGGATTATGCAATGTTATGCAACTAAACACATACTAAGTAAACAAGACAAAAGAAAACTAAAAACAAAAAAAATCATGTAAAATTTAACTACAAAGATACTAAAATACCCATACTATGCAACTTAACATGCAATCAAACTATATGCAACAACTACTCACTACAACCCAATACCCCCAAACTTAAAATAAACAATGCCCTCATTGTAATTAAAAGATAAAGAATACTCCCCTAAGTGGCAATGTCATCTCCTTTCGCCTCCTCATGATCCGATGGTATATCAGGCGATGACTAAGTTTGAGATATTTTATAGTTTGAAACTGAGTATGGGCTTCTAACTGTCCGAATGCTTGAGTCGAAAAATCTAAAAATTTAGCAATTTTTTCTCGTGGTGAGCTATATAGCGCGGCCATATGTGTGTTTAGCTTGTAGTTGAAGCGCAATTTCACGTGACCAAGTACTCTCTAGCGACTTTCAGTTTTTGTTTGACTTCAGTTTGATCCTGAATGCTTATATCCATTGGATTGAACCTGAGAGGAGAAACAATAAAACTATTATTAAGAATTACCACTATCTCACATCTACCTAATAATGAAATATAAATAAGAATTAAACAAGGAGGGAGAAAGATTGGATGGGGTGCCTCCCATCGAGCGCTTTCAATTTATAGTCCGTTAATTTGGACTCTTTTCTTGACACCGCTATCTAATTCCTCTTCGATAAGCTAGAACCCTCCATCCATTAGAACCGCTATGTTCTTTGGTAGGTTCCCCATCATGAGAGTTTTCTTGATTGAAGCCAACTAGCATATTTCCTATACATGATGTCCCAGTTCTATTACATAGCTAGTGCTCCTTCCATCAGATTTGTGAATAGATTTTTGCATTGAGGCATGACAGATATAACAAGATTTTCTTCTTCTATTATCTCTTCCTCACCCCACCATGGTGTGTAAGAGGCCTCATAATCGCAGTAAATTCTTGCTTTGGATGTGACTACTAAGGGGATATGGGTGTGCAAAATTCATGAATTTTTCAACTTTAACGAGAAATTTGGGGTATTATACAAGTCACCTCATGTTCTTCATTTTCCATACCCCCAGTTGTCTCCTCAATGTCCACTCCTTTCAGTTCATTCAGTGGCATGTACACTTCTGGCTCTCCATCAGTTTCATCATCCATGTCATGGCACCAATTATTTGGAGGGCGATTGTTCAAGGCTTCGAATATTTGATCCATATGGTTCAAAAGATTTTGAATTGACCAATCTTACTCAATCATCTTCTCCTCAGTTGATGCTACAAATTTGAACCATAAATCCTCCAATCTGGAATTTTCTTCTTGTTACATTGGAGGTGGATATGAGAAATCCAATGGATGTGTTGGACTTGGAACGTAGTGTTGGTCTTGATAGTTATAACCCCATTCATAATCTTGGTGATACTCCCAACCTTGTTGATAATCAGGATAAACATTGTTGTTGAAGTAATCACCCCCAAACTGCACTTGTCCAACCTTGATGTTGCACTGATAACTCGGATGCTCGCCAACACAGTATTCATATGTAACTACTATCTCTCGAGTGCGTTGGGCTGCAAGAATATCCAACCTCTCCGAAAGTGTTGCAATTTGTGCTGACAATGTAGAAAATACATTGAGTCCCTCAGTGCTTATGTCCCTTTGTTGAGTACTATTTACATAAGGCCATTGATAAGAAAAGTCACCCATGGTTCCTGAAAAGAGAGAAATATAAGAAGATAATTAAAACAAAAGAAAAATGTTTAAATTAAGACCAATTTGATTGAAATTAATGTTGGCAAAAATTTATTAAGCTAATTCCCCAGCAACGGTGCCAAAAACTTGTTGGGTAAAATCTAGTTACGCACAACACGCAAGTATACGTGGTCAACAAGTAATAAAGAGTAAGTAAAGTATCGTTCCCACGGAGAATTAACTAATAAAGTTCACCAAGCACTAGCCCATAACCATTTCAGTCTTGTTTAAACGAATGATATTATATTTTATATTTAAACTATGAAATTAAATAAAACTAACTATTCCTAGAGTGAGACTAGATAATGAAGACCTGAGATCACAATTTCATCTATTGACTCATTAAAAACCATACACTTCATGTTAGGCCAAACTAATTGTACCGGTTTGTTAGTCGAGAAGACAAAAGTAAAGTACAACCTTCTCTCAATGTGCTATACCCATATCACATATAATCCACAATTGATAGAATACACATGAACACCCACATTACTTAAACAACTATATGTCTATGTGATTTACAAATAATTAGGGCTTAATCCCAAGTTCTCAATAGACTACGAATGGTGTGTCGGTATATGTCTATCCTAAACACAAATCATACATCCCAACACAATGTAGAATATATAATCATAAGCTATTAAGCTCAGATCCAAACCCATACTTCATCTCTCAAGTCCATATGGATTATCACAATAATTGATGGCCAATCAACTAAGCAATTAAGCATGAATCTCAATAGACAATCATATGGCAATCAATAAGGCTAACAATGAAGTATATCAGAATAAACTAATCCATAGATTCCATTAGAATCTCAGAATAGAGTTTAAATCATAGTTGAATCAAATCTATCATCCATATATTGAATAAACATCAGAAGATTACAAATAAGAATCAAAGAGAGGATAAAAGTAGAGAATTGAAGTGCAAATCTGTTCTCCTGCCCCACGATGGAATCTCTGATGCTTCCCAATTGCTTCAGGTCTTCAATCTCGTTAACTCTAGAAATCACTACTCTAATCTACATTAATCTATTGTTGAAATTTAAGAGAGAAAGAAAACCCTTATTCCTTGTTTTTCCCAAAGGGGTGGGGTGTCTTATATAATGAAAATACGTCTAATATATAAGCCCTAACCGAACTCTCCCCTCAGTTACGCTTCCAATTTCTAATTTAAAATAAAGTCAGTTTCTGCAGTCAACGTCGCGCGCGACCACGCGCCCCTCCTTTGCAATCCGTGCGCGGGCGTGCAACTTGTAGTGTGCAATGTCTGTCCAGCCGGGTGCTCGCGCGGGCGCACGTCCTCAAGCTTATTCTGCTGCGCGGCTTCTGCAACTCTAGTTCTGCTACAATGATCTATTCTGCTGCTGGAATGATCTATTCTCTCTTTTATTCTTTTGTCCATCCATGCTTAGTCTCCTGCTCCAATTAATCCTCACACCATGCTTCCATAGCCTCGTGCCATTTACATCAAATCGTTCCATATCCTGCACTTTTACACCAAAGGTGTTTTAAGTAAATGCAATGCAAAATATCATGAAATGCAACTAAAAACACATTAAAATGTACTTGAGAAGGGCATAATTTGCGTGAATTACATTCCAATAAGTAGGTATAAAACCCACTTATCACTTTAATCGCCATCGGCTGAGATAACGTCAAGGTTGGTTCACCTTCATTGATATGTGTGTCAACGGCTAAATGCGCATTGTAACCCCCCGTTGGGGTTCACGTTGTAACCCCCGTCGGGGATCCACGTTGTAACCCTCGTCGGGGATCTACGTTGTAACCCCCGTCGGGGATCACGTTGATCTTTAGGGTAATGACCCGGAGTTGGTGGCATTGGACTTGTACAAGGTATTGTCGGATGTGATTTATAATAAATGAGATCATTGGCAGGGTATACCTTATGTTCAGGTGAATACCAATGAGTGATGTACAGAATCAATGTTCCATCTGAGAAGACCAGGATTGTAGGCTGTTTTGCTCAATCGCGTAGCATTTTTATTCCCGATTTGACTTTTTCAGTCCATAAGAACTCCTTTGCAACTCGAACTGGACCGAGCCGGAGGGGTGGGGCCCACATAGGGGTGCCACAGGTACACCTACTTCAGTCGCAGATGGACCTGCAGCCAACCATGGATATTAATATCCTGCAGGTTGGTCTCACAAGTCACTTTCAACTTGCCTCGCGAAGAAATATCTGGAGCTCCCCTTCATATCTGCTGAGTTCGGGCGCTTTTCTACAAATTCTGTCACCGCACAAGTGTTCTGTACTATCCTGGTAATGTAAACATGTATTTTTTCCAGTTTTTGTTCGTTGGAAAATGAGTTATCGTATGAAATGCATCTAAACACATAGTAGTGATTATGTATGCACAAATGACTTGATAAAAAATATTCAACATAGTAAATGTTAGTATTAAACCATGCTGAACATAATGATGTGAAAAAATTTGACTTTTAAGACAGTCAAATTGGCACATTTTTCTGCTATTTTTGTCCTATTTGAGGTCCAATGAGCAAAATAAAAAAAATGAAAAGTACTCCTAGTATTGAGGTTAACCTTATGCATTGATGATTTTGATTTTTAATGAATATATTATGTATATGACTTTGGGGCAGGTGTGCTACTGAATGGTCACCTAGTCATGCCTATGTGCATGTGGATAGTCCTGTTTTCAAAGGGGACTATGGCAAAAATTTTCAAAATGTAGGCATTAGGTAGTCATGCATTTTAACTCTACTGTATGTTAAAGTAAATGCATTCATGCATATAGTCATAAGATGCATTAAAAACTCCAGTTTAGAAAATACCACACCTTTTCTGAGGTGATTTGGAGACTTGTTGTCCAGATATTATGGATCTGGATCAGCCGAGTAGTTCCCGCAGGACCACTTCTGATATACGGTGTAGGGCTTCTGAAGTACCTCGACCACGCTCACGTCATGCGACCTCGCCGATTGGTGGAAGCGATGAATTACGTCCCAATCCGGGCGAGATGTGCGGGCGTTGAGGGCGAGGATGAGGATATTCCGATTGAGGACCCGCTCTGCTGCACATGTTCCCGTATAGAGCTCCCTTGTATTCGGATGGCAAACCCGAGCTTATGGATGACTTGAAAGCGTACATCCCTCGATGTAGTTGCATGCTAACGAGGTATGACGTTAGATCTTGATCTTCCTTCTTTCCTATTGATGAGGATTTAAGGGTTTTGATGTTGATTTGCATTTCATGCAGGTTCGACTTCACACAACCTCGAGGGAATTGGTTTAGTATACACTCTATGTATCGTGCTCTTCATCCCGATTATAGAGCGGTAGTGCATGATTGGGGATTTGGGGTATTCTTCTTTATCCTTCCCCGTCGTTGTCCCTGGGGTTACCTCAGGGCATTGTCTGAGTGATGGTTTCATCAGACTCAAACACTCCATTTGTTGGACTGTGAGGTGGTGATGATGCTGATAGATTGGCGATTTATCACAGGTATGGAGTTTGGAGGGGAGCCAGTGCCTTGCATGGCGAATATTACCCTTACTGCCATCAGATCCTTGTTAGGAGTTTCGTAGGAGGCGCTTAAAGGCAGGACTGTCCATGCAGGTCCTTTGATCGTAGATGCTATGAGCGGGCTTTTGAGTGAGCCCATGCACGATGATTTCGAGTTAGGGATCACATTCTTCAAATGATTGTTCCAATAATCATTAGAGGTTGCTTCATAGCGAGATAACTCTTCTACTTGTGTTGTTCGCTTTGATCGGCGCCACGTCATGTGGACCGTATTGGAGAGTATGATTGGGGTTCCTACACCTTTGCCTATTTCCTCCGGGGCATGCGTATGTGCTCACAGGGTTTGATTGAGGATTAGCTAGGATTCTACCCATTTCTGCTGGTGAGTATTTCTCTTGTCATTTCCCATTTATAGGTTAAGAGTGTTTATTGACCGCAGATGTTTTGCCATTATGTTGGCAGTTTTGGGCCTACGAGAGGCTCCCATGCTTGCGTCCTGTGAGTGTGTTAGGTTTAGATACCTATCCTCGAGGAAGACGATGGCATCATTCCATTTTGACGGAGGTCCCTATAGCCGAGGGTTTCACTCACTGCCGTATGTAGCTGGAGTTGTTGACAGCTGATATCATCACGCAAATTCCCTATTCTGGGGAACATTTAGCCATCGGTTTTGAGGATGGGTACCCGACTGGCGTCGAGTATGTGATCTCCACCCGGAGAGGTCCTCTCTTTATAGATGGAGGATGGGAGCTTTATTTAGGAGAGCGTGCTATTAAGAGCACCATAGGGGAGATTCGTATGCTGATCTTACCTCCTGCTAGGGGTTATTGGCCTGTATCGCAGTCACCCGTCACTAATATACCATTGTTGGGGGTGACGGCTTTGCATTATCAGAGGGTCCTTGCACTCAGGAGATATTCCAGCGTTGGTGGTCACCTCGTACTATTGGAGCCCAGTCCGCCCACTCGGTTTATATGGGGATATGGTTCCGGATCCGTGATGATGATTGATTGGATAACTTGTGTCCCGAGTTCACTCATGTGACATGATTGATAGTTTGACCATTGACCGACATTTCTTTATCTCGGCATTTGGGCGAGATCCGTGAGGCACATTTGTTTGATCCTTCAGCTTTGGCCCTCGGATGACCCATTCCGGTTTGCCGGTCAGTGATCCTCCTCTATATAGGCCCGACATCCCCGTTGATAGAGATCTAGTGACTCGGGAGGAGTTACATCAATTGGACATGATTGATGATGTAGATATTGACACCATTGTCTTCTTCGATGTGTATTCTCGTTATATCTTTTGATAGGCTCTCTGTTAGCTTTTGGTGGCTATGCCCCATTCTCGCTATATCTTTTGATAGGCCTCTGTTAGTAGTAGATGATATATTAGATTTCCACCATATTTAGGAATGTATGATGATATATTTGTTGATATACTTAGGAATGTATGCATAGTTTTCATTCCCTATATCATATTGCAATCTATTATCTCAGTAATGCGTGTATCATGTTATGCATATGTATGTATGTCCGAGATATTCAAAGACCCTTGGATGGTCTTATGACACGGGTCGTCTGAGATGTCTTCTTCGACAGATTAGTCCGATATTGATCATACCCCACCATCATTGGTGGCATCGGGTATCTTGATCGTGGTATGATAGCATGTCACCATCGAACAGGTAAATGAGTAGATAGATCATTTTTGCGAAGATACTATGACCCTGTTGATGTTTTAGGTTCCCAACTAATTTATGGATGGTATGCTAGAGCATTGGGTATCGGATATGTAGGTTTCCCGATTTGGGACCCATGAGTTGACTCCTACTCTGGAGGAGTATGCACGGTTGACAATCTTGCCAATCGGGCCGACCTTGCGTGCATATATAGCTTTGGGGACATCGATTTTGACGGTCATGACCCTCACTGGATTGAGGCGCAGAGTGGTGCAAGATGAGCTTACATCGAGCCACGTTATATCCCAACATTTTCTGTTTGACAGATTTAGCTCTGAGGATAGTTATATACGACATTCCGGGGATTTCACCACACCGGAGGATCATTGGCGTCTAGCCAGGATTGATGAACTACTATTATGCGTGTTGTCATATGTCTATATGCCACGATACATGGATGAGATAGACATTGGAGTCATCATGGCAGTGAGAGCTCTCAGGGAGGGTCGTACCATTATACCGATGATTATAGCAGAGACTCTGAGGTTAGCCACCTACTACTGCACTTATCCGACATGAGTGTTCACAGGCAGCTCGGTCATGCTATATGTGTGGTTTATGTTCCACTTGAGACCGATTGGCACTCTTAGACGACATGGGTATTGGTTCACCCATGATATAACCATGTCATACTCCTTTCAGCCATCAGAGTGTATAGATGCTATGTCTTGGTCCATATTCTTGGCGGATATTAGAGACCTATTTGTCATATTACCGTGTTCGGGGCTTAGCTCACCTTACAACTTTATTACTCATGCTCCGGGCATGAACTACCTCCCTCTTGCTGGTTTGAGGGGCGTGACTACTTATCACCCGCTGGTCGTGATGTCGCAGTTTGACCAGTTTCAGGACTTTCATCCTTTCAAGGGGGCATTGGGTCAGCGTTCAGCTTCTCGTTATCTTTTAGCAGAGGACCGATCTCGTGTGTATGGATGTTGGGATCAGCGTGAGATAGCTGACTTTTCTGTTAGTCATCCAGGTTGTTCTGCAGATTATTCCACATGGATGGAGACATAGATTTTATCGGCTTCGGTAGTATCCACAATACCGGATAGTGAATCAGATGATGTAGAGCTCAAGGAGGACATCGATTCCCACATCGAGGAGGGGCTAGGTGCTGGATTGCCAGCATCTCTTCTAGATTCTTCCAAGATTACTATCTTTGTTGTGATTCAAAGACTCAAGATATTACTTTGAAAGCGATTCTTCATCTGATGACCTTCGAGAGATCGGGTTTGATCCTTGATGTTGACTGCCCTTGATGGGAGAGATGCGGCTCTGTTAGAGAGAGACGAGGAATTAGCTCACAGAGATGTCGCTCTGTTGTTGAGCGGGATGAGGCTAGATCAGCAAGAGATGCAGTGATAGTTGAGTGGGATAGTGCCATATCTGCCCGGGATGCGGTAATTACTGATATAATCTTTATGCGAGGTCCCTTACCACTGGCAGGATCGCAGAGATGAGCGCTTATATCGATGATCATATAGTTACCATGCAGATGGCTGCAGATCTGTTGGGTCGTGTGGATATTCTCATACAGGAGACCACAACTTCGCCTCCTTCTTCTGAGAGGGATGCCATATTGGGCTTGTTAGCTCGCATATACCCTGATTTGTAGATGGGCTTATATTTTCCTGCACAGACTAGCTTAGCCATTTTGTCATGTACAGTTTACATTGTGTATATCAAACAACATTATATATATGGTAAGGAAATATATTTTGATCACTTCCCTTTTAGATACGCTTTGATACTTGCTTGATATTTTACCTATTGCTTCAGGGCTTGTGATCTTGATGTATTCTGAATTCCTCCTTGAGGGATGGACATTGTGATGAATCTAGATATTTCAGAATGGATCATTGATCTGTATGTGTCCCTACCATCTTTGGTGTCTTGGGACTGGTTTTGGCATGGAAATGTGGAGAGGAGTGTGGCTTTCCTCTCTGAGATTGACCACACCATAGATGGTCGCCAGTACTTTTATTTAGGAGAAGCCTAGTTAATTCCATCTCTTATGGATTGGTCTTGCTCTTCAAGGTATGACCGTAACTTAGATGGTCGCCGAATCTCCTATTTGGGAGGAGTTCAGATAATTCCATCCCTTTGGTCTGAAGCCAAATGAAATATAGTGAATTGATGTTTGATCCCAATACCAACTGACAAGGGTTTGTGTTTTGGTAGAGGGTGAGACCGCCCCATGAATGGCTGCCTACGTACTCCTATTGAAGAGGAGATCAGGTCTGCGTAGTTCGAACCTAGTGTAAGAGGTTCAATGCTGTATGTGGCAGAAATGGTGTAGGAATTTGTTTTTGTTTTTGTAAGGAGAAGAGGGTAAAAATTTTTTTTTTGTTTTTGTTTTATTGTGACCGGGCCATGTATACATGGTTGCTTACGTACTCCTATTGAAGAGGAGATCAGGTCGGCGTAGTTCGTCCCTCAGGGCGAGGTAAAAAGCGTGATCCCATGTGCAGGTCAGATTGTGGGGATGAGAAAGTTTAATCCTAGGTTGAGGATAAACTGTAGGTATGAAAGTTTGATCCCATGTATGGGTAGCCAAACTGCAAACTGCAAGAGGTTCAATCCATGGTGGGATGACCTAAGTCGTAGGAACGCAGAGAAGCCATGCTGCTGGCTTGGAAAGTATCTTTTCCCTGAGGGGCAAAGTGTGGAAGAGTTGTATGTGGTAAAGGGTTAAAGAACCGGAATGGGTGATCGATGATCTAACACCGGGCCTTTCATGGCATCCGAGTTGATGAGTTGTGGAAATTCATCGTCGTCCATTGCTTGCAATTTCTCTGTCCTTCCTTGACAATTGATGGGCCTTCCCAGTTAAGAGCGAATTTTCCCTTAGATTGATCTTGGTTGGTAATGATCTTCTTCAAAACCAAGTCATGTTGTTTAAACTACCGTAGCCAGACTTTTTTGTTGTAGGATCTGGCGATCCCTTGTTGATATAACTGACCATGGAAGATAGTCGCAGTTCGCCTTTTGTCTATTAGAGACAATTGGTTATACCTGTCTTGTACCCATTGGTCTTCCTCCAGCTGAGCGTCTATTAACACTCTGAGGGATTCCATTTCAACTTCTATGGGGAGCACTGCTTCCATCCCATAGGTTAATGTGTAGGGGGTTGCCCCAGTGGAAGTGCGCATTGAGGTTATGTAGGATAACAGAGTAAGAGGCAATAGGTCAGGCCAATCTTTGTGATTGGCGGATATCTTTTGCATAATCTTCTGATGTTTTTGTTAGTCGCTTCAACATCACCATTCATCTTCGGACGATAGATGACAGAGTTAAGATGTTTGATGTGGAATTTACTGCATAATTCCTTCATCATTTTGTTGTTGAGGTTCTTAGCATTGTCTGACACAATCACCTCTAGTTGTCCATATCGACAAATGACATTGTTTCTGGTGAAAGCAATGATGACTTCTTTGGTAACCCTGGGGAAGGAGGCTGCTTCTACCCACTTGGTGAAGTAGTCAATCATGGTGAAGATAAATCAATGTCCATTACTGGCTTTAGGCTCAATGGGCCCGATAATGTACATTCCCCACATTGAGAAGGGCCAAGGTAAACTCATGTTATGGAGTTCCCATGGAGGGGCGTGTATAGCATTCCCATGAATCTGGTACAGATAGCATCTCCTGACGTGGTCATTGCAGTCAGCTTTGAGAGATAACCAATAATGTCCTGTCTTGAGGACTTTCTTGACAAGGAGGGGGCCATTCATGTGGGGGCCACAGACTCCACCATGTATTTCATCCATAAGCCTTTGAGCTTGATCTTTGTCTAAACTGTAGACACTTGAAATTTTCTTTTTCTGTTACTAACTATATACAGGAGGGCAAAATCGTCTTTTTCACACTCTAGAGATTACCCTGGAGAACCACAACATCAAGTGCAAAGCCTGGAGATAACCCCGGGAGGCCAAGCCAACCTCAGAGATGACCTTGAGGACATTCAGAGCCAACAACATGATAACCTTAGAGATAACCCTGAGAAAAGACTGCTACAACTGCGCAGAAACCGAGATAACCCCGGCAGGAGAAAAATAGTAATTTTGCTAAATCAACTTCAACTCACATCAAATCAACTCATTTCAATTCAAATTACTTCAATAAAAGTCCCACAAGAACCATATATTAACTTTCGAGCGCAAACTACGCAAAACAGTTCAACGGACTGCCTGACGGAAACCCAGGAATGCCATTTCGGTCATGGACCCATCTTCCTGGATTTAAAAAAAGGCAAATCCTATGTCATTGTGTAGCTCTTGAAAAGAGCTTTCCGGAATGGTATGGCACGCTTCCATCAGACTCCCGGATTGAAAGATATGAGCAATAGAAAGCGAACAACGCTATATCCGAGTGTCGTGCCCGACACGGCGGCGGCGTGAGCAGTACACACTGCCTTGAAGCAGTACACCTGTGGCTCCACCCTCTATAAATAGAGGGCTTGGGATGGCCATTTTTCAAGAGAAAATGGCGAGGAAGCCCTGCCCAATTTGCTTTGCACTCACCCCATATAGTGTACTTTCTCATTTTAAACACATGTGAGCTCATATATAGCTTCTTTTGTACCTACAAAAACAAGTGTTTACCCACTTTAAAGATATAGAAGTCTTCTTTGGCAGCCCACTATAAGCCTTCTCACATACTTTAAAGCCTTTCTCTTCATCTTTGCACACACCCTTCTTCACGTTGAGAGTCGTGTTGCGTGCGTTTGCGGGATTCGGTCATTTTATTTTATTGGTTTTATTTATATATATATATATATATATATATATATATTTATATATATGGACTAACATTATCGAGTTATGCCTCGATTGAGCCTAGACTTCGGTCTGGAGCGTTTATTTTCTTATATATATATATATATATATATATATAAATGAACTGTGTGTCAAACTTTGTTCGATGAGCCTAGACTTCGGTCTGGTGTGTTTACTGCTTTAATATATATATATAAATTTATATATATATATATATATATATATGAGCCCGGATTTTATATCGTGCATTTACTCGCTTATATATATATATATATATTATATATATGATGAGCTCATTCGATGAGCACAGATTTTACATCCGATGCGTTTATCGTTTATATATATATATATATATATATATATATATATTTCCCCCACAGAATTTACTTATTGGTGGTTGATCGCTTACTGACTTTCTTTACGTTTAAATCCTACTGGAGTTACTTATTGGCGATTGATTGCTTTTTACAACTTTATTTACATTTTGTCCCTTTGAGTTCCTCCGTGGTGGTTGACCATCTTCTGACTTTATTTATATTTACGTCACTTTGGAGTTTCTCAAGTGGCGGTTGATAGCTTTTACTGACTTTATTTACATTTCGATCCCCATGGAAGAGCTTCATGGTTGGTGATCATGTCGTATATATATATATTTACATCTTTTATATATATACCGCCATCGCTTTCATAAAATTGCGGTATCATATGCGCTAAGAATCATGTGATCATAGATTCACCCATTGGATCTAGATTCGGCTCCGTGATGGATATTTTCAAATGTAGCGACTTATAAATTATTCCATGGTTATGCGAATTTCCTCAGATGGTTTTCATACCAACGAGGATGTCGACATTATTTTGTACATTTTTTTCGTACGGATGCCTCACATCTGTAAAATAAAATCAATCAAGCCGGATACTTAATAAAATGGAAGTATCAAAAGGTCTCAATTACTATTGAGCATCAAGATTTGAAAAACCTCTTTTACAAAACATCACTGCCATATATTGCTAAAAACATAATTTTTACACAAATTCAAACCCTGTGTATATAGGTGCAAACGAGGCCTCGCACTACTTCCAAATAACAACACATTGACCCACACACACACACATTCAGATAATAGTTTATTGAAAAGAGGCGGTCACCGTGGTAACACGGATGTCGGGGGTGCCTAACACCTTCCCTCCGCATAACCAAGTCCCCGGACCCTAATGAATCTCGGTTTCACCGACCCGTTAACCAGTGTCGCATCACTGGGTCAATGTGCAAACCTTTTCTTGGTTGTGTTGGTACAACAGTTTAAAAAACCAACTGGCGACTCTTACAGTCCAATCGTCGACATTATACATGTCGGACCTTTTTCACTTGTTTTTTCAAACAAATCTCACCTAACATGAGAACACCAAAGAACAAGTAACGAAAAGAGATAAATAAAAAATCCCGACGTCGACAGGTGGCGACTCTGCTGGGGACTCCAGTAAGAGGACTTAAGCCGCTATTACAATCTTTTCAAAATTGTTATCTGCTTGTGTGTGAATGTTGCATTTACATTTATGATGAATGTGTACGAATGCATTTCCTTATTGCACTTAGTGCTTCGCACCATATCTGCTTGTGATATTAGTGCTTCGCACATGTCATCATTTTCATACGGTGAGACGCGATTTATGTGAATGTATGTTGTGTGGTCCCTCCACCAGGAGGCTTTGCCGTCGGTGTTTGATTACTAGACTCGCGGGAAGACTAATTCCCCGAGGCTCAGGAAAGGCACCACCCAAATTCGCTCTAGTTGAAAGACCGGATTAATTTCCCGTTGAGTAAATTGCAATGATTTGGGAACCTTCATGCCAAAAACCGTGAGAGTAACCTAAGATAGGCCAGCCTCTAATAAGCCAAACGCGGAGGAAAGTATCATCATACTTTCATATTTCAATTACTTGTAAATTCAATTACTTGTAATTTCATTTCCATGTAAATCTCAATGTAATGGAAAATATGAAGGAATATGTGTACATGCCTTTTCTTTATATCAAAAACTGACATGCTATCTTGTCAACTGACATCCGTTTCGCAGGACGATACTCCTAAATTGACACATTACGTAATATTGCTACATTCACTAAGACTACACTACATAAGTCTTTTTTTGTAGGGATATAATTGGTCCAGTAACCCAATCAGAAACCACAAAGGCCACGAGCCTACCGTCAATTATGTCGTCATCAGACCAGACTGACCTTAATCCAGTTTCACGCGAAGAATTCGACGAATTAAGTAAACAAATCACAAATTTGGCTGTTCTGCTTAAAGAACTACACCAATCTACTCAGGGTACAAGGATACTCGTACATGCTGAATCCTCCGTACAACGAGGAACCCAAGGTCTAGATACTGCTAGTTCTAGTCAAAGGAATCCACATAAGCATCATCAGATTCCTTCAGCCACACAGCGATTGTCTCCACCTACAACCTCCTGTAATGGTGCCAGTCAACGTAATGGCTATGTTATTTCCCAAACTGATACCGGTAAAGGAGAAAGAAATCTTTGTTCCAGATCCCGTAGTAGAAAAAGAGAAACAAAGAATTAAACAAAACATTGTCCGGATAATGTCGGGCATGCGCATCATCGTCCATGATGAACATACAAACAGATACACCCCAGACGATGATTTCCTAGACGTAATGGCCATCATTCGGGAGAAAGAGGACAATAACAGCCCCTCCATCACTGCAATCCACCAGGACTTTGCCCTCGATAATTGCAGCAGCACTCCTTGCATTGGTCGACAAGGGTAAAACGGGCAGAAACTCATTACGCCTACATAGATAACAATAATCGCTTACTTTTTACATGCAAAGATATTAGCAATTACTTTTGTCATTATATGCTAACACTTTGTGTGATTGAACAATTTCATATATCAAGTGAGAACATGTTGGTTCAGGACTCTAAAATTAGATGTGCCTAGACTTGCTGATGAGGTGCCTATTCTCCACAAGGACTGTAACTTTGATGTAAAGTGGGACTCAAATTTGATGGAAATATAAGAGGACTATGAGATACCTCAGGAGATCAAAGAATGGGTCGAAGACAAACCGAAGCCAAATCTTGATCAAACCACCTCTTTTGAACCGCGAAAACCCCAAACAAATCCAGATTGGTACGGACCTCACTCCAAACCAAAGGAATTACATGGTTACTCTATTGACCCTATTCCAGGATGTGTTTGCATGGTCTCACGAAGACATGGTCGGTTTATACACAAACATTGTCATTCATCGCCTTCCCATCAAAGGGGGATTCAAGCCACTCAAGCAGAAGCTCAGGCGATTAAAACCTGAGTGGAAGTTAAAAGTTAAAGAAGAAATTGTGAAACAATTTCAAGCCGACATCATCATGGTGTCAACATACCCTAAATGGCTATCCAACATAGTCCTCGTTCCGAAACTAGGAAGGGAGGTGCGAGTTTGTGTGGATTATATAGATTTGAATAAAGCTTGCCTCAAAGATAGCTTTCCCATGCCATTCATCCACATACTTGTTGACAATACAGCTCGATACGACATGTACTCCTTTGCTGATTGCTTCGTGGGGTACAATTAAATCATGGTTGCTGAAGATGATCGTGAGAAAACTTCATTCATCATGCCTTAGGGAGCCATTTGGTATAGACGATTGTCATTCAACCTTATCAATGCCGAGCTACTTATCAGTGAGCCATATGGCTCTTTTCCACGATTTAATGAATAAAAAAAAAAAAAAAAGAAAAGAAAAAAAAAAAGCAAAAAGCAAAAAGAAAAAAAAAAAAAAAAAAAAAAAATCTCTTCAACAGGTTCTAAAGTTGTTGCCTTACCATCGACATGTTCTACATATGGCTTCGGAGTTTGAAGAAAAAATCCTTCCTCCACATTCCTCGGAATAGGAATGATTTTGTGGATGCGCTAGCAACCTTTGCCTCCTTGATCAACATATATGACAAGGAAGACATGCCAACCCTCACATTTGCCCAAAAAAAGGCTCCAGCCTATGGGAGTTTCATTGGAGAAGTATCAGATGAGCTACCTCCCATCTAGCACCCTTAATATCAGCATATCAACGAGCACTCACAATATAGATCTACACCCGCTGAGGCGAGCCCGGCTAGGAAAAGGCGATTCCATCGACTTGCTATGAAATTATACCTGAGCGGAGATGCACTCTATAAAAGAGATGTAGAACGATGTCTCCTCAGATGTTTGGATGATGACCAAGCTCAGAGGCTATGGATGAAATCCATGGGAAAGTATGTGGCCCACAAATGAGCGGCCTTCTACTTGTAAAGAAGATCCTACAACAGAAAAGTCCGGCTATGGCAGTTCAAACAACACGACTTGGTTTCGAAGAAGATCGTTGACAACCAAGCTCAGTCTAAAGAAAAATTATCCCCAAACTGGGAAGGCCCGTTTATTGTCAAGGAGATATTGACAGGAGGCATTTTCAGATTACAAGAAATAGACGGCGATGAATTTCCACAAATTATCAATTCGGACACCGTGAAATGGTACTATGTCTGAGGTTACCATCAAGCGAACATCCTGGTTTTGGATCATCAGATCACTAGTCATTTTAGGTTTTTTAACCCTCACTACATACCACCTTTCCTTTTTACCCATCTGCCCATCAGGAAAAAACACACTTTTCAAACCAGCAGCCTGGTTTCACTTCATTTCATACAACTTTGGTTATCCCACCAGGATTAAACCTTTCAAACCTTCAATATATCCTGTACATAGGATTAAACTTTTCACCTGCAATCTGCCCTACAAAAAGGGTGAACTACACCGACCTGATCTCCTCTTCAATAGGAGTACGTAGGCAACCATCTTTATGGCCCGGTCGCAATAAAACAAAAACAACAAAAACATTTCTATGCCCTTCACCTTACAAAACCAACAAAAACATTCTGACACCCTTTTTACCACATACATCATTGAACCTCTTACATCGGGGTGAATTACGTCGACCTGATCTCCCCAATACACGGGAGTACGTAGACAACCATCTTTATGATCTGGTCTCACCACAAAAAAAACAAAAACAAACATATTCATATTCGTAACCACATACAAAAACAAGTCCCAAGACACCAAAGATGGTAGGGAATACACACAGATCGACGATCCATTCTGAAAATCCTGAGACATCTCACTATCAATCCATCAAGGAGGAATTCAGAATACATCCAGATCACAAAGTCCTGGAGAAACAAACAAATATCAAGCAAGTAACAAGGAACAACTAAAAGGGAAGTGAATCAAAATATATTTCCCTGCCATATATAATGTTGTTTGATATATACAATGTGTACTGTACATGACAAAATGGCTAAGCTAGTCTGTGTAGGAAAATACAAGCCCATCTACAAATTAGTGTATACGCGGGCTATCAAGTCCAACATGGATTCCCTCTCAGAAGAAGGAGGTAATGCTGTGATTTCCTGCCAAAGGGTCTCTACACGAGCTAACAAATCCACCACCAACTACATGCGATATTTTGGGCAGATATAGCGCTATCCCACTCAACAATCACTACATCTATGGATGATCTAGCCTCATCCCGCTCAACAACAGTGGTATCCCTATGAGTTAGAGCATCATCTCTCTCAACTAGAGCGACATCTCTACTATAAAGAGCTATACACATTAAAGCCCACATTCACTACCTGTTCACCATATGGTACAGAGGTAAAAGCTTCTCGCGATCTCGACATCTTATCAGCCCGTCTATCAAAGAAACTACCCCAGACAACAAGCAAGGCTGGGGTAATTTCAAAATTGGCGACAACCAAATATTGGATCCCTTACGACAAGATTGGGGGCAATCTCGGAAGCAGCGATAACTCAACACTGGGGCATTTATCAACCATTCTAAAGTGGAAAATGCGCAAGTCAGTGCCATTAGCATGGTCCATCATCATCTCAATGGCGATTTAGATATTATTCACTCGCGATTTGGTCAACAAAGAGAGTTTCTCATATGAATCCCCGGTAACAACATGCGAAAGGACTGGGGCATTTTTCCGATTCCAAGATTAAACAAAATCATGGTGACATTAGCTTGCCCCTACGAAAGAATGGAAAATTCTCAAGAAAGTTAGCAGAAGGCCAACGACGAAAGGTCTAACGAAGAAATCTACACCATTAAACATGTTAACCTGCATCAAGTCCTCATCAGTTGAGGCCTCTACACCGAAGTTCAAATCTGGGCAGCGAAAGAACGAGTTGCACCCTCTAGGGATGTCAGCGGCATTCAAGTCATCAGTTCAACCAGATTTTGAATCAAGCGCTCAAGGAAATGGGGCACAAGCACCCAAATATCGAGAGGAAACTCCAAATCACCTCAAAAAGGGTGAGACATCTGGTGGTTGTCATCAATCTAGCATAACATCAGGCAAAATCTAGTGAAGTAATTTGTGGAATATTACTTCAGTGAAGGTATCGGGAGATCTGGTATTCTAAACCATTGGCATCCAGCACAACATCAAGATAATTCAGCGATGAAAGCTTCGTTTGCCACCATTCGAGTGGGAACCAAAATAGTTTGATGAAAGCTTAGTCTGGTGATTTCAAAACGTCATCCCCATCAGAGATGTAGAAAACATCTCAACTTATCTTCATCAAACAATCATCGGCGACCTCGAAAAAAAGCCAAACCGTTGGAGTCAACACCAGCATATGCATCAACAATGATCGGTAAAGGTAAAGCGATTTGCAAAAATATTATAACATTCATTACATTATGATTTGCGATATACGATTTGCGATATGTGAAATGCGATATGCAAAATGCGATGTGAGAGTTGCGAAGTGCGATTTGGCCAAATGCAAAAGTGATGTGCGATGTGCGAAATGCGATGTGCGATTTGCGAAAACATTTTCACATTCATCATAAACATTCACTACTATGAGACCCCATATTTTATGAATAAAGATTTAATTTTCTCGAAATAATTTTTTAATATTATGGTGTTGATTTGATGTAATGTTATAGTTGTGGGTAATAGTTACAAATTTTGCAAAGTAAGCAAGTGGTTATATAATATTCGATTGGTCGGGAAATATTCTTTTTGTTGGGGAATATCCGTACGACGGTACAATCATTGGTGGACCTCATAACGGAATTATTATCGGATTGAGAAAAAGACAAAAATATTTTTATGAAAATAACGGCAAAAGTTTTACCGTTAAAACTGTTGAACTACTCGGTAGTAAAAGTACAGTAATACGCGTGGTTGCATAGTAGTACACGGTATTGATTATTGATGCTTACGTGATAAGTTACTCAGTTATACTTAATTATTGTTACAGTATCATCTGCATAATATGTTATATTATTAAATCAATAATTTAGACGACAAAGTTATTCATATTATTATTTGCAATATTGACAATGTCTAGAAGTTCTGTCAAGGAGAGGTTTTGCTCACCTAATTGCGCGCCAATAAGGAGAAATCCTTATCGAAAAGGCCCCTCTTTCCTGGGAACGACCTGATTGTTAAATATTGTGAATTATAATATTAATGATGAATAAATTCGTGTTGATTAAAGATGAATTTTATAGTCCCATTGTGTTGGACTTATTTGTGTTAGTATAATTGATGTCTGGAGGTTATATTGTTCAATTGGGTATTCGAGACACTTTTCGTGTCAGAGTACTATTCACGAGTTACTATTCACGAGTTACTATTCACGAGTTACTATTCATGAGTTACTATTTATGAGTTACTATTCACGAGTTATTATTCATGAGTTACTATTCATGAGTTACTATTCACGAGTTACTATTCATGAGTTACTATTCACGGGATACTATTCACCCATAAGATATATTTCTTTTCTGTCCAAATCATACTCAGTTGGTTAAAACATTGACTTCTATACTCCATGAAATTAGTGGAATATCCTTGATATTTGCGCTTCATCCAGTATCTTTTCATGGAAATATTCTTCTGAGCATTCTTGAATTTTACTCTACAAAGAAATATCATGTTGACAATGTGGACGTTATTAGTTCCTGAATAAATTAATTCTTGAACTTGTTTTATTGAATTCTTATATCATTCTCATCATCCTCATGCATATATTATGTTGAAAGTCATCTGTGGCCTGTAGTGCATAGATGGACTTGGTATGATTATGACCAGGGATTATTCGGTATAATCATAACCATAATGTTACAAATGATGTGGAAAAAGTTATCATTGGCCCGTAGTGCATTGATGGACAGTTTTTGGTATGATTATGGCTATGGATTCTCTTTGGCCGTAGTGCAAAGATGAATTGTTTTATGGCATGATCAGGACCGTTGATGAAAACATGATTATCTTAAGTCGTAGTTCATGGATAATTTGTGGTCGTGATACTAAAGAATATCCTTGGTCGTAGTGCAGGGGTGATTCGATGATGTGGATTATTTATTAAGCTGAGTCCTAGCGATAAAAGTGATGAAAAACCTTTTAAATCATAGAAGATAGTAGATTTTATTCCCTACTTGACTCTTCTAATGGATTGCTTGTTCCACTGCAATTAAAATTGATAGTTATTATATTTTATCAGTTTAGCACTGTTGAAGGCTAACGATAAATTATTCTGCATTATTTTAGTCATAATATTTCTTACTGGGCTAGTTGAGCTCACCCTTTCTTTCACTGTTCTCTTCAGGAAATGAGAACGTAGCTGGGACTAGTCGGGGAACAGAGTGATGGTCCTAGATGTTTGCATTAGTAGTCCTCACTATTATGTGAAATAGTGTGATAATAATTGTAATGAAGACTCCTTTTGAGTTTTTATACTCTCTAGTAGACAATATTTGTATTCAAACTCACAGTTTATGTTTTGTCGTATTGTACACGACAGTTGTATTATTAAGTTGTATTTAAATTTTGTACCATGTATCTGGCGACTCAAGATGGGTGATGTATACCTAATTTTGGGGGGCGTCACAGTTGGTATCAAAGCTTAGGGATATGATCCATGGCCGAGATGTGAGACAAGAACTAGGAGGTGATGTAACAATCCAAAATTTTATTTGTAATTTAAAATATTTATTAAATTAAATAAATATTTTATTTATGTGATTGTTGTTAGTATATATTTGTGAATTAAATAATACTCTAATTTAATTTAACAGTTAGAGAGTTGTTAAAGATTACATGAGTTGCTATATTGATGTCGTAATTTAATAATTAAAGTGATATATTAATTGTTAAATAAAATTATAATGAGATTATAATTTTGTGATAGTTGGTTAAGTGAGAAATTTATTTAGTATGTGGTAATTAGTTTATTTAATTAAGATTGGATATGAAAATCCAAGTAAACAATGTGGGACAATAAACTATATTATAAATAATTTATGAAAATAAATTAAAAGAGTTTTAATTTGATTTTACCAAACAAAACCTTAGAGCTTTTGAAATTCTTATTTTAATCTTGTTTTGCCAAAAAGGCTTAAGGAATGATTAAGTCATTATTTTAATATGGTTTTGCCAAACAAGCCTTAGGGCATTAAAAATTCTAATTTTTGTAACTTATATATTAAATTGATAATAAGTATATGTAATTATATTGGGAGTTACATATTCTATAATTATATGTGTTATATGTATATTGTATATACACTAAGTTATGTTAATTTTTTTAAACATAAGTCTAAATTAAGAACAATAGAGAGAGAAAGGAGGCTGCATATTTCGGTAGTTATAGGGAGTCTAGGAGGGGTCTTGGATCTTCATACAACTTAAAATCATAAGCTACTTTGAAAGATCAAGAAGGCTTGAAAGAAGAAAAAGGTAAGAAATTGAAAATTTTCAATTTTTGTGCTCTTTTTTTTGTTAGATCTTTATGAACCAAGAAACTTTTGTTTTGGATCATTAAAAACTCATGATTTTCATGAGTATTGGTATTTTATATGTGTATCAAAGTATTTTTTAAATCAAAAATTAGATCCAAAGTGTGAAAATCAAGTTTTGTACCAAAAGGTTTAAGAAAAAGCTTTCCTTTGTATGCTATATATATATATTTTTATGTTAGATTCTTTGGGTTCATGTGATTAATGGTTTAAAACATGTTAGCATGCTAGATACATGAGTTAAGGGCAAAACCCCTTTGGAATAACTCAAATATGTTAAGAAATGAGCAAGTTATGAATTAAATCCCAAACTACCTTAACTGTTGAACACAAGCTACTGATCAGTCACTTCTGTCCATTTTTTTGGGACCAAAATAGAACCAAAATAGATGTTTGATACATGGAAACTGTAGTTCGGGAAAGTACGAATCAAACGATACCTATTGGACCTAAATCCGATTTATAGATTTCGTTTTATAAGTGTTTCCGTTAAGGACCCCAAATCTGGAAAATGAACCAACTGTTGAAGAAAACCTTGCGGACCAGTCACTTTGGGCCTGAATTCAGGGACCTAGACAGATTGGAATTTGGTATTTGATAACTGAAAACTGTAGTTCAAGAAGATATGGATCCAACCAGTTTGATTGGGCCTCAATCGGAGTTGTGGATCTCGTAATACAAGCGTTTCTGTAAAAGACTCCAAAACTGAAAATGTTTACAAGGCATGTAATGGTCAGTCTGTAGTAGCCTATTTTCAGGGTGCTATACTGTGCCAAATGGACCGTTTCTTGAGCCTAAAACGTAGCTCGGGAAGTCACGGTTCTAACAATACCAAGTGGGCCCAAATCGAACTTGTAGATCACCGTCTACAAGTGTTTCTGTGGAGGACCCCAACTTTAAACGAAAATTATAGAATAAATAGAAAATAAATATTAGAAATTCATAATAAATTTGTAAAAATTATTTTAAAGCCTAAAATGGGTTTTAATAATTTGGAATATATTTCACTGATATTTTAATATTTTTAAATATTAATGATAGTTAATTTATTTAATTATTATATTAAATAAATTACATAAAAATGATTTTAATACTTTAAAAATCATTTGAAATTATATTAAAGTGTAAAGAAATATTTTAAGTTATTTTTATGACTTTTAATATTTTGTAATGAATTTCATTAATAAATTAATATTAATGATAATGGAATTAAGTAGTATTTAATTCATATTAATATGATATTAATGATTGAAAAATCATGATAAATGATAATAATTATCTGAAAATTATTATAAGTCATTGAAAAATATTTTAACTGAAAATGAAATTATTTAAGGTAAATGTAAAGCATTTAGGCAAAGTCTTATGGAAATTAGACTCATGAATTATCTGACTAGACTTTTTGGGATGTCAGAAATTATACCGAATTCAACTTAGACTGAAATAGTTTGACTTGATCTGCAATTTTTAGGTATTTTATGGTGATAGGATTATGTGGTAATTTGTTAGGTTATATTATAAGCAGTATTTAACGAAGATTATATCTGTGATGATATTCTAATATTTGGAGATCGGTATTATCTATATTAGGTCTTCAGAAAAAGCGATATAGGTTGCGTAACGGTAATCAATGGTACAGACAAGTTCTTTAACTCGATCTCAAATTGATATTTTTGAAATATGCTTGGGGTTAATCATTACTTGATTATACCATGTCTATGAATTATTGATTCTCCTCTCATGCACATTTCATGTATTCATCGTGTATGAAAGGTTGATCACCTTCATTACCATTTGGTCCAATTGGTTTATTCATGTTCATTATTCGCTCAACTATGAAAATTTATTCATGCTCTTTTCAAGAATGTATATATTGTAGAAAGTTAGCCAACTTATTGTTCAATTCTTTTGATCATGATATATCCTTAATTGAACTTATACTTGCTTTGGGCAAAATTGTTGCTCACCCTTGCTATATCATGATAAACATTACTGATTATGATTTAATACGTCGATTCATGAGGAAAAAAGTCCAAGACAAGTCGACTTTGGATTATATATGCGACTAAATTTATAACGATAATGTATGATAATAACTTTGTATATACGATAGGATATTGATTTAGGTATTATGTGAAGGTTCTCGACCTTGGGGATAGTGTGTAATATTTAATGTATAAACAATTTATGTTTATATCTTCCGCAATAGTTATAGAAATAGTACACCGGATTCGTGTGATTTGGGACCCGAATCTGGGGATGTTACAGGGGAGAGACGGGGAATTCCTTCGCTAGTATAACCTACCTAAGTTTATTTGGTATTTAATTGGTCATTCAGAATATAGGGATAATATGTTACATGTCAATTAACCTTTTGTTTTGTGGCAGTATCTGAAAATGACATCCGAGAATGTTGATAATAGCAATGGAGCACAGGAGACCGTTGATTCTCCACAGATCAATAATCAGGACAATGTGCAACAAGATGGCAATAATCCTCCTGTAAACAACAACATTGATTAATTGATTTAACGACATTTATACGTTTAAGAGTTTTTAGAATTCATGAAACATCGGTGAAGGCGCTCCTGCTCATAATGCAGAGGAGGAAACAATGGCAACCCACGTTGGTCACCGCTAAGCAATTCTAGGAGCTGCGACCACCGGAGTTTTTGGGAAAGCCAGAACCACTTAAGGCGGAGACGTGGTTAAAGCAGATCACCAAGATATTTGATGTCTTGGGATGCTCCGAGGAGCAAAAGGTTCCCTTTGCCACCTTTATGTTGCGTGAAGAGGCAGATCATTAGTGGTAATCTATAAAACGTACCCAGCCTGATGCACTCAAGATGTCTTGGGAGAATTTCCAAGAGCTGTTCAATGACAAGTACTTTCCCGAAAGCATTCGTCACATGAAGGAGGTGGAATTTATCAAGTTAGAGCAAAACAACATGACCGTGTCGCAGTACGAAGCCATGTTTGTCGAGTTGTCCCGATTTGCGTCCCACTTGGTTGATAATGAAGAGAGAATTACGGATGTTTTTAAGAGGTTTGAAGCCAAAGATACGTCAATATCTTATTTCTCATAAACTGTGTTTGTATTCAGATGTTGTAAATAGGGCCCAGTTAGTGGAGCGCGATAACGAGTCAACGCAACCAAAAGAGAGCAGTCGGTAAAATGATAATACTGGTGATAACAGTCATCAAAGCGGTGACAATAAGCATGGAGGGAATCAACATGCCAGAAATGGTAACCACTTCGGTGGTAATCATGGTCAAAACAATAAGAATGTATATTTTAAGAAGAGGAGATTCAACAATGATGGAAAGACGTCAGCACCATCACCCGTTGTTAAGGAAGGAGAACGATCACCTATCATAAGCTTCAAATGCGGAGGGGAGGGACACATCAGTCCAAACTGCGCGATGTCGTCCAAAGCATGCTATAATTGTGGAAGAGAAGGTCACTTAGCCCAATTTTGTCGTTCACCGAAGACAAGTTCAGCTAGGATGGAGGCACCAAAGGATGTCCCAGACAAGTTAAAGCCAATAGTTTAAGAGAGAGCATTTTTTTTTCGTGACGAGGAACCTGAATAAAATTATCACGGGTATGTTAGTCATAAACTCTTGCAAAGTCTATACCGTATTAGATACCGGTTCTACTACTCTTTTATTGCACCTAGTTGTGTTCAATGTTTAAAATTAACTCCGAAAAAGTTAGACTTTGATATATCTATTTAAACTCAGTTGGGAGAAACCTTCGTTACCTCCACTATTTATAAATCTTGTTCAAATCAACACTTTCACGTTACCTGATGATCTTATCTCTTTGAAAATACTTGCCTTTGATGTGATTTTTGGAAACGATTGGTTAACTACTCATCATGCTTTTCATAAGGTTGTTAGCTTTCATACTCCTAACCAACCTGTTATGCAAATTCAAAGTAGCCAAACCACTAAAGTCAATCATTGTCATATCAAGCCATAAATAAAGAGCCCCGATCCTTTTGTTGTTGACTTTCTTGTGTGGAATGCACCGAAGACAGACTTTCGGTAGGCAACGTCATGAATGATGATGGCAAGTTGATAGGTATCAATGTGATGTGTTATCCAAGTCTTGGATGAGAGTCAAAGTTTTGAATGGTATTTCTATTGTTAATAAATTTCTTGACGTATTCTTGAAGACTTCTTAGCCTACCCCTAGAGCATGAAATCAAATTTTGTATTGACCCCAGTACAAAACCCATTTCTTGAATGTGGTTCGAGATGTTAAAGATTATGATCGTACCATACCATCGTGGAAAATCGAATGTGGTAGCTGACGCGTTGAGTGGAAGATCGTATGCGGTTACAAGTGCGAATATACGAACCCACGTGAAGATAACGAATATACGATTAGAATCGACTTTAATCGATAAAGTTAAAGCCGCTCAAGCTACATACTTAGAGCTGATGAATGTGAAGAAGAAGGTTCAAGAGGGCATTATTCTAGAAGCAAGAATCGACGAAGAGAGGAAATCTCAACCCTCGATTTAATTGACCCATTTTAAATCCTCGATCAGGTAGGAACTGTGGCTTATAGACTAGTTTTACCGCCAAGTATGTCGTGTTTATAACGTTTTTAACGTATCGATGTTACGTAAATATGTGGACGACCCGAACCACATTATTAATTTAGAACCGGACGAGATAGCAGAAGATTTAACATATAAGGAGATACGTGTTAACATCTTGGATAAGAAGGATCATATTCGACGCTCAAAGGTTATACCTCAAGAGTTAGAATTTGAAGTGAAGTCAAGGTATCCTCACCGTTTCGGCATATACCGTAATGCGTCGTCGTAAATTTCGAGGGCAGAATTTCATAAGGAGGGAGATTGTGAAACCCAAGATTTTATGAATAAAGATTTAATTTTCTCGAATTAATTTTTTAATATTATGGTGTTGATTTGATGTAATGTTATAGTTGTGGGTAATAGTTACAAATTTTGCAAAGTAAGTAAGTGGTTATATAATATTCAATTGGTCGGGGAATATTCTTTTTGTCGAGGAATATCCATACGACGGTACAATCATAGGTGGACCTCACAACGGAATTATTGTTGGATTGAGAAAACGACAAAAATATTTTTATGAAAATAACGGCAGAAGTTTTACCGATAAAAAAGCGCTTGAACTACTCAGTAGTAAAAAAGTATAGAATGTCTGGCGTGGTTGCATAGTAGCACACGATATTGATTATTGATGCTTACGTGATAAGTCACTCAGTTATACTCAATTATTGTTACAGTATCATCTGCATAATATGTTATATTATTAAATCAATAATTGAGACGGTAAAGTTGTGCATATTATTATTTACAATATTGACGATGTCTAGAAGTTCTGTCAAGGAGAGGTTTGGTCACCTAATTGCGCCCCAATAAGGAGAAATCCTTATCGAAAAGCACCCTCTTTCCTGGGAACGACCTAGTTGTTAAATATTGTGAATTATAATATTAATGATGAATAAGTTCGTGTTGATTAAAGATGAATTTTATAGTCCCATTGTGTTGGACTTATTTGTGTTAGTATAATTGATGTCTGGAGGTTATATTGTTCAATTGGGTATTCGGGACACTTTTCGTGTCAGAGTACTATTCACGAGTTACTATTCACGAGTTACTATTCACAGGGTACTATTCACCCGTAAGATATATTTCTTTTCAGTCCAAATCATTTTTTGGTACAATATTATTCCATGAGGAGATGTGTTAATTTTTCAGAACGTTGGTTGAAGATATAATAGTAAATCAATATGGACCGCTAGTGGAAAGTTATAATAGTGAATCAATATGGATCGCTAGTTTAATGTTTTAATAGTAAATCAGTATGGACCATTGCTTTAAGTTTTAATAGTAAACCAATATGGACCATCCGTTTAAAATTAAATTAATCTGGACCGTTCATGAATTAGTTACTATTCAGTCCATTTTCCTATAAATAGAAGCTCATTCCTTCATTATTTCTTATGAATTCACTGAAACTCTAGAGAGAGAAATTATAAAGAAACTATAAAAATGTATTCTGGTACTTCCCTACTCTTATATTCAGTTTCTTTTACGGTAAGGGGTATTATTTCTTTTGTATTCATGAAGAGAACTTCTGTTATTCCATTATTTATTATTCTGTTGGAATAATCTGTGTACTCGGGCTACCCTATACTTGATGAAATTCTTCAGTTATTTCATTATTTATTATTCTCGTCGTAATATCACATGCATGCATTTACGCCTTTGACTGGTTCCATTATTTATTATTATGTCGAAATATCCTATCTGTGTGTTTACGCCGGACCTGGTTCCATTCTTTATTATTCTGTTGGAATATCCTGTCTGTGCGTTTTACGATGGACCTGGTTCCGTTATTTATTATTCTGTTGGAATAACATGCATGTGCGGTCTATCGCATGCATGGTGATTTCTTTTGTTATTCCATTCTTTATTATACTTAGTTGGTTAAAACATTGACTTCTATACTCCATGAAATTAGTGGAATATCCTTGATATTTGCGCTTCATCCAGTATCTTTTCATGGAAATATTCTTCTGAGCATTCTTGAATTTTACTCTACAAAGAAGTATCATGTTGATAATGTGGACGTTATTAGTTCCTGGATAAATTAATTCTTGAACTTGTTTTATTGAATTCTTATATCATTGTCATCATCCTCATGCTTATATTATGTTGAAAGTCATCTGTGGCCGGTAATGCATAGATGGATTTGGTATGATTATGACTAGGGATTATTCGGTATAATCATAACCGTAATGTTACAAATAATGTGGAAAAAGTCCTCATTGGCCCGAAGTGCATTGATGGACAGTTTTTGGACAGTTTTTGGTATGATTATGGCTATAGATTCTCTTTGGCCATAGGGCAAATATGAATTGTTTTATGGCATGATCAGGACCATTGATGAAAACATGATTATCTTAAGTTGTAGTGCATGGATAATTCGTGGTCGTGATACTAAAGAATATCATTGGCCGTAGTGTAGGGGTGATTCGATGATGTGGATTATTTATTAAGCTGAGTCCCAGTGATAAACGTGATGAAAAACCTTTTAAATCATATAAGATAGTAGATTGTATTCCCTACTTAACTCTTCTAATGGATTTCTTATTCCACTGCAGTTAAACTTGATAGTTATTATATTTTATCAGTTTAACATTGTTGAAGGCTAACGATAAATTATTCTGCATTATCTTAGTCATAATATTTCTTACTGAGCTAGTTGAGCTCACCCTTTCTTTCACTGTTCTCTTTAGGAAATGAGAACGTAGCTAGGACTAGTCGGGGAACAGAGTGATGGTCCTAGTTGTTTGCATTAGTACTCCTCACTATTATATGAAATAGTGTGATAATAATTGAAATGAGGACTCCTTTTGAGTTTTTATACTCTCTAGTAGACAATATTTGTATTCAAACTCACAGTTTATGCTTTGTCATATTGTACACGACAGTTGTATTATTAAGTTGTATTTGAATTCTGTACCATGTATCTGGTGACTCAAGATGGGTGATGTATACCTAATTTTGGGGGTGTCACAACTACATTGCGATTTGCATTATTATAAATACCTTGGCATGTTTCAAGTTTCTACTAATCTTTATCATGTCCATTCCATTGCATTGCATGAACTTGATAAAGAGGGGCATCTGTAGACACTCGAAATTTTCTTTTCCTGTTACTAACTATGCAGGACAGCAAAAGCTTATTTTTCACACTCCAAAGATAACCCTGGAGAACCACAACATCAAGTTCAAAGCCTGGAGATAACCCAGAGGTCAAGCCAACCTCAGAGATGACCCTGAGGACATTCAGAGCCAACAACATGATAGCCTCAGAGATAACCCTGAGAAAAGACTGCTACAACTACGCGGAAACCGAAGATAACCCCAGGAGGGGCAAAATAGTCATTTTGCCAACTCAACTTCAAATCACATCAAATAAACTCATTTCAACTCAAATTACTTCAATAGAAGTCCCACAAGAACTATATCTTAACTTTCGAGCGCAAACTACGCAAAACAGCTCAACGGACTGCCTGACAGAAACCCAGGAAAGCCATTTCGGTCATGGACCCATCTTCTTGGAATCAAAAAAGGGAAAATTCTATGTCATTGTGTAGCTCTCAGAAAGATCTTTTCGGAATGGTATGGCACGCTTCCATCGGACTCCCGGATTGAAAGATATGAACGACCGAGCGAACAACGCGTTATCCGAGTCTATGTACTTAGACACGGTGGGACCCACACTGCCCGGGGCACCCTGGACAGCAGCAGGTATAACTGCTACTACAGTAGGTACACCTGTGGCTCCCCCCTATATAAATAGAGGGATTGGGTGGCCATTTTGCAAGAGAAAATGGCGAGGAAGCCTTGCCCAATTTACTCTGCACTCACCCAATACAGTGTACTTTCTCATTTTAAACACCTGTGAGCTCATATATAGCTTCTATTGTACCTAGAAAAACAAGTGTTTACCCACTTTAAAGATATAGAAGTCTTCTTTGGCAGCCCACTGTAAGCCTTCTCACACACTTTAAAGCCTTTCTCTTCATCTTTGCACACACCCTTCTTCATGTTGATAGTCGTGTTGCGTGTGTTTGCCCGAATTTCGGTCCGTGGTTTTATTTCGGTTTGTATATATATATATATATATATATATATATATATATATATATATATATATATATGTGTGTCGAAACTTTGTTCGATGAGCCTGACTTTGATGCAGTGCGTTCTTGCTTTAATATATATATATATATATATATATATATATATATATATTATATGGGACTACTCGATGAGCCTCTTGATTTTATATCCGTGCGTTTACTCGCTTATATATATATATATATATATATATATATATATATATATATATATATATATATATATGAACTGTTGTCGAACTCTGTTCGATGAGCCTGGATTTTACATCCGGTGAATTTGATAACTTTTTCGATTGGATTTACGTTTGATAACTTGCTTGGATTCGCGAAAGAGAACTTGCTTGGGTTCGCGATTGAGAAAAGGGAAAGATTTTCGCCGAGAGAGAATGGCCCAGATTTCGTCTGCCGAGATTGGATTTGCGATAGAGAACTTGTTTGGGTTTGCGATTGAGAAAAGGGTCTGGATCGTGATTAAGAGGAAAGAGATGGTCTGGATCCTTTTGTTTGACCCTAAAAGGAAGGGTTTGACTTTTTTTAAAACAGAAGGTCTGTGTCCTTTTTTTACCGTTGGATGTATCTCACGGTTAACATAGAAAGTTCAGATGTTTTTAAACGTCGTCCGGGCACCGGACGGATCGTTCTTGTCATATATATATGGGAGCCCTTCCATAGCAACCGGTTGCTATGAGTACTGTGCAACACCCCCTTTTTGGACCATTGATAAATTGAATAGATGGTTGCGATTAACTTTTTAATTTGATAAGCCCTACACAGTTGTTGTGTAATTATTATTTACATCTCGGCTTCATTTTAATAAGGGAGACCCACGTAAAATTAACTTGTCAGTATAGTTATAAAAAATGATTATTTATTATTAAAATTATCCGGCCGGAAGAGCTTGTGCCGGCTTTACCTTCTTTTTTTTTTCATTTCTCCATTATATGTAATAACTCAGCACATTAAAATAATAAAATAAAAATTTGGTAAATGCAATTGATATGGTCAGGCATTAAAATAATAAAATAAATTCCGCCTAAGAGCTTGTCTTAAACTTTACTTTTTTTTTTCTCCATTATATATTATGACTCAAAGACATAAAAATGCATTAAAATAATAAAATAAAGGCCTAATGCATAAAGTGATACTACCGACATTAAAATAATAAAATAAATTTTGGTAGAAGACAGTGATACTACCGGCATTAAAATAATATTAAAATGCCACTTAAGACAAATGATACGACTTCTGACTTAATAAAAATTGAAAAAAATAGCCGGCCGGTATAGCTTGTCACGGCTGACAATAAAAAATTGAAAAAAATGATTTTATTCAAGCAATTCGCTGCTAAATAGATTCGAACTCGTAACCTCAAACTCCATACATTCGTCATATGACCACCCGAGCACCACGGGCCTAGTTGTTAATTTCAACCAAGGATATATCTTTATATTAAAATTTCACCATCCCCCAAAATCTATATTCTTGCATTATTATTATATTACGATTTATTATTATTAATAAGTCTATATAATACATATGGGGGTTTTCTATTTAAATCTATATTCTAGATTATTATTATGTTTATATTATTATTATTATATTAAGTTTCAATGATAGGAAATGAATTCATTATCTATTTATTATTATATTCATTTATTACTATTATTAAAAATAATATTAATAATGATTTTAATATTAATATAAATAATGTGATTATTAATATTAGTCCTAATAAAAATATCCATACAGTTCAACAAAAAGATAAATTTTTTTCAGATTAATAATATGAAGTGGTTTTATGTGATTCAATAATATTCATATTACTAAGTTATGAATTTGAAAATCCCATTAAGTTCAACCAAATAGACATTTTTATTAATTAATATGTACATTAGATAACGTTGGACAAGTTCTATATCTCAGAGGCCGAAAGTAATCTTACGGATTTCTTGTAGAGCTCCCATGCGACGCGGTAACGAAAGACTGTGACATCTTCCAAGGACCACTTCTCTTGGCAAATATTACCATTGGCCTTAACGAAAACAAATCGAACATACTTGCATACAAAAAATGCACATCCGAGTTGTTGTGTTGTTTCGATCGAATCTTTAAGGTCTCATGACAAGAGGATTACCATTTGGGCCACTCATCGCGTCGGATTACCATTTCATAAACAAAATGGTATCAAATGTACCTGCATGTACAAAGTAGTTGGTTAATGATTTTTTAATATTAAAGGACATTATAAAATTAAAATATTTTAAAACTAAACATACCGCAACTTTAACGAATTCTGAGTACATTTCATGTAACTTAATATACTTAGTGTCATTGTAGTGCGAGTCAATTATGGTAACCATCCAATCTTCAACTGCGAATAGGAACAAGACAAAATGGCGTTGTTTGGTACTACACACCGACATGAATATGTATTTGCATTCGTGTAAAGGTGGACCAACATCTTGGTTAACATACGGATTGCAAAAACTCCATGCAGTATTCACGTTAGTGTAGGGTACATAGCCTTGCCCAAGATGCATGAAGAATGAATTCATGAAACCAAATTGGGACCACCTTTGTATTCCCCGCGACCTATAGTATTCCTCTCTTTCTCGTAGCAACAACATATAAGCGTCGATGACATGCTCGAATATCCAACTCCCAGGCCCTAAGGATTGCACTGCATTGTGGTCTAATTCTTATAACTGGCGCGGATGCGACAAAGGATATATGTAAGACCCCGAAATTTTTTTAAATAAAAAGGAATTTCCTTTATTTATTATTTTGAAATAGTAAGGGTTGATTTGATTAATGTGGATAGTTAAGGGTTAAATATGCAAATATTTCAAAATAAACAAGTGGTTATAAAATATTCATTTTTGTCGAGGAATATTCGTTTGGTCGTGGAATATTAAATCTTTGTGGGAATATTCGATGACGGCCAGTAGCGACCATGTGTGGGCCCCATAACGTGAAAGCGATTGGATGAAGAAAACGACAAATATAAGTTGGTTAAAAATAACGCAGAAGTAGTTATTCTGAATTAAAATCGTTTGGAATACCCGTGGGTTAAAATACGAATACGCGTGGTTGCATGACAAGAAGCACCACGGTATTGCAGTAAAGATTGTTGAATTATTGATCCTTACGTAAGAAGGCACTACTCAATAATTTTCACGATGAATTCTTTATTGCTCAATATTTTATTTTATTGATTCAATAATTGCTTTGCGTTGATATTTTATATTATTCATTGCTCAATAATTGTCACTTTGCATTATCTCCATTATCGGATCAATAATTCATATTATTTGAATAATATTATTAGATAGCATTATTGGCAATGTCTAGAAAGTTCTCATCGAGGAGAGGTTTGGTCACCTAATTGCGGCGCCAAGATGGAGAAATCATTATCGGAAAGCCCCTTTCCAGGAGCGGCTGGTTGTATATAATTGTGATTCTGTAATATTATTTGTGAATAATTAATTATTGATTCATATGATAAAGAAATATTTATTTTATGTGGATATAAATGATGGATTTATTTATGTGGTTATAAATGAAGAAATTATTGTTGAGGTGTTTTATCAGTATTTTACCGTTCGGAGGTATTAAAAATTAAATCAGGGGTTTTGAGATATATTGCAGGGATTATAATTTTTAATCCGACCGTTGGATTGTGGTAATTTTTGGATATGTTATACATATATAAGTTGAGTATATGTCTACAAATTTTGAACCGTTAAAAATGTACGAATGATTTGTTATGAATTTTAAGAGGTGTCTGATTCGGAAATTAGGGTTATAATTGATTTTGGTGGAAAATTCTAGAATTGAGTGGGCCCCACTTGTGGTTGGTGAAGAAATGTGCTGAATTTTATTTCAAATGTGGTGGGTGGCAATAGTAGCAGGTAAAGCCATCGGTGTAGTGTCAAGTCTCGCCTTGGCGGGCTAACATTTTCCTATAAATAGAGGGCTAAGTTAGAATTGAAAATCACACCAGAAACAAAGTTTTCTCTCTTTCTCTCTCTATATTATTGAGCGTATTTTGTGAGTATTTAGATACTTTGAGAGTTCTTTGTTCAAGATAAGTTTCATTCAAAGATCACTTCCGAGCCTTTCCTTCCGAAGTCTTGATTCTTTGAGGTAAGGGATATTATTTGTTTCGTAATGATATTATTTCTTCAATATCATTATGCTGAAATGTTGATCTGAAGTTTTTATCAAATTTGGAACTTTTTCATGTCGGGGTTACTATTCATGAGTTACTATTCACGAGTTACTATTCATGAGTTACTATTCACGAGTTACTATTCACGAAGCGTGAAAATGTTTTTTTGTGGAATTTCTATCTTTTGGTGTCGATTTACTATTCATGTATACGGTGCTTATTCACGATATCTGAAGACTATTCACGATATCTGGCACTATTCACGATATCTGAGACTATTCACCAAAAAATAAAATTTCTTCTTTTGTCCAAAACATCTATTTTGGATACTAGCTTTGATTGTATCCATGTTTTGATCATTCTTGAATTTTACACCACTGTGATTATTTTTGGGGTATTGTTGGACATGGATAAAACAAAGTACGAATCCTTAATCCTTAATCCTTGTCAATTTGTTTCACTGGATTCGTTCTTTAAAAATATTTTTCATCATCCTCAGTCTTAAATGATGATATTATTGAATATCTTTGGCATGTAGTGCAAAGATGAATGATTTCTGAAGAATATCTTTGGCCTGTAGTGCAAAGATGAACAGGTGTTGAGATGAACATGACCGACTGAGTAATATCTTTGGCCTGTAGTGCAAAGATGAACAGGTGTTTAAATGAACATGACCAACTGATGAATATCTTTGGCCTGTAGTGCAAAGATGAATTTTGATTCCAGATGTATATTGATTGTTGTTACAGGGATAAAAGATAGATTTATGAACTTTTAAATTCATACATAGAAGATAGTAGTTTGCATTCTCTACTTAACTCTTCTAATGAATTATTATTTCATTGCGAATATTGATTGAAAATTTGTTGTCTATTGTATTCTATTAAATTTTTCCCTGTTGAAGACTAACGATAATTTGTTGTGTATTATCTTAGTCATAATATTCTTTACTGAGCTAGTTGAGCTCACCCTTTTCCTTTTTGTTCCATTCTTCTCAGGAGGCGAGAATATAGCAAGTACGAGTCGGGGTATGGAATGAAGGTTTTAGAAAGGATTGTTTAGTAGTCCTCACCATTTTTGTAAAATAATGTATCAATAAATGTGATGAGGATTTATGTGAGTATAAATATTGTCTAGAAGATAATATTTGTATTTAAACTCACAGCTTTCTTTGTTGTAATAATAAAGTTGTAGTTGTTTACGTACCATGTATTGACAACTCGTAATGGGTGATGTATACCTATTTTGGGGGCGTCACGGTTGGTATCGAGCTTAGGATATGATCTCCATGGAGATCGGGAATAGAACTAGGAGGGAGAGACGAGTAAATCCTTCGCTAGTGTGTCCTACCTAAGCTTATTTGTTAGTTGGTCAATATATAGGGATATTATGTGATATATTGATTTCCTTAATTAACCCTTGTTTTATGACGATATTTGAGAATGTCGACCGAGAATATTAACAATGGAGTAAATGAGACCGTGGAGATGCTCAGATTTACCAACGAGGAGAACGTGCAACAGTGGCAATGTTCCTCCCGTGAACAACACCACCGAGCGTATGATGAACGAGGGGATGTTTAGAAGCTTTTGCGCTTCATGCAAAATCGACGAGGAGACTCGTGTTCAAAATACAGGAGGAAATGATAGCAATTCACGGGTTGTCACAAAATGCAAGCTTCAAAGAGTTGGGACCACCGAATTTAAGGGAAAGCCGAGATCCGATCATGGCGGAAACATGGGTCAAACAAATTACCAAGATATTCAATGTCTTGGGATGCACGGAGAACAGAAGGTTCCATTCGCCACCTTTATGTTCCGTGGCGAGGCGACTCATCGGTGGGAGTCTCGTGAAGCGTACCCATCCAGACGCACTTTCGGCATGTCTTGGGAGACGTTTGAGAGACTATTTAATGACAAATACTTTCCGAAAGTGTTCGTCATATGAAGGAAGTGGAGTTCATCGATTAGAGCAAAATAACATGATTTGTGTCAAAGATGCGAGGCAAAGTTTGCGAGTTATCCAGTGTTTGCACCTCATTTGGTGGAGAATGAGGAACGTGTGACGGGATGTTTCTTAGAGGTTTGAAACCCGGCATACGTCAAGATCTCATTTCTCATAAACTTTCTCTTTATTCGGATGTTGTAAAAATGTGGCTCAATTATTAGAGCGAGATAACGAGTACGGTCAACCGAGGACCATAACCGAGGATCGTACTCGGAGATAGCGATCAGCAGAATAATGATAACTGCGGAGAAAGAAAGAGACGGACGAAATGGTAACCACTCTGGTGGTAATCATGGTCATGAAAAGCAGTAAGAAGCGAGTCGGGAGGAGATTTTAAAAGAGGAGATTTAACAACGACTATGTGAAGACGACAGCGGTCTTAAGTGAATCGGTTCTAAGGGAGGAGAACGACCACCGGTCATATATGCTACAAATGCGGAAAGAGGGACATATCGGTCAAACGCCCACAACAGTTCAAGGTATGCTATAGTTGTGGAAAGGAAGGACATATCGCTTCGAGATTATGCGGTAGCGAAACCTAGTTCAATGAGAACGGTGACTCAAAAGATCGTCCCGAAAAAGTCAAAGTCAACGATTCCGGAAGAAGCGTTTTGTTGTGGATCGGGTCATCATGCGAGGAACCCAAACGAGGTGATTACGGGTAAGCTATTTATAAATTCTTGCGAAGTTTATACCTTACTTGATACCTGGTGCTACCCATTCATTTATCTCTCTGCGCATGTGCTCAACGTTTAAACTTGACTCGGAGAAATTAGACTTTGATCTATCTGTGGAAACTCCGTTAGAGAAACTTTCATCACATCCAATCGTTTATAAATCTTGTTTGATTCAAGTTGGCACCATCACCTTACCTTGACCTTATCTCTTTAAAGATACTTGCTTTTGATGTGATTTTAGGGATTGATTGGTTAACTACTCATCATGCCAAAATTGATTGTTTTCGTAAGGTTGTTAGTTTTCATATTCCTAACCAACCCGTTGTTATGCGAATTCAAGCAACTAAACCATTAAAATCAATCACCGTCATATCTAATCATAAAGCTATTCGCTTATTAAAAAACGGATGTCAAGCTTTCTTAGCCCATGTTATGGATTTGAATAAAGACACGTCAAATTTGAATAATATTCCCGTTGTTATTGACTTTCCTGACGATATTTCAAGAAGAACTTCCGGTCTACCCCGTAACGTGAAGTTGAATTCTTTATTGATCTTGAACCTGGTACAAAGCCCATTTCTAAAACCCCATATCGAATGGCTCCTATTGAACTTCAGAGTTAAAGGTCCAACTACGAGAATTGTTGGACATCGGTTTCATTCGTCTAGTACATCTCCTTGGGGTGCTCTCTGCTTTATTTGTAAAAAAGAAAGACGGGAGTATGCGACTTTGTATTGACTATCGGGAATTGAACCATGTCACCATCAAGAATAGGTATCCTCTACCTCGTATTGATGACTTGTATGACCAGTTCTGAGGGGGCACAATTCTTTTCAAAAATCGATCTTCGCTTACGGATATCATCAATTTGAAAATTAGAATCGAGGATATTCCAAAGACCGCCTTCGAACTTCGGTATGGGCATTATGAATTCTTAGTCATGTCTTTCGGACTAACTAATGCTCCTGCGGCTTTCATGGATATGATGAACCGAGTGTTCAAGGAATATTTGGATCGGGCTTCGTTGTTGTCTTTATTGATGACATCCTTATATATTCCAAAAGTCGTGAAGATCATGAGCACCATTTGAAGTCGGGTACTCCAAAGGCTTCGTGAAAACCAACTATATGCCAAATTGAAGAAATGCGAGTTACGGCTTGAGGAAGTAGCATTTCTTGGGCATGGTGTCAAAACATGGAGTATCTGTTGATCCGTGAAGATTGAAGCAATACAAAGTTGGGAGCAACCGAAGTCTGTGGATCAAGTACGTAGTTTTTTGGGCTTAGTTGGTTATTATCGGAGATTCGTGGAAGGGTTTTCGAATCGCTACTCCATTAACTCATTAACTCGGAAGGATACAAAATTCGCTTTGGAATGAAGAATCGCGAGAAAAGTTTCCAAGAGCTTAAGAGGAGACTTATTTGACTGTTTCTAACAATACCATCCGGTTCGGATGGATTTGTTATCTACAAATGATGCTTCGAGCAAAGGGTTAGGATGTGTTCTCATGCAACGTGGGAAAGTCATAGCCTATGCCTCGCGACAACTTAAAGAGTATGAGAGGAATTATCCTACTCATGATCTAGTCAAGCGGCCAATCGTTTCAGCTAAAGATATGGAGGCACTATCTATATGGGGAGAAAGTGGAGATATATTCAGATCATAAAAGCCTTAAATATTTCTTCACTCAAAAGGAACTCAACATGCGGCAGCGACGTTGGCTCGAGCTATTGAAAGACTACGACCACACTATTCAATACCATCCTGGTAAAGCGAACGTGGTAGCTGACGCATTGAGTAGAAGATCATATGCGGGAACGAGTGTGATGATGTCAAGTATACGCATAGAGCCAACTTTAATAGAAAAAGTTAAGGTTGCTCAAGCCACCGAATTCGGGTATGATGCGTATGAAGAAAGAAAGTACAAGAAGGAGCTATTCCTAAGCGAGAATTGATGAAGAAGGAATACTTGAGTCCACTCTAGGCTTTGTGTTCCTAACGACTCGATTTGAAGTACAAGATTATGATGGAGGCACACAATACACCATTTGCAATCCATCCTGGAAGTACTAAAATGTATCGTGATCTTCGACATACATTTTGGTGGAATAATATGAAGAGAGAGATTGCAAAGTTTATCTCGATGTGTTTAACTTGCCAACGTGTAAAGGCGGAGCATCTAGTACCTAAGGGTCCGTTGCAACCACTTGAGATTCCTGAATGGAAGTGGGAACACATTACCATGGATTTCGTTACGGGTCTTCCTACGGTTTCTCAAGGCATCAATGCTATTTGGGTTATTGTTGATAGATTAACCAAGTCAACTCATTTCTTGCCGATACGGGAGACTTATTCCCTTGAACGTCTTGCTAGTATGTACGTAAATGAGATCGTGAGGTTGCATGGCATGCCTGTATCCATAGTTTCGGATCGTGACCCAAGATTCACTTCAAGATTTTGGGTTAGCTTGCAAAAAGCTATGGGCACGGATTTGCGATTTAGTTCGGCATACCATCCCCAAACGGACGGACAATCAGAGAGGACTATTCAAACTCTTGAAGATCTATTAAGACTCTGTGTCCTAGACTTCAAGGGTAGTTGGGATAAGTATTTACCATTGGTGGAATTCTCCTACAACAACAGTTATCAGGCAAGTATAGGTGTGGCTCCATTCGAAGCATTATATGGATGAAAATGTCGTTCTCCAATATGTTGGGATGAGGTGGGTGAAGCAACATTGTTGGGACCCGAGTTAAAATACGTATGACTCACCGAAAAGATCCAAATGATTCGACAACGTATACAAACGGCACAAGATCGACAAAAGAGTTATGCGGATCTTCATCGAAAGGACGTGGAATTTAATGTAGGGGATCATGTATTGTTGCGAGTTGCTCCATGGAAGGGAGTTACAAGATTTGGGAAGAGAGGAAAGCTCAATCCACGATTTATTGGTCCATTTCAAATTCTTGACCGAGTAGGAAATGTAGCCTATAGACTTGCGTTACCTCCGAAATATGTCTCGTGTTCATAATGTGTTTCACATATCTGCATTTCAGTAAATATGTGAAAGACCCGAACCACGTTATTGAGTTAGAACCGGACGAGATAGCCAAGACTTAACGTATGAGGAGGTACCACAAGATCTTGGATAGGAAGGAGCATGTCCTACGCTGGCGAAAGGTCATACCACAAGTTAAAGTTTTGTGGAGGAATCATGCTATAGAGGAAATGACACAGGGAATTGGAAACGGAAATGAAAGCGAGGTATCCTCACCTTTTCAAACACACAGTATGCGTCGTCAATTTCGAGGACGAAATTTCATAAGGAGGGGAGGTTGTAAGACCGAAATTTTTTAAAATAAAAGGAATTTCCTTTATTTATTATTTTGAAATAGTAAGGGTTGATTTGATTAATGTGGATAGTTAAGGGTTAAATACGCAAATATTTCAAAATAAACAAGTGGTTATAAAATATTTATTTTTGTCGGGGAATATTCGTTTGGTCGTGGAATATTAGATGCTTTGTGAATATTCGCATTAAATGCGACGCCAAGCAAAATGTGTGGGCCCCATAACGAAAAGCGATTGGATGAAGAAAACGACAAATATAAGTTGGTTAAAAATAACGGCGTAGTTATTACTGCTAAGACTCGTTGAATACCCGTGGTTAAAATACGATGTCTGGCGTGGTTGCACAAAGAGTTATTACACCAGATTATTACAAAGATTGTTGAATTATTGATCCTTACGTAAAAGGCACTACTCAATAATTTTTTTCACAAAGAGTTACTGCTCAATATTTTATTTTATTGATTCAATAATTCTTTGCGTTGATATTTTATATTATTCATTGCTCAATAATTGTCATTGCACATTATCTCCATTATCAGATCAATAATTCATATTATTTGAATAATATTATTAGATAGCATTATTGGCAATGTCTAGAAAGTTCTGTCAAGGAGAGGTTTGGTCACCTAATTGCGCGCCAGTAAGGAGAAATCCTTATCGGAAAGCCCCCTCTTTCCTGGGAACGGCCTGGTTGTCATAATTGTGATTCTATAATATTATTTGTGAATAATTAATTATTGATTCATATGATAAAGAAATATTTATTTTATGTGGATATAAATGATGGATTTATTTATGTGGTTATAAATGAAGAAATTATTGTTGAGGTGTTTTATCGATATTTTTACCGGATTGAGGTATTAAAAATTAAATCGTGGGTTTTGAGATATATTATGGGGATTATAATTTTTAATCCGACCGATTGGATTGTGGTAATTTTTGGATATGTTATACATATATAAGTTGAGTATATGTCTACAAATTTTAGAACCGTTAAAATGTACGAATGATTTGTTATGAATTTTAAGAGGTGTCCGATTAGGAAATTAGGGTTATAATTGATTTTGGTGGAAAATTCTAGAATTGAGTGGGCCCCACTTGTGGTTGGTGAAGAAATGTGCTGAATTTTATTTCAAATGTGGTGGGTGGCAATAGTAGCAGGTAAAGCCATCAGGTAGCAGGTCAAGTCTGCTTCGGCGGGCTAACATTTTCCTATAAATAGAGGGCTAAGTTAGAATTGAAAATCACACCAGAAACAAAGTTTTCTCTTTCTCTCTCTATATTATTGGCGTATTTTGTGAGTATTTAGATACTTTGAGAGTTCTTTGTTAGATAAGTTTCATTCAAATCACTCCTGACCTTTCCTTCCGGCAATCTTCTTCTTTGAGGTAAGGGATATTATTTGTTTCAGAATGATATTATTTCTTCAATATCATTATCTTTGAAATGTTGATCCGAAGTTTTTATCAAATTTGGAACTTTTTCATGTCGGGGTTACTATTCATGAGTTACTATTCACGAGTTACTATTCATGAGTTACTATTCACGAGTTACTATTCACGAGTACTATTCATGAAGCGTGAAAATGTTTTTTTGTGGAATTTCTATCTTTTGGTGTCGGATTTACTATTCATGTATACTCTGTACTATTCACGATATCTGACCTTTATTCACGTATACGGCACTATTCACGTATACGGCACTATTCACCAAAAAATAAAATTTCTTCTTTTTGTCCAAAACATCTATTTTGGATACTAGCTTTGATTGTATCCATGTTTTGATCATTCTTGAATTTTACACCACTGTGATTATTTTTGGGGTATTGTTGGACATGGATAAAACAAAGTACGAATCCTTAATCCTTAATCCTTGTCAATTTGTTTCACTGGATTCGTTCTTTAAAAATATTTTTCATCATCCTCAGTCTTAAATGATGATATTATTGAATATCTTTGGCCTGTAGTGCAAAGATGAATGATTTCTGAAGAATATCTTTGGCCTGTAGTGCAAAGATGAACAGGTGTTGAGATGAACATGACCGACTGAGTAATATCTTTGGCCTGTAGTGCAAAGATGAACAGGTGTTTAAATGAACATGACTAATCGATGAATATCTTTGGCCCAGTAGTGCAAAGATGAATTTTGATTCCGATGTATATTGATTGTTGTTACTGGGGATAAAAGATAGATGATGAACTTTTAAATTCATACATAGAAGATAGTAGTTTGCATTCTCTACTTAACTCTTCTAATGAATTATTATTTCATTGCGAATATTGATTGAAAATTTGTTGTCTATTGTATTCTATTAAATTTTTCCTGTTGAAGACTAACGATAATTTGTTGTGTATTATCTTAGTCATAATATTCTTTATTGAGCTAGTTGAGCTCACCCTTTTCCTTTTTTGTTCCATTCTTCTCGTGGAGGCGAGAATATAGCAAGTACGAAGTCGGGGTATGGAATGAAGGTTTTAGAAAGGATTTAGTAATCCTCACCATTTTGTAAAATAATGTATCAATAAATGTGATGAGGATTTATGTGAGTATAAATATTGTCTAGAAGATAATATTTGTATTTAAACTCACAGTTTTACTGTTGTAATAATAAAGTTGTAGTTGTTTCTGTACCATGTATTGACAACTCAGAATGGGTGATGTATACCTATTTTGGGGGCGTCACAATATAAATCCTCTTCTGGTGCCACCACGTTTCCAAACATATGTTTATTTACAAATGTCTCCTTCTAATCTTTAAGTCTTTTGGATAAGGACCCTTTTGGTCCATAAGAGATGTGGTCTCCCGCATCTTGTACCTGATTGAGACCCAAATGTACATTATTATTATATAGCAATAACAATTAACACCATCACTATTAACATAACTATATATACCTTTTGTGAACTAGATCCTTGGTGTCGAAAAGTCCCATGAAAGTCGAGTTGGTTGGAATGTAACATTCCTCATAGGTTTGGAAGGTTGGAATGTAACACTCCTCGTAGGCTTGGGTGATGGGAATGGAGCTCTCCTCATTACTTATGGGGTGGGTATGTAGCTCTCTTGTACAACATAATTAGTTTTTTTCCCAAGAATTTCATTGAGTTGTGCGTATTGGAACTGTGGTCCAAAATTTGTGGGACCCCCCTGTCGAGGTATTTGTTTCCCTCTTGCTTCGAAGTCGTATAGGGCGTATTGCAAATCCCAATTATTTTTTTGCAGAACCAACTCGGGAGGCAGCTGAGTAAGTACTGAAAATTTATCAAGTAACGACTTTGTATTTTCAACCTGTCATGTAAGATAAACACAAACAAATATTATTAACACTAAATATGAATAAATGTAATATTAAGTATTTACTCCAATACATGATAAATTAAAGAAGAATATAATTTTATACCATTTGAATAAGGTGTTGTTGGTTGTAAATGGCCCGAGGCTCATAACAACTGTCGAGGTCGCTTGCTTGTCGAGGTCGGTGGATTTTCCAACGTGTAATTTTCCTATTCCAGACCATGTAATCATCTATTGGGATATAATTAGAAATTTCAGTTTGTTGTCCTTCGAGATGATCCATGTCTGCCTCCCACCTCGAAATATATTCCCCTCTCAAGGCCATGCAATCCTCGACATCAATAAATTTAAACTTTTTCTCCTTCCTAAGGTCACCGTGGTTTTTGGCTGTTGATGGTATGCCTTGCATGAACCCGAACTATCTCATCACACGGTCCGACATCTGAAATTCCACAATATCAAAGTGGATCAAGGGGACCCCACCAGATCCCAACAACCTGCCTTCAAAATTAAATCCACTGATATCATCATCCCACATTATGTAAGGCCGCCAAACCACATCCCACATAGACTTAATATCTAACTCCCTCGGTAAAATGACAAATGGTGATGGGGATTCTCACGTCTACCAGGGTAACTGTGGGCTCCAAAATAGGACCATGCTAAAGCCCTAGGTAACCATAAGGATGATTGTGGCCAAGGGTTTGGCTTTCCAATATTTATACGCTCATAAGACCAAATTTGTAACAATGTAACACAACCATTAATGTATTTAACTCCTTTCCTAGTAGCAGTATATAAAGATCTGTACAAATATACTAACACTGCCGCGCCCCAAGAGTAAGTTACACAATCTTCAGCGTTGGTAATAAAAGACATATATCGTGGGTGCACACTATTTCTATTCCTATTAGGGAATAATATTGCCCCACACAACCACAACATGTATGCCTTTGTGTGTCACCCTACAACATCTTTACTTGCATTCTCGGGACATTTATTAAAATATTCGCAACCACACTAATGAAATTGTCTTTGCATTTTTTGAACTAAAATATTCACCACCTAATTTATCTCCAAAACAATCCCTAAAATAATTCAAATTGGTGACAATGAGGGACCCGTTAAGGCTTTCCCACCACCCAGAACCCAAAAATAAAGTGAACATCCTCTAACGTGATTGTTATTTCTCCACAGTTTGAATGAAAAGTATTGGTCTCCGGGCGCCATCTCTCGACTAAGGCAGATATCAGACCAAGGTCAGTTTGGTGTACAACACCTTGAAAACTAAATACTCCAAATCCACATTTATCTAAAAGGATTTTTGTTCTTTTGTCAAAGCCCACTGATTATATTTCCGATCGATTATATTGACCGGAGCCTAGTTTTCCCTCTCTCTCCCATGATATATGTCATCGATACATGATCTTGTTGATCATGCGTAACACTTGGATCAATTGGCCCATATTCCCAATCGTGCATCTTTTACCTAAAAAATACATCAATTCCATATTAGTATTAAGATGCATAACAAAATGAAGTTGAAAGTAACATCTTTGCAAAATGACAAGAATAACTAATTCAAGAATAACATGCATTAATGACAACAAAAACAAATACATGCATGGTATTACATGCATTTAATTCAGTAATAATATGCAGTAATAAAAAAATGGAACAATTGAGTACACTATAATAAGTTTTTTTCATTTATATAATTTAATAATATTATTTTACTATTATACAAAAATAATAACAACAACAGAAACTATTAAAAACTGAACAAATAACAATAAATAAAAACTTACTTGTTGAAGTTCGGTGTCTTTAGAATCTAATAAATGGAAGTTAGCCGCTTCAACGTGTTGAAGTTTTTCGCTCCTTTCTTCCGAAATACTCCCTCTCCACTCTCTGTTACTGTAATTTTATCTAGCTATATACTGAACTTTAGTTTGAACAACATGTGTTCTCAATAGATGGTTAAATAAGCTCATGCAAGCCGGTACATGAAATACATTTAGAACCAAATTCAAAAAGTGATACTGTTGTTTATTTCAGCTTTTTAGTTTACCGAGATTGTAGGTGTTCTTTCCCGAGGCGATGTGGCAGAAAAAATAGTCAATTTGCAGTATTCGGTGCCTGTCCCGAGGCGATGTGGCAGCCAAAGTTTTGTCTCTTTGCACGGCCGGTACAGGGTTCTCCGGCTTAGAATAAAAAATTAAAATATATTATTTATAAAAACGCTCGGCCGGTACAGGCTATACCGGCTTGTAATAAATAAATTTTTTAGCTGCTGGAGAGAATCGAACCCGCGACCTCAAGCTCCAAACATTCCTCAAATGACCACCCGAGCACCACGGGCCTAGCTGTCATATTTTACCTTGGATTTGGATATATCTTAAAACATTCCATTTCCCCCCAAATTATATTTTCTCTTTTTTTATTATAATTATTCGATTATTATTATTATTCTATTATTATTACGAATTGAGTATAAAGCCATTACATATAGTAGCGGCTTATATACTTTTTATTATTTTATTTCCCTTTAAATATTGTCTAGGAAGCTGCTATTTTCTCAAGTTATCTTCTTATCCTTCCATAGAATTTGTTCTCCACTTCAATTTCTCTTTTCACCTCTACTCATAATATATTTCATCTGGTTGCCCACTTTCACTTCAGAAAATCAAGTTGAAGTTCTAAGCGAGCAAAATTCATCACTATTATTCACAAGTAAGTTTTTCAAAATGTCATATAATACATCTGAATTTGTCAATGAAGTTGAAAGTAATAAATTTGATATTATTCTGTACGTTGGTCAATTATTTTGTACGTTGGAAGAGGTTGAATATTTTTATAGATCATATGCATGTAAAAATGGATTTGAGATTAGAATTGCAACTAGTCATAAACATACTAATACGAATGATATCAGATCTAGGCAGTATGTATGTAAGAAAGCCGGTACACCAATTGTTGGCAAGAGTTTACCTGATGATGAAGATAGTAGTAATAAAATAACTAGACAGAGAGACTCTATAGGACGAACAATGTGTAAAGCTAGAATATATGTTGTCCACAATAAGAAAGAAGACAATTGACGTATTTCTACTGTTGAATTAGATCACAATCATCATTTAGTGATCCCCACCAAAGTAGATTTGATCGAGACTCACAGAAATATTACTCCTGTTGCAAGAAATTTAATTGACACTTTAAATAAGTCCGGTATTGGTTCTAGTAAGATGATGAATGTTTTGAGCACAATGGGAGGTGGGTTACAAAATGTTCCTTTCTCTACTACTAATGTTGAGAATGTGGTGCTAGATTTAAGGCGTGATTCTACAGATGAAAATGATGCACAAGCTGCTGTCAATCATTTGAACAAACTTGCATCCGAAAGTGCCAACAATTTTTTTTTCCGAGTGAAACCCAGTGAAAACAACCGCATAGCTTGTATTTTGTGGGTTGACGCCCGATCAAGGTTTATGTATCAACGGTTCGGAGACGTTGTGACATTTGATAGTAAATACCGGACAAATAAGTATGGCATGCGGTTTGTTCCATTTGCCAGGGTCAACCACCATTATCAGTCTATATTGTTTGGATTTGCATTGTTATGAGACGAGACAGAGGACACTTTCGTTTGGGTATTACAGACATGGCTTGAAGCCATGGACTACAAGGCACCTACAACCATCATCACTGATCAAGACAGAGCCATGAGTAATGCTATTGCTACTGGTACTTCCTTCTAGTTATCATTTATTGTGTTCTTGGCATATTAGCAATAAATTTCCTGAAAAATTGCATCATGTTTATTCTGAGCACCCATCGTTCAAAAATGATTTTAACAACTGTGTGTATAACTCATTGTCCATCGAGGAATTTGAAGAGCGTTAGCATATTCTGATAAGTTCCTATGAATTGTATACCAATGAATGGCTTGGAAGTTTGTATGATGTACGATAGAAATGGATTCCAACATATACAAAGAGATATTTTGCCGCAGGACTGACTACCACTGGAAGAAGCGAGAGCATGAATGCCTTTTTTGATGAGTATGTTAATGCATCAACAGGTATGCTATGTTTTGTACTGCAGAGTTAAAAGGCTGTAGAAAGACAGTTTATCAGGGAGAGGAAGGCCGACTACATAACAAATAATCATAAAAGGATTATGGTACTCGGTTCATCTTTAGAAGTTCATGCTGCACAAATGTACACAAAAGAGATGTTTAGACATTTTCAACGTCAATTCGTCGATTCCATGAAATACAATGTTCAGAAACCTAGTGAGTTATGTGTCACTAATACTAAGGTTTATGCAGTGTATAATGCAGATGCAACTGAAAGTGGTGGAAGATATAAAGAAGTTGTCAATAATCGTCAACTGGGATTGGTAACATGTAACTGCCAAATGTTTTCTCACTCTGGTGAATTATGCAGGCACATCTTGAGATATTTCATAAGAATGAGTATTTCACAAATACCGAGCGATATGATCCTTCATCGGTGGACAAGAGACGCGAACAAAAGCAATGGTGAAGACTTACTCTTTAACTCCACATCTGCTGACTTCGAACAAAATCAAGTAATGCGCTATAATCATTTGATGAGTGATTACCAGGAGTTAGTGATCAAAGCGGCTTGCTCAGTCCGAGGTTACAAAACTGTTCTTAAACTGAATGCACGAGGAAAAGAGTTGGTTGACCAGTATGATCCGGATGAGAATATTACTAAACTGGCAGATGACGACATTGATTGCACAGTTTGAGATCTAAATCATGATATGGGATACGATAATGACGATGAAGATGTAGAGGTGGAAGCAGAAGAAGAGTTTTTGCCGCCTAATATTAATCAAACAAAGGGCCGCAAAAAATAATCTAGATTCAAGAGTGCACTCGAGAAAATCATTCCTTCTAAGACTCATCAAAAATGTGCAATTTGTGGCTTTGAAACCGACCACGATAAACGAAATCACTATCGAGTGCTAGGGATTCCTAAGCCAAAAAAATAGGCTTCGGTTGTATTAATCATGCTATGTTTTTTTTTATTTTATGAAAATGAACATGTAATATATACTATTCCTCTTAATGTTATGCAGTACTAGTATTGGTATAATCTGTACTTCTAATATTGATAATCACATTATTATTATTATAATAATAGTTCACTACTTTTATAAATTCGTTAAGTAAATTAATTTCCTAAAATGACTTGAAAAATTATCATCATTACTTATTAGACTAATTGAACTAATTTTATTAATAATAAAATCATTTCTTAATAATAAATCATTGCTTAATATATAAAATCATTACTAATAATCATTGCTTAATAATAAAATTATTAATACTAATAATGCAAGATTTATAATGATCACTTTATATTTTATTAAAGAATGATATTTTTTTTAATATATTAATAATCCTTTTATTGATATTATTACAAAAATAAGAAAAAATATTAAAGGGGATAATAATAAATATAGATATTAACTTATTTCTATATAGAAAACCCCCATATGTATTATATAGACTTATTAATAATAATAAATCGTAATATAATAATAATGCAAGAATATAGATTTTGGGGGATGGTGAAGTTTTAATATAAAGATATATGCTTGGTTGAAATTAACAGCTAGGTCCGTGGTGCTCAGGTGGTCATATGACGAGTGTATGGAGTTTGAGGTTGCGAGTTTGAATCTGTTTAGCAGCGAATTGCTTGAATAAAATCATTTTTTTTAATTTTTTATTATCAGCCGTGACAAAATCAGTATCAAGTAGCTATTTTTTCAATTTTTATTTAGTAGTCAGATCGACTTGTGTCGGTACCGCATTTTAATATTATTTTAATGCCAGCCATATCAGCCTGTACCGACCGGCCCTTATTTTATAAATTTAATGCATTTTAATGTGTTGAGTCATTACATGTAATGGAGAAATGAAAAAAAGAAAAGAAAAGGTAAAGCTGGCACAAACTCTTAAGTATTTAATTTATTTTATTATTTTAATGCCGGTACCAGATCAAATTGCATCACCTTGTAATTTTTATTTTATTATTTTAATGCATTTTAATGTGCTGAGTCATTACATATAATAGAGAAATGAAAAAAAAAAAAAAAAAAAGTAAAGCCGGCACAAGCTCTTCCGGCCGGATTATTTTAATAATAAATAATCATTTTTTATAACTATACTGACAAGTTAATTTTATGTGGGCCTCCTTATTAAAATAAAAGCCTTATATAGTAAATAATTATGCACAACAACATCGTACGACTTATCAAATAGAAAAGTTAATCGCAAATTGCCTATTCAATTTATCAACAGGTCAAAAAGGAGGTGTTACATAAGACTTATAGAAACCGATTGCTATGGAAGGGCTCTATATATATATATATATATATATATATATATATATATATATATATATATATATAACGATCGTCCAGCGCCGCCTGACGTTGCAAAAATACGAACTTTCTATGCTAACCGTGAGATACATCCAACGGTAAAAAAAGGACACAGACCTTCTGTTTCAAAAAAAGTCGCACTCTCCCTTTTCGGGTCAAACAAAAGGATCCAGACCATCTCTTTCCTCTTAATCACGATCCAGACCCTTTTCTCAATCGCGAACCCAAACAAGTTCTCTATCGCGAATCCAATCTCGCCGGACGAAATCTGGGCCATTCTCTCTCGGCGAAAATCTTTCCCTTTTCTCAATCGCGAACCCAAGCAAGTTCTCTTTTGCGAATCCAAGAAAGTTATCAATCGCAAATCCAATCTCGCCGGACGAAATCTGGGCCATTCTCTTTCGGCAAAAATCTGTTACACATCTCGCCGGACAAATTCAAGTTCGTCGTCTCCCAAGGTATAATCTAATTTTCTAACTAAATGAATGAAATCTAGGGTTTGTGTGTAATTTAGATGCCGTTGATGGCAAGCAAGATTTAGGCAGCTTTTTGATGCCGGTGATTTTATGTGTTTTTTGATGCCGAAAATCATGTTCTTTTTGATGCAAGGATGGAAATGAAATTTATTAATAATAATAATATTGTTTTTCTATCTTGTTTGATTTATTTTTGTATAAATATCCGTTTGTGGAGTTGATATGAAAGGTTGGACCATCACAACAAGTATTTGTAGTTTGTATATTCGAACCATTGATCGTTCTGCTTTTATGGTTTGATTGGAGATATTCTGCATCTTATCTACACAGCTGTGCTTAGCTTTTCCAATCTGCCTAATTTATGTTTGATTTGGTCATTTGAAAGTTGTTTTGAGTGTTAAATTATACCAGTAACTGATTTTATGGGGTTATTACTCCACTACCCTGTTTAATTAATAATGCATTGGATTTGGAAGATAAGGTTCAACAAAGGCATGACTAAGTCAAGTAATATGAGCATTCAAACTCATGATATTCGCTTTAGAAACAAGATATGTTATTGTCGCTTTGAGAGTCAGCCAGTGAGAATATCCGAATCGAGAAGAACCCTGAAAGCTCTACTATGACTGTCCAAAGGGAGAAGGACAAAGGAAAATGTAAGTTTTGGGACTGGTGCAATCCAATTGGGTATGGCAAAACCAACTCCGCTGATGAAGCACACGTGCAGCTGCGCAGCTGATGATTGGGTAATATACCCATGAATTGGATATATTTGGAATTAAATTACTCCATTCTCATGTTATTTAGAAACATTTTTAATGTTTTTATGTCTTGTTTTGTAGATTTGGGTGCTATAGAGTTAATTCTGGGATTTCAAGCTTATAATGGCAAAATGGTAAATAATATAAAGACCAGCGCCGGGGCGCTCTAGCTAGTGCAATTCCTAGCGCCGGGGCGCTGGGCCTCGGTTGGTGTTGACCAGGGACGCGTTTGACTTTTGTTTGACTTGGATTGGGACATGGGTTTCAAAGTTGTCTTGGATTAGGATTGTGAGAAGCTATAAAAAGAGACCAAGTGCTAAAATTAAAGGGGTTAATCATTCATCTATTCATTCATTCATTGGAGGCTACACAAGGATTACTTGAAGACTAAGGATTGACTACAGAGTTTTCTTCTTATTCTCTTTATTTTCAATTTGTAATTCTTTAAGGATGATTTGCAAACGATTATTGGTTTTTATTTCCGTTATGAACTAATTCTTTTATTAAGATTTCAATTGAACCTTTTATGGCTATAAATTAGTTATTCAGTTTATTCCAATTATTTATGTTGAAGTGAATTGTTTATCATGCCTTGCATCTATTGATTAATTATTTGGCCAATAATTACCGTGTTACTCTAGAAGGAATTGAAAGAGGAATTCTAGGGTTAGAACTGGGTTTGATAACGTGTGACTTATTTATTTGCACAGTGAATAATTAGGTTTGTGAATTGAATGGAAATATCTTTTCACCGCATGTAACACATAAGGAATTGGAATTGAAAGAGTTTAATTCACTTGTTTTGCATAGGAATATAGCAAGATTAATCTGGATTAAATAGAAGTCAGTTGATCACTTGGAAAAGGACTTTTGACATTTGAGAATTCCTGTTAACAATTCAGTAGACATAATAATTGGGATAATTGGGTAATTGAGTTATATTTCATAATTGGGGATATTGAAGTCTTAATCCTTATTTATCGGAAATCAATCATTCAAATCTGCGTTTATTTATTTGCTTATTTTAGAATAATATCTTTAATTGTTTAATTTAGTTTTAATATTTCAGAAAATTATAATTTATCATTGTTTAAATAAAATTGGGTTAATATAGTGCTAGTAGTTGGAATTTATTAATTAAGATTCTCTATGGGAACGATACTTTTCTTATCACTTTATTACTTGTTGACCATGTATACTTGCACGTATTCTTTGATTGTGAAATTAACCAACAAGTTTTTGGCGCCGCTGCCGGGGAATTTTTAATAATAATAATTTCATATTAGTTATAATCAATTCGGTCTTAATTTAAACGTTTCTTATTTTTCTTCTTGGATTGGCAGGAATTCTTGTGCGTGTATGCACACTGGATCGAAGGCTAGAGTCGAACTTTTTCCGTATACAGACAACATCGAAAAGAAGTTCCGGAAAGTGCGTTTGAATAGTGAAGTTATACATTTGGAGGAAGAACTGGCAGACCAGGAAATACCCGTGAACATGGCAGAGAACGAACAGAAATCACTTAGGGATTACGCCATGCCGAATGTCACGGATTTACAGTCGAGTATTAAGCGGCTGACAATCAATGTCAACAGTGTCGAGATAAAACCAGGAACAATTCAGATGCTACAGAATACATGCCAGTTTGGGGGTAATTCGATAGATGATCCTAATGAGCATATCTTGAGTTTCTTGGAAGTTTGCGATACCTTTAAATTTAACAATGTATCGGAAGATGCTACAAGGTTGAGGATGTTCCTGCTTTTTTAAAAAGATAAAGCACGAAGTCGGTTACACTCTTTGCCTCCTGACTCAATCACCACTTGGGATGACTTAGCTCAAAAATTTTAGCTAAGTTCTTCCCACCAGCTAAGTCGGTAAAACTACAGAACGATATTCATACTTTCGCACAATTTGATTCAGAGTAGTTATATGAGGCGTGGGAAAGGTTCAAGGATATGCTCCGTAAGTGCCCTCATCATGGAATTCCGCAGTGGATGCAATTAGGGATATTTTGTGATGGTTTGCACGCGTCCACGAGGTCTAGTATTGATGCAGCAGCAGGAGGAGCGATCATGTCCAAGAGTTTTGATGAGGCATATCAATTGTTAGAGACAATGGCCACCAACAACTATCAGTGGCCCATGACGAGGTCTAATCATCTGAAAGCATCGGGAAAGTATAAAGTGGACGTGATGACAACATTAACAGCACAAGTTACTGCAATAGCTAAGTATATGGAAATATGGCGTCCACAAGCCATACAGCAGGTAGCGATGGTTTGTGAGTTGTGTTCTGGGGGTCATGCTACGGATCAATGTGCCATAAATTCTGAATCAGCACAGTTCGTAGGAAATTATAATCGATCAACTCAACCGTATCCGACTCAAAATGCTTATAATCCAGGTTGGAAAAATCATCCGGGGTTTTCATGGAGTAACAATCAAGGTGCAGCTCAAGCACCTAGACAGCAAAGCACCTCCGGATTCCAAAATCAGACTCAACAACAACCAGAAAGTAAACCAAGTTGGGAAGAAGCATTAGAAAAATTCATTAGAGCATCTGACAAAAGGAACGAAGAACAAGACAAGAAAATGAATCAAGTAGAGCTGACTTTGCAAATCCATGGGGCATCGTTAAAGAATCTGGAAAATTAAGTGGGGCAAATAGCACATGCATTGAATAACCGTCCACTAGGAACACTCCCAAGTGATACAGAAATAAATCCGGGGCAGAAACGAGCATTACAAGGCAGTAACTTTACGCAGTGGGAAGGATTTGCAAGAAACAGTTAAGGATAAGGAAAAGGGGGACAACGCAACAACTGAAATAGAAGAAGTTGTGGAAACCGGGAAAGATAAAGATGAAATCGTAGAGCAGAATGCACCGGAACCAACTATCACAATGCCACCCATACCATATCCGCAGAGATTTCAGAAATCCAAGTTAGATAAACAATTTTCAAGATTTTTGGATATTTTCAAAAAATTGGATATCAACATCCCAATTGCCGAAGCTTTAGAACAAATGCCGACCTACGCTAAGTTCATGAAGGATGTGTTGTCAAAGAAAAGGAAACTGGGTGATTTTGAAACAAGAGCGCTAATCAAGAATGCAAAATTAGAATTATCCGAAACAAAGTTGCCTCCAAAGTTGAAAGATCAAGGTAGTTTTATTATTCCGTGCGACATTGGTAATTAGTTTTTAGGGAGAACACTGTGTGATTTGGGGGCCAGTATTAATTTGATGCCATTATCAGTCTACAGTCAGTTTGGGCTAAAGGCACCAAAATCGACAAATATCAGTTTATTGTTGGCAGACCGATCAATTACATATCCACGAGGTATCGTTGAAGACGTATTAGTAAGGGTGGATAAATTCATCTTCCCAACAGATTTCGTTATCTTGGATTGTGAAGCGATATAAGGAAATTCCCATCATTCTCGGGCGACCATTCTTAGCAACAGGGAGAACTTTGATCGACGTACAGAAAGGAGAATTGACGATGCGAGTTGAAGATCAACAGGTCACTTTTAATGTGTTTAAATCAATGTCTTATCCGAAGGAAAAAGGTGAGTGTTTACGGGTGGATTTAATGGATGAGTTAGTTAATCACAAGATTTGCAGTAATTACTCAGAGGATCCGATAGAATCCATGTTGTTCAGAATAGACGACTATAGTATTGATGAGGAAATTGAGCAGATCAAATGGCTAGACACATCATCATTCTACCGGAAAAATAATCAACCATTCGAAACGCTTGATAGGCTAGAAAAGGAAGGTAAAAAGTGCAAACCCTCAATAGAAGAGCCACCGGTGTTAGAATTAAAGCCACTTCCCTCTCATCTTGAGTATGCTTATCTGGGGAAAGATTCGACTCTACTTGTTATTATTTTGATAGAGTTAACTGACACCCAAAAGGAAAAATTGCTACGGATTCTGCGCGAGTTCAAAACAGCGATTGGGTGGACTATAGCGGATATTCGAGGTATTAGCCCATCTTTCTGTATACATAAGATTTTAATGGAAGAGGGGTCAAAACCAACCATTGAGATGCAAAGAAGGTTAAATCCCATTATGAAAGATGTGGTGAAAAAGGAAATTATAAAATGGTTGGATGCCGGTATTATTTACCCAATCTCGATATTCATGGGTAAGTCCTCAGACAAAGGTATCAAAGAAAGGGGTAAGATGAAGAATGAAGCTAATGAGCTCATCCCGACTATCACTATTACAGGTTGGAGAGTATGTATGGATTACCGCAAGTTGAATAAAGCCACACGCAAGGATCACTTTCCCTTGTCGTTCATTGATCAGATGTTGGACAGGTTAGCGGACATCAATTCTACTATCTGCTGGATGGATATTCCGGGTACAATCAAATTGCCATAGCTCCGAAAGATCAAGTAAAGACCACGTTCACATGTCCATACGGTACGTTTGCATTCCGACGTATGTCTTTTGGTTTATGTAATGCGCTGGCAACCTTTCAATGATGTATGATGGCAATCTTCTCCGATATGGTCGAACATAATTTAGAGGTATTCATGGATGACTTCTCCGTGTTTGGTAATAGTTTCGACTTGTGTTTGAAGAATCTGATCTTGGTGTTAAAAAGATGTGTGGAGACTAACCTGGTGCTTAACTGGGAAAAATGTCACTTTATGGTGCAAGAAGGGATTATTCTGGGACATAAGGTTTCCGTATCCGGATTAGAGGTAGATAGAGCAAAGATAGAAACGATTGAGAAATTAAGTCCTCCATCATCTATGAAGGGAATACGAAGCTTCTTGGGACATACAGGTTTCTACAGATGCTTTATTAAGGACTTCTCTAAAATCTCAAAACCTTTATGTTCCCTCTTGGAGAAAGATGTCACGTTCAAAATGGATCAGGCATGTATCGAGGCATTTGAGGTACTAAAGAAGAAATTGGTATCTGCTCCAATTATTGTAGCGCCCGATTGGTCTTTACCGTTTGAATTGATGTGCGACGCCAGTGATTACGCAGTGGGGGCAGTGTTGGGACAACGCCACGACAAGATTTTTCACACTATCTACTACTCTAGTAAGACGTTGACGGATGCTCAATTGAATTACACAACCACCGAAAAAGAGTTACTTGCAGTGGTGTTTGCCTTCGACAAATTCAGAGCTTATCTTATTGGCACCAAGGTAATAGTCTATACTGATCATTCTGCCATTAAATATCTGATTGAGAAGAAGGATGCCAAACCACGATTAATACGGTGGGTACTATTGTTACAAGAATTTGATCTGGAGATCCGGGATAGAAAAGGTACCGAAAATCAAGTGGCGGATCATCTTTCTTGGTTGGAAAACGCAGAGATACAGAAGGAAGACAACATACTGATTAATGAACAATTTCTGGATGAAAAATTGTTTTGGGTAACAACAATATTTCCTTGCCCTGGTACGCTGACTATGTGAACTACGTGGTTGCCAAGGTGTTACCTCCGGATTTGACCTCACAACAATGAAAGAAGTTCCTCCACGATGTGAAGCAATACTATTGGGATGAACCATTTCTGTTTAAGGCCTGTGCAGATCAAATGATAAGACGTTGTGTGCCTCATGAAGAAATGGATAGTATATTAGGCCATTGCCACTCCTCAGATTACGGAGGTCATTATTCCGGTGATCGAACAGCAGCAAAAGTATTACAATCGGGATTTTTCTTGCCTTCTTTATTCAAAGATGCTTATCTCTTTGTGGTGAAATGCGATCGATGCCAACGCATAGGTAATATCTCCAAGTGCAATGAAATGCCACTCAACACAATTCTGGAGGTTGAACTATTCGACGTGTGGGGAATCGATTTTATGGGACCGTTTCCATCTTCCTTTAATAATCAGTACATCTTGTTAGCGGTCGATTATGTTTCCAAATGGGTAGAAGCCGCAGCGTTACCCACGAATGATGCCAACGTTGTTATTTGATTTTTAAAGAAAAACATCTTCACACGATTTGGGACACCGAGAGCGATAATAAGCGATGAGGGAACTCACTTCTGTAACAAGCAGTTCACTAAATTGCTTGTAAAGTATGGGGTCCGTCATAAAATTGATGTTGCTTATCATCCCCAAACCAATGGTCAAGCGGAGGTCTCGAATAGGGAGATCAAGTGAATTCTGGAAAAAGTGGTCAATCCATCACGAAAAGATTGGTCATTGCGTCTTGACGATGCTCTATGGGCATATCAAACAGCATACAAAAATCCGTTCGGCATGTCACCGTACAGAATGGTATATGAAAAGGCGTGTCACCTTCCAGTCGAGCTAGAACACAGTGCACACTGGGCCATTCAAAAATTGAACTTTGATCTAGAAGCGGCGGGTGAGAAAAGGTTACTGTAGTTAAACGAGATGGACGAATTTAGGTTCAATGCCTACGAGAACGCAAAGCTTTATAAAGAGAAAGTCAAAGCCTGGCATGATAAGAAAATTCTCGATCGAACATTTGAACCGGGCCAACAAGTATTACTGTTCAACTCCCGCTTGCGTCTATTTCCTGGAAAATTGAAATCCCGGTGGTCCGGCCCATTCGTGATTATATCTGTCGCTCCACACGGAAACATTGAGGTCGAGGAACCGAACTCCAAGCGTACATTCAAGGTTAACGGCCAACGTCTAAAACATTATTGGAGTGGACCCATCGATCGTCAAGCTACGGTTATGTACTTCTCCGATCCAGCGATCAAATGATCAACACCGAAAAGTCAGGCTGACGACTGAAAACCAAGCGCTACAGGGAGGCAACCCATAAAGTTTTTATTTTTATTCAATTTAATTTCATATTATTTCACGTATTTAGTTCTTTAGTATTGCTAGTAAACATTCTAGTTGATGGCGTCTAAAATTTTCTCATATGTGCAGGTGATGTGCCAGTTGTTGACATCGAAATCTAAGTGCCCTAGCACTTGGGGAACATGCAAATAGAGCGCCCCGGCGCTAACCTCCAGCAACTCCTGTCGAGACATAGCGCCCCGGCGCCCAAGCAACATAGCACATCAGCCACCATTGCTTCCAATAGTTTCACCGGTCCAAAGACCCCCCATGCTCCTATCAAGTCATTCCATTACGCCCGTGCCACGAGATCCTCTTAAGCTTGACCCTCAAAGACCCCGGCGCTCGATCTATCTGCACACGCAAAATTTTGCGCTTGCCCCTGTTTCATGCGATTCCTATTTCAGTTACAAGTCTATTCGGTTCATGTTTCCACTTAACCCAAACACACGTTCCACTTCTTTCTCACAATACTCGATTTTTGTTGTTAACTACCTCCCCAATCCATCTTCATATATCTACTGAATCCTTCAAGTGTTTCCACACCTATAATCCGGTCATTCTCGTGCCAATCAATTTTGTCTGTTACACACATCTCTAAGGTATGCTCTATATTATGTTCCACTCTCTGCTGTATCATAATTTTTGAATTGCATACAATAATGGCACAATTGTGAGTTAATATCCACTTTAATTCATCTTATCTTTGACTATTGTGCACATTATCATTTTCGTCGCTATTCCATTGGGTAATTGTGCAAATCACTTATGATTTGGATGCTTATGTTGTATACTCATGATGATGGAACAATGTAAGGTTGGATCGCCTATAATATTAGGATTGTTCAAAGAGACTTATAACATGCTCACAAAGTGTTTGATGTAGTGCCTCAATGAAAATTAATGCTATATCTCTTGTTAAGGCATGTATATCCCTTGTGAACGCGTATGTGCTTGTGGGAATTGTTACACGCCACATCTCGTGGGTATCTCATGCACTTCACACCTGTTTGTTTTGAAGTTTGGGGGTGGACATGCGGGGAATTTTTACATAAGCACCATACACTCAAGTCTAATACTTATGCTTGTGATTTTTTTCAGAAATTTCTCAATGACTTCAAAACGACAATGTGGAGACGGTTCTGATTCCGCCTCGGCTCCTCCGAGATTTGATAGCTGACGATTTGTCTCCGCAAGGCACAGGAACGCTATAACCGCATGGCAACCCGCTCTCTCATCCCCGAACGTGGTTTACGGCCCAACCAAACCAAAGATGGGGAAATAGTGGTCATGATAGAGGAAAGAAAGTGGTTCTCTCTCACCAAACAACCTGACCCAGCAGTGATTGCAGTCGTGAAAGAATTCTATGCCAACATTCCAAACACGATCACTATGAAGTGTTTGTCAGGGGAAAAACCGTGGAAATCCAGAGATGAGGACATAAATGGGTGCTATCACATGGATTTAGAGGACCTGAACGATGAATATGCCGGGCTTCTGAGCCAAGGTCCAGATTATGAGAAGATAATTCGAGAGCTGTGTCAACCGGGCACCACATGGAAAGTGCATGAATGTGGTAGCATGACCTTCCCCCACTCTCATCTCAACCTGTATGGGAAGGCTTGGAATGCCTTCATCTGTGCCAAACTCATGCCATGCACGCATGTGAGTCATGTCACCAAAGAAAGAGCGGTATTGCTATATTCAATTATTCAAGGCTTGCAAATAGATGTCGGTCACGTGATCCAGCAGTCCATTCTCCGAGCATCTCGAGGTAGAACCACAGGAGGTTTACCCCATCCTTCATTGATATGTGTTCTAGGTGCCAAGTTTGTGGTGAAATGGAAATCGGATGAAATGATTCAAATGCCTATGCCAGTTTTGGACCACAAGTTGATCAGCCGGTATAAAGTGTGGACGGGTGGGGCAAATCAACCTAGGGGATTGGGTTTCATAATTCCCAAAGTTGCACCTACACAAGCCCCACCACCTCAGGCTCCAACTACTTATTGTCCATCAACAGCAACTCATCGTGGTGTGGTCCCCGAAGCAGTCCAGCGGGAGATAGACGGTTGGTTCTACAACATGGAGTCCCAGAATGTATGCTTGTCAGAACGTCAAGACGCGATTTTTAAATTTTTAGTTAACCAATTTGTAGCACAGAATGCACTGACCGTCCAATCACATCCGTGCATTCAACTCAGCCATTTCCCAATTGCTCCAGTTATGCCAGTATTTCCCCATTCCGATCAAGAGATGAGCGAGGATGCTCCACCCGAGGAATAAGCTCGTCAGGGAAGTCATCTATTTTATTTTGCCTTATTTTTTGCATGAGGACATTGCTCTAGATTAGTTTGGGGGTAGTATTTAATTTTTAGTTGTAGTTTATTATAGTTTGTGGATTTGGTTTGTGATTGTTAGTTTAATGTTGCATTTAAAATTGCATGTTAATTCCAACTTTTGATAGTACGGGTATTTGGGGGCCAATGATGAAATTAGAATTGCATGAACAAGTCTAGTAAGGATTGTTGAGTCAGTGATATGATTTTCTTGACATGATTTGAATATTTATCTGGTTGACACTGATATTATAGGATAACACTTTGAAAAACGACCATGTTTGCTATGATAGTTTAAATGGTTAGATAATAGAGTTCTAAAGGATGATTGCTAGTGAACTGAAGGGACAATTTGAATAGCTAGTGAAGACTGAATTTATACATAAACTCGAGTTTGGGGGAAAAATATTTGGAAAAAAAAAAAAAAAAAAAAAAAAAAGGTATACATGGTGACTAGTCTTGTTTCGGGGCCTTTGTTACTTGAGCAAGTACGCCCGAGGGGATTGTCTTTACACCTAGCGCCCTAAGGTCTTTTATGGTCTGGGAGTCGTTGGTCGAAAGCTCGCTAAGGAGTAACACTATTAGCCTAATGGGATGAGACATTACATAGTCATTTATGTATATATATAAAAAAAATGTGAAAATAAAAATAAAGCGGGAAAAGTGCAAAATGCCCCCGTTATGAAAAAAAAAAAAGAGAAAAGAAAAGCATAAGTATTCCATTTTGACTCTTGAATTTGGGTAATTGTTGGATTTCAGTTGAAGCAAGTATATTCGATGAGTTCTCAAGTTTACACTGTATGAAGCTTACTAAGAAATTTATTATCTTTCATATTTTTGCCTTTCATGGGTTAGCATGGTTGTTGAACACACACTCACAATATCAGTCATAACAGATTCAGATTCATTGATTGTTGGGATATTATCGATCTGCTTTAACATGATGTATTAGAATGTTTTTGTAATTTTTCTGAGGCCTATGGATATACGTGAGCTATTGAACTGCTGGAATTAAGAACATATAAATAGTTTGCATTTGCATGATGTTTAGTTTTGTTTTATGATGTTTATGTTTTATCGCATGAGGACACGCAACGATTTAAGTTTGGGGGTATTTGATGATTGGGTAATATACCCATGAATTAGATATATTTGGACTTAAATTACTGCATTCTCAAGTTATTTAGAAACATTTTAATGTGTTTATGTCTTGTTTTGCTGATTTGGGAGCTATAGAGGTAATTCTGGGATTTCAAGCTTATAATGGCAAAATGGTAAATAATATGAAGACCAACGTCAAGGCGCTTAGCTAGTCGATTCAGTAGCCAAAGTACGGGCTGCCCTGGGCCTCAGTTGGTGTTGACCAGGGACGCGTTTGACTTTCGTTTGACTTGGATTGGCACATGGGTTTCAAAGTTGTCTTGGATTAGGATTGTGAGAAGCTATAAAAAGAGACCAAGTGCTGAAATTAAAGGGGTTAATCATTCATCTATTCATTCATTGGAGGCTACACAAGGATTACTTGAAGACTAACGATTGGCTATAGAGTTTTCTTCTTCTTCTCTTTATTTTCAATTTGTAATTCTTTAAGGATGATTTGCAAACGATTATTGGTTTTTATTTCCGTTATGAACTAATTCTTTTATTAAGATTTCAAATTGAACCTTTTATGGCTATAAATTAGTTATTCAGTTTATTCCAATTATTTATGTTGAAGTGAATTGTTTATCATGCCTTGCATCTATTGATTAATTATTTGGCCAATAATTACCGTGTTACTCTAGAAGGAATTAAAAGAGGAATTCTAGGGTTAGAACTGGGTTTGACAACGTGTGACTTATTTATTTGCATAGTGAATAATTAGGTTTGTGAATTGAATGGAAATATCTTTTCACCGCATGTAACATATAAGGAATTGGAATTGAAAGAGTTTAATTCACTTGCTTTGCATAGAAATATAGCAAGATTTATCTGGATTAAATAGAAGTCAGTTGATTACCTGGAAAAGGACTTTTGACATTTGAGAATTCCTGTTAACAATTCAGTAGACATAATAATTGGGATAATTGGGTAATTGAGTTATAGTTCATAATTGGGGATATTGAAGTCTTAATCCTTATTTATCGGATATCAATCATTCAAATCTGTGTTTATTTAATTGCTTATTTTAGAATAATATCTTTAATTGTTTAATTTAGTTTTAATATTTCAAAAAATCATAATTTATCATTGTTTAAATAAAATTGGGTTGATATATTGCTAGTAGTTGGAATTTATTAATTAAGATTCTCTATGGGAACGATACTTTTCTTATCACTTTATTACTTGTTGACCGTGTATACTTGCACGTATTCTTTGATTGCGAAATTAACCAACAGCAGCAAAGATGATGCTCGACTTGGAGTAATTGAAATCAATGTGGTAAATCTGAAACACATCATCAATATCTTGGTGTTCTTTTGTGGGCTAGCCTTGGTAGTGTCGGTCATGACACTTGTCAAGTGATATGTAATGATTGTGTACTATGTTACCCTAACTTAATTTCTGTTTTCATTGTTGTACTGATTGTCTTGTTGTAATGATTGTTTTCATTGTTGTAGTCATTGAAATCTTGTTGTTAACTGTCTTGAATATGATTGTCTTGTATGTTAAGTGTGTACAATAATTTTGTGTACTATGTTAACAAGTAACAGGATAAAATACAAAAATATGGCTGGTAAAATAACAAAAGTCCTATCCTACTTTGATAGAAAAGTGATAGGCATCATTGTATACTTCCTCATATGGCTTGAATGTTTTTACATAGTTTATACATGTAACTTCCTCCTATCCTATGCATATAACCAGGTGAATTATTAAAGATGCAAAAGAAGTAAAAACTAAAAATACTTATACTTTTATATGTTCTTTGAGTTATTTTTACCCAAATCTTAACACATTCTTTTTCTTTTGAAATATAAAGTAGAGCAATTTAAGTAAACAATCACTAATATTTGACATTGTTAATAAAATATATAATTCAGCCTTATTGGTTACACTCTGAACATTGTACATACAGTTGTTGTCATCTTTAAATGTACGTGTTACCACATACTTGCCACTTTCAAGCAATTGCTCTTGAAACTTGTAAAAAATAGTTCGTGTGTACAACTCACTCATCTGGTATTCCATTACCCTGCCAGTTACTATTTGTGGCTTTTCATTGACATCCTTATGATCGAAATCTAGTTCATTATGTCGCACTTTTAAAAGTCCCCTATTAAACCGCGTCACAAAATCCAACATTGAGTTTTGAGGAGACACATACTTCTTGAAAAAGGCATGAGCCCCTTCAACTCTTTGGCTACTAGTCATGTGGGCAGAAAAAATATGTCATGAAAATGCTTTAACCCAACGTCATGGATTTCAGACATCTCCTCAGACCAATCATTCGTGTCAAATGTAGCTTTCCCTACAACCTCCGCCAATATTCTTTCAAACTCTTCTGGGCTCTCAGCTTTCCATATACAACAACTCAACTCACCATAATGTTCTTTGTAGGGAATTGGACCTAATTTTTCAGAAAACTTTTTCAAAATGTGCCAAATACAATACCTATGAAAAGTATTTGGAAGCATAGACTAAATTGAATTTCTCATGGCCGGATCTTGATCAGTTATGATCATTTTGGGTGGGCTACCCGACATCGCTTTCAACCATTACTTGAAAAACCAATCAAAAGCATCAATCTTTTCACCACTTAATAATGCACACCCTAAAAGAGTTGTCTGCCCATGGTGATTAACCCCTACTATAGGTGCGAAAACCAAATTGTAGCGGTTCGTATTGTAAGTTGTATCAAACACAACAACATCCCCAAAACTTTTGTTTGACTTTCTACATGTTGTATCCGCCCAAAAACAATGAATCATGAGACCCTCCTCTTGCTCGAATGTAAAAGTAAAATCGAGAATCTTTTTTTTCTCATCCTTAAAATACTCTAACAACAGATTAGCATCATGTCCCTTTAAAGCCCTCCTCCTATCTCTTTCAGCATTATAAAGATCTCGTGTTGTACATCCAACATTTTCAAGACCTCTAGCATCCATCTCTAAAATACTCATTTGTTTCCATGTTGGCACATTAGGTTTCGATAGTTGTTCTGTTAAATTTCTTTTGGAAAGTGTCACTACACGATGAGAGTGCAACAAATGTACTTTTCTTGGGGTCGTAAGAGGATGGTTATGACCCTCAACAAATTGTCTAATAACAAACCCCCCTGCATCGGTCCAATCTTTCACAACTACCACTTTCGCACCACAAGCAGCTCTAGTTAGGCCCCGTTTTTGTACAATCTGTTGAGTTTTGTTGGGCGCAATTCTCCTCAACCCTTCTTTATAACAAACAAATTCCTTTCTAATTATTTCACCGTTAGGACTCTTCTTACTAGAATTTAACTGCGTACCAAATCTACCTTCTCTACCACAGTTGTTATAAAAGTCACGAACATCGCCTAAGTTGTGAAAATGTTGCCCAATTTTCGGTATCAACTCATTTTTTACTTGCGGAGTGTAAAGTTGTTGAGAAGAATTACTTGATGATACCTTCTCTATCTCTTCTACACAATGCTGCATTCTGCAAACACAACGAGTATAGAACTTATAATCAACAAGCCAGGAGCCAGAAAAGACCATCAAGGACTATTGACAGAATCACTTGAAGGGATGTGAAGTTTGTAATTGGTGTTTATTGAGAAGTCTGTTGAGACTGTATTAGCAAGTTGAGTATGTTTCCTGCTTAAAGTTTCTTCTAACAAGATATGTTATTAAAACACCGCTTTTCAAAGGGTTAAGCAAACAACAAAAAATATTTCACAAACAAACTTACAGAATTTGGACATTGTTAAACTATAATTACTGAGGTTGTTAAGCAAAATTGATACAGCCAGAGAAGTAACCCATCTGGGTGGAGGCGATTTCATACAAACCCTAGATTTCATTCATTTAGTTAGAAAATTAGGAAATACCTTGGCTTTGGGCGAAGTTGCTTTCGAATTCGTCTAGCGTACTTTCATTTCAACCTTGTCCGGCGAGAAAGTTATCAGATTTTTGTCGAAAGAGAATGGTAGTGAAGCATGGTCTGGATTGTGATTAAGAGGAAAGAGATGGTCTGGATCCTTTTGTTTGACCCAAAAAGGGAGGGTTTGACTTTTTTTAAAACAGGGAGGGTCCGACTTTTTTTAAAACAGAAGGTCTGTGTCCTTTTTTTACCGTTGGATGTATCTCACGGTTAGCATAGAAAGTTTGTATTTTTTGCAACGTCCGGGCGCCCAGACCAGATCGTTACTGTATATATGTGTATATATATATGTATATATATATATATAAATTTCGTCCCACCTGGAGTTTACTTCGTGGTGGTTGATCGCTTTTACAGCTTTCTTTACGTTTTATCTTGCCTGGAGTTACTTTGTGGTAGTTGATTGCTTTTTACAGATTTATTTACATTTTATCCCGCCTAGAGTTCCCTCCGTGGCGGTTTAATCGCCTTTATGACTTTATTTATGTTTCGTCCCTTTGAGTTTCCTCCGTATGGTTGATAGCTTTTACGACTTTATTTACATTTCGATCCCCATGGAGGTGCTTCGTGTGGTTGGTGATAATGTATGTATATATATATTTACGACTTTTATATATATACCGCCATCGCTTTCATACAAATTATGCGGTATCATGTATGCTTAGGAATCATGTGATCACAGATTCAAAGACATTGGATCTAGATTCGGTTCTCGTGATGGACATTTTCAAATTATGGCGACTTGTAAATTATTCTCATGGTGGTCTCGAATTTCCTCAGATGGTTTCCATACCAACGAGGAAGTCGGCATTATTTTGTACATTATTTTCGTACGGATGCCTCGCATCTGTAAAATAAAATCAATCAAGCCGGATACTTAATAATTTGAAGTATCAAAAGGTCTCAATTACTATTGAGCATCAGGGTTTGAAAAACCTCTGTTACAAAACATCACTGCCATATCCTGCTAAAAACTGATCTTTTACACAAATTCAAACTCTGTGTATATAGGTGTGAATGAGGCCTCGTACTACTTCCAAATAACAGCACATTGACCCATACACACACATATTCAGATAATAGTTTCTTGAAAAGAGGCGGTCACCGTGGTAACACAGCTCTCGGGGGGTGCCTAACACCTTCCCTCCGCATAAACCAAGTCCCTGACCCTAATGAATCTTGGTTTCATCGACCAAGTTAAGCGTTATGTCGTATCACTGGGTCAATGTGCAAACCTTTTCTCGGTTGTGTTGGTACAACCATTTAAAAAACCAACTGGCGACTCTTACAGTCCAATCGTCGACATTATACATGTCGGATCTTTTTCACTTGTTTTTTCAAACAAATATCACCTAACACGAGAACACCAAAGAACAAGTAACGAAAATGGACAAATAAAAAATCTCGACGTCGACATAAACATCTGAGGAGACCTTGTCCTACATCTCTTTTGTAGAGCGCATCTCCACTCAGGTAGAATTTCATAGCAAGTCGATGGATCCGCCTTTTCTCAGTTGGGCTCACCTCAACGGGTGTAGATCCATCTCGTAGATACTCCTTGATATATGGATACCAAGGATGTTGGATGGGAGGTAGCTCATCCGTTACTCCTCCAACGTAATTCCCATAGGCTGGGGCCTTGTGCAAGGAAATTGTGATGCTTGACAAGTGTCCTTTATCTGATATGCGAATCAAGGAGGCCAAAGTTGCTAACACGTCCACAAAGTCATTCCTATTTCGAGGAACGTGTAGAAAGGAGTTTTCTTCGAACTCCAAAACCATCTGTAAAAGTTGTCGATGGTAAGGTAGCAAATGTAGTTCCTTGGTTTGATAGATTCTGGTGGATTATCTGATTACCAACTTTGAATCTCCAAAGACAGTTAACCGCCTCATGCCCATTGAACGAGCAAGTTTTAGCCCCATGAGACAGCCTTCATACTCAGCTGTGTTGTTTGTGCTAACAAACTGCAATTTGACGGTGACGGGATACTACTCCCCCGTACCAGATACCAGAACTGTTCAAGCTCCAGAACCTTTCATATTAACAGCTCCATCAAAATACATCTTCCATGATTGGCACGTATCGTACTGATGGTATTGCTGAACTGTCATTATTCCTTCATCGGGGAAGTATGTTTCCAGGGGTTTGAAGTCTCCTGAAGGTGCGGCGGCCAGTTGATCCGCAATTCCTTGACCTTCGATGGACTTTTGAGTCACATATACGATGTCAAATTGTTGTATGATTAACTTCCATCTGGACAGCTAGCAATTTAACATGGGTTTATTGAAGACGTACTTTAGAGGATCCACGCGGGATATAAGATGGGTTGTTTGACCATGGAGGTAATGTTGTAATCTCATGGACGCCCATGCTAAAGCACAACAAGTTTCTCAATTAGAGTGTACTTGTGTTCACTGCTGCTGAATCTTTTGTTGAGGTAATAGATAGCTCGTTCTTGGCCTCTATCGTCTTTCTGTCCCAGCATGCAGCCCATGGCATTGTCACTTATGGAAAGGTACATAAATAGGGGAACATCATCCCTGGGTGGTACCAAAATGATAGCTTTGACTAGCTATTCTTTAATTATGAGGAAGGCATTCTGGCACTCATCATTCCATTTCATGGAGGAGTTCTTCCTTAATAGCTTGAAGATTGGCTCACAGGATGATGTGAGTTGAGAGATAAACCTGCTAATGAAGTTGATTCTTCCCAAAAATCCCCGTATTTCCTTTTTTGTCTGAGGAATGGGCATTTACGTGATGGCCTGGATTTTAGTAGGATCCAGCTCAATCCCTTTGTGGATGACTAGAAATCCTAGCAACTTACATGATTTAACGCCAAAGGCACACTTGGCTGGATTCAACTTCAAGTTGTACTTACGCAACCTGTTGAACAACTTTCTGAGATGGTCTAAGTGGTATTCCTCCTTCCGGGATTTGACAATGATGTCATCCACGTAGATCTCGATCTCTTTGTGCATTAAGTCATGGAAGAGAGCCATCATAGCTCGCTGATAGGTGGCTCCGGCATTGATGAGGCCGAATGACAATCGTCTATAGCAAAAGGTTCCCCAAGGCGTTATGAAAGCAGTTTTCTCACGATCTTCCTCATCAACCATGATCTGATGGTACCCCACAAAGAAATCAGTAAAGGAGTACATATCGTATTGAGCAGTATTGTCAATGTGAATGTGGATAAATGGTACGGGAAAGCTATCTTATAAGCAATCTTTGCTCAAATCCCGGTAATCCACACAAACTCGCACCTTCCCTCCGGGTTTGGCACGAGAACAATGTTGGATATCCACTCAGGATATGTGGACACCATGATGATGCCAGCTTGAAATTGTTTCACAATTTCTTCTTTTACCTTTAAACTCCACTCAGGTTTCAATCGCTTTGAGCTTTTGTTGTATCGGCTTAAATCCCTCTTTAATGAGAAGGCGATGAAGAACAATGTCAGTGGAAAAACCCACCATGTCTTCATGAGACCATGCAAACACATCCTGGAATTGGGTTAGTATCAAAACCATATCATTCCGATGGTTTGGGGTAAGGTCTGAACCAATCTGGATTAACTTAGGGTTTTCTAAGGTTCCGAGATTGAAAGAAGTGGTTTGGTTAAGGTTGGGTTTAGGTTTGTCTTTGACCCATTCTTGAATTTCTAGAGGCACCTCAATGTCATCCTATATTTCCATCAAGGCTGAATTCATCTCTACATCAAAGGCACAATCCTTGTGGAAAAGAGGCACCGTGACGTTAAGTAAGTACACATCTAAATTGTGGTCTCAAACAAAATATGCTTTCACTTAGTATATATGAAACGTTTTGATCATACACAGTGTTAGCATATACTGGCAAAATAAACTGCCAATGCAATTATGTATAGAAAAGTATGCTTTCAAAATATGCTTACTCTATAGAAAAGTAAGCAATTATGATATCTACAGGGCAGAAAGAGTTTCTGCCCGTTTTACCCTTGTCGACCAATGCAAGGAGTGCTGTTCCAATTGGCAAGGGCAAAGTCCGGGTGGACTTCAGTGATGGAGGGATTATTATCATCCTCCCTGTCCAGAATGATGGCCATTACGTCTGGGCGATCATCGTCTAGGGTGTAACTGTTTGTATGTTCATCATGAACAATGATGCGTATACCTGACATCATTCGGATGACATCTTGCTTGATTCTTCGTTCCTCCTCTTCCATTGCGGGATCTGGAACAAAGACTTATTTCTCCTTTACTGGTACTAGCTTGGGAAATAACGTAGCCATTACATTAGCTGGCACCTTTACAGGAGGTTGTGCGGACTCAGAGTCTGAAGGCGAAGATAAACACCGTATAGTTGAAGTTGAAGGAATTCGATGATGCTTATGAGGATTCCTATGACTAGAACTGGCATAATAGCCTAGTCCAGCTGTTCCAGTTTGCTTGGTTAATTGAATTGGGTACTTGATACCCTGGCGATCTTTACCTAGCCCTTCTCCCGACTTATGACCCAATGACATCATTTCTTGAGTAGCCGACATGACCTCGACAGAAATCTTGGGCTTGGGAAATGGCGTTCCAATAGCATGGTATTTGGTATTGCTTACTTCCAAGGCATGAAAACTGACCGGTTCAATATCTGCATTGGCATTGATGAATGGCATGTCCCCGTATTGAGGACACTCTGGTTCAACGTTGACCGTGACTAGGCTATTGTTGATAATGTATTTCAACTGCTGATGGAGGCTGGAGGGGACTGCCCATTCCATATGAATCCAAGGTCATCCCAAGAGCAGGTTGTATCACGAATATATCTTGAGTACGTGGAAAGATACGCAGAATGTGTGGGGACCAATTCCGATTGGCAATTCAATTACTCCGACGGGCTCCATCAAAAGCTTTGATGATAGTATGGCTACTTTGGAGTCGATTGATATTGATATTCATCTTCACCAAGGTAGAGTATGGACAGATATTTAGAGACGAACCTCCATCTATCAAAACTCCAGCTAGCATGTATCTGGAGGACAAGACCGCAATATGCAATGGCTTGCAATGACCGGTCCCCTCGGCCGGTATGTCATCATCAGTGAAGGATATCACATTGTTGTTGAAAATGTGATCAACCAAGTGTTGAAATTTTTCCGTATCCACTGATATTCGTAGATAGGCTTCTTTTAAAACCTTCAGCAAGATCGTCCGGTGATCCTCGGAAGTTAAGACCAAGTCCAAAATTGATATTTGTTGTGGAGCTTCTTTTAAGCTTAAAACCACCTTGGCTTCGTTTTGACCCATAGTGCGGAGGAATTTTTAAATCTTTTCCATGGGTATTTTCCCCTTTGATTTGATGGTAGGCTTCATCACCCGTTGGGGAAGATACAATGGATTTTCCTTCGACACTGTAGCAGTTGTATGTGAGATGGATCCTTCACCTTCTCCATAATTCCACGGAATCTTGCACAAGCTAACAATAGGATATTGTGCTCTTCACGGCAAGTTGATTGGCTCGAGAGCGGCCACTTTCAAAGGATTGTTGCTTCCCCTGAGTTGAATTGTTGGCAATGTGAGTGATTTGTTAGCCCCATCAGTTTCAGTGGATATGACTGCTACCAAACTCTTCTACTTAGTAGGACATTTATTCTCACTTGCACGTAACACAGTATCATCGTCTGCTAGGTGCATGACACCACTGTCAATTAGATTTTGTATGAGGTGGCGGAGTGCCCAGCATTCTTCTGTGCTATGACCGCGAGAATGGGAGTGATAGTGACATACTCCATTAGAATTGTACCGTCCTAAACGAGGGTTGATTGGAGGTAGAAGAGAACTGATCCTTCCTTCATTGATTAACATCTAAAGGATTTCATCCATAGGTTGGCCTAAATAGGTGAATTCCCTTTTGTTGGCAAAATCCCGACGAGCTTTGGCATTTGCTCTCTTTGTCAATTTGTCTTCCAACATTTCATTTTCTGAAAGTGACGAGGGAATATTCATGACAAGGGGTAGGAGACTGCCATGCTCCTGGCTGATTAATTAATGTGTCACTTGATGCTGATAAGTCACCAATTCCGCCATTTGCTCAATTTGCTTGCATAGAGCTTTCATCTTTCGTTCCATTATGAACTGGAACTTGGAATAATCCCATTTTTCAACACTGTCTTTGAGGGTCTGGGAAGATTCACAGTTGAAATTTGAACTCTGTCCATTGCTCCAATTGATCATTTGACCTCTTCTTCTTTGTGTTGAGGAAGAGGGTTGTCTTGCACGTGAGGCTGATCTGGTTTGGTGACCACGATCTCACTATTGTCTATCAAGTATTGGATCTTGTGTTTTAAGGCCCAACAATCCTGAGTATCATGTCCAGGTGCCCCGACATGATAAGCACATTTTTGAGCAGCATTGAAACCCCGTCCATTAGGGCTGGCTAGTGGAAGAAGATGCGTAATTTTCTTCTGTGTTGTCAGAAGAGTGAGAATGTTTTCGAGGGTGTCCCCTAAGGGTGTGAACACTTGAGGGCGTTTGACTTCTCCACCTTTCGGTATTGGAGGGTTTGAAGACTGTGCTTGAAAGGGAGTGTAGTTTCTCCTTTGAATAGGCATGTTCTGATTGCCTTTTTGACCCTGTAGTATAAGGGAAACATCATCCTCTTTTGTTTTATGGACCTTCCGGGAGTTGTTTCCATAATTTTCGGATTGGATGTGATCAGCAACAGCTTTAAGGGCAGCTAGGTCTTGAATCTTTCCGGACTTCAATCCCATCTCAGCCATTTCCCCATGTTTGATCATTTCAGAAAATGGTTTGCCGATGCCGGCTAAAACTCTTTTATAGAAAGGAGCTTCTTATATGTCTATGAAAGTCATGACCATCTCTGATTCTGTCATGGAAGGAATAACTTGGGCAGCCAGGCGTCTCCACCTTTGAGCATACTCTTTGAAAGATTCGTTAGACTGTTTCTTGATCTTGGTAATTTGATACCGATCAGGAGCCATCTGAGACTGAAAGCTGTATTGAGTGAGGAAAGCGTGTGCTAGCTCTTCCCAGCTATGAATCTTTGAGTTGTCTAATCTTGTGTACCATGAACGGGATTCTCCAGTTAGACTCTTCTGGAACAATTGCATTCTGAGCTTTTCGTCCTCTGCATAATATCCAAGTTCTCCAATAAACACCTTCAAATATGTATAAGGATCTCTTAACTCGTCATATTTTTCAAAGTCAGGAGTGTTAAACTTTTCTGGATAATGAACACCGGGAAAATGTAAAGGTCAGCATATGAAACAGTCCCGTGTGTTCCAATTCCTTTGATAGCACGAAGTGTCTCTTCCATTTGGAGGACTTTCTTTTTGATGTCGCCGGTGTCTGGATCTCCTATGAGATGGGCAGCATCATGAGTTTTGTTGGTCGTATCCAACTGCAGTTCAGGTATTGTAATGACCTGGTTTCCCCCTTGTGTATAGGATTCAACATATACGAGTGTTTTTTGTCCCTGAGTAGACTGGTGTAGTTCTTTGAGTAGAATAGCCAAATCTGTAATTTATTTACTTAATCCGTCAAATTCTTTGCAAGAAACTGGATTAAGGTCATGCAGTCGATGATGACATGATTGATCGTAGCTCAAGACCTTTTTGGATTTTGACCGGGTAGTAGGTCCAATTGGTTCCCTGCGAAAGACTTGCATAGTTTAGTCTTTAAGGAATGTAAATTAACATGCTATGTGATGCGTTTGTTTTAGGAATTTTATCCTGCAACACCGGATGTCAGCTATTTGTGGCATGTCAATTTAAATATGTATGTGTACATATTTCTTCATATTTCTCATTACATGGAGATAGATATGGATGAAATTACAAGTAATTTGTGCTTACAAGTAATTAAAATGAGAAAACATGAACATTTTGAGTTTATCAGAGGCTGACCTATCTTAGGTTACTCTCGTGGCTTTTTGGCATGAAGGTTCCCAAATCATCGCAATTTACTCAACGGGGAATTAATCCGGTCTTTCAACTGGAGCGAATTTGGGTGGTGCCTTTCCTGAGCCTCGGGGAATTAGTCTTCCCACGAGTCCAGTAATCAAACACCGACGGAATAGCCTCCTAGTGGAGGGATCGTACAACATACATTCACATACATCGCGTCTCACCGTATGGAAATGATGACATGTGCGAAGCACTAATATCACAAGCAGATATGGTGCGAAGCACTAAGTGCAATAAGTAAATGCATTCGTACACATTCATCATAAATGTAAATGCAACATTTGTAATACCCGAGATTTTTATAAATTAGAAATAAAAGTGTGTGAATATTTATTTTGAACACATATATATTTTGGTGTGTCATGAAAAGTGAAAACGAAAATTTAATTAAATCATGTTTGAAAGGATTATGAAATTTATTGATAATGTTGATAAGCTTGGTTATGATTGATTAAGCTTAAGTGTTAAGCCTTTTGTGGTATAATTAATTTCTTAATGAGATTAATTGATGGATAACTTAATGAAGTGTTGGATCTAGGTTAAATCCAAGCCCAACATTATTAATGTAACATAATTGCATAGTTGGGAGTTTAGTCCAAGAATTTGAATTGGTAGACTAATGTTTAACCCAATGTGTACAAGTGTTTGTACCTAGTACAACTCAAATATTAATTTGGACAAACCCAATGTACATGGATTATATGAATACATATATAAGATAAGTATACTTATATATATAGGAATATATATATATATATATAGGTGTAGAGATGTATGTGTAAAGGTAACAATAAGCTAGCATATTGTATAAATGATAAAATAAAAGTGCAACATACTGATGCTACCCCTCATGGCCGAAATTTGGCCCTATTAAGCCTAAGTGCTGATTTTTGTTGCATAAAAATGCTTACAAGTAATCCCATGTGGGCTCATGATGAAGAAGGACATAGTTGGTGAAGTAGTTGGTAATTCCTTTTTACCTAATCACCATTTACCAATGGTTAATACCTAGTTGGGTGTACAAATACAAGTATTAGTACATGTATTGTATACATAGACCTTGCCTATAAATATTACCCATCCTAGTTCATTGCTTCATTTACTTGAAATTTCATAAGTGTTAGTGGTATAGTAAGAGCTAGAGAGAAATTGAGGGAAGTAGAAGAAATCTAGAGGAACTCTTGCACTTTGGTGGTTTAAGAGGAGTTCAAGAAGGAGAAGCAAAGGTGGAGAACTACTTAAGGTTCCTAGCTAAGAGGAAGAAAGCCTTCAAGAAGTAAGTTCATAATCTAGCTTTATTTTTGTCAAGCTAAAATAGTATGTGTAGATATTAATAAGAATGCATGCTTGATTGTGGGAAGTTTATGTGTTGTGTGAACATGATGGATATAAAAGTATAAGGATGAGTATTGGAAGGAGAATATGTGATTTATATGTCTTGGTATGTGATCTAAGTTAAAATGAATCATGTAAAAGCATGTGAGCATGAAACCTAGCTTAGTATGCTTGAAAGTTTGATAATTGTGATTAAAATATGTAAGAGATATGTGTAATTCTAAAATTTCATATTAAGCATATATGAAATACGATCATAACCCAAGTTGAATCATCGGATTTGGGCATAAAACGAACTCATAGCAAAATAATTGGTAAGACAAGCTAACATGAGAACCTTTGCTTGGAAAGGTAAATAATTTGATTAAATAAATATTTTAGAAAATTGTTCAAGATATCAAATATTGAAGATATGTAAGTTTATGAGATAATGGAAGTGGTTTGAACTCATTTGGATATGAAATGAGCAAGTTATGAAAGATTGAATCAAAAAGGGTCAAAACTCAAAATGTTGAAAAAATTGGATTTTGGCTTCTGCAGGGGAGCGCCTAGGCGCTCAACCCAGGCTTATTTCAAGCGCCTAGGCGCTAGGCCATTTTTAGTGTTGAGTCAGTCTGGTTAGGGTCGTGTCAAACGGGTCAAGACTTGTTTTTTTAGATAAAATGAGATAAAATAGAATTAATAACAAGATAAAATATTATAATAATACTAAGTAAAGTAAGAATACTTTATTTATGTAATGAGACATGGATAAATAAAATAAAGTGAACAATTGACTAAACAAGTAAAATGATAGAAGGTTACTTATAAAGTATTGACTGAAGTTGTTTTTGAAGTCTTCGGGTTCGAAGATGATGTCTTCAACTTCGGAAGATGTCTTCGGGTTCGGACGTGATAAGATATCTTCGGGTTCGAAGATTATATCTTTGACTTCGGAAGATGTCTTCGGATTCGGACGTGACAAGATATCTTCGGGTTCGGAGATGAAGTCTTCGACTTCGGAAGATGTCTTCGGGTTCAAACATGGCGGGATGTCTTCGAAATTGGAAACAACATCGTGACTTTGGAAAAGACTAGATTAATTGATAAATATTATCAATTTGATATATGTTACCCACGCATGAACTAAACTGAATTTCAAAGTAGAGAGTTATACTAGCTACGTCCGAATAAACCTAATATATGTAAGCATGCTTGGAAAAGGTTATTTAGCATTGTTATGTGGTTTAATAAATACTATGGTTAGTCTTTGATGCAATAAATTTTCTTAGCTTATGAAATGGAAATGTTATGAGTAAACAATAACAATTGTTGAAAGTAAACAAAGAAGACCAAACTTAAGTTAAAAGTTCATTGACACGTATGTGTGAACGACGTAATCTAGAATGCGTAACTCAAGTAATGTTTCACGTATACAAACATGAAATGAGTATATGAGACTTAAATTTGCTAAAATGTTTTTAAGGTTTTAAAAGTAAGAACAATGTGAATTATACATCTATGAGTTCTAAGGTGTATAGATAGATATATGTGTGATAATTGCATGTTGAGATTTATGTCAAGATGTGTGACTAATGAGTACCTATACATACATAAATAGGATAATATAGTTCGTTGAGGTGATTTTACGCTATAAGTTGTAATCAACGCCTAAGGCAAGTATCTGAACCCTACTCTTATTGTGCAAGTATCTTTGCATTCTTTATTCGACGAATACCATAAACTTATTTCTTTGAATACAAGTTATATTACTTTCTCGTTCAAATGAGCTAATATGCTTAAACCCTTATGAGAACTATTATTCGTGATGAACTTAGTATTGATCTTGAATATTGTGAAAGAGTCGATGCCATTTGATTTGGCTAGACTATATGCATGTATATAAAACTGTCCAAACCACTTGATTAGTGCGAAAATCTTAAAAACTGAGTTGAACAACCCTTATGGTAAGGGGAAGGTATGTTGTTGGAAACCCCGACACATGAGTATATTATTATTGTGGTGTTATGCATAACTTAAAGTATTGTAGACTGATCATCTATAGTACTTGATTCTTTTGGGTTATCAGTTTAATATTGGTAATTCTAGTAGATGTTCAATAGTCTTTAATGACTTCTCAGTATAAATTGTGATCCAAACGGATACCTTGATAGCCTTTAAATTCATATATATCGGTTGATTATATTGAATTATTGATCTTATTCCAAGGATTGTTGATATTCATTATTTATGATATTATTCTGAAACGCTGAACTATCTTAGAGATGATACTTTGATATTTCACACTCGTGCTATAAAACTATTACCCTTGTTGTATATTACTTGCTAGGCAATTTGTGCTCATTCTTGCTTATTTAAAACCTTTCAGCGAAGGCGGAACAGGGAGGTGTCTCTGGGAAAGACAAGGACAAGGGCAAGGCTACAGACTAGCTTGTCCCTTTATGTTTAAATTATTTATGTTGTATTAAGACTATTTGCAGACTATGTTTAAACTTAAGTAGAGTTATGTAATAAGTCTCTATTCGATATTATTATGTAATCTATTAAGTACTGTAGGTTGCGAGACTTGGGGGAATAATTATAATAAATCGTTGTATATTATTCTAAATTAGATCTTTCGTTGTGAATGTGTGATTTTAGTTATTATGGTAATACTTTGAGAACGTGATGAATCGAATTCGGGTGACCAAGTGGAGGTCAGAATTTGGGGGTGTCACAACATTCACACACAAGTAGATAACAATTTTGAAAAAATTGTAATAGCGGCTTAAGTCCTCTTACTGGAGTCCCCAGCAGAGTCGCCACCTGTCGAAGTCGGGATTTTTTGAATGTCCTCTTCCGTTACTTGTTCTTTGGTGTTCTCATTTTAGGTGAGATTTGTTTGAAAAAATAAGTGAAAAAGGTCCGACATGTATAATGTCGACGATGGACTGTTAAGAGTCGCCAGTTGGTTTTTTAAATGGTTGTACCATCACAACCGAGAAAAGGTTTGCACATTGACCCAGTGATGTGACACTGCTAAACGAGTCGATGAAACCGAGATTCATTAGGGTCCGTGGACTTGATTATGCGGAGGGAAGGTGTTAGGCACCCCCCGACATCCGTGTTACCACGGTGACCACCTCTTTTCAAGAAACTATTATCTGAATGTGTGTGTGTGTGGGTCAATGAGCTGTTATTTGGAAGTAGTGCGAGGCCTCGTTCACACCTATATACATAGGGTTTGAATTTATGTAAAAATTCAGTTTATAACAAGATATGGCAGTGATATTTTATAAAAAAGGTTTTTTAATTCCTGATGCTCAATAGTAATTGAGACCTTTTGATACTTCCATTTTATTAAGTATCCGGCTTGATTGATTTTATTTTCGAGATGCAAAGCATCTGTAAGAAAATAATGTACAACATAATACCGACTTCCTCGTGGGTATGAAAACCATCCAAGGAAATTCAGACACCGCAGAATAGTTTACAAGCTGCTTACAGCTTAAAATGTCCATCACAGGAACCGAATCTAGATCTAATAGGCTGAATATGTGATCACATGATTCCTAAGCGCACATGATACCATAATTTGTATGAAAGCGATGGCGAGATATATATATAAAAAGTCAGAAATATATATACGTATATGATCACCAACCACGAAGCACCTCCATGGGGGATCAGAAATGTAAATAAAGTTGTAAAAGCTATCAACCACCACGAAGGAAACTCCAGGCGGGACGAAATGTAAATAAAGCTGTACAAAGCGATCAACTGCTACGAAATGAACTCCAGGCAAGACGAAATGTAAAGAACGCTGTAAAAACTTTCAACCACAACGAAGTAAACTCCAGGTGAGATGAAATATATATATATATATATATAAAAGCAATAAACACACTGGATGTAAAACCCAGGCTCATCGAATAGAGTTCGACAATAGTTCATAAACGCACTGGATTTATAATCTTTAGCATGTAAATAAAAGTGAAGTGGATGTTATCATTTTGATTTGGTATTTTTCAAAACCATGTGTTGGTATTCATTTTCCTGCGTAACTGTTTTTCTTCTTTCTTCCAAGTTGGTGGGTGGCAAGTTATCATGCAATTATTCTCCAATTAGTGGGCCCCAATTATTATAAATGAGAGGAGCTAGGCAAAATTAGGCTGAGAAGAAAAAAAAGAAGTTAGGCAACCTGTTTGTTTTTCCTCCAAAGATGCATTATAAATAGGGGATAACCCCTCCTTCCTAAAACACACCTTCAATATCAAAAATGATTATTCTATAGTATTGTGAGTATTTTTCTTGAGTATAAGGATACTTTGAGTGTAGCTTTTTGTGTAAGATTTTCTCAGAATAATATCCGATATTCTAGTCAAATCTAGTTTCTACTAAGATAAATGATATTATTTTATTGCAATACTTGTAAAAAATATTATTTTCTTTCATACTCCATATTATGTAAGGGATATTATTTCATTTCATATTCCTAAAGTTAAACTTATTATGGTAAGTATTGCTATTATAATTCCCTGAAATGAATAGAAATTCCTTAAGTTTTGTGTAACAATCTGAAATTTAATTACAAATTCAAATATTTATTAAAGTAAATAAATATTTTAATTGATGTGTTATTGTTGAATAAATATTTGTTTTTATTTAATTTAATTATTTATTTGTTAAATAAATAATTTATGAGTTAATGTGATTTAACATAATTAAGGTAATATGTTAATTAAGTTGATAACCGGTAATTTGGTATTTTGAAGCTAATTAAAATAAAAGAGTGATGAATTAATTATTATGAGATAATATTCTAATTTAATTTAATAATTAAATTAGAGAGTTGATAACAATTAAATAAATTATTATAATGTTGTTTTAATTTGATTTAGTAATTAAAGTGATGTGTTAATTTATTAAATAAAATTATAATGAAAATTATAATTTTGTGGCAATGTGTTTATATGAAAAATGGATTTAATAAGTTGTTATTAGTTTTAATTTAATTACATTTGAATATTTGATTTTAATTGAATAAAGTGTGACAATAAACTATATTATAAATGAGTTATGAAAATAAATTAAAATAGTTTAATTTAATTTTCCCAAACAAGGCTTAATGAATGTTGAGTCTTTAATTTAAATTGGTTTTACCAAACAAGGCTTAAGGGTTTTAAGTCTTTAATTTTAAAGTGGTTTTAGCCATACAAGCTTTATGGCTTTTGATTTTCAAAAGAATTATAACTTATATCAGTTAATTATATGAATTAATAGGTAATATATGTATATGTAAGTTATATTACGTATATTATATCAGTTATATTATATTATACTACGTTAAGTTAGAAAAGAGAGAAAGAACAGAGAATAAGAGAAATAAAAGAAAACAGAGAGAGAAAAGAGAGAAGGAAGAAGAAAAGGAGTGTGGTTTTGAGAGCCAAAAGAGGATTAACAAAGTAGCCTTCTCTATTTAAACTAGAAAGCAAAGGTATAATTCTTATTTTGTTTAAAAGTTTTTATTCTGTCAAAAGTTCTAGTTTTATTTTGTATGAAAAGTTCTCTGTAAAAATTATAGGGGTAGTTAATTGTGATTATATAACTTGTCTATATAATAATTTGTTGATAAATTTTTTTATATGTTTATTATATGATTTAGAGTAAGTTAATCCATGTAAATATGATATATATGGAGAAAATTATATTACGTTGATATATATATATATATATATATATATATATATATATATATATATATATATATGAATATATACGCTTATTTTAGAGTCAAACTTAATAATCAATTCATAGTATAAAGTATAAATTGACTATTGATTGTGAAAATACATGAAGAAATAAAAATAAAGCAATTTAAACTAACTGTTTTGGTTGAAAAACAAATTTATAGTGAATTGTTTCGCTAAGAATGTCTAAAAGTGAAGTATTAGCAAGAACAGTGAAATTAGACATTTTAATTTTGTTATTTATACTTTTTTTAAGGTTATAAACATGTTAGAAACATTAATTTATGTTTATGTAAAGTTTATATGTTTTATGTATGCAAAATTTGTTAGAAAGTAGCTTGTAAGCCAATTTGGCTTTGTTTTGTGTTCTTCGCGAACATCGCTCACCGAATCAGATTTTTGTACTGCAAATGCCGTCCCATAGTACAATTCCAACGATGCAGTGCCACTTAGTGCCTTTTATCATGTATCTCGCGTCTTTGCCTGCTATATATGAACAAATGGGATGCCATACTTTTTATCATGTCATGCAAATCTTTGCGTCATGGGTTATGTGAACAAATAGAGAGTGCAGCGTACGAGACCACTCAAATACCATTATAGGCTTTTCTCTCCATGCAGAAGCGCTTAAATTCAACACCCAAAAGACTTTCATTTCGAAAGTATAAAAACTGGAAATGCTGCATTTAGCCAGTTAGCGCTTCAAGAAAAAATTTATTTTAATTATACAATTCTGTAATTGTTGATAAAGAGTAATGTTATGACTGATAAAATGTGATTTTGTCATATTATGGTGTTATAGTACCATGTATGACAAATATTATTACAAATTAATGAATTATGTGATAAATTGAAGAGTTATGGTTTAACCAAGTAATTGAACCTAAGACTACAAGTCGTTCATGAAATAAATACTTAATTATGTACTGAGTACATTAGTAACTAATTATGTCATGATGACATGTGTATAGGATATTGAGAATCAAGTTATATAGTTTAGCTTACACGCAAGTCAAGTTTTCAAACCCCAATCTCTATTTGAGTTGCCCTATCTTACTTACTTTATTAAAGTTTCTTTATCTTATCTAGTTTATCATTGAGCAAATTCTTAATCTTACTCTTATGTATCCTAACTTGATTACGTTCATGCAAGTTTCTTAATCTCTTATTAAGCTCTTGAATCCTACTTATTTTGTATAATGCAAACCTTATTGATGCATTAAGCACGTTCCTTACTTTATTTCAATTACGATTTCTATATTGAACAAAGTTCCTAAATTGTTTTCTTATTATCAACAAATATAACCTTAGCTTATTACCATTGTTCAAGCATGGTTTATTTTACTTTTCAATTCTTTCTAGTTTATTCCTGAAGCATAATTTTGATGCGCGATGTTTAATCACTTATAACCCCTGGTTATTTCATACTTCATTGTTTATCAAATCCTTGAATAGTTATTACACTTTTGATTCAACTAATCCTTAGTTGATGTTCGTAGAACTCTAAATTACCTTGAAGTTTATCCAAACCAAACTTACTTTCGTGCGGACTTGTATTCTAAATACTGAGATGAACAACCATATTATAGGGGATAATTTACGCAAAGCGTTTAGATGTTTGTGCACACTACATGGTACGAAGGGTTGATTCCCCCAAGTACGTGAAGTCCCTACAGTCTTATGACTGTTTAGGTTTAAGTTGAAAGAATACTTATAACCTTGGACATAGTTCGTGGTCTTGTGACCATCAGATATATTTTAAATTCTGTTTTCAATTCTTGATTATCATTGATAGAGAATATTATTCAGTTCTTTTGAGCCTATTCATTTGGCAGTTATTATGATATTATTATTCATTATCATTTCAAGTATGCATTTGTTTTGCTAACTCTTGCATATATAAAGATTGCAACTACAGTTGAGAAGGTTGATGAACCAACAACTAGCTAGCAAAGGGAAAGGAAAATTGAACAAGTGTTGAAGACTTGTAAAATTTATTGAATTTCTTGATGTCAGACTTTATATTAAATATTGTGATGTATTATTTAATTTTCCGCACTTGATGTTTGTTTTAAAGGTTAGATAATCTATGAGATTTTATTGGATTTATTGATGTAACCCTTTAATGGGAAAGTTAATTATTTAAATTTTATTATATTTAGGTAGTTAGAAATGAATGTTTAGACAGTGAACATCAAATCTTGTGGGAATGAAGTACCCAAATTCGGGGATGTCAAATTTTGCGCTTCATCTAATATCATTCACTTGGAATATTGGTCTGAACTTTCTTATTAAATTTTAAACTTTTCATGTCTAGGTACTATTCATATGGCACTATTCATGGGCACTATTCATACGGTACTATTCATACTGTACTATTCACGAGTACTGTTCATAACAGAATTTATTTTTTTTTTTGTCCAAATTATTTTTTATACATGAATATTGTTCGTGAATTTTACTTCACAAATAGTTATCATGTTGACAATTTAAAAATTTTTGAACTCTGGATAAATTGAATTAGAATTCTCTAATATTTATCATTTATCTCACTTTATTGAATCTTTATATCATTGTCATCATCCTCATGTTTATATTGTACTGGAAGTCATCTTCAACCCGTAGTGCAAAGATGGACTGTTGATTGGTATGATTATGACCAGGAATTGTGTATTGGTATAATCATAACCTTTAATGTTACAGATAAAGTTTGTAGTGAAAGTTCTCTTTGGCGTGTAGTACATAGATGGACAGGTGTTTGGCATGATCATGACCACTAGTGATACTAACGAATATCCTTGGCCCGTAGTGCATGGAAAATTTGTTGATTTGAAATATTTATTGAATGTTGTTAGATGGATAAAATATTGATGATGGACTTTTAAATCATAGAAGATAGTAGATATCATACTTTACTTGACTCTTCTAATGGATTGATGTTTTCCGCTGCAGTTGTATTCTAAAGCTTATTGTCTATTGTATTCTATCAGATTTTTTTCTGTTGAGGATTAAGGATAATATTTTCTATATTATCTTAGTCATAATATTCTTTACTAGGCTAGTTGTAACAAATAAATTTTTCGAGTTGTGATTCTGGGGACAAAATCCTTTTAAGGAGGGAAGGATGTAACGATCGAGAAATTTGTAATTTAATTTAAATATTTATGGAATTAAATAAATATTTTAAATAATTTATTTATTTAGGAAAATAAATAATTTATAATTATGGTGAATTAATTTGGTAACTAAATTGATTAATGCTAATTAAATTAAATAATGATAATTTTATTGAAGAATTTAATTTAAGAAAATAATTAAATTAAATCGATTACTTAATATTTAAGAAAATAATTAAATTAAATGAATTATTTAATTTAAAGGAAATAAATAAATTAAATAAAGTGATATGTCTAATTTATTAATTAAACTAGAGATATAATTATTTATTAATTATAAGGTATAATGATAATAAGAATTTTATAATTATTATAAGTTATTTAAAATTAGCTAAACTAAAGTTATTTAATTAACTAAATTAATGGTGTGACATGAAAACTATATAATAAGAATAATATAAAAATAATTTAGTTTATGAAGTTATATGGTAGCCAAACAAGGCCTTGTGACCTTTGACTTATTCAACTGGTGAAAACTTTTTATTTTTCTAACGGAAGAACATGTGGGTGAATGGCCAGTCTATATTATCTACGCATCTTATTTTCCTAAGACTAGTGGTGAGTTAGGTGAGAAGAAGAATTACAGAGGGTGTGCAAGAGAGAAGAAAACACTGAGTTTTTGAGATTGGCAAGAGGAAGAAGGGGAATTACTAAACCTAGTCACCATCCTTTGGTAGCATACAATCAAAATGAAGGTATAACTTACTTCAATTCAAATTTTTTAATAATTTTGTGGAATTGATACAAATACATGTATATATATGATCTATAATATGTTAATCCTCGTTTGTGGGTGTTATTTGATGGAATAGGGTTGTAGTAGAAGGTTTTATTTATATCAGCGGTTATGTTGTGGGATATGGCTTAGAAAGTACAAATTCTCATGATCAATACTTGTTATAATCTGTAATTTATTGGTGGATTATGTTAGTATGTTAAGAAATGAAAGCGGCGTAGTTAGAATCGTGTCAATTGGTCAAGAAACGAATTTGTGGTGACCGAATTCGCTAATAGTGTAAAAATGATGAAATTTGAGAAAATTGGTATTTTGATCCTTCAAAATTGTATATATAGAGTGTTTATGTTTCTATAATGTGGTATTGCATGTTTATGGATGTTATTTCAGGGTTTTAGATGTTTAGGTTTGTGAAATTGTAGTGTTTTGGTTTGTTTTGGGTTTCAGTCGTGTAGCAGAGCAATCGCCAGCTGCTGTTCATCGATCTACAGCAAATGCCACTACATTACTACCGATTAAAAATCACAGCAATTGCAAGGCCACTTGGTTTTCTCTATTGAGCACCAAATAAGAATTGCAGTGCTGCGTATACTCGAGCCCAGCAAATGACTTTTGCCTATTTGCAGGTCATGTGTATCGTACTTATATTAGTTTAGCATGCATGTTAATGATGTGGAGGCGTAACATAAACTACAATAATAGGTTGTCATGCATTATCATACAAAGTTTAAAAGATTTTTAGGTGATTGTTGATTAAGTTGTATAATGAAACTAAATGTGACATTTTCAAAAGTAGAGACGAACAATTAAGTTTTGTTGGCTCGTAATTAGATTTCAGATTCGTTAAGTATGTTAACCTACGTGGTTAGGTGCTAGATTAGGGTTATGACCTAAATGATGGATTAAACCCCTAAAGCTAATATTTATACCACTAATTGTTGATGCGATTTTAATGATGTATGTAGGGTAATTGGAGATTATTTTACACTTGTGTAGCTTATAATCAAGTCAAGTTCTCTAACTCTACTTGTGACGCCCCCAAAATAGGTATACGTCACCTATTCTGAGTCGTCAAATACATGGTACAAAATACAAATACAACTTAATTATACAACTGTCGTGTAAAGTATGACAAAACATAAGCTATGAGTTTTAATACAAATATTATCGTCTAGATAATATACAAACTCAAATTCAATATAATTACATTTATTTTCCACTATTTCACTAAATAGTGAGGACTACTAATGCTATCATCCGTCCGTCTACCCGCTCCCCGACTAGTCCCCTCGCCACGCTCTCATTTCACGAAGAGAATAATAAAAGTAAAAGGTGAGCTTAACTAGCCTAGTAGGAAATATTATGACTAAGATAATGCAGAATATATTATCGTTAGGCTTCAACAATGTTAAACTGATACAATATAACAACCATCAAGTTTAACTGCAGCGGAACAAACAATCCATTAAAAGAGTCAAGTAGAGAATAAAATCTACTATCTTTTATTATTTAGAAGGGTTTTCATCACTTTTATCGCTGGGCCTCAACTTAATAAATAATCCACATCATTGAATCACCACTGCACTACGGCCAAGGATATTCTTTAGTATCATGACCACAATTATCCATGCACTACGGCCCAAGAATATTTGTGTATTCAATAATGGTCATGATCATGCCAACAACTGTCCATCAATGCTCTACGGGCCAATGAGGACTTTTCCACATCATTTGTAACATTACGGTCATGATTACACTGAATAATCCCTGGTCATAATCATACCAAGTCCATCTATGCACTATAGGCCACAGATGACTTTCAAAATATCAAGGATATTCCACTAATTTCACGGAGTATAGAAGTCAAAACTTTAACCAACTGAGTATAATAATGAATGGAATAACAAAAGAAATCACCAGCCATGCGATAAACCGCATGCTGGTGTTATTCCAACAAAATAATAAATAATTGAATCAGTCCCATAAAATGCATGCAGATGATATTCCAACAAAATAATAAAGATGTAATCAGTCCGGCGTAAAACGCATGCATGTGATATTCCAAATGTAATAATAAAGATTTTATCAGTCCCCAGAAAACGCATGCATGTGATATTCCAATGTAATAATAAAGATTTTAACCAGTCCGGCGTAGAACGCATGCATGTGATGTTCCAAATGAATGATAAAGAATGGAACAATGTAAGAATTTCACCAAGTATAGGGTACCCCGCTTGTGAGACCCTGCATTTTATGAATAAAGATTAAATTTTCTCAAAATATATTTTCTCATATTATGGTGTGGATTTGATATAATGTTATAGTTGTGGGTAATATTTACAAATTTTGCAAAGTACGCAAGTTGTTATATAATATTCGATTGGTCGGGGAATATTCGCTTTAACAGGAATATTCGTGATAACGACACAATCATTGGTGGACCCCCACAACGGAATTATTGTCGGATTGAGAAAACGACAAAAATACTTTATGAAAATAACGGCGGAAGTTTTACCGTTAATTGTTGAACTACCCGGTAGTAAAAGTACAAGAATACTGCTGTGGTTGCATAGTAGCACACTACATTGATTATTGATGCTTACGTGAGAAGTCACCATCGCTTATACTCAATTATTACTACAATAGATTCACGATCATATCTCTCTATATTATTGATTCGATTATTGTCATAGATCATCAGCATAATATGTTATTTTATTAAATCAATAATTGAGATGACAAAGTTATTCATATTATTAAATTGCAATATGTATAATGTCTAGAAGTTCTCCAAGGAGAGGTTTTGGTCACCTAATTGCGCGGCATGATAGGGAGAAATCCTTATTGAAAGCCCCCTATTTCACGGAACGACTTCGGTTGATAAATATTGTGAGTTATAATATTAATGATGAATGTTATTAAAATTGAAGTTGTGTTCGAGTTGAATTTGGAGACGCGGACGTGATATTTGAGTCCTGAACGATGAAATTAGTAAAATATATCAAACACAAAAATTTTCGGGAATTCACTATTTGGTCAAAAAGTCAATAGTTGACTTTTTTGGAAAAAGTCAAACTTCGAAATTTCAAAATTTATATTTTTGATAAAAATGGTTTCATTGTGTTGGAATTATTTGTGTTGGTGAAAATCGACAGTTATTTCGATAATAATTGATGTCTGGAGGTTATATTGACCAATCGGGTATTTAATTGGATAAATGAGCAATTGATTGCTATTATTTCACATGATTATAACTATTTGTTCACATGTGTATACTATTGTTTCACATTTTTGTTACTATTAGGGGAATTGGTGCAAGATTGATAATACTTGCATAACTAAGTTAAAAATGGAGGTATAGATGGAGGTACTATACTGTAATTTATATTTTCACATGTCTAGAACTATTGATTCACATAATTTACTGTTGAATCACATTATTTACTATTAGGGGAGGTGGTGCAAGTTTGATAATACTTCCATGACTAAATTAAAAATAAAGGAAAAGTTGGAGGTATTGTACTGTAATTTTTTGAGCCCCAAAACGTGCAATTATCGAAACTATATTTTTCTATAAATAAAAGCTCATTCTTCCTTCATTTCTCACCAATTCACAAAAGCTTTAGAGCGATTATTATAGATAGAAATTATAGAAAGAAGAAGGGAAGTCTGCTACCTCAAAATATTACAGTATCTAGTTTTTCTAAAGGTAGGGAATATTATTTGTTGTACTCGTAGGGAGTATTATTTCTTTCTTATCTAGGAAGAGAACTTATGTTATTCCATTCTTTATTATTCTGTTGGAATAACCTGTATACGCGGGCTATCCTATACTTGGTGAAATTCTTCTGTTGTTCCATTCTTTATCATTCTGTTGGAACATCCACGTCTGCATGCGCTCTCACGCCGGGACCGGGATTCTCGCTCTTTATTATGTTTGTTGAATATCCTGTTTGTGCGCTTTTACGCCGCACTTGATTTTGTCTTTATTATTCGCTGGAATATCCTGCTCATGCGTTCTCTACGGGACTTCGATTCCGCTCTTTATTATTTTGTTGAATATCCTGTTTGTGCGCTTTTACACGGACCCGATTCCGCTTTTATTATTCTGTTGAATATCCGCATGCGTTTTTACGTCGGACGTGATTCCGTTATTTATTATTCTGTTGGAATAACCTGCCTGTGTGGTCTATCGCATGCCTGGTGATTTCTTTTGTTATTCCATTACTTATTATACTCAGTTGGTTAAATTTTTGACTTCTATACTCCATGAAATTAGTGGAATATCCTTGATATTTGCACTTCATCCAGTATCTTTTCATGAAAATATTCTTATGAGCATTCTTGAATTTTACTCTACAAAGCAGTATCATGTTGACAATTTGGACGTTATTAGTTCCTGGATAAATTAATTCTTGAACTTGTTTTATTGAATTCTTATATCATTGTCATCATCCTCATATTTATATTTTGTTGAAAGTAATATGTAGCCTATAGTGCATAGATGGACTTGGTATGATTATGACCAAGGATTATTCGGTGTAATCATGACCGTAATGTTACAAATGATGTGAAAAAATTCCTCATTGGCCCGTAGTGCATTGATGGACAGTTGTTGGCATGATCATGACCATTATTGAATACACAAATATTCTTGGCCCGTAGTGCATGGATAATTGTGGTCATGATACTAAAGAATATCTTTGGCCGTAGTGCAGGGGTGATTCGATGATGTGGATTATTTATTAAGTTGAGTCCCAACGATAAAAGTGATGAAAAACCTTCTAAATAATAAAAGATAGTAGATTTTATTCTCTACTGACTTTTTAATGGATTGCTTGTTCACCGCAGCTTAAACTTGATGGTTGTTATATTGTATCAGTTTAACATTGTTGAAGCCTAACGATAATATATTCTGCATTATCTTAGTCATAATATTTCCTACTAGGCTAGTTAAGCTCACCCTTTTACTTTTATTATTCTCTTCAGGAAATGAGAACGTAGCAGGGACTAGTCGGGGAACCGGAGTGACGCACTGGATGATAGCATTAGTAGTCCTCACTATTCAAAGAAATAGTGGAAAATAAATGTAATAATATTGAATTTGAGTTTGAATATTGTCTGCACGACAATATTTGTATTAAAACTCACGACTTTTATGTTTTGTCGTACTTTCACACACGACAACTTGTATAATTAAGTTGTATTTGTATTCTGTACCATGTATTTGACGACTCAGAATAGGTGATGTATTCCTGTTTTGGGGGCGTCACAGTTGGTATCAAAGCTTAGGGATATGATCCTTAGCTAAGATGTGAGACTAGAACTAGGAGGGGAGAGACGGGGAATTCCTTCGCTAGTATGACCTACCTAAGTTTATTTGATATTTAATTGGTCGGTCAGAGTATAGGGATAATATGTGATGTTAATTAACCCTATTTTTGTGGCAGTATTTGAAAATGACATCAGAGAATGTTGAGAATAGCAATGGAGCACAGGAGACCGTTGAGTCTCCACAGATTAATAATCACTACAATGTGCAACATGATGGCGATAATCCTCTTGTAAATACCAACACTGATCAATTGACGAACGACGGTACGTTTAGGAGCTTTTTAGAATTCATGCAACATCATGCGAAGGCCACTTCTGTTCATAATACAGGAGGAAACAATGGCAACCCATGGTTAGTCACCGCTAAGCAATTCAAGGAGCTAAGACCACCAGAGTTTTTGGGAAAGCCAGAACCACTTAAGGCAGAGACGTGGTTAAAGCAGATCACCAATATATTTGATGTCTTTGGATGCTCCGAGGAGCAAAAGGTTCCGTTTGCCACCTTTATGTTGCATGAAAAGGCAGATCACTGGTGGGAATCTGTAAAACATACCCAGCCTGACGCACTCAAGATGTCTTGGGAGAAGTTCCAAGAGCTGTTCAACGGCAAGTACTTTCCCGAAAGTATTCGTCACATGAAGGAGGTAGAGTTTATCAAGTTGGAACAAAACAATATGACTGTGTCGCAATACGAGGCTAAATTTGCGGAGTTATCCCGATTTGCATCCCATTTGGTGGATAATGAGGAACAAATGACGCGAATGTTTTTAAGAGGTTTGTAGCCGGAGATACGCCAATATCTTATTTCTCATAAACTGTGTTTGTATTCAGATGTTGTAAATAGGACTCATTTAGTGGAGCTCGATAACGAGTTAACGCAACCAAAAGAGAGCAGCCGGCAAAATGATAATACCGGTGATAACAGTCATCAAAGCGGTGACAATAAGCATGGAGGGAATCAACATGCCAAAAATGGTAACCACTTCGGTGGTAATCATGGTCAAAATAATAAGAATGGACATTTCAAGAAGAGGAGATTCAATAATGATGGAAAGACGTCAGAACCAACACCCGTTGTTAAGGAAAGAGAACGATCACCTATCATATGCTTCAAATGCGGAGGGGAGGGACACATCAGTCCAAACTGCGCGATGCCGTCCAAAGCATGTTATAATTGTGGAAGAGAAGGTCACTTAGCCCAATTTTGTCGTTCACCAAAGATAAGTTCAGATAGGATGGAGGCACCAAAGGTCGTCCCAGAAAAATTAAAGCCGGTAGTTTAAGAGAGAATGTTTTTTTTCGTGACAAGGATCCTGAATAAAATTATCATGGGTATGTTAGTCATAAACTCTTGTGAAGTCTATACCGTGTTAGATACCGGTTCTACTCGCTCTTTTATTTCACCTAGTTGTGTTCAATGTTTGAAGTTAACTCCGGAGAAGTTAGACTTTCATATATCTATTTAAACTTAGTTGGGAGAAACCTTCGTTACCTCCATTATTTATAAATCTTGTTAAAATCAACACTTTCACGTTACGTGTCGATCTTGTCTATTTGAAAATACTTGCCTTTGATCCGATTTTTGGAATCGATTGGTTAACTACTCATCATGCTTTTCGTAAGGTTGTTAGCTTTCATATTCCAAATCAATCTGTTATGCGAATTCAAGCAACCAAACCACTAAAGTCAATCATTGTCATATCAAGCCATAAGTAAAGAGCCCTGATCCTTTTGACTTTCTTGTGTGGAATGCACCGAAGCCAGACTTTCTGTAGGCGACGTCGTGAATGACGATGTCAAGTTGATAGATATCAATGTGATGTACTATCCAAGTCTTGGATGAGAGTCACAGTTTTGAATGATATTTCTATTGTTAATAAATTTTCTGACGTATTCTTGAAGACTTCTTAGCCTACCATAGAGCGTGAAATCGAATTTTGTATTTACCCCAGTACAAAACCCATTTCTTAAACCCTCAAATATTTTCTTCACCTAAAACGAACGTAACATGTGCCAAAGACGTTGGCTCGAGCTGTTGAAGATTACGATCATATCATTCAATACCATCGTGGAAAAACGAACGTGGTAGCTGACGCGTTGAGTAGAAGATCGTATGCGTTTACAAGTGCGAATATACGAACCCCGTGAAGATAACGAATATACGAGTAGAATCGACTTTAATCGATAAAGTTAAAGCCGCTCAAGCTACACACCTAGAGCTGATGAATGTGAAGAATTAAGAAGGTTCAAGAGGGCGTTATTTTAGAAGCAAGAATCGACGAAGAGAAGAAATCTCAACCCTTGATTTAATTGGCCCATTTGAAATCCTTGATAAAGTAGGAACTGTGGCTTATAGACTCTTTTTACCGCCAAGAATGTCGCGTGTTCATAACATTTTTAACGTATCGACGTTACGTAAATATGGGGATGACCCGAACCACATTATTAATTTAGAACCGGACGAGATAGCGGATGATTTAACGTATGAGGAGATACGTGTTAAAATCTTGGATAAGAAGGATTATATTCGACACTCAAAGGTTATACCTCAAGGGTTAGAATTTGAAGTGAGGTCAAGGTATCCTCACCTGTTCGGCATACCAGGTATGTACGTAAAATTCGAGGGCGAAATTTCATAAGGAGGGGAGATTGTGAGACCCCAGATTTTATGAATAAAGATTAAATTTTCTCGAAATATATTTTCTCATATTATGGTGTGGATTTGATATAATGTTATAGTTGTGGGTAATATTTACAAATTTTGCAAAGTACGCAAGTTGTTATATAATATTCGATTGGTCGAGGAATATTCGTTTTAACAGGGAATATTCGCATAACAATGACAATCATTGGTGGACCTCACAACGGAATTATTGTTTGGATTGAGAAAACGACAAAAAATACTTTATAAAAATAACAAATGGAAGTTTTACCGTTAATCTGTTGAACTACCCGTAGTAAAAATACAAGAATATCTGGCTGTGGTTGCAAGAGTAGCACACCAGATTGATTATTGATGCTTACGTGAGAAGTCACTCGCTTTATACTCAATTATTGCTACAAAGAATTGTTTGATCATATCTCTCATATTATTGATTCGATTATTATCATAGTATCATCTGCATAATATGTTATTTTATTAAATCAATAATTGAGACGACAAAGTTATTCATATTATTAAATTGCAATATTTACAATGTCTAGAAGTTCTGTCGAGGAGAGGTTTGGTCACCTAATTGCGCCGCCAATAGGGAGAAATCCTTATTGAAAGCTCCCTATTTCCTAGGAACGACCTGGTTGATAAATATTGTGAGTTATAATATTAATGATGAATGTTATTAAAATTGAAGTTGTGTTCGAGTTGAATTTGGAGACGCCAAGCGTGATATTTGAGTCCTAACGATGAAATTAGTAAAAATAGTCATAAACACAAAATTTTCGTGAATTCACTATTTGGTCAAAAATCAACAGCTTGACTTTTTTCGGAAAAAGTCAAACTTCAAAATTTCAAAATTTATATTTTTGATAAAAATGGTTTCATTGTGTTGGAATTATTTGTGTTAGTGAAAATCAACAATTATTTCGATAATAATTGATGTCTGGAGGTTATAATGATCAATCGGGTATTTAACCGGATAAATGAGCAATTGATTGCTATTATTTCATATGATTATAACTATTTGTTCACATGTGTATACTATTGTTTCACATTCTTGTTACTATTAGGGGAGTTGGTGCAAGATTGATAATACTTGCATGACTAAGTTAAAAATGGAGGTATAGATGGAGGTACTATACTGTAATTCATATTTTCACATGTCTAGAACTATTGATTCACATAATTTACTATTGAATCACATTATTTACTATTAGGGGAGGTGGTGCAAGTTTGATAATACTTCCATGACTAAATTAAAAATAAAGGAAAAGTTGGAGGTATTGTACTGTAATTTTTCGAGCCCCAAAACGTGCAATTATCGAAACTATATTTTTCTATAAATAGAAACTCATTCTTCCTTCATTTCTCACCAATTCACAAAAGCTTTAGGTCAATTATTATAGAGAGAAATTATAGAAAGAAGAAGAGAAGTCTGCTAACTCACTATTCCATTATCTAGTTTTTCTAAAGGTAGGGAATACTATTCCGTGCCCATAGCTTTTTGCAAACTAACCCAAAAATCTTGAAGTGAATCTTGGGCCTCGATCAGAAACTATGGATACTGGCATACCATGCAGTCTTAAAATCTCGTTTATGCACATACGAGCAAGACGTTCAAGTGTATAAGTTTCTCGTATAGGTAGGAAATGAGCAGACTTGGTCAATCTATCAACAATTACCCAAATTGCATCTATTCCTTGAGAAACCATGGGAAGACCAGTAACAAAATCCATGGTAATGTGTTCCCACATCCATTCTGAAATTTCAAGTGGTTGCAATGGACCTTTTCGTACTTGATGCTCCGCCTTGACTCGTTGACAAGTTAAACACCTTGAGATAAATTCTGCTATCTCTCTCTTCATATTTCTCCACCAAAATGTATGTCGAAGATCATGATACATTTTGGTACTCTCAGGATGGATTGCAAACGGTGTGTTGTGCGCCTCCATTATGACACCCCCAAATCCGGGTACTTCAATTCCACAGGATTTGGTGTTCACTGTATAAATATCATCTATCTATCTACCCATAATAAATGCAAACCATGCAATAGATAGAAATAATAATAAATCTCCCCTTATGGGTTTACATCAACTACATAATAAATACACTCCTAGGTTACTCTAACCTTAAACATCTGTGCGGAATCATAAACAATTAAGTCTTAAACAACATCATTAACTTAAGTCTAACCTAAATACATCATCAAATAAAATAACAAGTCTTCAACACTTGCTAACTTTGCCCTTGCCTTTACTAGTGGAAGGTTAAATCATTCTTTCGTTCTTAACTGCAATGTTATTATTAAGCAAGAGTGAGCACTAATGCCCATAAGTATAATAATGAAATAAAAGTATAATAACATGCGAGTAAATCAAAGACATCTGAATAAAAGTTTAACTTTTGAATCAAGAATGAATAACAAGAAACAAAATAATTCTGAGGGTCATAAGTGTTAGGTTTGTAATATTCATGTGCGCAATCAAATTGCAAAATAATGCGGAAGCGTGTAAAAATCAGAGTTTAAAAATTTTACAAACCATATACCCGGATCACCCTTTATGCACAATTATTAATTAAACGAAAAGATAAAGAATAAAATCATACCTTGAAGATCGAGCTTCCTCAGGTACAAGTTCACCTCCAAATCCTTTCGCGTTCAACTTGAATCCACCGGGTTTGGTTCCTTCCTTTGATCAACGTTAGCCACCCATGTGTTTGGCCTCTAGAGGTGATCCACCAAGGAAGAAAAAGAATTCAAGAAGATGGTTGTTATGGCTAACCCTAGTTTTCTATCTCTATAGAAAAGGCGCATTCTCCAACTATTGGAAATATTACGACGTTGAAAAAGTCAACAACCCCATCACCCATAATAAGACTCTCTTATTTATAGATGTGGGCAACCCACCTTAACAATTAAGGAATTGGGTTTTATTTAATTAATTAAATTCTTTTAATTAATTAAGCTCCCTAATCTTATTAGGGATAATTAATTAAACTCCTTTAACTAATTTTTCCTCCTAATCCTATTAGGAATAAATGAGAGTACTTATATTAAATTAATTCCTAAACTCTTTTAGAAATTAAAATAATAATAATTGTAATAATATTAATAAGACTCCTCTTATTAATTTATATTTAATATTTCTAAAATATTAAATAATAAATATTAAGCTATTTAATTTATTCTATCACCATAGATTAAATTAAATATACATAACATATTATTACGATTATGCCATTAACTTCTTAAATAATTATTCTTCCTTTTATGGTGTGACCCTTTAGGTTCTCCATATTAAACCTAGGTTGTGAATAAATCAATTAGAACAATTCTAATCTTATTTAAATAAATAAATTAAACAATTAATTTATATAAATAAATAATATTTATTCTACAATAGGGATAAGCCTCCCTAGCGATCAACGACTTTTCGGATAATATAGATTTCAACATTAATCATTAAAGAACCTTTGAGTAAATAGTTACCGTATAATTCAATCCTTCCACCATACAATGTCCCAATTAAATATAAGACATGGAATTACTCACAAGTCTTATTTTATTTAATTATATGTATTTCGATCCTTAAATGCACAACTCCAAATAATGCAAATTAGAAACTCCTTTCTAATTTCATTCTCGCTTTAACCAAGGACAACCGGGGTTGTCATTTATCGAATCACATAGGACATTTCTCTTCTTTTATTAGAAGTGGTAGATTCTTTATTGATCATACATTATCTCCATGTATAACTTATTATACCCAAGCATACCCTTTGATATACCCTAAAGGTCTTAAGGAATAAGTCAAAGTATAACTCATCATACATAAGATACTATGATGATCTCAAGTCCAAGGATTACTTGTACTACTATCACTACAGGAATTCCTATTGACAGGCAAATAAAACTCCATTAGGTATTCCTTAGCGAGCCACGCTCAAAGGTAACTTATTCTCTAATAAGCACCTACATACTTGCTTTAGTGTCTCCACACAAATGATCATGAGATCAATCATCCTCATCCAATGAGCAAGCAACGTATGTACCAATCTATCCGGATTCACTAATCCCCAATTTTATAATCCAACGATTTGGAACTATTTTAGTTTTAAGCTTTCTAAGAATTTAGATCTCATTAGAATGATCATCATCATTATTCTAAAAGCATTGCTTAAAACTATGGGTTTATCACATATTATAAAACAAAGATCATGTAGATAATTAAAAGCCTTTAATAAATTAATACTTTTTATTAATAAATGAATAAGATTGCTACAAAGTATATGCTTTATCATCAAACATGATTGGCTTGTGTGCATACTACTTTCAATCTCCCACTTGCACTAAAGTCAATCGTCATGGTAACTCATACTCTTCTTCTCTAAGTGACGCGATTATCTTCTTCATTGGATAAGCTTTAGTTAATGGATATGTAATGTTGTTCATGAGAGTCCACTATCTCTATAGTGATTTCCCATCTTTCAATGATTTTAATAATCAAATGAAAGTGCCACAACACATGTTTAGATCCAAGATGAGACTTAGGAACTATTCCTAGTTCTGTAATGAACTTTTAATCCAAACAATCAACTTGCAGCTTCATTTATAGCTATATACTTTGTCTTTATCACTAAACCAGCAACTCTTTGCTGTTTGGAACTTTTCCAATTCACTGCACCACTATTCAAGGTAACCCATTACCTTAAAGTGGATTTTTCTGTCGTCTTGGTTTGTCTGAAAAACTTGAGTCTGTTAGGCCCTCTAGTTTTAATTAAGACCCACCATGAATATGATCACATCCTTAGTGCTTGCTAAAACACTTTAAGATGTTTTCACCGACTCATAGTGAACTTCTCCGGTAATATGACCGATCAACATCGGTCTCATATATTTTCATTGCATACATGATAATTACTCATGTGATCTCTCTTTTTTGGAGTCTTTGGGGACTATTAAGAGATACACTCTATAGCTCATCGACATGAGACATCTCTTGAGTTTGCCATGCTAAACGACTTTAGCATCAAATGAATATATCGTTCCTTGGGTTAAGTCGAGCATCCTCTTAAATCTATCTTTATAGATTTATATCCCCAATTAAGATACTCTTCCAAATCATTCATGGAGGATTGTTTAGACAACTTTATCTTTACCGATTGTAGCATTGGTATGTAATTCCTCATCCGTAGTATATCAACATATAATACTAGAAATTTCACGACGCTCCCATCGACCCTTTTATACACTAGAACTCTTACCTCATCGAATGTAACTCGGATCATCATCTTCTTCATGATGCGTACCTCATCATCATCATCCATGATGAATCCATACCTCCTAGGTATCTTCTTGTTTTATTCCGATTTACGATTCGATTGTGGTACAATAGATCTATCTACAGGTTCCTCTTATTTTACTTATAGTGTTTTGTGGTTCTTGAACTCTTCAAGATCTATTATTCTCCCACTAGCCCCTTTTAATGATAAACACCTTTATCTTAGAAGGCGTGTGTTTCGAACAAACACCTTTTGCTAAGTAGGATTATAGAACATATACCCTAAACTTACTTTAGGATGTCCCACAAATTCGACACTTGTCAAATCTTGTCCCAAGATTATCCTTTGAAACCTTTTTCACATAAGTTGGACAACCCCTTATCTTAACATACTTAAGATTAGGAATCCTCCCCATCCATAACTTTTATGGAGTCTTAGGGCCGATTTAGAGATTACCTTTTCGTAGATATGCAAATGCATTTCTAGGACATTATCCCGAGAAGGATACCGGAATGTCGGTAAAATCATTATGGACCGCATCTACGTCCAACAAGGTAAGATTTTTCATTCGGATACATCAATCAATTATTACGTATCGATGTGTGTCCATTATGAGAAAACCATTTGAGATGATCTAGAAACTTATTGCACAAGTATTTATTCCTCGATCTAATCAAAGAATCTTAATATTTTGCCAATTTGTTTCACTTCTGAATTCATTGAACCTTTCAAATAATTCACACTTGTATTTCATCAAATACATACATTCAACTCTTTGAATGATCATCTCCTTTTCTTATACTAATTTGTTCAATATGCAAAATTATTTTCATGTAAGTCAACTATACTAAATTTATTAAGTAATATTCCATTTCTATACAAAATATTATTATTATAAATAGAACAACAATTGTTCTTAATTATAATACCAAAAATTTTATTGTCTAACAATAAAATAGAAATAATGTTTCTAACAAGAACCGGAATACAATAACAACTTATTGACTTAATAGATTTGCCCGTAAGCATTGCTAAACTATAAGTTTCTATGGCTAATGTAGCAACCTTTGCTTCATTTCCCACACATAGGATTACTTATATTTATTTAGCTTTCTACTGCTTGGTCCCTTTATAAATCTATATTTATGATAACCAAAGTTGGTATCCAATACCCAAGTAGAACCTCGACATAAAGAAAAATTTATTTTAAATTATGAACAAAATTGTATTTATAACCTAAAACTTCACTAAGCTTCTTTGGTTAGCCTCTCGCAAGATACTTCTCGCAGCTTTCTTTCCAAAGGTCTGTGCTTATTGCAAAGGAAGCAAGCTCCTTTGCTATCCGTGACGCTTTTGTTCTTATTATCCTTTGTTTATGCCTTCATTTACCTTCTTTGAATCGTTCTTATTTTCGTAAGATCCTTTGGCCCCTACCAAGAAGACATGGTCTTTCTTGGTTGAAAGTGACTGTCAACATTTTCAACATGTTAAGCAAATCAATGAGGCCGATATCTAGCTTGTTCATATGAAAATTCACAACAATTGTGAAAGGAGTCCTGGAGTGAGTGCAAGATCAAATCTTGGCTCAACTCTCCATCCATGACAAAACCAAATTGTCCTAATTGATCAATCAAATTGATTATGTTAAGAACTTTTTGTCTGCATCTTATAGTGCCATTGGCCATTCTAGATCGGAAGAGCTCCTTAGATATCTCGATATCTATCGGGCCCCACTTTCCTCACAATCAACTACTTGATGTGCGGGAATATAGTAGGAGCATCCATAGTTTCAAGTCGACGTCAAAGCTCGTTACTCATGGATGCGAGCATGATGCATCGAGCCAATCAGGCATCATCTTGCCACTTTCTAAAAGTAGCAATGTCTTCCTTAGAGGCATTGTTCGCAACCATTGCAGGAGGATAGGCGTGATTAAGACATAAGATAGAGATATACTATGAGAACTATTCTCAAATTCCTTAACCAATCCGCTTAATTCATTGATCCTGGTTAATTTAGCATCTAATATGCTTCGCAAAGATAGTAATTTTAGACAATGTAAAATTTCGTAAATGAATTTGTAATTAACAACATTTTAACATTCATTCTTTTATTAATTACCAAAATAATTTAGGTCTTGTTTTAAATTGGTATCTCCCACTATTTTCTTCAAACTATATTACCTCACTTATATAGTTCGGCAAAATCTAATTAAAGATTTGCTAGTGAGAATAAGGATCCCATTTCAAATGTATATAGCCTTGTGGTGACACAACAAACTATATATAAATAAATGGGTAGACAACTTTTGTCAATTACATCAACTATGCAACTCCTTTTCTTTTGCCTCTTAGATTATTTTGATCAAGTGGTGGCACATCCGAATCAAAATTATCCAAGTTAAGTCCGACCTAGCACTCCATATATTCAAAAAAGAAAATATCATCCTTGTGGTGACACAACAAAACAATATTGTTCAATTTTCTTTATAAGCATCAAATGTGATAAATTAACATCTTAAATACTTAATACTTGCCTTGTGGTGACACAACAAACTCATATTAAATATTTAATACTCTATTAATTTTATCATGCTAAGGCGACGCTCGATATTCCAAATATCTTTGAACGCTTAGGACTTAATATAAAAATTGAGGGGTTTGTTATTAATTTGTCTCATCTTGTTTAGCGGCGCATATGCATATATATATATAAAAATACGCCATTATATTAATTAACATGCGAAGCATGTTTGCATAATATATAATATATATATATATATATAAGTTTGCACATATAGAATACTATATTCTACCCGGATTGATTATGGACTTTTATTCTAGTTTGGTTCACTAGAGCCACCAAGTGAACCAAAAGGTCAAACCCTAGGGTGCAAGAAATAATATTTAAATATAACTATTACATTTAAACCCTGCTCCATTACAAACTAGTCTTCAAGCGCTCCTTGCTCCTTGATCTCCAATTTTTAAAATTAATTCTAACTATTCCTATTACAAAACTATTTAAAATAAATAGAAACCTTGATCAAGAAATCAGGGAAAGTACATAGGAGGAGTTAGAATTTACATTAAGAAAAAATTAGAGAAGACGAGGCACGCAGTAATTCCCCATTTAATAAAACCCATACATTCATGCATCCAACTAAAATAAAATCCAATCATATTGGTCAATAGTCCATAATCAATCCCATTTATTATCATACACATCACCATATGCATCAATAAATAACATTCATCTCATGAATAATAAACATTTAATATATATATTGATATCATTTAATGGGCAAATTTAGTTAGTATAAAATCTAATTTTGAATTCAAATAAACTCCTTTATTTCAATCCAAATTTAAATCAAAATAAAACTATTTTATTTAAATTTATCCAATTTTGAATAAAATAAACTATTTTATTTTAATCAAAATCTTTAATCAAAATAAACTCCTTTATTTTAATTAATTATGGAATCCAATTCCATGTAAAAAAAAAATCTTTAATTAAAATAAACTCTTTTATTTTAATTAATTATGGAATCTAATTCCATGTAAAAAAATCTTTTATTAAAGGAAACACGGATATTCTTTCCTATTCACAAATAAACTCCTTTATTTTGAATAATATGAAATCTTATTTCATATTTAAATAAACTCCTTTATTTAAGGAAACATGGATTTTCTTTCCTATTCACAAATAAACTCTTTTATTTTGAATAATATAAAATCCTATTCCATATCTAAATAAACTCCTTTATTTAAGGAAACATGGATTCTCTTCCCTATTCACAAATAAACTCCTTTATTTTTCGAAAAATAAAATCCAATTTCAACTCCAATCGCTTAAGCATGGAATCCAATTCCAACTCTAATTAGTTAAGATGAAATTCTAATTTTAAAATTAAAATAAACTCTTTTATTTTAATATTTAAAATAAACCTTTTATTTTAAAATTATAATAAATATTATTTTAATTATAAAATTATTAAGAATAATATATTATATATATATATATATATATTAACCGTATATATATATATATATATATATAGTACCGTATACCTTATATATATATAAAAAAAATATCAATATTTTTTTTTCTTTTCTTTTTTTTAATTTTTTTTTTTTTTTTAAATTTTCTACCCTCGATTTCCGTGTGTTCAAAAAAAGTTATTTTGTGCTGCTTCTCTTTTCGAATCAATGCATCAAGCTTTTTTTTTTCTTCCCCGTTGTTTCGCTTTGCTGGTATTCTTGGTATACCACATTGCATATTTTTTTTTTTTTAAGAGGCAATTGAAGATGGAATTTCGGCAGAACATAACTCACGGAATTCATAGCAACAGGCAGGCCACGAAAATAAAAAAAAAAAAAGTTTTTATAATAAATTTTAATACAATAAAATTATGCCCAATTAAATTGTTCTAAACACATATCAATATAATATCAAATTAAAATAATTAATAATTCGCATAAAGGTTTGGCTCTGATGCCACTGTTAGGTTTGTAATATTCATGTGCGCAATCAAATTGCAAAATAATGCGGAAGCGTGTAAAAATCAGAGTTTAAAAATTTTACAAACCATATACCCGGATCACCCTTTATGCACAATTATTAATTAAACGAAAAGATAAAGAATAAAATCATACCTTGAAGATCGAGCTTCCTCAGGTACAAGTTCACCTCCAAATCCTTTCGCGTTCAACTTGAATCCACCGGATTTGGTTCCTTCCTTTGATCAACGTTAGCCACCCATGTGTTTGGCCTCTAGAGGTGATCCACCAAGGAAGAAAAAGAATTCAAGAAGATGGGTGTTATGGCTAACCCTAGTTTTCTATCTCGATAGAAAAGGCGTACTCTCCCAACTATTGGAAATATTACGTATGTTGAAAAAGTCAACAACCCCATCACCCATAATAAGACTCATCTTATTTATAGATGTGGGCAACCCACCTTAACAATTAAGGAATTGGGTTTTATTTAATTAATTAAATTCTTTTAATTAATTAAGCTCCCTAATCTTATTAGGGATAATTAATTAAACTCCTTTAACTAATTTTTCCTCCTAATCCTATTAGGAATAAATGAGAGTACTTATATTAAATTAATTCCTAAACTCTTTTAGAAATTAAAATAATAATAATTGTAATATTATTAATAAGACTCCTCTTATTAATTTATATTTAATATTTCTAAAATATTAAATAATAAATATTAAGCTATTTAATTTATTCTATCACCATAGATTAAATTAAATATACATAACATATTATTACGATTATGCCATTAACTTCTTGAATAATTATTCTTCCTTTTATGGTGTGACCCTTTAGGTTCTCCATATTAAACCTAGGTTGTGAATAAATCAATTAGAACAATTCTAATCTTATTTAAATAAATAAATTAAACAATTAATTTATTTAAATAAATAATATTTATTCTACAATAGGGATAAGCCTCCCTAATGATCAACGCACTTTCCGATAATATAGATTTCAACATTAATCATTAAAGAACCTTTGAGTAAATAGTTACCGTACAATTCAATCCTTCCACCATACAATGTCCCAATTAAATATAAGACATGGAATTACTGTCAAGTCTTATTTTATTTAATTATATGTATTTCGATCCTTAAATGCACAACTCCAAATAATGCAAATTAGAAACTCCTTCCTAATTTCATTCTTCCTTGGCCAAGGACAACTGGGTTGTCATTTATCGAATCACATAGGACATTTCTCTTCTTTTATTAGAAGTGGTAGATTCTTTATTGATCATACATTATCTCCATGTATAACTTATTATACCCAAGCATACCCTTTGATATACCCTAAGGGTCTTAAGGAATAAGTCAAAGTATAACTCATCATACATAAGATACTATGATGATCTCAAGTCCAAGGATTACTTGTACTACTATCACTACAGGAATTCCTATTGACAGGCAAATAAAACTCCATTAGCTATTCCTTAGCGAGCCACGCTCAAAGGTACTTATTCTCTAATAAGCACCTACATACTTGCTTTAGTGTCTCCACACAAATGATCATGAGATCAATCATCCTCATCCAATGAGCAAGCAACGTATGTACCAATCTATCCGGATTCACTAATCCCCAATTTAGTAATCCAACGATTGGGAACTATTTTAGTTTTAAGCTTTCTAAGAATTTAGATCTCATTAGAATGATCATCATCATTATTCTAAAAGCATTGCTTAAAACTATGGGTTTATCACATATTATAAAACAGCATCATGTAGATAATTAAAAGCCTTTAATAAATTAATACTTTTTATTAATAAATGAATAAGATTGTTACAAAGTATATGCTTTATCATCAAACATGATTGGCTTGTGTGCATACTATAAGACCTTGAACTATGTCCTAGGTTATCAAGGGTTATACTTGAAACCTTTAATGTATCATAAAGACTATGGACCTTTCTACTCGTATTTAGGGGATCCAACCCCTTAGTACAACATCATGCACAATATCTTAACGCTAAAACATTAGTAAATTGTGACGCCCCCAAAATTAGGTATGCATCACCCATCTTGGGTAGTCAGATACATGGTACAGAATTTAAATACAACTTACTAATATAACTGTCGTGTACAATACGACATAAACTGTGAGTTTGAATACAAATATTGTCTACTAGAGATCATACAAACTCAAAAAGAGTCCTCATTACAATTATTATCACACTATTTCACAGAATAGTGAGGACTACTAATGCTATCCTCTGACCATTACTCCGCTCCCAGGACTCGTCCCCAAATTATATTCTCATTTCAAGAAGAGAACAAAGGTGAAAGAAAGGGTGAGCTCAACTAGCTCAGTAAAAATATTATGACTAAGATAATGCAGAATAAATTATCATTAGTCTTCAACAGTGTTAAACTGATAAAATACAATAGACATCAAGTTTAACTACAGCGGAACATACAATCCATTAAAAGAGTCAAGTAGAGAATAAAATCTACTATCTTTTATGATTTAAAAGGTTTTTCATCACTGTTATAGTTGAGACTCAGCTTTAATAAATATTCCACATCATCGAATCACCCCTGCACTACGGCCAAGGATATTCTTTAGTATCACGACCACAATTATTCATGCACTACGGCCAAGAATAGTTGTGTATTCATTAATGGTTATGATCATGCCAACAACTGTTCATCAATGCACTACGGGTCACAACCACAAATTATCCATGCACTACGGGCCAAGGATATTCGTGTATTCATCAATGGTCATGATCATGTCAACAACTGTCCATCAATGCACTACGGCCAATGAGGACTTTTACCACATCATTTGTAACATTACGGTCATGATTACACCGAATAATCCCTGGTCATAATCATACCAAGTCCATCCATGCACTACAGCCATGTATGACTTTCAACATAATATAAACATGAGGATGATGACAATGATATAAGAATTCAATAAAACAAGTTCAAGAATTACTTTATCCAGAATTATTAACGTCCAAATTGTCAACAAGATACTTGCTTTTGTAGAGTAAAATTCAAGAATGATCGTAAGAATATTTCCATGAAAAGATATCGATGAAACGCAAATATCAAGGATATTCAACTAATTTCATGGAGTATAGAAGTTAAAGTTTTAACTAACCGGGTATAATAAAGAATGGAATAACAAAAGAAATCACCATGCATGCGATAGATCGCACAGAGCAAAGTTATTCCAATGTAATAATAAATAATGGAACCAAGTCGTGAAATTCACAATCGGCAGATGTTCCAACAGAATAATAAAGATGGAAATGCATCCGGTGTAAAACACACGATAGGATATTCCAACAGAATGATAAAAATCGGAACCAGTCCTGTAAAACACATGCATGTGATGTTCCAACAGAATAATAAAGATTTTAACCAGTCCTGTAAAAACACATGCATGTGATGTTCCAAATGTTCCAGCGTTAAAGACGAGAATAATAGAAGAATGTCACCAAGTATAGGGTAAACCACGTATACAGGTTATTCCAACAGAATAATAAAGAATGGAACAATGTAAGGAAATCACCAAGTATAGGGAGTCCACAGATACAAAGTTATTCCAATGTAATAATAAAGGATGGAATGACAGAAGTTCTCTTCATGAATACAAAAGAATAACACCCCTTACGGGTACAACAAATAATATTCCCTACCTTAGAAGAACTGAATATTGGGAAAGTGAAGTAGCGAGAATACTTTTTTCTTCTTTCTCTCTATAGTTTTCTCTCTCTAGAGTTTCAATGAATTCGTAAGAAATAATGAAGGAATGAGCTTTATATTTATAGAAAAAAGCGAGGGTGGCTCTTGATCTTAACGAAGGGTCAAAATGACTCTTGGTAATATCAAGAGACAACTACTATTCTGCGAAGGGGTAATTAACCCTGGAACAATCAAGAGGCGCTTAACTCTTGGTAATATTGAAGGGACAACTACTATTTGCGAAGGGTAATTACTATCGACGAAGGTAATTACTATCGACGAAGGTAATTACTATCAAGAAGGTAATTACTATTGACGAAGGTAAATACTATTGACGAAGGTAAATACTATCGACGAAGGTAATTACTATTCGACGAAGGTAATTACTATTCACAAAGGTAATTAATATTCACAAAGGTAAATACTATTAACGAAAGGTAATTACTATCGACGAAGGTAATTACTATTCACAAAGGTAATTACTATTCACAAAGGTAAATACTATTGATTTAAGAGACTCTTAGATGATGACATATGGGCCCCCATAAAATAATCAAACTTACCACAAACGCCTCATAATGCACTTTTTATATACATCAAGGATTGAATAAATATTACCACAAATCATTTTATTTTTAATCAACACATTTTAATCTTTCAACAATTATTAATCATTTATAACTTGTCGCCTAAATTAATAATATAACATATTATACGATGATAATTGTGACAATAATTGAATCAATAATATAAGAGATATGATGCGTGAATTACTATAGCAATAATTGAGTATAGCTCAGTGACTTCTCACGTAAGCATCAATAATCAATACCGCAGTGTACTACTATGCAACCACGCCAGACATCGCATTTTTTACCACCGGGTAGTTCAACAGCTTTTAACGGTAACACCTCCGCCGTTATTTTTATAGAAAGATAATTTTGTCGCTTTCTAACTACGACAATACTTCCGCTTGGGGTCCACCAATGATTGAATATTCCCTAAACAAAAGAATATTCCCTAACAAAACGAATATTTTATAACAACTTGCTTACTTTGCAAAATTTATAAATATTACCCACAACTATAACATTATATCAAATTTATTCCATAATATTCAAAAATAATATTTATAGAAAATTCATCTTTATTTATAAAAGCTGGGGTCTTACAACCTCCCCTTCTTATGAAATTTTGCCCTCGAAATTAGGGTACGTACCTGATATGTCGAAGAGGTAAGGATACCTTGATTTCATTTCAGATTCTAACTCCCAAGTCATTTCCTCAACATCGTGGTTCCTCCACAAAACTTTGACTTGAGGTATAACCTCGAGCGTAGAATATGTTCCTTCTTATCCAAAATTTGAACAGAACCTCTTCATACGTCAAATCTTCCGCTATTTCGTCCGGTTCTAACTCAATAATATGGTTCGGTCTTTCACATATTTACGTAACATGGATATGTGAAAACGTTATGAACACGAGACATATTTGGCAAGTAGAAAGCGAGTCTATAGCCACAGCTCCTACTCGATCGAGGATTAAAATGGACCGATGAATCGAGGATTAAGTTTTCCTCTCTTTCCAAATCTTGTAACTCCTTTCCATGGAGCAACTCTTAACAACACATGATCTCCTATATCGAATTCCACGCCCTTTCGATGAAGATCAAGATAACTCTTTTGTCGATTTTGTGAGGTTTTTATACGTTGTCGGATCGTTTTGAATCTTTTCCGTAGTCATACGTACGTATCAACTCCGGTCCCAACAACGTTGCTTCACCCACCTCATCCCAAAGATACCGAGAACAACACTTTCTTCCATACAACGCTCGAATGGAGCCATGCCAATACTTGCTTGATAACCGTTGTTGTTGGGAAAACTCCACCAATGGTAAGAACTTATCCCAACTCCCTTGAAATCAAGGACACAGAGTCTTAATAGATCTTCAAGAGTTTGAATAGTCCTCTCCGATTGTCCGTCTGTCTTCGAGGATGATATGCCGAGCTAAATCGTAAGTCCGTGCCCATAGCTTTTGCAAACTAACCCAAAATCGTGAAGTGAATCTTGGGTCTCGATCGAAACTATGGATACCCAAGCATACCATGCGCCTTACAATCTCGTTTATGTACATACGAGCAAGACGTTCAAGTGTATAAGTTTCTCAGACGGTGAAGAAATGAGCGAGACTTGGTCAATCTATCAACAATGACCCAAATCGCATCAATGCCTTGAGAAACCTTAGAAAGACCGTGTCTAAATCCATGGTAATGTGCTCCCACTTCCATTCTAGAATTTCAAGTGGTTGCAATGGACCTTTTGGTACTTGATGCTCCGCTTTAACTCGCTGACAAGTTAGACACCTTGAGATAAACAAATATCTCTCTCTTTCATATTGCTCCACCAAAATGTATGACGAATATCATGATACATTTTGGTACTCCCAGATGGATTGCAAATGGTGTGTTATGCGCCTCCATCATGATATTATACTTTAAATCGTGGTCGTTAGGAACACAAAGTCCGAGTTGACTCAAGTATTCCTTCTTCATCGATTCTTGCTTCGCATAGCACCTTCTTGCACTTTCTTCCTCATAAGCATCACCTCGTGTCCGTAGCTTGAGTAAATTTAACTTTATCAATTAAAGTCGGTTCTACTCAGATACTCGCTTATCATCACATGCGTCCCCAGAGTCTTTAACTCTATCTCCATCCTTTGCAAGTCACACAAAATGGGCCTTTATGTTGACAATAACGCACTCGTGCTTGCATATGATCTTCTACTCAATGCGCCGCCTACCACGCTTCACTTTTCCAAGATGGTATTGGATGGTATGATCATAATCTTCAACAAACTCAGTCAACATCTTTGGTGCATGTTTCGCTCGCTTTTAAGTAAAGAAATATTTGAGGGTTTAAGAAATGGGTTTTGACTTTGGGTCAATATAAAATTCGATTTCACGCTCTAGGGTAGGCTAGGAAGTCTTCAAGAATACGCCAAGAAATTTATTAATGATAGAAATATCATTCAAAATCATATTCTCGTCCAAGACTTGGATAAGACGTCACATTAATACCAACTGTGACTTCTATCCCTTAACCTGGATAGCACCTCACAATGATACCTATCAACTTGCCATCTTCAGTCACGATGTCACCTACAGAAAGTCTGGCTTAGGTGCATTCCACACAAGGAAGTCAACAACGAAAGGATCGGGGCTCTTTACTTATGGCTTGATATGACAATGATTGACTTTAGTGGTTTCGTTACTTTGAATTCGCATAACAGGTTGGTTAAGAGTATGAAAGCTAACAACCTTACCAAAATCATGATGAGTATTTAACCAATCGATTTCTAAAGTCACATCAAAGACAAATATTTTCAAAGAGATAAGATCGATGTAACGTGAAAATGTTTATTTGAATCAAACAAGATTTAAAAAACAAGAGAGGTAACGAAGGCTCCTACTAACGAAGTTTCAACCAATAAGTCAAAGTTTAACTTCTTCGGAGTCAAATTTAAACGTTGAACACAACTAGGTGAAATAAAAGAGTGGGTAGAACTGGTATCTAACACGGTATAGACTTCGCAAGAGCTTATGATTAACTTACACGTGATAATTTTATTCAGGTTCCTCGTCACGAGAAAAAAAATGCTCTCTCTTAAACTACCGACTTTGGTTTGTCTAGGACAGCCTTTGGTGCCTCCATCCTAGCTAAATTTGTCTTCGGTAAACGACAAAATCGAGCTAAGTGACCTTCTCTTCTATAATTATAACATGCTTTGACTACATGGCGCAGATTCGATCGATGTGTCCCTCTCCTCCGCATTTGAAGCATATGATAGGTGGTCTTTCTCCTTCTTTAACAACAGTCTTTGGTGTTGACGTCTTTCCATCATTGTTGAATCTCCTTTTCTTGAAATGTCCATTCTTATTGTTTTGGCCTCGATTACCACCGGCGTGGTTACCATATCCGCCCGCTGATTCCTCCACGCTTGTTGTCACCGCTCGATGACTACTCTCACCGGTATTATAATTTTGCCTACCGCTTCTTTTTTAGTTATATTGACTCGTTATCGCGCTCCACTAATCGAGCCCTATTTACAACATCCGAATACAAACACGCTTTATGAGAAATAAGATGTTGACGTATCTCCGCTTCAAACCTCTTAAAAACATTCGCGCCATTCTCTCTTCATTATCCACCAAGTGGGACGAAAACCGTGATAACTCCGCAAATTTTGCCTCGTATCATGCGATTACGGTCCATATTGTTTTGTTCCAACTTGATAAACTCCACTCCTCCTTCATGTGGCGAATACTTTCGTGAAAGTATTTGTTGTTGAATGCCTCGAACTTCTCCCAAGATATCTTTAAGACAAGAAAGTTGAGTACGCTTCTGGATTCCCACCAGTAATCTGCCTCTACGCGCAACATAAAGGCGGAAAAGGGAACCTTTTGCTCCTCGGAGCATCCCAAGACATCAAATATCTTGGTGATCTGCTTTATCCATGCTTCCGCTACAAGTGGTTTTGGCTCTCCCTTAAACTCCGGTGGTCCCAGCTCCTTGAATTGTTTAGCGGTGACCGCCCAAGAGTTTTTCGTGTTTCCACCTACGTTTTGGGCAGGAGTCGCTCTCGCCTGCTGTTGCATAAATTGCATAAAGCCTCTGAACATTTGATCATTCATCATTTGGTCAGTGTTGTTGTTTGCATGAGGATTGTCGCCTTCCTGATGCACATTATCCTGATTATTAATATGTGGTGAATCAACAATCACCTGTGCTCCATTGCTATTCTCAACATTCTCAGATGTCATTTTCAGATACTGCCACAAAACAAAAGGTTAATTGACATGTAATAAATTATCCCTATATTCTGACCGACCAATAAAATAGCACATAAACTTAGGTAGGTCATACTAGCGAAGGAATTCCCCGTCTCTCCCCTCCTAGTACTATTCTCACATCTTAGCCAGGGATCATATCCCTAAGCTCTGATACCAACTGTGACGCCCCCAAAATTAGGTATACATCACCCATCTTGGGTAGTCAGATACATGGTACAGAATTAAAATACAACTTACTAATATAACTGTCGTGTACAATACGACATAAACTGTGAGTTTGATTACAAATATTGTCTACTAGAGATCATACAAACTCAATAGGAGTCCTCATTACAATTATTATCACACTATTTCACAGAATAGTGAGGACTACTAATGCTATCCTATGGACCATTACTCCGTTCCCCGACTCATCCCAGCTATATTGTCATTTCTTGAAGAGAACAGTGAAAGAAAGGGTGAGCTCAACCAGCTCAGTAGAAAATAGTATGACTAAGATAATGCAGAATAAATTATCATTAGTCTTCAACATTGTTAAACTGATAAAATACAATAGACATCAAGTTTAATCTGCGTGAACACGAATCCATTAAAAGTGTTAAGTAGAGAATAAAATCTACTATCTTTTATGATTTAAAAGGTTTTTCATCACTGTTATAGCTGAGACTCAGCTTTAATAAATATTCCACATCATCGAATCACCCCTGCACTACGACCAAGGATATTCTTTAGTATCACGACCACAATTATTCATGCACTACGGCCAAGAATAGTTGTGTATTCATTAATGGTCATGATCATGCCAACAACTGTTCATCAATGCTCTACGGGTCACAACCATAAATTATCCATGCACTACGGGCCAAGGATATTCGTGTATTCATCAATAGTCATGATCATGCCAACAACTGTCCATCAATGCACTACGGGCCAATGAGGACTTTTACCACATCATTTGTAACATTACTACCATGATTACAATCAATAATCCTCGGTCATAATCATACCAAGTCCATCCATGCACTACAGGCCACAGATGACTTTCAACATAATATAAACATGAGAATGATGACAATGATATAAGAATTCAATAAAACAAGTTCAAGAATTACTTTATCCAGGAATTATTAACGTCCAAATTGTCAACAAGATACTGTTTTGTAGAGTAAAATTCAAGAATGATCAGAAGAATATTTCCATGAAAAGATATTGGATGAAACGACAATATCAAGGATATTCTACTAATTTCATGGAGTATAGAAGTCAAAGTTTTAACCAACTGGGTATAATAAAGAATGGAATAACAAAAGAAATCACCATGCATGCGATAGATCGCAGACAGCAAAAGTTATTCCAATGTAATAATAAATAACGGAACCGTCGGGTGAAAATTCACACCGACGGTGATGTTTCAACGTAATAATAAAGATGGAACCAGATCCGGTAAAACTAAAACACAACGTAATGATAGGATATTCCAATGTAAAACACCTAATAAAGATGTTCACCAAGTATAAAGGGTAAACCACGTATAAACACCATGATGGATGTTCCAATGTAATAATAAAGACCAAGTATATGTAAATAAAGAATGGAACAATGTAAGAAATCACCAAGTATAGGGAGTCCACAGATACGAGTTATTCCAAATGTAATAATAAAGGATGGAATGACGTAAGTTCTCTTCATGAATACAAAAGAATAACACCACTTACGGGTACAACAAATAATATTCCCTACCTTAGAAGAACCGAATATTGGGAAAGTGAAGTAGCGTATACTTTTCTTCTTTCTCTCTATAGTTTCTCTCTCTGAGTTTCAATTGAATTCGTAAGAAATAATGAAGGAATGAGCTTTCTATTTATAGAAAAACCGAGGGTGGCTCTTGGTCTTAACGGAGGGGTCAAAATGACTCTTGTAATATCAAGAGACAACTACTATTCATGAAGGGGTAATTAACCCTTGGAACAATCAAGAGGCGCTTAACTCTTGGTAATATTGAAGGGACAACTACTATTTGCTTAAGGGGTAATTACTATTGACAAAGGTAATTACTATCAGAAGGTAATTACTATTGACGAAGGTAAATACTATCGACGAAGGTAATTATTACTAATTACTATTCACAAAGGTAATTACTATTCACAAAGGTAAATACGATTGAAGGTAAGGTAATTACTATTCTATTCAAAGGTAAATACTATTCATTTAAGAGACTCTTAGATGATGACATATGGGCCCCCATAAAATAATCAAACTTACCACAAACATTTCATAATGCACTTTTTATATACATCAAGGATTGAATAAATATTACCACAAATCATTTTATTTTTAATCAACACATTTTTAATCTTTCAACAATTATTAATCATTTATAACTTGTCGCCTCAATTAATAATATAACATATTATACTGATGATAATCTTGTGACAATAATTGAATCAATAATATAAGAGATATGATGCGTGAATTATCGTAGAAATAATTGAGTATAGCTAAGTGACTTCTCACGTAAGCATCAATAATCAATACCGTGTAGCTACTATGCAACCACGCCAGACATCGCATTTACTTTACCACCGGGTAGTTCAACGCTTTTAATTCAGAACACCTCCCGAAGTTATTTTTATAGAAAGATAATTTTGTCGCTTTTCTAACTACGATAATACTTCCGTTAATGGGGTCCACCAATGATTGAGTAATATTCCCTAAAAAAAAGAATATTCCCCAATTAAACGAATATTTTATAACAACTTGCTTACTTTGCAAAATTTTTAAAAATTACCAACAACTATAACATTATATCAAATTTATTCCATAATATTCAAAAATAATATTTATAGAAAATTCATCTTTATTTATAAAAGCTGGGGTCTTACATAAATCCCTTTGCAGGGTTGTTCATCTCATTTTGACATTCGAGTCCGCACCAAAGGAAGTTTGGTTTGGACAATTCATCAAGGGTTCAGAAATTTAGAACGCTTTATCAACTATGGACTAGTCGAATCAATAAGGGTTCGCTAGTCTAATAAGGTTCAATAATAATGATATTCAAATTGAATAATAATCTCAGGAAGTATACAATAGGACAATTATTGTATAACTGAATCATGCTTTGAAAAGATAATCAATATTTAATATAACATTTGAACATGAATAATAATAATGATAATTTACTCGAGGTAATTAATAAACTTGAACAATAATGACATGTAGGGTTAGGAAACTTGCCTCGTGTGTAGGCTAAACGATTACTACTTTCGTTCACCACAAATCCTACACACATACCATATGTATTCACGACATTCATTAGTTACATTTTCACTTAATTATTTAATATAAACTCCACTTTATTTAACAAATCATTACCCTTCTAATTTAATTACTTAATTAAATTAGAATATTTTCATTCTCTTACTATTATTACACTCGAATAAATTATTTCATAATAATTTCCATCGAATATTTAATTTATTCCATAATATCTCAATTAAAATATTTAATTTATTTTATAAATATTTTAATAATAATTTTCATCGAATATTTATTTTATTCCATAATATCTCAATTAAAATATTTAATTTATTTTATAAATATTTTAATAATAATTTTCATCGAATATTTATTTTATTCCATAATATCTCATTAAAATATTTAATTTATTTTATAAATATTTTAATAATAATTTTCATCGAATATTTATTTTATTTCATAAATATCTCAATTAAAATATTTAATTTATTTTATAAATATTTTAATAATAATTTTTATCAAATATTTATTTATTATTTTTATTTTTTATTTTTATTTATTTATTTTGATCATTTGGGTGGTACTTTTAGTTTAGTAACGCCACGTAGGGCTGAGTTACCTGTGCTCATTTTCTACGGTTTAGAAGTTCTCAGATTCTGCGGTTCGCGAACATAACAAGGCAAAATTAGGCCAAAATCAATCACACGTAAAATTATACATGAATATGGCCATAACTTCCAATTAGTTATTTTTTTACACGAATTTAGACTTACCCAATCATTGTAAATATATATAATCATTACTTAACCCATCTAGCATGATTTTTAACAAGTTACAACACATAATTTGCAAAATCAACACATTTACTTTCACTGTTCTTGATGTTCTTGAAGGTTTTGAAAATAAAACATGAAAATTGTCACTACGGATTCGTTATAACACCGAATCCGTTTATTTAAATTTTGGTCTCTTCGTATCAACATGTATAACAACATACTGTTAGGTTTGTAATATTCATGTGCGCAATCAAATTGCATAAAAGTGTGGAAGCGTGTAAAAATCAGAGTTCAAAAAATTTACAAACCATATACCCGGATCATCCTTTATGCATAATTATTAATTAAACGAAAAGATAAAGAATAAATCATACCCTTGAAGATCGAGCTTCCTCAGGTACAAGTTCACCTCCAAATCCTTTCGCGTTCAATCTTGAATCCACCGGGTTTGGTTCCTTCCTTTGATCAACGTTAGCCACCCAAATGTTTGGCCTCTAGAGGTGATCCACCAAGGAAGAAGAAAATTCAAGAAGAAGGGGTATTGGCTCAAACCCTAGTTTTTCTATCTCTATAGAAAGGGTGTACTCTCCCAACAATTGGAATTATGTCGTTGTAAAAGTCAACAACCCATGTCACCCATAATAAGACTCCTCTTATTTATAGATGTGGGCAACCCACCTTAACAATTAAGGAATTGGGTTTTATTTAATTAATTAAATTCTTTTAATTAATTAAGCTCTTTAATCTTATTAGGGATAATTAATTAAACTCCTTTAACTAATTTTCCCTCCTAATCCAATTAGCAATAAATGAGAGTACTTATATTAAATTAATTCCTAAACTCTTTTAGAAATTAAAATAATAATAATTGTAATAATATTAATAAGACTCCTCTTATTAATTTATATTTAATATTTCTAAAATATTAAATAATAAATATTAAGCTATTTAATTTATTCTATCACCATAGATTAAATTAAATATACATAACATATTATTACGATTATGCCATTAACTTCTTAAATAATTATTCTTCCTTTTATGGTGTGACCCTTTAGGTTCTCCATATTAAACCTATTGTTGTGAATAAATCAATTAGAACAATTCTAATCTTATTTAAATAAATAAATTAAACAATTAATTTATTTAAATAAATAATATTTATTCTACAATAGGGATAAGCCTCCCTAATGATCAACGACTTTCCGTATAATATAGATTTCAACATTAATCATTAAAGAACGCTTGAGTAAATAGTTACCGCATAATTCAATCCTTCCACCATACAATGTCCCAATTAAATATAAGACATGGAATTACCACAAGTCTTATTTTATTTAATTATATGTATTTCGATCCTTAAATGCACAACTCTCAAATAATGCAAATTAGAAACTCCTTTCTAATTTCATTCGCATCGCCAAGGACTACTTCGGGTTGTCATTTATCGAATCACATAGGACATTTCTCTTCTTTTATTAGAAGTGGTAGATTCTTTATTGATCATACATTATCTCCATGTACAACTTATTATACCCAAGCATACCTTTTGATATACCCTAAGGGTCTTAAGGAATAAGTCAAAGTATAACTCATCATACACAAGATACTATGATGATCTCAAGTCCAAGGATTACTTGTACTACTATCACTACAGAATTCCTATTGACAGCAAATAAAACTCCATTAGGTATTCCTTAGTGAGCCACCTTCAAAGAACTTATTCTCTAATAAGCACCTACATACTTGCTTTAGTGTCTCCACACAAATGATCATGAGATCAATCATCCTCATCCAATGAGCAAGCAACGTATGTACCAATCTATCCGGATTCACTAATCCCCAATTTAGTAATCCAATGATTGGGAACTATTTTAGTTTTAAGCTTTCTAAGAATTTAGATCTCATTAGAATGATCATCATCATTATTCTAAAAGCATTGCTTAAAACTATGGGTTTATCACATATTATAAAAACAGCATCATGTAGATAATTAAAAGCCTTAATAAATTAATACTTTTTATTAATAAATGAATAAGATTGTTACAAAGTATATGCTTTATCATCAAACATGATTGGCTTGTGTGCATACTACATTCAATCTCCCACTTGCACTAAAGCCAATCGTCATGGTAACTCATACTCTTCTTCTAAAGTGACGATTATCCTGCATTGTTGGATAAGCTTTAGTTAATGGATATGTAATGTTGTTTATGAGAGTCCACTATCTCTATAGTGATTTCCCATCTTTCAATGATTCTTATAATCAAATGAAAGTGCCACAACACATGTTTAGATCCAAGATGAGACTTAGAACTATTCCTAGTTACAGAATGAACTTTTAATCCAAACAATCAACTTGCAGACTTCATTTATAGCTATATACTTTGTCTTTATCACTAAACCAAAGAAAAGCAACTCTTTCTTGTTTGGAACCTTTCCAATTAACTACACCACTGCTCAAGGTAACACTTTACCTTAAAGTGGATTTTCTCGTCGTCTTGGTCATTCGAAAAACTTGAGTCCAGTAAAGCCCTCTAGTTTTGATTCGGACCCACCATGTATGCTCACATCCTTAGTGCCTAAGTTAAGAACTTTAAGATGTTTTTCACTGACTCATAGTGAACTTCTCCATAATATGACTGATCAACATCAGGTCTCGTACATTTCATTGCATACATGATTGTTACTCATGCGACCTCTCTTTTCAGGAGTCTATGGGGACTATTAAGAGAGATACACTCCATAGCTCATCGACATGAGACATCTCTTGGAGTTTGCCATGCTAAACGACTTTAGCATCAAATGAATATACGTTTCTTAGGTTAAGTTGAGCATCCTCTTAAATCTATCTATGTAGATTTATATCCCCAATTAAGATACTCTTCCAAATCATTCATGGAGGAATGTTTAGACAACTTTATCTTTACTGATTGTAGCATTGGTATGTCATTCCTTTCCGAAGTATATCAACATATAATATTAGGAATGTCACGGCGCTCCCCATCGACCCTTTTATACACACTAGAACTCTTACCTCATCGTATGTAACTCGATCATCATCTTCTATGATGCGTACCTCATCATCATCATCCATGATGAATCCATACCTCCTAGGTATCTTCTTGTACTATTCCGGACTTCATTTATCTTGGTTGTGGTACAATAGGTTCATCTACGGTGTTCCTCTTATTTGACTTATAGTGTTTTGTGGTTCTTGAACTTTTCAAGATCTATTATCCTCCCACTAGCCCTTTCAATGATAAACACCTTTATCTTAGAAGGCGTGTGTTTCGCAAACAAACACCTTTTGCTAAGTAGGATTATAGAACACATGCCCTAAACTTACTTTAGGATGTCCAACAAATCTACACTTGTCAAATCTTGTCCCAAGCTTATCTTTTAAAACCTTTTCACATAAGTTGACAACCCTTTATCTTAACATACTTAAGATTAGAATCCTCCCCATCCATAACTTTTATGGAGTCTTGGGGTGGATTTTGAGGTTACCATTTTCGTGAGATATGCGTACCATTTCTAGGACATTATCCTGTAAGGATACTTTGGAATGCTCAGAAAATCATTGTGGACCGCACTATGTCCAACAAGGTACGATTTTTCCTTTCGATACATCAATCAATTATTACGTATCATGAGGTGTCCATTATGAGAAAAACCATTTGAGATGATCTAGAAAATTATTGCACAAGTATTTATTCCTTGATCTAATCAAAGAATCTTAATACTTTGCCAATTTGTTTCACTTTTGAATTCTTTGAACCTTTCAAATAATTCACACTTGTATTTCAAAGAAATACACACATTCAACTCTTTGAATGATCATCTCCTTTTCTTATACTAGTTTGTTCAATTTACAAAATAATTTTTCACGTAAGTCAAGTATACAAAATCCATTAAGTAATCTTTCAGTTATATACGAAACATTATTATTATTAATAGAACAACAATTGTTCTTAATTATAATACCAAAAATTTTATTGTCCAACAATAAAATGGAAATAATATTTCTTACAAGAACTGAAATACAATAACAACTTATTGACTTAATAGATTTTTCCCATAGACATTGCTAAACTATAAGTTTCTATGGCTAATATGGCAACCTTTGCTACATTTCCCGCACATAGGATTACTTATATTTTTTTAACTTTCTACTTGCTTTTGGTCCTTCATAAATCTATATTTATGATAACCAAAGTCGGTATCCAATACCCAAGTAGAACCTTGACTTAAAGAAAATTTATTTAAATCATGAACAAAATTGTATTGTAACCCAAACTTCACTAAGCTTCTTTGGTTAGCCTCTCGCAAGATGCTTCTCATGAGCTTTCTTTCTAGTGTCCGAGCTTATTGCAGCGGGGAAGCAAGTTCCTTTGCTATCCGTGACGCTTTTGTTCTTATTATCTTTGTTTTTACCTTTCTATATACCTTCTTTGAATCGCTCTTCTTTTCGTAAGATCCTTTGGCCTCTACCAAGAAGACTTGATCTTTCTTGGTTGAAAGTGACTCTCAACATTTTTCAATATGTTAAGCAAATCAATGAGGCGATATCTAGCTTGTTCATATGAAAATTCACAACAATTGTGAAAGGAGTTCTGGAGTGAGTGCAAGATCAAATCTTGGCTCAACTCTCCATCCATGACAAAACCAGGTTGTCCTAATTGATCAATCAAATTGATTACGTTAAGAACTTTTTGTCCATACTATAGTGTCATTGGCCATTCTAGATCGGAAGAGCTCCTTAGATATCTCGATATCTATCGATCCTACTTTCCTCACCATCAACTACTTGATGTGCGGGAATATAGTAGGAGCATCCATAGTTTCAAGTCGACGAAAGCTCATTACTCATGGATCTGCGAGCATGATGCATTGAGCCAATCAGACATCATCTTGCCACTTTCTAAAAGTAGCAATCTCTTCCTCGAGGCATTATGCGCAACCATTGCGAGGGATAGGCGATATTAAGGACATAAGATAGCTTTTTCGTGTATGAGAACTATTCTCAAATTCCTTAACCAATCCGTTAAATTTGGTCCTATTAATTTAGCATTTAATATGCTTCGCAGATGATAGTAATTTTAGACATTGTAAAATTACGTAAATGAATTTGTAATTAACAACATTTTAACATACATTCTTTTATTAATTACCAAAATAAATTAGGTCTTGTTTTAAATTGGTATCTCCCACTATTTTCTTCAAACTATATTACCTCACTTATATAGTTCAAAAAATCTAATTAAAGATTTGCTAGTGAGAATAAGGATCCCATTTCAAATGTATATAGCCTTGTGGTGACACAAACAAACTATATATAAATAAATAGGTAGATAACTTTTGTCAATTACATCAACTATGCAACTCCTTTTCTTTTGCCTCTTAGATTATTTTGATCAAGTGGTGGCACATCCGAATCAAAATTATCCAAGTTAAGTCCAACCTAGCACTCCATATATTCAAAAAGAAAAATATCATCCTTGTGGTGACACAACAAAACAATATTGTTCAATTTTCTTTATAAGCATCAAATGTGATAAATTAACATCTTAAATACTTAATACTTGCCTTGTGGTGACACAACAAACTCATATTAAATATTTAATACTCTATTAATTTTATCATGCTAGAAGGCTACGTTCGATATTCCAAATATCTTTGAACGCTTAGGACTTAATATAAAAATTGAGGGGTTTGTTAATAATTTGTCTCATCTTGTTTAGCGCGCATGCACATATATATATAAAATACGCGTCATATTAATGAACATGCGAAGCATGTTTGCATAATATATAATATATATAGTATAAGCATGCACATATAGAATACTATATTCTACCCGGATTGATTATGGACTTTTATTCTAGTTTGGTTCACTAGAGCCACCAAGTGAACCAAAAAGGTCAAACCCTAGGGGTGCAAGAAATAATATTTAAATATAACTATTACATTTAAACCCTGCTCCATTACAAATCGGGTCTTCTAGCCTCCTTGCTCCTTGATCTCCAATTTTTCAAAATTAATTCTAACTATTCCTATTACAAAACTATTTAAAATAAATAGAAACCTTGATCAGCAGTCAAGGGGAAGTACATAGGAGGGAGATAGAATTTACATTAAGAAAAATTAGAGAAGACGAGGCTGTGAGACCCCATTTAATAAAACCCATACATTCATGCATCCAACTAAAATAAAATCCAATCACATTGGTCAATAGTCCATAATCAATCCCATTTATTATCATACACATCACTATATGCATCAATAAATAACATTCATCTCATGAATAATAAACATTTAATATATATATTGATATCATTTAATGGGCAAATTTAGTTAGTATAAAATCTATTTTTGAATCAAAATAAACTTCTTTATTTCAATCCAAATATAAATCAAAATAAAACTATTTTATTTTAATTTATCCAATTTTGAATAAAATAAACTATTTTATTTTAATCAAAATCTTTAATCAAAATAAACTCCTTTATTTTAATTAATTATGGAATCCAATTCCATGTAATAAAAATCTTTAATTAAAATAAACTCTTTTATTTTAATTAATTATGGAATTCAATTCCATGTAAAAAAAAAAAATTATTTAAGGAAACACGGATTATTTTCCTATTCACAAATAAACTCCTTTATTTTGAATAATATGAAATCTATTTCATATCTAAATAAACTCTTTTTTATTTAAGGAAATTAGGATTCTCTTTCCTATTCACAAATAAACTCTATTATTTTGAATAATATGAAATCTTATTCCATATTTAAATAAACTCCTTTATTTAAGGAAATATGAATTCTCTTTCCTATTCACAAATAAACTCTTTTATTTTGAATAATATGAAATCTTATTTCATATCTAAACAAACTCCTTTATTTAAGGAAAGATGGATTTACTTTCCTATTCACAAATAAAATCCAATTTCAACTCCAATTAGTTATTATGGAATCCAATTCCAACTCTAATTAGTTAGCATGAAATTCTAATTTTAAAATTAAAATAAACTCTCTTATTTTAATATTAAAATAAACCTTTTATTTTAAAATTAAAATAAACTTTTTATTTTAATTATAAAATTATTAAAATATATATATATATATATAATACTAATATAATATATATATATATATATATATATATATATATATTACTAAACTAAAATATATATATATATATATACTATATATATATATATATATATATATATAATACTTTATTATAATCCGTGCATCATCAAAATAAAAAAAAAACCGTGGCTAACTTTTTGTTTTTAAAACCGTGCACTAGTTAATTCCGTATACTAATTCCTGGATCGATTAGAGATGATGTGCCAAATAATCATAGATTCCAAAAAAAAAAAAATTCGGTGGTTCTTTTTTTTTTTTTTTTTATTTATTTATTAAATTTTATACAATAAAATTATGCCCAATAAAATTGTTCTAAACACATATCAACATACATATCAAATCAACAATTAATAATTCGTGATAAAGGTTTGGCTCGGATGCCACCGTTAGGTTTGTAATATTCATGTATGCAATCAAATTGCATAAAAGTGCTAAGCGTGTAAAAATCGAGTTCAAAAATTTACATACCATATAATTCTTGATCATCCATTATGCATAATTATTAATTAAACGAAAAGATAAAGAATAAATCATACCCTTGAAGATCGAGCTTCCTCGTGTACAAGTTCACCTCCAAATCCTTTCGCGTTCAATCTTGAATCCACCGGGTTTGGTTCCTTCCTTTGATCAACGTTAGCCACCCAAATGTTTGGCCTCTGGAGGTGATCCACCAAGGAAGAAGAAAATTCAAGAAGAAGGGTATTGGCTCAAACCCTAGTTTTTCTATCTCTATAGAAGGTGTACTCTCCCAACAATTGGAATTATGTCGTTGTAAAAAGTCAACAACCCATATCACCCATAATAAGACTCCTCTTATTTATAGATGTGGGCAACCCACCTTAACAATTAAGGAATTGGGTTTTATTTAATTAATTAAATTCTTTTAATTAATTAAGCTCCTTAATCTTATTAGGGATAATTAATTAAACTCCTTTAACTAATTTTCCTCCTAATCCAATTAGAATAAATGAGAGTACTTATATTAAATTAATTCCTAAACTCTTTTAGAAATTAAAATAATAATAATTGTAATAATATTAATAAGACTCCTCTTATTAATTTATATTTATTATTTCTAAAATATTAAATAATAAATATTAAGCTATTTAATTTATTCTATCACCATAGATTAAATTAAATATATATAACATATTATTACGATTATGCCATTAACTTCTTAAATAATTATTCTTCCTTTTATGGTGTGACCCTTTAGGTTCTCCATATTAAACCTGTTGTGAATAAATCAATTAGAACAATTCTAATCTTATTTAAATAAAGAAATTAAACAATTAATTTATTTAAATAAATAATATTTATTCTACAATAGGGATAAGCCTCCCTAATGATCAACGACTTTCCGGATAATATAGATTTCAACATTAATCATAAAAGAACCTTTGAGTAAATAGTTACTGCACAATTCAATCCTTCCACCATACAATGTCCCAATTAAATATAAGACATGGAATTCTTGTCAAGTCTTATTTTATTTAATTATATGTATTTCGATCCTTAAATGCACAACTCCAAATAATGCAAATTAGAAACTCCTTTCTAATTTCATTACGCCTTAACCAAGGACTCTTTGGGTTGTCATTTATCGAATCACATAGGACATTTCTCTTTTTTATTAGAAGTGGTAGATTCTTTATTGATCATACATTATCTCCATGTATAACTTATTATACCCAAGCATACCTTTGATATACCCTAAGGGTCTTAAGGAATAAGTCAAAGTATAACTCATCATACACAAGATACTATGATGATCTCAAGTCCAAGGATTACTTGTACTACTATCACTACGAAATTTCTATTAACAGCAAATAAAACTCCATTAGGTATTCCTTAGCGAGCCAATGTTCAAAGTGAACTTATTCTCTAATAAGCACCTACATACTTGCTTTTAGTGTCTCCACACAAATGATCATGAGATCAATCATCCTCATCCAATGAAAGCAAGCAGACGTATGTACCAATCTATCCTGGATTCACTAATCCCCAATTTAGTAATCCAATGATTGGGAACTATTTTAGTTTTAAGCTTTCTAAGAATTTAGATCTCATTAGAATGATCATCATCATTATTCTAAAAGCATTGCTTAAAACTATGGGTTTATCACATATTATAAAAACAGCATCATGTAGATAATTAAAAGCCTTAATAAATTAATACTTTTTATTAATAAATGAATAAGATTGTTACAAAGTATATGCTTTATCATCAAACATGACTGGCTTGTGTGCATACTACTTTCACATACAAGTGTAAAATTTAGGGATAATATATGATCAATACATAAAATACCACGTATAAGGCCATATGGCCAAAACCCAAACTCTATAAATTTTGAAATAGCAAGTCATTGTATTATGAAACTTATGATATGGTTTACAAAATATATATAATTAAATACGATGTGATGTGCCATAACACATACAAAACCCATAATCATTACTCCTATCTCAATTACAGAGGCTTTACAGTATGAATGAAAGCCATTTTCATAAAACTCAAATAACGTAAAAATAGAATTTGGTTTGGAGAAATTACCCAGAGTATAGATTAAGAAGAGGTGATCCAAGATGATCCTTTAACAATTACCCGATGATTACACACTCACAATATCTCTAATTCTCACAAATTTTCTCTGATAAATTCTCAATCTCTCTCCTTCTGCTTTCTTCCGGACTTAGAATAATAAAAGAAAAGAAAAGAGAACGTCAGATTATAAGAACTCGATCGACGCCAATAATGGTCGATTAACCTCGCTAAATGGGTAACTCGCTAGTAACCCCACTACTAAGGCCATGTTTGGCTAGCATAATAGATTTCAAAACACCTTTAATTTAATAAAGCTTTATCATATAGTTTAATTCACGCCACACCCACTTGCACAATAATTCATATATCTTATTTAATATAAATAAAATATAATAACTTCTCATAAATTCATATAGTCATATATTTAATTTTCTCATTAATTAATTATATTAAATGATTAAATCTCTAATTAATAAATAAATTAATTATTATACCATCATGCTTAATTAAATAATTCATTTAATTCAAGAAGCTGACATAATTACATACTTGATAATAAAACTCTCTACATTAATTTAATAAATGTAACACATATAATTAACTTAATCTACCACAATTATTATCAATTAATTATTTAATCTAATAATTAAATCATTGAAAAAATATTTATTTAATTCAATAAATATTAAAATTAATTACAAAATTCTCGTTCGTCACATCCATCATGATTTTATACTTTAAATCAGGGTTGTTAGGAACACAAAGTCTGGAGTTGACTCGAAGTATTCCTTCTTTATCGATTCTTGCTTTCGGCATAACACCTTCTTATACTTTCTTCCTCATATGCATCAACTCCAGGTCTGTAGCTTGAGCAGCTTTAACTTTATCGATTAAAGTCGGTTCTACTCGTATGTTTTCCATCATCATGTGGGTCCCTGGAGTCTTTATCTCTAACTCCATCCTTTGCAAGTCATACAAAATGGGCCTTTGCGTTGACAATATTACACTCGTACCCGCATATGATCTTCTACTCGCTCAAATCATTTACCACGTTCGCTTTTCCAGGATGGTATTGGATGGTATGATCATAATCTTTCAATAGTTCAAGCCAACGTCGTTGTCGCATGTTGAGTTCCTTTTGGGTGAAGAAATATTTGAGGCTTTTATGATCCGTGTAGATCTCCACCTTCTCTCCATACAGGTAATGCCTCCAAATCTTAAGCGCAAAAACGACAGCTACCAATTCTAGATCATGAGTAAGGTAATTCCTCTTATATTCTTTGAGTTGTCGTGAGGCATAGCCTATGACTTTCCCATGTTGCATGAGAACACATCCTAACCCTTTGCCTGAAGCATCACTGTAGATGACAAATCCCACCGAGCCAGATGGTATTGTCAGAACAGGTGCTGAAATGAGTCTCCTCTTGAGTTCTTGAAAACTCTTCTCACATTCCACGCTCAATCTGAATTTTGTATCTTTTCGAGTCAACTGAGTTAATGGAGTAGCGAATCGAGAAAACCCTTCTACGAATCTCCGATAATAACCCGCTAAGCCGAGAAATCTACGTACTTTGGTCACTGATTTAGGTTGCTCCCAGCTTTGAATTGCTTCAATCTTTGCCGGGTCAACAGATATCCCATGATTTGATATCACGTGCCCAAGGAATGCAACTTCCTCAAGCCAGAACTCGCATTTCTTCAACTTTCCATATAGCTTGTTTTCACGAAGCTTTTGGAGTATCAGCCTTAAGTGTTGCTCATGATCTTCACGGGTTTTGGAATATATGAGGATGTCATCAATAAAGACGACCACAAAATGATCCAAATATTCCTTGAATACTCGGTTCATCGTATCCATGAAGGCAGCAGGAGCATTAGTCAACCCAAAAGACATGACTAAGAATTCATAATGCCCGTCATCGAAGTTCTCAAGGCGCTTTGAATATCCCCGCTTTAACCTTCAGCTGATGATATCCAAAACGAAGATCGATCTTTGAAAAAAATTGTGCTCCTTGTAACTGATCAAACAGGTTATCAATACGTGGGAATGGGTACCTATTTTTTATGGTGACATGATTCAACTCCCGATAATCAATACAAAGTCGCATACTCCCATCTTTCTTCTTCACGAATAGAACAGGAGCACCCCAAGGAGACGTACTAGGACGAATGAAACCAATGTCTAAAAATTCCTGCAATTGGGTCTTTAACTCCTGAAGTTCAATAATAGCCATTCGATATGGGGCTTTGAAAATGGGTTTTGTACCGGGTTCAAGGTCGATATAAAATTCAACTTCACGCTCTGGGGGTAGGCCAGGAAGTTCTTCAGGGAATACGTTAGGAAATTTATTAACAATAGAAATATCCTTCAAATCTGACGTATTTTTGTTTAAATCCGTGACATGAGCTAAGAAAGCTTGACATCCATTTTCAATAAACGAATTGCTTTATTGCTTGAGATGACCGTGATTGATTTTAATAGTTTGGTCGCTCAATTCAAGATAATAGGTTTATTAGGAATATGAAAGCTAACAACCTTACGAAATAATCAATTTTAGAATGATGAGTAGTTAACCAATCAATCCCTAGAATCACGTCAAATGCAAGTATTTTAAGGAGATAAGATCGACAAGTAACGTATGATTCTGATTTGAATCAAACAAGACTTATAAACGATGGGATGTAATGAAGGTTTCTCTTAATGGAGTTTCAACAGATAAGTCAAAGTCTAATTTCTCCGGAGTCAAATTTAAATGTTGAGCGCAAGTAGGAGAAATAAAAGAATGGGTAGAACCGGTATCAAATAAGGTATAGACTTCACTAGAGTTTATAATAAGCTTACCCGTGATAACCTCATTGGGGTCCTTACTTTCTGGGAGGTCACAACAAACGCTCTCCCTTGCACTACCAGCTTTGACTTTTCTGGGATGGCCTTTGGTGCCTCCATCCTAGCTGAATTTATCTTGGGTGAACGACAAAAATCGAGCTATGTGACCTTCCCTTCTATAATTATAACATGATTTGGAAGGCATCGCGCAGTTTGGACTGATGTGTCCCTCCCCTCCGCATTTGAAGCATATGATAGGTGGTCGTTCTCTTTCCTTAACAACGGGTGCTGGTGCTGACGTCTTTCCATCATTGTTGAATTTCCTTTTCTTAAAATGTCCATTTTATTGTCTTGGCTATGATTACCACCGAAGTGGTTACCATTTCTGGCATGTTGATTCACTCCACGCTTGTTGTCACCATTTCGATGACTGTTACCACTTGTATTTTCATATTGACGGCTGCTTTCTCTTGGTTGTGTTGACTCGTTATCGCGCTCCAATAACTGAGCCCTATTTACAAAATTTGAATACAAACACAGTTTATGAGAAATAAGATATTGACCTATCTCCGGTTTCAAGCCTCTTAAAAACATTCGCATCTTTCGTTCCTCATTATCGACCAAATGGGATGCAAACCGGGATAACTCCGCAAATTTAGCCTCGTATTGCGACACAGTCATATTGTTTTGCTTCAAATTGATAAACTCCACCTCTTTCATGTGACGAATACTTTTGGGAAAGTACGTGTCGTGGAATAACTCTTGGAACTTCTCCCAAGACATCTTGAGTACGTCAGGTTGGGTACGTTTTACAGATTCCCACCAGTAATCTGCCTCTTCACGCAACATGAAGGTGGCGAAGGGAACCTTTTGCTCCTTGGAGCATCCCAAGACATCAAATATCTTGGTGATTTGCTTTATCCATGCTTCAGCCTTAAGTGGTTTTGTCTCTCCAATAAACTCCGGTGGTCCCAGCTCCTTAAACTATTTAGCGGTAACCATCCGAGAGTTTTCAGTGTTTCCACCTACATTTTTGGACAGGAGCCGCTCTCGCCTGATGTTACATGAATTACATAAAGCTTTTGAACATTCCATCGTTCATCATTTGGTCAGTGTTGTTGTTTGCATGAGGATTGTCGCCTTTCTGATGCACATTATTCTGATTGTTGATCTGTGGAGACTCAACAGTCCCTTGTGCTCCATTGTTATTCTAAATATTCTCGGATGCCATTTTTAAATACTGCCACAAAACAAGGGTTAATTAACATGCAACATATTATCCATATACTTTGACCAACCAATTAAATACCAAATAAACTTAGGTAGGTCATACTAGCGAAGGAATTCCTCGTCTCTCCCCTCCTAGTTCTAGTCTCACATCTTAGCCAAGGATCATATCCTTAAGCTTTGATACCAACTGTGATGCCCCCAAAATAGATATACATCACCTATTCTGAGTCGTCAAATACATGGTACAGAATACAAATACAACTTAATTATATAACTATCGTGTAAAGTACGACAAAATATAAGCTGTGAGTTTTAATACAAATATTATCGTCTAGACAATATACAAACTCAAATTCAATATTATTACATTTATTTTCCACTATTTCACTGAATAGTGAGGACTACTACTGCTATCATCTGGGCCGTCACTTCGTTCCTCGACTAGTCCCTGCTATGTTCTCATTTCCACTATTTCATCATTTTTATCGCTGGAACTCAGCTTAATAAATAATCCACATCATCGAATCACCCCTGCACTATGACCAACGATATTCTTTAGTATCACGACCAAAATTATCCATGCACTACGGGCCAAGAATATTTGTGTATTCAATAATGGTCATGATCATGCCAACAACTGTCCATCAATGCTCTACGGGCCAATGAGGACTTTTCCACATCATTTGTAACATTACGGTCATGATTACACCGAATAATCCATGGTCATAATCATACCAAGTCCATCTATGCACTATAGGCCACAGATGACTTTCAACAAAATATAAACATGAGGATGATGACAATGATATAAGAATTCAATAAAACAAGTTCAAGAATTAATTTATCCAAGAACTAATAACGTCCAAATTGTCAACATAATACTGCTTTGTAGAGTAAAATTCAAGAATGCTCAGAAGAATTTTTCCATGAAAAGATACTGGATGAAGCGCAAATATCAAGGATATTCCATTAATTTCATAGAGTATAGAAGTCAAAACTTTAACCAACTAGGTATAATAAGGAATGGAATAACAAAAGAAATCACCAGGCATGCGATAGACTGCACAGGCAGGTTATTCCAACAGAATAATAAATAACTAATCAGTCCAAATAAAATGCATGCATGTGATATTCCAACAAAATAATAAAGATTTTAATCGATCCCAGAAAAAAGCGCATGCACAAGATATTCTAACAGAATAATAAAGACGGAATCAGTTCCGGCGTAAAACGCAAAGACAGGATATTCCAACAGAATAATAAAGACTTTAATCAGTCCCACAGAAAATGCATGAGCATGTGATATTCCAACCTGAATAATAAAGATTTTAACCAGTGTCCCAGAGAACGCATGCATGTGATGTTCCAACAGATTGATAAAGAATGGAACAACAGAAGAATTTCACCAAGTATAGGGTAGCCCACGTATACAGGTTATTCCAATAGAATAATAAAGAATGGAATAATAGAAGTTCTCTTCATGGATAAGAAAGAAATAATACTCCCTACCTTATAAAAACTGGATACTAGAATAGTGAGGTATCAGACTTCTCTTCTGCTTTCTATAATTTCTCTCTATAATAATCGCTCTAAAGCTTTTGTGAATTGGTGAGAAATGAAGGAAGAATGAGCTTCTATTTATAGAAAAATATAGTTTCGATAATTGCACGTTTTGGGGCTCGAAAAATTACAGTACAATACCTCCAACATTTTATTTATTTTTAATTTAGTCTTGGAAGTATTATCCAACTTGCACCACCTCCCCTAATAGTAAATAATGTGATTCAATACTAAATTATGTGAATCAATAGTTCTAGACATGTGAAAATACGAATTACAGTATAGTACCTCAATCTATACCTCCATTTTTAACTTAGTCATCCAAGTATTATCAATCTTGCACCAACTCCCCTAATAGTAATAAGATTGTGAAACAATAGTATACACATGTGAACAAATAGTTATAATCATGTGAAATAATAGCAATCAATTGCTCATTTATCCTAAGTTAAATACCCGATTTAATCAATATAACCTCCAGACATCAATTATTATAGAAATAATTGTCGATTTTCACTAACACAAATAATTCCAACACAATGAAACCATTTTTATCAAAAAAATAAATTTTGAAATTTCGAAGTTTGATTTTTCCCAAAAAAGTCAACTATTGACTTTTTGACCAAATAGTGAATTCCGAAAAATTTTGTGTTTATAGACTATTTTTACTAATTTCATCGTTCCGGACTCAAATATCACGTCCGTGTCTCCAAATTCAACTCCGAACACAACTTTAATTTTAATAACATTCATCATTAATATTATAACTCACAATATTTATCAATCAGGTCGTTCCCAGGAAAGAGGGGGCTTTCCAATAAGGATTTCTCCCTATTGGCGCGCAATTAGGTGACCAAACCTCTCCTTGACAGAACTTCTAAACATTATAAATATTGCAATTTAATAATATGAGTAACTTTGTCTTCTCAATTATTGATTTAATAAAATAACATATTATGCAGATGATACTATGACAATAATCGAATCAATAATATGAGAGATATGATACAGCAATTACTGTAGCAATAATTGAGTATAACTGAGTGACTTCTCACGTAAGCATCAATAATCAATACCGTGTGGTACTATGCAACCAGGCGTATTAATATACTTTTACTACCGGGTAGTTCAATAGTTAACGGTAAAACTTCTGCCGTTATTTTCATAAAGTAGTTTTGTCGTTTTCTCAATCCGACAATAATTCTGTTGTGGGGGTCCACTAATGATTGTGCCGTTGTACGAATATTCCCTGTTAAAATGAATATTCCCCGGCCAATCGAATATTATATAACAACTTGCGTACTTTGCAAAATTTATAAATATTACCCACAACTATAACATTATATCAAATCCACACCATAATATTCAAAAATATATTTCGAGAAAATTTAATCTTTATTCAAAAAGTTGGGGTCTTACACTACTTTCATAATTGTGCAAGTTTCTACACCTTAACTCGTTACCTTGAGCAAGCTTTCAATCTTCATTCTTTTTTTTATGAATGCAAGTTTCTTATCCTAAACTTTTATTGAGCAAGACTATTGATTCTATTCTTATGTATGATTGAATAAAGCTCATGTAACCTAATTCGTTACATCGAATGAGTTTTACATTCTCATTTCTTATTATTGTTATTTAAGACGTATATTGTTCTAACACATTGATTCAAAGAAGATTGTTCTAATTCATTGAATATAATACTTTGCATGTATATCATGTTTATTCAGTTATATATTGTTAATATCCGATCTTTAACTTTGATAGCCTTGTTCATTTATACATTCTTGTATTAAACCTTTATTGATGGAAATTGAATAAGTGTTCTAAAATTCTAGAAACACTGATAAGCTAGTTCTAAACTAAACCTTCTTTAGTGCGAAAATTCTAAATTCAAACAGAGACGAACAACCCTAACATAGGGGATTTTGTATGTGTAACGTTTAGATGTTTGTGCATAATACATGGTGTAAAGGGTTAATCCCCCTAAGTACGTTAAGCAGAGTCTGTACAGTCTAATTAACTGTTAAGGTTGGGGTAGTAATACCTAATCACCGTGGACATAGTTTGTGGTCATAAGACCCTCAGATATTAAAAGTTCGAACTTGTTTCTGTTTCTATTTGTAGAACAAATTTATTATTGTACATCATTCGTTGTTCATTCTCTTATGGTTATTATTACTATTCTTTATGTCAGTGAGCTATTGTTTGCTCACTCTTGCAATTAAACAATGCAGCTAAAGTCGAAAGAGGTGACAAGCCATCTACTAGCAAAGGAAAGGGCAAGATGTCCAAGTATTGAAAAATTATTTAAAGTTTATTTAAATGCATGAAGTTATAAGACTTGTTTTATTTTATAATGTTTTCCGTAAACTGATGTAATAATTTAAGGTTAGATTACCTGGGATTGTTTAAGAGATGATGTAACCCTTTAATGGGAAAGATTATTGTTGAAGTTATTTAATGTTTTATCCTTTATTATGGGTAGTTAGATGTAATTATTTTGATAGTCAGCACCAAATTCGGTGGAAATGAAGTACCCGGATTTGGGGGTGTCACACTAGTTAAGCTCACCCTTTTCCTTTTGGCTCCATTATTCTTCTTAGGAGGCGAGAATGTAGCTGTGACTAGTCGGGGAGTGGAGTAATGGTCCAAGATGGTTATTATAATAGTCCTCACTATTTTGTAAAATAGTATAACAATAATTGAAATGAGGACTGTATTTGAGTTTGGATATTGTCTACAAGATAATATTTGTATTAAAATTCTCAGCGTATGCGTTGTCATATTTTGCACGACAGTTGTATTAATGAAGTTTTATTTGGTTTCTGTATCATGTATTTATCGACTCAAAATGGGTTGTGTGGACCTATTTTTGGGGGCGTCACAGATATTGGTTCAATTTTGATATAAATGAATGAGTTTAACATGAAATATTTGTTGAAAGTTTGTCAATTATTTTCTCCGATAAAATATTCATTCAAATATATTATTACAATATTATAATTTTTTTTATAATTTAAATGGTAATATTATTATAATAGTATATAATCTTTAGCATGTAAATAAAAGTGAAGTGAATGTTATCATTTTGATTTGATATTTTTCAAAACCATGTGCTAGTATTTATTTTCCTGCGTAATTGTTTTTCTTCTTTCTTCCAAGTTGGTGGGTGGCAACTTATCATGCAATTCTTCTCCAAATTGTGGGCCCCAATTATTGAAAATGAAAGGAGTTAGGCAAAATTAGGCTGAGAATAAAAAAAAGAAAGTTAGGCAATCTGTTTATTTTTCCTCCGAAGATGCACTATAAATAGGGGGTAACCCCGCCTTCCAAAAACACACATTCAATATCAGAAATTCTTATTCTATAGTAGTGTGAGTATTTTTCTTTAGTATAAGGATACTTTGAGTGTAGATTTTTGTGCAAGATTTTCTCAAAATAATATCTGATATTTCAGTCAAATCTAGTTTCTACTAAGGTAAATGATAATATTTTATTGCAATACTCGTAAGAAATGTTATTTTCTTCCATACTCCATATTATGTAAGGGGTATTATTTCATTTCATATTCCTAAATTTAAACTTATTATGGTAAGTATTGCTTCTATAATTCATGAAATGATTAAAAATTCCTTAAGTTTTGCGCTTCATCTAATATCATTTCCCTTGAATATTGGTCTGAACTTTTTTATTAAATTTTAAACTTTTCATGTCTGGTTACTTTTCATACGGTACTATTCATACATGCGGTACTATTCACGAGTATTGTTCACAATAGAATTTAATTTTCTTTTATGTCCAAATTATTTTTGATACATGAATATCATTCTTGAATTTTACATCACAAATAGTTATCATGTTGACAATTTGGACATTTTTGAACTCTGGATAAATTGAATTAGAATTCTCTAATATTTATCCTTTATCTCACTTGATTGAAAATTTATATCATCATCATCCTCATACTTATATTGTACTGGAAGACATCTTTGTCCCATAGTACAAAGATGGACTGTTGATTGGTATAATTATGACAAGGAATTGTGTATTGATATAATCATAACCTTTAATGTTACAGATAAGGTTTGTGGTGAAAGTCCTCTGTGGCACGTAGTGCGTAAATGGACAGGTGTTTGGCATGATCATGACCACTGGTGATACTAACGAATATCCTTGGCCCATAGTGCATGGATAATTCGTTGATTTGAAAATATTTATTGAATGATGTTATAGGGTTAAAATATTTATGATGGACTTTTAAATCATAGAAGATAGTAGATATCATGCTTTACTTGACTCTTCTAATGGATTTTTGTTTCTGCTGTAGTTGTATTCTAAAACTTGTTGTCTATTGTATTCTATCATATTTTTTCCTGTTGAGGACTAAGGATAATTTGATCTATATTATCTTAGTCATAATATTCTTTAATGGGCTAGTTGAGCTCACCCTTTTCCTTTTGGTTCTATTGTTATTCTCAGGAGGCGAGAATGTAGCTAAAACTATTCGGGGAGTGGAGTAAAGGTCCAAGATGGCTACTATAGCAGTCCTCACTATTTTGTAAAATAGGGTAACAATAATTGTAATGAGGACTTTATTTGAGTTTGGATATTGTCTACAAGACAATATTTGTATTAAAACTCTCAGCGTATGTGTTGTTGTATTTTGCACGACAGTTATATTAATGAAGTTTGTATTTGGTTTCTGTATCATTTATTTGGCAACTCAGAATGGATTGTGTGCTCCTATTTTGGGGGCATCACAGTTGCTATCAGAGCTTAGGAATATGATCTCAGGTGGAAATCTGGAATTAGAACTAGGAGGGGAGAGACGAGTAAATCATTCGCTAGTGTCCTACCTAAGCTTATTTGTTATTGGTCGGTCAGAATATAGGGTTAATATATGGCATGTGAATTTCTTTAATTAACCCTTGTTTTGTGGCAGTGTTTGAGAATGGCATCTAAAATTTTTTAGCTAAGCAATGGAGCATATGAGATCATTGAGACACTGCAAATCAATAACCAGGATAATGTGCATCAAGAAGGTAATAATTCTCATGTACACAACAACAACGAGCAAATGATTAATGATGAGATGTTTAGGAGCTTGTTGGGTAAAATCGATATGCACAAAACACGCAAGTGTACGTGATCAACAAGTAATAAAGTGATGAATAGAGTATCGTTCCCACATAGATAATTTAATAAGAAACTTAACTTCACAATTATCAATTTCCTATTAATCCTAATTTTATTAAACTATCCTATTCAATGATTAAAAATTATAGAAACTAAATTAAAAACAAATATAATACCACAAACCAATCACCAATATCAAAATCTGGAATTCAAACAATTAATGGATAATTAGACTTATGATTTTACCTTGAGTTTCACTCTGATTTTCACACCTTTATTCCAATTCAATTCACTATCCCAGTTTATTAATCAAAAACACAAACGTAGTATTAACCACCTCTCGATGCACTAATACCGTATTAACGTCAATCCACAATTAAGATAGAAATCCGTTAAACACCTAAATCAATCAACTCACTATATCTCTATGTGAACCGCAATTAAAGAAGGTTTAAGCTTAAGTTCTCTACCCGAGTACATGTGATGTCAAGCATATCTCTACCTTAACAATAATCAAAAATCTGCTATTCACAAAATTCATGACACATGCTACATTAACTAGGTCTAGATTTGAATATCCTCTCTCGATTCCATTCAAAACCACGAGGAATTGTTGATCAAGCAATTCATAAGTTCACACTCGAATTAACATAGATAAACTAAAAATACTTTATTGAATTGGAAATCAAAGTTATAAAATCATCGTTTCACCCAAGGATCCATCTCAAGTCTAATAAGCGAATTAGTTCATAACAAATGAATTAAAAATTGAATAATCTAATGAAACCATCCTTTCAATTACAAATAAAAGACTAAAGAGAAGAAGAATAATGAAAACCCCTTCACGTAGCCTAGAATTGCAACCGTCACGAAAATCTCTCCAAATTACTCCTCCAAAGCTCGCACTTGAATCCTGGAATTTATCTATGTATTATGCTCCTTGTGTTGTATGATTGTTGTTTTTCACGTAATATTCAGCTCTCCCCTTGTTCTGGTCGAGATCCCCCTTATTTAGAGTCCAGGCGCCTCACAATAAACCAACAATCCATGCTGCAGTAGTCTTCAAAAGCTAACAGGACACTTCAGGAATCGAGACCCCGCCTTGGGGGTAAGGTAAAAGCTTCTGAAAATTTCAAATGGGCATGGCTACTGCTAAAGAAATTTTTCGACTTCCTTCATTTTTCCACTTTCACTCCAAAACTCCATCTTTCTTCACCACTCGCATCCATAACCACCCTACACATAAAATGGCATGAAACGAGTGAAAACGAACACAAAACAAGAAGATAACTACGAATTTAAACTTGAAATGAATATCAATTCGTGTATATTAAATCCACTTATCAAAATCCCCTAAACTTAAACTGTGCTAGTCCTCGAGCACAAAACAAACTACATGTTATGCAATGCAATGAAATGGAATAAATAAAATCTAAATGCCTAAGAATCCAACAATATCGCAGAAACTAACTTATCCCATCAACTTGAGAGGGAACAAGCAACTTTACAATACAAATTACCAAAACCAATCCACACTATCATATTAATTCTCAACTCTTGATCAATTTATCACTGGTATAGCGTGTGTGTGTGATCAACATCTAAGATAACTGATACGGACTCCAATTCAACACATAAATAATTTCTTAGAAAGACTCATACAGTGTAAACTAAAAAATGTCAAAATAGGCATATTACAATTAAAACTAAAACTACACAATGCCAAATTCAAGGGTTCATGCAAGGTGCTGATACTTCTTTTATTTCAATCTTTTTCTTTTCTTTTCTCTTTTTTTTCACGGGGGATTTTTGCTCTTTTCCCGTTTTATTCTTATATATATATATATATATATATATATATTTATAAAACATACATAAGTAACTGTGCAATGTCTCATCCCATTAGGCTAACAATGTTACCCTTTTAGCGAGCTTTCGACCAACGACTCCCAGACCATAAAAGACCTTAGGGCACTAGGTGTAAAGACAATCCCCTCGGGCATACTTGCTCAAGTAAAAAAGGCCCCGAAACAAGACTAGTCACCATGTATAACTTTTTCTTTTCTTTTTTTTTTATAAATAGATAATGTACCCCACATATACTCCCCCAAACATAGGTTCTTGCCTAATTTTAGCCTTTACTGCCTATCCTTGTCATTTTCTCATTTACTCTAGCATAATCCTTTAGAACCTATCTATGTATCAATTGGAACTGATCGGTCAACAAAGATGTTATTAGTGCTAACCTTTTTATAACAGTTTCAAACAAGTCCAAGAATCGATTCATAACAGAAATTGTATCACAGTTCTAATAATCAATACTGTATTGGTTAACTTGTTCACAATCTCATCATTGGCCCACGAATAATATGAACTGCAACACCGTTGGAAGTATGCAAACACAAATATTTAACTTTTTTTTTAAAACTTAAAATAACACTTATGAACACAATGCAAAATCCTAACTACTATGCAAACACCTAATCTACAATGCAAACTAGAAATGAAAACAAAAATAACAAAATGCATGCAACTAAACAATTAAATCCCCAAAACTTAAGTAACACAATGCCCTCATTGGATAAAAATAAAATTAAATGCATGAGGACTTCCTTGGAATCGCCAAAGTCTGAGGAGGTGGTTGGTGCTCTTCATCATCTGAGTCACTTAGAGGAAATTGAGGCAGTGGTCCGGGTTATTGATATGGATAGTGAGCCGACGGATTGAAACTTTGGAGTGTTTTGTTGAGTGAGGCGAAAGACGCGTACATAGCACCAAACATGTGATCTTGTCGCATCGCCAATCGCCGCATTTCCCGGTGTGCTACCCTATTGTGCGTAGTCATTTGATTTTGGAACTCAAGGAACTGAGGACTGGATATGACCTAGGTCTGCGTGGTACCTGCTCGGTTCCTTGATCTCCTATAGCTTCATCCTCTCATTCCCCGAGGTATCTTCTGCATCGACTTCGTCTTCCGACAGCGATGGAAAAATAAAACCCAGACCTCGTGGATGTGACTCGCCTCCTGCCCATACAGAATACCGCGCTATCATTCTAGAATCAAGCAAAGTGAGCGGCATTTGAGTAGGCTCATCATCGGACCATCTAACCCTTGCATTGCGACACAACGCACAGATGAGTGAGGGGTGTGGCAAGCCGCCAGAAAAATTACCACGTAAACACCGGGCGGATGGAGAAACTGATAATTTCCCCTACGTCAATAATAAAATCTTGCACAATTGGGTACAACAATAACGCCTTCTCTTTGGTGACGTCCGAAGTGTGTTGGGACGAATGCAATTTAGCACATAAGAAGGCGTACAATAATTTTCCATACCGGCTAAGGTCCTTGCTATGGAACACTGTACCTCCCTTTCGACCTTTGATCCAAGATGTTCCCAGCTTTGTCATGTTCATAATAATCTCCTCATAGTCAGGGTCAAAATCCTCAATTGTACATACTAACACTGCCGTGGCACCCGCAACTGATAATAGGCATTAATGGCATCGTCATTGAACGGGACCATGCAAACCCTCACAAACGCATTGAATGGGCCTTTGTCTTCGGTGTTTGCATAAAATTCCTTGACAATGTTGACAACGGCGGGTACCGGGTGTTCAGTGAGTTTAAACCACCCCTTTTGATAAATTTGAGCCATCATCTCCCCATCATTTCCCTCGGGGGCCAATCCACGCTCCGGCGTAAGGGCTTTGTAAGCATGTAGTCATACCGGTCGGCGGCGGCGACACTCACAAACTTTCATCGATCATATGTTCGTGTCGGTGGAGCGGATCTTGAACTCTCTCCCCTTTGGCGTTTGGAAGTCGGTTGTGAAGCCATTGAATTTCGGATGTTAAAACTTGGTAGCACATACTACCTTCCCCTTACACTTGGTTCACTCAATATATCAAACACTTGGTGTGCACGGTCCGTTCTTACCCCAAAGCTTCAAGAGTTTTTATGGTACTTCAGTAGAGAGAAAATGAAAACTCAATAAGAAGGTAACTTACTCTCAAGTGTGTTGTGTGTTCCCCAATTTCTTGATGAATTCGAAATTTGTGGTGATGAATATGGGATGTGTGTGGTAGGGTTTATATAGAGGTGATGGGGGAGAGGAATTCATGGGCTTGATGGTGTGGGGTAGTGGATGCAATTTATTTAGGTTTGGTAATGGGGTGAGAGGGTGAATCCTTGTGTAATCGTGGGTAGAAGGAGTGGGTAGAAGGAGTGAGTCGAAGGAGTGGGGCGAATGAGTAGGGAATGAGATAGAAAGAGGCGTGTGTTTAGGGAAATAAGAAGGCAGCGTGTGTATAAAGTTGAACGTGTCCGCTTCAGATTATGGACCCACTTCCCGTGGTGGTGTAAACTACAATAGCCATTTCCCGGGTATGCCCATCGACTTTAGATTTTTGGCCCAAAAATTGGTGATACAAAATTCTCCGATTTTCTTTCCTTTCTTGCCCGTTATTGGTCTTACTCACTGTTGACCCCTCCTGCAACCATAAACATGCAAGATGTTAGATTATTGACGACTTAGAGTAGGATTGAGAGTTTCAACAAAATGTTTACGCTATACTACCTACCTAATACTTAATAAAAGCTAAATTCTAACAATTATAAATAAAACTACGAAAAATAACAAAATATTGGGTTGCTTCCCAATTAGCGCTTGATTTTAAGTCGTCATACTACTCGGCTTTTCTTTATCATGTGATGGTGATGTCGATTTACATCCCAGTTTGATTTGCCACCCCAGTAATGCTTTATCCGTTGACCATTGACCTTGAATGTCTCTAATGGATTACGACTTTAGAGTTCAACGGCGCCATAAGGGAATAATCGCTTTATAGTGAATGGTCCGAACCATCTCGACTTATGCTTTCCTGGGAACAATCGCAGCCGTGAGTTGAACAAGAGGACTGATTGTCCCGGCTCGAATGTTCGATGCACAATCTTCTGATCGTGCCATCTTTTAACCTTTTCCTTGTAAAGCTTGGCGTTCTCGTATGCATGAAGTCAAAATTCGTCGAGCTCATTAAGTTGGAGTAACCTCTTTTCTCCAACGACGGATTGATCAAAAATCAATTTCTGTATTGTCCAATAGGCCTTGTGTTGTAGCTCCACCGGTAAGTGACATGATTTTCCGTATAGGAGTTGATATGGTGACATCCCGATTGGTGTTTTGTATGTAGTCCGATAAGCCCATAATGCGTCATCCAACCGAAGTGACCAATCTTTCCGACTCGGATTTATGACTTTTTCCAAAATCTTCTTAACTTCTCTGTTTGATACCTCATCCTGTCCATTTGTTTGAGGGTGATATGATGTAGCCACCTTGTGGTTAACCCCATACTTAACCAACAACGCTGTAAAAGACTTATTGCAAAAGTGATTACCTTCACATCGACATTGCTTCTCTTGCGTGCCAAACCTCGTGAAAATGTTTTTCTATAGGAATTTGAGGACCCCCTTGGCATCATTAGATGGTAGTGCTGCAGCTTCAACCCATTTCGAGACGTAATCCACCGCGAGTAAAATATACTGATTACTCATGACGCGAAGGGAATGGTCCCATGAAATCGATGCCCCATACATCAAAGATTTCCACTTCAAGAATTGTTTGTAAGGGCATCTCATTCCGTTTAGAGATGTTGCCCACCCTTTGTCATCTATCACAGGTTTTCACAAATAGGTGGGCGTCTTTGAACAATGTCTATAAGACCCCGAATTTTATGAAATAAAAGTATTCAATTTTTCTTATAATTACTATTCAGTAAATGGTTATATTGATAAAAGTTAAAGTTAAGGGTGATATATGAAATTTTTTCAAAATAAGCAAGTGGTTATAAAATACTCATTTCTATCGGGGAATATTCGTTTGGTCGTGAAATATTCTTTCTGTCGGGGAATATTCGTATGACGGCGCAGCATTTTGTGTGCCCCATAACAGAATAACTGTCGGATGAAGAAAATGACAAAAGGGAGTTTTTATAAATAATCTACGTAGTTGTTAAGCGTTAACAACACCGTTGGAATACCCGGTGGTTAAAATACGATGAATACGCTATTATTACACAAGAGAGTACTTTCGGTATTGCACCAATTATTGATTCTTACGTAAGAAGGCACTACTCAATAATTGTTACAATAATTATCGCTCAATATTTTATCGATTCAATAATTGTTGTGTTGATATTTTATATTATCGTTGTTTTAATAATTGTCACTACACAAGATTTTTTCATTATCGGCTAATAATTCATATTATCCTAATAATATTATTAGATAACATTATTGGCAATGCCTAGAAAGTTCTCGCTTTAAGAAGAGGTTTGGTCACCTAATCAAGCCGCCAAAGAAGGAGAGATCCTTATTGAAAGCCCCTCTTTCCTCGAACCGCTTTGGTTTCAGATGATTGTGATTCTCGTAATATTATTTATGAATAATTAATTATTGATTTATATGATGAGGAAATTATTTATTTTATGTGGATATAGATGGAGAAAATTTTTAAAGTGACAATTGTTGAAAATCGATATTTTATCTTTTTGATAAAATAATATTTTATTATATTATTATAATATAATAATGGTGATATTTTTACAATGAATGTGGTGTATATGAGTATATGAGGAGAAAGAGTATTTTTGTTGTAATAAATGTTAGAAACATGTTAAACATGTCGGTGGACCCCATTTCTTGACAGAAATTTGATTATAGCCTGTAAAATCGTCCGTTTATGGATTTCGGTCAATTTCGGTTTGGAATTTGGAAAAACTTTCTTCTGCAAAGTTGTAGAGAATTAAATTTCCTATTAAAAGACGCGAGATTCGAATTTTCTGATAAAAGGGATATTTATTATGAATTATTGAAGTTCTGAAATAATTAATTTTTGAAGTTTTAAATAATTTTTTTAATAAAAACGTTTTTTTATATGTTGTGAGCCTCATTAATCACATGCTAAGTTGCTGAATTCAGAAGTCTAAGGTTGGCGTAAAAAATTTTATTTATATAATAATATTTTATTAAATTTTCTGCTTTGGTGTTCTAAGCATTTTCCTATAAATAGGGTGCTTAGGTTAGAATTGAAAATCACACCAAAAACTGAAGTTTTCTTTCTATTTCTCTCTCTATATTATCGAGTGTATTCTTGTGAGTATTTTGATATCTTGAGTGTTGCTATACGGTGCAAGTTCGTTCAAATTTTATTCAAATGTAAGTATCGCTTTTTTTGGGTAGGGGATAGTAAGGGATAGTACGGGATTTTAAGGGATTGTAAGGGAGATTATTTTCTTCATAAATGATATTATTTCTTCAATATCATTATGCCGAAATATTGGTTGGAAATTTTTATCAAATTTGGAACTTTTTCATGTCAGAGTTTCTATTCACGAGTTACTATTCATGAGTTACTATTCACGAGTTACTATTCATGAGTTACTATTCATGAGTTACTATTCATGAGTTACTATTCACGAGTTACTATTCACGGGTACTATTTACTACAAAATTGGTTTCTTTTTTTAACCAAATTATAGTTGATTTATGAATATTACTCTGGAGATTAAAACTATGTATTGATTATATTGATTTTATTATCATCTATAACATTTTTATAACCCTAATGTTGAAATTCTCTTTCACTAGAGTGTAAAGATGGGTAGATTATTGGTATGATCATGACTAGGGTTCTCTTTGGCCAGTAGTGAAAAGTTGAATTGTGACTGGTATGATCATGACCATTGAATTTATAATTGAATATCTTTAGCTTAAAGGTGAATTGATCAACATGGTTATAATTATTGTTTATATAAATTCTGAAATGATTATATATTTCTTTGAGATATGAATATCTTTGGCCCATAGTACAAAGATGACTTATTGATGAATATCTTTGGCTCGTAGTACAAAGATGAATTATTGATGAATATCTTTGGCATGTAATGCAAAGATTGTCTGTTGATTAATATCTTTGGCCCGTAGTGCAAAGATGAATTCATTAGTATGATTATGAACATGAACTGTGATTTGGTATAACCATGATCTTTGATGTTTCAGGTGATGAAAATTATCTTTGTCCTGGATGAAAAAAAGGAATTTAGAACAACAATTATGATTATGAGTTATACATGTGATTGTGGACAGGAATTGTTGATTGATGTTACAGGGATAAAACATTTTTGGTGGACTTTTAACATGGAGAAGATAATAGACTTTATGGTCTATTTGACTCTTCTAATGGATTGCTCGTTCCGCTGCAACTATGGTTGAAATTTTTTATCATCTACCATATGTTCTAAATCTCTGATTTATTACTATTGAAGGCTATTGATTATTTATTTATCTTTAGTCATGATATTCTTTACTGAGCTAGTTGTGCTCACCCTTTTGCTTCACAATTCCTTTCAGGAAATACGAGTGTAGCTGGGTCGAGCGGGGGTAATAGGGGAATAGAACGGTGGTCATCATTTTGTAGTTATATTTGTTGAATCAAATAGGGTGAAGCGAACCCAACGTTGGAAGGGTGTTTTGCCACTATCATACAAGATTTCTAATGACATACAACCTCGTATCATCATAAGACATGGATGTGCTCATCCACTTGCTGAGAATATATACGAGCACTACCTATATAATCTTGGAGTTTGGTTGAAGTATAATTCTCAATTAGAGACGGTGGAGATCATGATATGTCAAGAGAAGACACACCATTGGGAAGAATATGATAATAATCTTCTCGTTTTTCTTTGGGGTCTATTAGGTCAACCAAGGATAATTTTGTGGGCATATGATATCTATAATAACCTAGACGCATGGCCTCCCATGTACGAAGGTTTCCTTGAGCACTTCCCAAAGGTTTTAATTTCTAAAACAGTTTTTGACTATACCTTTATGTAAGGTGTCATGGTGACGTGCTATCCAAGTTTGTGTCCAGAGTCACAGTTGGTATATTCTAGTATCAAAACTCACAACATATGTGTTGTTGTATTTTGCACGACAATTGTTGTAATAAAGTTGTAGTTGTTTTCTGTACCATGTATTTGGCGACTCAGGATGGGTTGGATGGAATGGACCTATTTTGGGGTTGTCACAATGTCGGCCAATAAAACCCGGCTTGAAGCACTTTTGCCGCGGTGTGCTCACTCCCATTATGTCCCCCATATACCGATGAGTGGCATTCTTGCAGTATGTTGTGCACTTCACTGTAGGGGATACATCGTCGAATCATCTTGTCGGCGCACTGTTTGAATTGATAAGGCTCATCCCACATGTACCACTTGACGTCATAAAGAAACTTCTTTTTCTGTTGTCGTAAGATCGGGGGAAACATGTTGTTCACCGGATAATTCATGAGTCTCCGCATACCAAGGAAATTCTCGATTTAACCCAAATAGTTGCTCTTCCAGAATGACTCATTAATTGCGCATCTATCTTCATCCTTTTCTCTCGAATTTTCCAAATTTTGATAAATGGTCAAGAACTTGATTCTCCGTCCCTTTATATCTTTAATTTCTAAGTCAAACTCTTGAAGTAGGAGAATCCATCTGGATAAGGCGTGGCTTAACATCTTTTTCGCTATTAGGTAATCGAATCATTTGAATGGTCCGTGTAGACTATCACCTTAGTCCTGATCAAGTATGCCAGGAATTTGTCAAACGCGTACACCATTGCAAGCAATTCCTTTTCCATGGTAGTGTAATTCCTTTGAGTCTCTATGAGTGTTTTGCTTGCATAGTATATGGCGTGAAACACTTTGTCTCGTCTTTGTCCCAAAACAGCCCCAACCGTATAGTCGCTAGCATCACACATAAGCTCGAATGGCATATTCCAGTCTGGTGCGACTATTACAGGGGCCGTAGTTAATTTCTTCTTCAACAATTCAAACGCTGACTTATATTCCGCAGTAAAACTGAACGTGGCATCCTTCTCTAAAAGACTGCATAGAGGTTTTACAATTTTAGAGAAGTCTTTTATGAACCTCCTGTAGAACCCAGCATGCCCTAGAAAACTTTTAATACCCTTAACGGAACTCGGTGGAGGCAGTTTCTCGATCGTATCCAGCTTTGCTTTGTCCACCTCCAATCCTTGAGCCGACACCTTATGGCCCAAAATTATGCCTTCTTCAACCACATAGTGGCATTTTTCCCAGTTGAGTATGAGGTTTGTATCCTTACATCGCTAAAATACCATGACCAGATTCCCTAAGCAAGTATCAAAGTTGTCTCCATAGACCAAGAAATCGTCCATGAAGACTTCAACATTTTTCTCCACCATGTCTGAAAAAATGGCCATCATACACCGTTGGAAAGTTGCAGGTGCATTGCATAACCCGAATGACATCCTCCTGAATACAAATGTGCGATGAGGGTGTGTAAATGTTGTCTTTTCTTGATCCTCATGAGCGATGGCGATCTGGTTATAGCCTGAGTATCCATCCAATAAATAGTAGTACTCATGTCCCGCTAATCTATCTAACATTTGATCAATAAAGGGCAATGGGAAATGATCTTTTTGGGTTGCCTTATTCCATCTCCTATAATCGATGCACACCCTCCATCCTGTAACTGTTCTTGTTGGAATTAACTCGTTATCCTCATTTTGTACCACGGTCATTCCCCCCTTTCTCGGCACATAATGAACCGGACTAACCAATTTACTGTCGGAAATTGGATATAAGATACTGACATCCAATAGTTTTAGAATTTCCTTCCTGACCACTTCCTTCATAATTGGGTTAAGTCGACGTTGATGCTCCACCGACGGTCTTGCATCATCCTCCATCAGAATCTTGTGCATGCATAATGACGGGCTAATTCCCTTTATATCCGCAATCATCCATCCAATCGCTGATTTGTGATCCTTAAGCACCCTCAGCAACTTTTCTTCCTGCAATTCGTTAAGTGCAGCCAAAATAATTACAGGTAAAGAATTTGAATTGTCTAAGTACGCATACCTAAGATGTTTAGGGAGTGGCTTAAGTTCCAATGTTGGTGGCTCCTCCAATGACGGTTTCAGTTTTTCTGCAGCTTTTTCCTCCGTGTACAAAGGTTCAAACGGTGCTCTGAAGCGGCTGACTCGTGGCAATGAGTCTAGCATCTGTAAGAGGTCCACAAATTTTGGGTCGTCCTTTTCTTCATCCCCTAGTAAGGTTGTTTCTAATGGATCAATGACCAAACTCTTGCTCATATCTTCACTGATGATTTGCTCAATTAAATCCATCCTAAAACATTCTTCCGCATCCGTAGGGAATTTCATGGCCTTGAACGCATTAAATTTGATTTCTTGATCTTGGACTCTCATAGTAAGTTCTCCTTTTGGCACGTCTATGAGTGTCCTTCCCATAGCCAAGAAAGGTCTTCCTAGAATAATCGGTATGTTCTTATCCTCCTCAAAATCTAGAATGATAAAGTCTGTAGGGAATATAAACTTATCCACTTTTACCAGAATGTCCTCTACTATGCCTCTCGATATGTGACTGACCTATCCGCCAACTGCAATGAAATATTCGTAGGCTTTGGCGCGGGCAAACCCAATTCTAGTGTATACTCAAAATGGAATGAGGTTCACGCTCACCCCCAAATCACATAGACATTTGTTAAATGACATTTTCCCGATCGTGCATGGGATAGTAAAGCTCCCTAGGTCTTTAAGTTTTGGTGGTAGCCTGGCAGAACAATCGCACTACACTCTCTTAGTGCCACTTTGTTTCAAATTCTTCCCATTTCTTTTCCTCGATGTAATTCCTTTCATAAACTTTGCATAACTCGGCATTTGCTCTAGGGCCTCCGCGAATGGGATGTTAATCTGGAGTTTCTTGAACACGTCTAAAAACCTAGCGAACTGCTTATCTGATTTCTATTTTTGGACCCTCTGCTGAAACGGTGGTGGAGGATAAACAAATGGTTTATTGTTTAACTGTGTTTCCTTGCCTTTGTTACCTTCCACCATGTTACTGTCATCAACATTTTCCCCCAGTGTCGCTGAATTTTCTGCATTATTACCGCCGAGATGTTTTCTACTTCTTAGCATAACTGCTTGACATTGCTCATGACTACCCTTTGGATTTCTCTCAGTGTCGCTAGGTAATGTTACTTGTGGTCTATTATTCAATGCCAACACAATTTGACCTATCTGATTCTCTATATTTTTGATAGCCATAGCTTGATTTTTTATAGCCAAATCGTTGCTAGTCATGTATTTTGACAATACTTCCTCCAGCTCGGATTTCCTTTCTTGATATTGAGCTGGTTGTTGCTGGTATGCGTTCTGATATGTGTTTTGTAGAATTCTATTATAGTTGTCAATGAACTACACAGCTGCTGGATTAATCGCACATTGCTCCGATTGGGTGCTCTCCCGCGCATAACTCGCATATTATTGCCACTTGTTGTACTTGCTGTGTTTGTTGTGCTTGTCTGTTGTTACCGACTCCAACATCTTTGAAAGTGCAGATATATGTGCTTGCATCATTATCATCCTATCTACTTCTAACACCCCAACTGCCTTCACTTGTGTCATTCTTGCTGTGGGCCATTGGTAGTTATTAGCCGCCATGGTTTCAATCAACTCGTATGCTTCCTCGTAACTCTTAGCCATGAATGCTCCTCCCGACGATGCATCAATACTTGTCCTAAGATTCCCATGTAACCCGTTGTAAAAAGTGTTCATCTGCAGCCACTTGGGCAATCCATGATGTGGGCATTTTCTAAGCAATTCTTTGTATCTCTCCCAAGCCTCATATAACGACTCCCCATGTTGCTGTTCAAACATCGTTATCTCGTTTCTCATCTTTGCAATTTTCGCCGGTGGAAAGAATTTTGTGAGGAATTTCTGAGCTAAATCCTCCCATGTAGTTATCGAACCGGATGGTAAAGAATGTAACCAGCTGTTCTGTAAGACCCCATCTTTTATAAATAAAGATAAATTTTTCTATAAATATTATTTTTGAATATTATGGAATAAATTTGATATAATGTTATAGTTGTGGGTAATATTTATAAATTTTGCAAAGTATGCAAGTTGTTATAAAATATTCGTTTGGTCAGGGAATATTCTTTTTGTTAGGGAATATTCGTACAATGGCTCAATCATTGGTGGACCCCATAATGTAATTATTGGTTCGATTGAGAAAACGACAAAAATATTTTATAAAAATAACTATGAGGTGTTACCGTTAAAACTGTTGAACTACCCTTGGTAAAAGTACGATGAATACGCTGTGAGTTGCATAAGTAGCACACTTATTGATTATCGATGCTTATGTGAGAAGTCACTCAAATTTATGCTCAATTATTGCTACAATAATTCTTTGATCATATCTCTTATATTATTGATTCAATTATTGTCACAAAGATCATCCTCAGATAATATGTTATAGTATTAAATCAATAATTGAGACGACATAAGTTATAAATGATTAATAATTGTTGAAAGATTAAATATGTGTTGATGAAAAAAAATGATTTGTGGTAAGTTTGATTATTTTATGGGGGCTCATATGTCATCATCTAAGAGTCTCTTCACAATAGTAATTACCTTCACAATAGTAATTACCTTCGTCGATAGTAATTACCCTTGTGAATAGTATTTACCTTCGCCAATAGTAATTACCTTCGTCAATAGTAATTACCCTTGTGAATAGTATTTACCTTCGCCAATAGTAATTACCCTTGTGAATAGTATTTACCTTCGTCAATAGTATTTACCTTCGTTAATAGTAATTACCTTTACCAGACGTCGAACCACATGTCGCTTCACATTACAAAGGCCGAACCACTTGTCGTTTCACATTACAGTGCGCCAAACCAACCGCTCAAGCCACTTGCCTTTTCACACAACAGAAAAGCTAAGCTAGAAATCTTCTATAAATAGAGGCCTAGGGCTTCATTATTTTCACGAATTCATTCAAGCTATAGAGAGAGAAATATAGAGAGAATAAGAGAGAAAGAAGAAGAGTATTTTGTTACTACACCTTCTTTGCAAAGATTCAATCTTCTACCAAATGTAAGGGGTGTTATTCTTTCTTATTCATGAAGAGAACTGTTGTTATTCCATTGCTTATTATTCTGTTGGAATAACTCAGATACGCTGCTTTACCTATATATTTGGTGACATTCTTCTATTATTCTCATTGGAACATCATGTACATGTGTTTTTACACCTGACCGGTTCCGCTTTTTTATTATTCTGCTGGAACATCTTGTCTGCATGTTTTTTACCGGACTGGTTCCGCTTTTTTTATTATTCTGCTGGAACATCCTGCTCGCGTGTTTTTTACACCGGACTCGGTTCCGCCTCTTTATTATTCTTTGGAATATCCTATCTGCATGTGTTTTACACCGGATCCGTTCCATCTTTATTATTCTGTTGGAACATCCTCGCTTGTGTGAATTTCACCGACCGGTTCCGTTATTTATTATTCTGTTGAATAACTCGTCATGCGCGGCCTATCGCATGCATGGTGATTTCTTTTGTTATTCCATTCTTTATTATACCCAAATAAGTTAAAACTTTGACTTCTATACTCCACGAAATTAGTGGAATATCCTTGATATTTGCGTTTCATCCAAAGATCTTTTCATGAAAATATTCTTCCGATCATTCTTGAATTTTACTCTACAAAACAAAGATTATCATATTGATAATTTGGACGTTAATAATTCTGGATAAAATAATTCTTGAACTTGTTTTATTGAATCCTTATATCATTGTCATCATCCTTATGTTTATATTTTTTTAAAGTCATCATGGCACATGTAGTGCATAGATGGACTTGGTATGATTATGACCACTGAGACTATTCGGTGTAATCATGACCGTAATGTTACAAATGATGTGGTAAAAATCCTCGAAGGTCAGTAGTGCATTGATGGACAGCTTGTTGGAATGATCATGACCATTAATGAATACACAAATATTCTCGGCGGCCGTAGTGCATGAATAATTGTGGTCGTGATACTAAAGAATATCCTCGGCCATAGTGCGGGGTGATTCGATGATGTGGAATATTTATTAAAGCCGAGTCTCAAATATAACAAAAGATGATGAAAACCTTTTAAAACCTAAAAGATAGTAGACTTTATTTTCTACTTGACTCTTTTAATGGATTGCATATTCATTGCAGCTTAAACCGGTTGTCTATTGTATTTTATCGCTTTAATATTGTTGAAGACTATTGATAATTTATTCGCATTATCTTAGTCATAATATTTCTTCTTGGGCTAGTTGAGCTCACCCTTTCTTTCACCGTTCTCTTCTGTGAAATGAGAATATAGCCGGGACGAGTCTGGGAAACGAGTGATGGTCCTGAAGATAGCATTAGTAGTCCTCACTATTCTGTGAAATAGTGTGATAATAATTGTAATGAGGACTTTTGTTTGAGTTTGTATAATATCTAGTAGACGATATTTGTATTTAAACTCACGATTTATGTCGTATTATTGCACACCAGTGTTATGTTAATAAGTTGTATTTAAATTACATACCATGTAAGTGGCGACCCCAAGATGGGTGATGTATACCTAATTTTGGGGCGTCACAATTGGTATCGAGCTTAGGATATGATCCTGGCTAAGATGTGAGAATAGTACTAGGAGGGGAGAGACGGGGAATACCTTCGCTAGTATGACCTACCTAAGTTATGTGCTATTTATTGGTTGGTCAGAAGATAGGGATAATTTGTTACATGTCAATTAACCTTTTGTTTTGTGGCAGTATCTGAAAATGACATCTGAGAATGTTGAGAATAGCAATGGAGCGCAGCGACGTTGTTGATTCACCACATATCAATAATCGTGGATAATGTGCATCGAAGAAGGCGATAATCCTCATGCAAACAACAACACCGACCAAATGATGAATGATCAAATGTTCGAGAGGCTTTATGCAATTTATGCAACAAAGAAAGTAGAGCGACTCTCGTCCCAAAACGTAGGTGGAAACACGGAAAACTCTCTCGGCGGTCATCGCTAAACAATTCAAGGAGCTGGGACCACCGGAGTTTAAGGAGAGCCAAAACCACTTCAAGCGGAAGCATGGATAAAACAGATTACCAAGATATTTGATGTCTTGGGATGTTCAGATGAGCAAAAGGTTCCCTTCTTTCGCCTTTATGTTCATGCGCGAGAGGCGGATTCTTGGTGGGAATCGGTAAACGTACTCAACTTCTTCAGATCAAGATATCTTGGGAGAAGTTCCAGAGTCGTTTCAACGACAAATACTTTCCCGAAAGTATTCGCCACATGAAGGAGGTGGAATTTATCAAGTTGGAACAAAACAATATGACGATTAGTCGCAATACGAGGCAAAATTTGCGGAGTTATCACGGTTTATTCCCACTTGGTGGATAATGAAGAGAGAATGGCGCGAATGTTTTTAAGAGGTTTGAAGCGGAGATACGCCAACATCTTATTTCTCATAAACTATGTTTGTATTCGGATGTTGTAAATAGGGCTCGATTAGTGGAACGCGATAATGAGTCAACACAACTAAAAGAGAGCAACAAGAAAATTATAATACCAAATAGAGAGTAGTCATCGAAGCGGTGACAACAAGCGTGGAGGGAATCAACAAAGCGAGATATGGTAACCACTTCGGTGGTAATCGTACAAAACAATAAGAATGGACATTTCAAGAAACGGAGATTCAACAATGGTGGAAAGACGTCAAGACCAAAGACCCATTGTTAAGGAAGGAGAAAGACCACCTATCATATGCTTCAAATGCGGAGGAGAGGGACACATCGATCCAAATCAAGTCATGCCAGTCTAAAAGCATGTTATAATTGTGGAAGAGAAGGTCACTTAGCTCGATTTTGTCGTTTATCGAAGACAAATTCAATTAGGATGGAGGCACCAAAGGCCATCCCGTAAAATTCAAAACCCAGAAGTGCAAGGGAGAGCGTTTGTTGTGACCTCCCAAAGAGCAAGGAATCCGAATGAGGTCATCACGGGTAAGCTTATCATAAACTCTAATGAAGTCTATACTTTATTTGATACCGGGTTCTACCCATTCTTTCATTTCTCCTACTTGCGCTCATCGATTAAATTTGACTCGGAGAAATTAGACTTTGACTTATCTGTGGAAACTCCGCTGGGAGAAACCTTCATTACATCCACTCGTTTATAAGTCTTGTTTGGTTCAAATCGGTACCCTCACATTACTTGTCGATCTTATTTCATTGAAAATACTTGCATTTGACGTGATTCTAGGGATTGATTGGTTAACTACTTATCATGCAAAAAATTGATTGTTTTCATAATGTTGTTAGCTTTCATATTCCTAATCAACCTATTATCTTAATTCAAACGACCAAACCATTAAAATCAATCACGGCCATCTCAAGCCATAAAGCTATTCGCTTATTGAAAAACGGATGTCAAGCTTTCTTAGCTCATGTCACAGATTTAAATAAAAATACGCCGCTTTTAAACGATATTCCTATTGTTAATAAATTTCCGACGTATTCCCAAGAACTTCCCGGCCTACCCCGTAGCGTGAAATTGAATTTTGTATCGACCTTGAACCCGTACAAAAACCTATTTCCAAAGCCCCATATCGAATGGCTCTATTGAACTTCGTGAGTTAAAGACCCAACCGCAGGAATTGTTAGACATCGGCTTTATTCGTCCTAGTACTTCTCCTTGGGGTGCTCCTGTTCTAGTCGTGAAGAAGAAAGATGGGAGTATGCGACTTTGTATTGATTATCGGGAGTTGAATCATGTCACCATCAAAAATAGGTATCCATTGCCACGTATTGATGACCTGTTTGACCAGTTGCAAGGAGCCAAATTCTTTTCAAAGATTGATCTTAGTTCTGGATATCACCAATTGAAGATTAGAATCATTGACATTCCAAAACGGCTTTCAAACTCCTCAGACGGGCATTATGAATTCCTAGTCATGTCCTTTGGATTGACTAATGCTCTTCTTTGCCTTCATGGATATGATGAACCGAGTATTCAAGGAATATTTAGATCACTTTGTGGTCGTGTTTATTGATGACATCCTTATTTATTCCAAAAGCCGTGAAGATCATGAGCAACACTTGAGGTCGACACTCCAAAAGCTTCGTGAATACAAGCTTTATGCCAAGTTAAAGAAATGCGAGTTCGGCAAGAAGAAGTAGCATTCCTTGGGCACGTGGTATCAAGTCATGGAATATCCGCCACCCAAAGAAAGATTGAAGCTATTCAAAGTCGGGAACAACCTAAATCGATGGATCGAAGTACGTAGCTTTCTCGATTTAATGGTTATTATCGGAGATTCGTGGAAGGATTTTCTCGAATCGCTATTCCATCGACTCAAATTGACTTTTGGAAAGATACAAAGTTTGGTTGGAGCGAAGAATGTGAGAAGAGTTTTCAAGAACTCAAGAGGAGACTTATTTCAAACTGCTCTCGACAATACCATCCGCCTCGGAGGATTTGTCATCTCACGATGATGCTTCGCAAAGGGTTGGGATGTGTTCTTATGCAACATGGAAAAGTTATAGCCTATGCCTCGCGATAACTCAAAGAATATGAGAGGAATTATCCTACTCATGATCTAGAGTTAGCGGTACCGTTGTCTTTGCACTTAAAATTTGGAGGCATTACTTGTATGGGGAGAAAGTGGAGATCTTTACGGATCATAAAAGCCTCAAATATTTCTTCACTCAAAAGGAACTCAACATGCGACAATGACGTTGGCTTGAATCTGTTGAAAGATTATGATCATACCATCCAATACCATCCTCGAAAAGCGAACGTGGTAGCCGACGCGATTGAGTAGAAAATCATATGCAAGTACGAAAAGCGATATTGTCAACGCAAAGGCCCATTTTGTGTGACTTGCAAAGGATGGAGATAGAGTTAAAGACTCCAGGGGACGCGTGTGATGATAGCGAGTATACGAGTAGAACCGACTTTAATCGATAAAGTTAAAGTCGCTCCGTTACTACGGACACTGAGTTGATGCGTATGAGGAAAAAAAAAAGCAAGAAGGTGCTATCCGGAAGCAAGAATCGATGAAGAAGGAATACTTTGAGTCAACTCCGGACTTTGTGTTCCTAACGACCACGATTTAAAGTATAATATCATGATGGAGGCGCATAACAACACACCATTTGCAATCCATCTCGGAGTACCAAATGTATCATGATATTCGCCATACATTTTGGTGGGGAAATATGAAGAGAGATATAGCGCTTATTTATCTCAAGGTGTCTAACTTGTCAACGAGTTAAAGCGGAGCATCAAGTACCAAAAGGTCCATTGCAACCACTTGAAATTCTAGAATGGAAGTGGGAGCACATTACCATGGATTTCAAGCTCGGCTTTCCTAAAGTTTCTCAAGGCATTGATGCGATTTGGGTCATTGTTGATAGATTGACCAAGTCTCGCTCATTTCTTACCGACATACGAGAAACTTATACACTTGAACGCCTTGCTCAGTATGTACATAAACGAGATTGTAAGATCGCATGGTATGCCGGTATCCATAGTTTCGATCGAGACCCAAGATTCACTTCACGATTTTGGGTTAGTTTGCAAAAAGCTATGGGCACAGACTTACGATTTAGCTCTCGGCATATCATCCTCGAGATGGACCTGACAATGGAGAGGACTATTCAAACTCTTGAAGATCTATTAAGACTCTGTGTCCTTGATTTCAAGGAGTTGGGACAAGTTCTTACCATTGGTGGAGTTTTCCTACAACAACAGTTATCAAGCAAGTATTGGCATGGCTCCATTCAAGCGTTGTATGGAAGAAAGTGTCGTTCTCCAAGATGCTTTGGATGAGATGGGTGAAGCAACGTTGTTGGGACCGGAGTTGGTACGCATGATGACTACGGAAAGATTCAAACGATCCGACAACGCATAAAAACCTCTCACAAAATCGACAAAAAAGTTATCTTTGATCTTCATCGAAAGGACGTGGAATTCGATATAGGAGATCATGTGTGTTGTTAAGAGTTGCTCCATGGAAAGGATTTACAAGATTTGGAAAGAGAGGAAAACTTAATCCTCGATTCATCGGTCCATTTTAATCCTCGATCGAGTAGGAATCTGTGGCCTATAGACTTTCGCTTTTACCGCCAAAATATGTCTCGTGTTCATAACGTTTTTCACATATCTATGTTACGTAAATATGTGAAAGACCCGAACCATATTATTGAGTTAGAACCGGACGAAATAGCGGAAGATTTGACGTATGAAGAGGTTCCTGTTCAAATTTTGGATAAGAAGGAACATATTCTACGCTCCAAGGTTATACCTCAAGTCAAAGTTTTGTGGAGGAACCACGATGTTGAGGAAATGACTTGGGAGTTAGAATCTGAAATGAAATCAAGGTATCCTTACCTCTTCGACATACCAGGTACGTACCCTAATTTCGAGGGCGAAATTTCATAAGAAGGGGAGGTTGTAAGACCCCATCTTTTATAAATAAAGATGAATTTTTCTATATATATTTTTGAATATTATGGAATAAATTTGATATAATGTTATAGTTGTGGGTAATATTTATAAATTTTGCGAAGTATGCAAGTTGTTATAAAATATTCGTTTGGTCGTGGAATATTCTTTTGTTAGGGAATATTCGCATAATGGCTCAATCATTGGTGGACCCCACAAATGTAATTATTATCTGATTGAGAAAATGACAAAAATATTTTATAAAAATAACGGCGGAGGTGTTACCGTTAAAACTGTTGAACTACCCTTGGTAAAAGTACGATGAATACGCGTGAGTTGCATAGTAGAAGACACGATATTGATTATTGATGCTTACGTGAGAAGTCACCACCTATGCTCAATTATTGCTACGATAATTGCCGATCATATCTCTTATATTATTGATTCAATTATTGTCACAAAGATCATCCAGATAATATGTTATAGTATTAAATCAATAATTGAGACGACAAGTTATAAATGATTAATAATTGTTGAAAGATTAAATATGTGTTGATGAAAAAAAATGATTTGTGGTAAGTTTGATTATTTTATGGGGGCTCATATGTCATCATCTAAGAGTCTCTTCACAATAGTAATTACCTTCACAATAGTAATTACCCTTGTGAATAGTATTTACCTTCGTCCAATAGTAATTACCTTCGGCCAATAGTAATTACCCTTATGAATAGTATTTAGCTTCACAATAGTAATTACCCTTGTGAATAGTATTTACCTTCGTCAATAGTATTTACCTTCGTTAATAGTAATTACCTTTACCAGACGTCGAACCACTTGTCGCTTCACATTACAAAGCGCCGAACCACTTGTCGTTTCACATTACAAAGGCCAAACCAAATGTCAAGTCACTTGCCTTTTCACACGGCGGGTGCTAAGCTAGAAATCTTCTATAAATAGAGGCCTAGGGCTTCATTATTTTCACTTAATTCATTCAAGCTATAGAGAGAGAAAATATAGAGAATAAGAGAGAAAGAAGAAGAGTATTTTGTTACTACACCTGCCGCAGATTCAGCCTCTTCTACCAAATGTAAGGGGTGTTATTCTTTCTTATTCATGAAGAGAACTGTTGTTATTCCATTGCTTATTATTCTATTGGAATAACTCAGATAATGCCATTTACCCTATATATGGTGACATTCTTCTATTATTCTTGGAACATCATGTCTCGTGTGTTTTACACCGGACTCGATTCCGCTCTTTATTATTCATTTGAACATCCTTGTCTGCATGTGTTTTACACCGGACTGGTTCCGCCTTTTATTATTCTCCGCTGGAACATCCTCGTCATGTGTTTTTTACACCTGACATTCGGGTTCCGCTCTTTATTATTCTCGCTTGGAATATCCTATCTGTGTTTTTACACCGGATCCGGTTCCATCTTTATTATTCTTGGAACATCCTGTCGGTGTGAATTTCACCTGACCTGGTTCCGTTATTTATTATTCTGTTGGAATAACCTGTCTGTGCGGTCTATCGCATGCATGGTGATTTCTTTTGTTATTCCATTCTTTATTATACCCAATTGGTTAAAACTTTGACTTCTATACTCCATGAAATTAGTGGAATATCCTTGATATTTGCGTTTCATCCAGTATCTTTTCATGAAAATATTCTTCTGATCATTCTTGAATTTTACTCTACAAAACAGTATCATATTGATAATTTGGACGTTAATAATTCCTGGATAAAATAATTCTTGAACTTGTTTTATTGAATCCTTATATCATTGTCATCATCCTCATGTTTATATTTTTAAAGTCATTCAGGGCTGTAGTGCATATAGATGCACTTGGTATGATTATGACCAGAGACTATTCTGTAATCATGACCGTAATGTTACAAATGATGTGGTAAAAATCCTCGATTATGTCAGTAGTGCATTGATGGACGATTGTTGGCATGATAATGACCATTAATGAATACACAAATATTCTTGGCCCGTAGTGCATGAATAATTGTGGTCGTGATACTAAAGAATATCCTCGGCCAGTAGTGCGGGGTGATTCGATGATGTGGAATATTTATTAAAGCCGTTAGTCTCAAATTTATAACAAAGATGAAAAACCTTTTAAAACCTAAAAGATAGTAGACTTTATTTTCTACTTGACTCTTTTAATGGATTGCATATTCACTGCAGCTTAAACCGGTTTGTCTATTGTATTTTATCGGTTTAACATTGTTGAAGACTATTGATAATTTATTCGCATTATCTTAGTCATAATATTTCTTCTTGGGCTAGTTGAGCTCACCCTTTCTTTCACCGTTTTCTCTTGAAAAATGAGAATATAAATTGGACGAGCTCGGGAAACGAGTGATGGTCCTCAAGATAGCATTAGTAGTCCTCACTATTTTATGAAATAGTGTGATAATAATTGTAATGAGGACTTTTTGTTTGAGTTTGTATAATATCTAGTAGATTTATATTTGTATTTAAACTCACGCTTTATGTCGTATTGCATACCACGACAGCTTATGTTAATAAGTTGTATTTAAATTCTGTACCATGTAAGTGGCGACCCAAGATGGGTGATGTATACCTAATTTTGGGGGCGTCACATGTTCGCCTTGTCCCGTAAAGAGAATGGGAACAATCGAAGTTTCACAGCTTCATCAGACACCACATTGAACCTAAAGGTGTCGCACAATTCCAAAAAACTGACTAGATGCTCGTTCGAATTGTCATTTGCCAATCCCCCAAACTAAACTAAATTCTAAATCATTTGTATCATCCCTGGCTTAATTTCTAATGTATTCGTTGCTATTGCGGGCTTGGTGATGATTGATTACAGTTTAGTCACATTAGGTGGCGTAGTCCCTTAATGCTTTCCGATCTTCGGCTGCCATTTCCTCTTCTTTCTCAGGTGTTTCAAATTCTTGTCTCATTTCCTTTATCCACTTGTTCAACCTCTGAAACCTTTTATCAATGTCGTCATCAAAAGACAGCAAATCTGGAATTTTGGACCGAGTTTGCATAAACTGCTTCCACACCTGAAATAGAAGAAACAAAACAAAAATAAAAATGTCTAAGTAAAACTGGATTAATTAAACTGATATTGTAAAACTATTAAGATTTATACTAAATAGTCCCCGACAATGGCGCCAAAAACTTGTTGGGTAAAATCGATATGCACAAAACACGCAAGTGTACGTGGTCAACAAGTAATAAAGTGATTAATAGAGTATCGTTCCCACAGAGACAATTTAATAAGAAACTTAACTTCACAATTATCAATTTCTTATTAATCCTAATTTTATTAAACTATCCAATTCAATGATTAAAAATTATAGAAACTAAATTAAAAACAAATAAAATACCATAAACCAATCACCAATATCAAAATATGGAATTCAAACAATTAATGGAGAATTAGACTTATGATTTCACCCTGAGTTTCACTCTGATTTTCACACCTTTATTCCAATTCAATTCACTATCCCAGTTTATTAATCAAAAACACGAACGTAGTATTAACCACCTCTCGATGCACTAATACCGTATTAACGTCAATCCACAATTAAGATAGAAATCCGTTAAACACCTAAATCTATCAACTCACTATATCTCTATGTGAACCGCAATTAAAGAAGGTTTAAGCTTAAGTTCTCTACCCGATTATATGTGATGTCAAGCATATCTCTACCTTAACAATAATCAAAAATCTGCTATTCACAAAATTCATGACACATGCTACATTAACTAGGTCTAGATTTGAATATCCTCTCTCGATTCCATTCAAAACCACGAGGAATTATTGATCAAGCAATTCATAAGTTCACACTCGAATTAACATAGATAAACTAAAAATACTTTATTTAATTGGAAATCAAAGTTATAAAATCATCGTTTCACCCAAGGATCCATCACAAGTCTAATAAGCGAATTAGTTCATAACGAATGAATTAAAAACTAAATAATCTAATGAAACCATCATTTCAATTACAAATAAAAGACTAAAGAGAAGAAGAATAATGAAAACCCCTTCACGTAGCCTAGAATTGCAACCGTCACGGAAATCTCTCCAAATTACTTCTCCGAAGCTCACATTTGAATCCTGGAATTTATCTCTGTATTATGCTCCTTGTGTTGTATGATTGTTTTTTTTCACGTAATATTCAGCTCTCCCCTTGTTCGGGTTGAGATCCCGCTTATTTAGAGTCCAGGCGCCTTATAATAAACCAACAATCCATGCTGCAGCAGTCTTCAAAAGCCAACAGGACACTTCAGGAATCGAGACCCCCCTTCCACGGGGTATAAGCTTAAAAGGCTCGCCTCAAGGCATGGCTAGCTCTTCTAAAAGAAATTTTTCGACTTCATGCGTTTTTCCACTTTCACTCCAAAACTCCGTCTTTCTTCACCACTCGTATCCATAAATACCCTACACATAAAATGACATGAAATGAGTGAAAACGAACACAAAACAAGAATATAACTACGAATTTAAACTTGAAATGAATATCGATTCGTGTATATTAAATCCACTTATCAGAGCTTTCTAGAATTTATGCAACACCAAACAAGAGAAACTCCTGTTCAAAATACAGGTGGAAATAAAGGCAACTCATGGCTAGTTACTGCTAAGCAATTAGAGGAGTTGGGACCATCAGAGTTTTTGGGAAAGCCAGAGCCACTTAAGGCAGAGGCATGGATTAAGCAGATTACCAAAATATTTGATATCTTCGGATCCACTGAATAGCAAAAGATTCCCTTCGCCACCTTTATGTTGCGCGGAGAGGCAGATTACTGGTGGGAATCTGTAAAACGTACTCATTTGTCAGCACTTAAGATGTCTTGCGAGAGGTTCCAAGAATTATTCAATGATAAGTACTTTCTAGAAAGTATTTTGGTTTGCAATATGACTATATCGTAATACGAGGCACAGTTTGCGAAAGTATCTCGGTTTGTATCTCATTTGGTAGACAATGAGGAGTGCGGATGGCACGAATGTTTCTGAAAGGGTTGAAACCCAAAATTCGTCAACATGTCTTCTCTCATAAACTCTGTTTATATTCAGATGTGGTGAATAAAGCTCAATTATTGGAGCGGAATTTTGAGTCAGCTCAACCAAAAGACAGCAACCGACAGCAAGATAATAGTCATACCAGTGGCAATAGTCATCAAAGTGGTGATAAACAACGTGTGAGAAATGGTAACATCTTCGGTGGTAATCATGTCTAAGATAATAGGAGAGGTGAGTCAAGTGAAAATTTCAAAAAGAGAATATTCAACAATGATGGGAAGACGTCGGCGGCATCACCATCACCAGTAATAATTTCTTGGGGAGGAGAATGATCGCTAGTTAGATGCTACAGATGCGAAGAGGAGGGGCACATAAGTCCAAACTGTTCACAGCCTTCCAAGGTATGTTTCAGTTGTGGAAAAGATGGTCACATAGCTCGATTTTGTCTTGTAGCGAAGATAAGTCCAGCTGGGACGGTGGCACCAAAGGCGGCTATGGACAAAACAAAGTCGGTGGTTCAAGGGAGTGCGTTTGTCCTAATGTCCCAAAAGGTGAGGAACCCAAACGAAGTTATCACGGGTAAGTTAATCATAAACTCTTGCGAAGTCTATACCTTATTAGATACCGGTTCTACGCATTCTTTTATTTTACCTGCTTATGCTCAACGTTTGAACTTGACCCCTGAGAAATTAGATTTTGACTTATCTGTTGAAACTCTGTTAGGAGAAACCTTCATTACATCCACTGTTTATAAATCTTGTTTGATTCAAATCGGCACCCTCACATTACCTGTTGATCTTATCTCATTGAAATTACTTGCATTTGATGTGATTTTAGGGATTAACTAGTTAACTATTCATCATGCTAAAATTGATTGTTTTCGTAAGGTTGTTAGTTTCCATATTCCTAACCAACCTGTTATGCGGATTCAAGCAACCAAACCACTAAAGTCAATCACTGTCATATCAAGCCATAAAGTTATTCGTTTATTTAAAAACGGATGTCAAGCTTTCTTAGCCCATGCCATGGATTTGAACAAACATACGTCAGATTTGAATGGTATTTCTGTTGTTAATGAATTTCCTGACGTATTTCCTGAAGAACTTCCTGGCCTACCCCCAGAGCGTGAAATCAAATTTTTTATTTACCTTGAACACTATACAAAACCCATTTCCAAAACCCCATATCGAATGACTCCTATTAAACTTTAGGAGTTAAAAACCCAACTACAAGAGTTGTTAGACATTGGTTTCATTTGTCCTAATACATCTCTGTGGGGTGCTCTTGTTTTATTCGTAAAGAAGAAAGATGGGAGTATGCGACTTTGCATTGACTATCGGAGTTGAACCATGTCACCATCAAAAATAGGTACCCATTACCTAGCATTGATGACCTGTTTGACTAGTTGAAAGGTGCTAAAACTTCTCAAAAATCGATCTTCATTCAGGATATCATCAGTTAAAGATTAAAACTGATCACATTCCAAAGACTACTTTCAGAACTCAGTATGGGCATTACGAATTCCTAGTCATGTCTTTTGGGTTAACTAATGCTCCTGCTACTTTCATGGATATGATGAACCAAGTATTCAAGGAATATTTAGATCATTTTGTGGTTGTCTTTATTGATGACACCTCATCTATTCCAAAAGCCTTGAGGATCATGAGCAACACTTGAAGCTGATACTCCAAAAGCTTCAGGAAAACAAGTTATACCCCAAGTTGAAGAAATGCGAGTTCTGGCTTGAGGAAGTAGCATTCCTGGGGCACACAATATAGAAGTATGGAATATCAGTTGGCCCGGCAAAGATTGAAGCAATACAAAGTTGGGAACAACCTAAGTCAGTAAGCGAAGTACGTATCTTTTTGGCCTTAGCTGGTTATTATCAGAGATTCGTTGAAGGATTTTCTCTAATCACTACTCTATTAACTCAGCTGACTCAAAAAGATACAAAGTTTGGATGGAGCGAGGAATGTGAGAAGAGCTTCCAAGAAATCAAGAGGATACTCATTTCAGCACATGTTCTGACAATACCATCATGTTTGGAGGGATTTGTCATCTACAACGATGCTTCAGGTAGAGGTTTAGGATGTGTTCTCATGCAATATGGGAAAGTCATAGCCTATGTCTCACGATAACTCAAAGAATATAAGAGGAATTATCCTACTCATGATCTAGAGTTGGTAGCAGTCGTTTTCACGTTAAAGATCTGGAGGCACTACCTGTATGGGGAGAAAGTGGAGATTTATACAGATCATAAAAGCCTCAAATATTTCTTCACCCAAAAGGAACTCAACATGCGGCAATGACGTTGGCTCGAGCTATTGAAAGATTACAACCATACCATTTAATACCAGCCTTGAAAACGCGAATGTGGTAGCTAACGCGTTTAATAGAAGATCTTATGCGGGTACGAGTGCGATGTTGTTAACACAACGACCTATTTTATATGACTTATAAAGGATGGAGATAGAGTTAAAGACTCCTGGTACCTACGTGATGATGTCAAATATACGAATAGAACGGACTTTAATCGATAAAGTTAAAGTTTCTCAAGACACAGACCCGAAGCTGATGCGTATGAAGAAGAAAGTTCAAAGAAGGTGCTATTCTAAAAGTAAGAATCGACGAAGAAGGAATACTTCGAGTCAACTCCAGACTTTGTGTTCCTAACGAATCTGAATTGAAGTACAAAATTATGATGGAGGCACACAACACACCATTTGCAATCCATCATGGAAGTACCAAAATTTATTGTGATCTTTGACATATATTTTGGTGGATCAATATGAGAGAGAGATCGCAGAGTTTATCTCATGGTGTTTAATTTGTCAATGTGTCAAGGCAGAACATCAAGTACCAAAAGGTCCATTGCAACCACTTAAAATTCTAGAATGGAAGTGGGACCACATTAACATGGATTTTGTTACTAGTCTTCCCATGGTTTCTTAAGGCATAGATGAAATTTGGGTCATTGTCGATAGATTACCCAAGTCTACTCATTTCTTGCCTATACGAGAAACTTATTCACTTAAACGTCTTGCTCGTATGTATATAAATGAAATTGTGAGATTACATGGTATGCCAGTATCCATAGTTTCTGATCGAGACCCAAGATTATCATCACAATTTTGGGTTAGCTTGCAGAAAGCTACAGGCATTGATCTACAATTCAGTTCTGCATATCATCCTCAAACGAACGAGCAATCAGAAAGGACTATTCAAACTCTTGAAGATCTATTAAGACTCTATGTCCTAGACTTCAAAGGAAGTTGGGACAAGTACTTACCATTGGTGGAATTCTCTTCCAATAACAGTTATCAAGAAAGTATAGGCATGGCTCCATTCGAGGCGTTGTGTGGACGAAAGTGTTGTTCCCTAGTATGATGGGATGAGGTGGGTGAAGCAACGTTGTTGGCCCCAAAAATGGTACGCATGACTACGAAAAAGATTCAAATGATCCGGCAACGTATACAAACCTCATAAGATTGACAAAAGAGTTATGCTGATCTTCATCGAAGGGACGTGGAATTCAATGTTGAGATCATGTATTATTACGTGTTGCTCTATGGAAAGGAGTTACGAGATTTGGAAAGAGAGGAAAGCTCAACCCTCGATTCATTGGTCCATTTGAAATCATCGACCAAGTAGGAACTGTGGCCTATAGACTCTCTTTACCACCAAGTATGTCTCGTGTTCATAACGTTTTCTATATATCTATTCTATGCTACGTAAATATGTGAAAGACCCGAACCACATTATTGAATTACAACTAGACGAGATAGCAGAAGATTTAACGTATAAAGAGGTGCCTGTTAAAATCTTGGATAAGAAGGAACATATTTTACGCTCAAAGGTTATACCACAAGTCAAATTTTTATGGAGAAACCACGATATTGAGAAAATGACTTGGGAGTTAGAATCTGAAATGAAAACAAGGTATCCTCACCTTTTCGACATACCAGGTATGTATATCAATTTTGAGGAAGAAATCTCATAAGGAGAGGAGGTTGTAAGATCCCAACTTTTTATGAATAAATATTTAATTTTTTTAATTATTATTTTGAATAATAAGGTGTTAATTTGATATAATACTTTAGTTATGGATGAAATGTGAAAATTTTGCAAAGTAATCAAGTGGTCATAAAATATTCGTTTGGTCGGGGAGTATTCTTTTTGTCGAGGAATATCCGTACGATAGCACAATCATTGGTGGAACACATAACAGAATAAATGTCGGATATAAAAAGCGATAGAAATAACCTTTTTATAAAAAATAATGGAAAAACTTTTACTGTTAACTGTTGAAATACACGGTGATAAAAATACAATAATACGCGTGGTTGCACAGTAGCACATGGTATTGCACAATATTTTTGATTATTGATTCTTACGTAAGAAGTCACTCAGTTTCATTTAATAATTGCCACATTAATTATGGCATAGTATCTCATATTATTGATTCAATTATTGTCACAGTATCATCTGCACAATATTTTATATTATAAAATCAATAATTGATGTAACACAATTATTCATATTATTAGTTAGCATTATTGGCAATGTCCAGAAATTATGTCAAGGAAAGGGGTTAGGTTATATAATTGTGCGCCAATAAGGATAAATCCTTATCGGAAAACCCCTCTTTCCTAGGAATAATCTGACGGTTAATATTGTGAGCTTATAATATTATTTATGAATAATTATTATGTGGTGGATATTGGTTCAATTTTGATATAAATGAAGGAATTTAGCATGAAGTATTTGTTGAAATTTTGGCAATTATTTTCTCTGATAAAATATTCATTCAAATATATTATTATAATATTATAATTTTTTTTATAATTTAAATGGTAATATTTTATAATTATATATAATATTTAGCATGTGAATAAAAGTGAAGTGAATGTTATCATTTTGATTTGGTATTTTTCAAAACCATGTGCTGGTATTCATTTTCCTACGTAATTGTTTTTCTTCTTTCTTCCAAGTTAGTGTGTGGCAACTTATCATGCAATTCTTCTCCAAATTATGGGCCCCAATTATTGAAAATGAGAGGAGTTAAGCAAAATTAGGCAGAGAAGAAAAAAAGAATTAGCCAACTTTTTTTTTTCCTCCGAAGATGCATTATAAATAGGGGGTAACCCCTCCTTCCTAAACACACCTTCAATATCAGAAATTCTTATTCTATAGTATTGTGAGTATTTTTCTTGAATATAAGGATACTTTGAGTGTAGCTTTTTGTGCAAGATTTTCTCAGAATAATATTCGATATTCCAATCAAATCTAGTTTCTACTAAGGTAAATGATATTATTTTATTGCAAGACTTGTAAGAAATATTATTTTCTTTCATACTCCATATTATGTAAGGGATATTATTTCATTTCATATTCCTAAATTTAAATTTACTATGGTAAGTATTGCTTCTATAATTCTTGAAATGATTAGAAAGTCCTGGATTTTTGCTTCATCTAATATCATTTCACTAGAATATTGGTCTAAACTTTCTTATTAAATTTTAAACTTTTCATGTCTGGGTACTATTCATACGGTACTATTCATGGGCACTATTTATATGGTACTATTCATACATACGGTACTATTCATATGGTACTATTCATGAGTATTGTTCACAACAGAATTTAATTTTCTTTTGTGTCCAAATTATTTATGATACATGAATATCATTCTTGAATTTTACTCATGCTGACAATTTGGAGATTTTTGAACTCTGGATAAATTGAATTAGAATTCTCTAATATTTATCCTTTATATCATTGTCATAATCCTCATGCTTATATTGTACTAGAAGTCATCTTTGGCCCGTAGTGTAAAGATGGACTGTTGATTGGTATGATTATGACCAAGAATTGTGTATTGGAATAATCATAACCTTTAATGTTATAGATAAGGTTTGTGGCAAAAGTCCTCTTTGGCCCGTAGTGCATAGATGGACATGTGTTTGACATAATCATGACCACTGGTGATACTAACGAATATCCTTGGCCCGTAGTGCATAGATAATTCATTGATTTGAAATATTTATTAAATGATGTTACATGGATAAAATATTGATGATGGACTTTTAAATCATAGAAGATAGTAGATATCATGCTTTACTTGACTCTACTAATGGATTTCTTTTTCCGCTGTAGTTGTATTCTAAAACTTGTTTTCTATTGTATTCTATGAGATTTTTTCCCTGTTGAGGACTAAGGATAATTTGTTTTATATTATCTTAGTCATAATATTCTTTACTGGGCTAGTTGAGCTCACCCTTTTCCTTTTGGTTCCATTGTTTTCCTGTGAGGCGAGACCGAATTTGGACTAGTCGGGAAGTGGAGTAATGGTCCAAGATGGTTATTATAGCAGTCCTCACTATTTTGTAAAATATTGCAACAATAATTGTAATGAGGACTTTATTTGAGTTTCGATATTGTCTATAAGACAATATTTGTATTAAAACTCTCAGCTGTATATGTTGTCGTATTTTGCATGACAGTTGTATTAATGAAGTTTGTATTTGATTTCTTTACCATGTATTTGGCGACTTAGAATTGGTTGTGTGGACCTATTTTGGGGGCGTCATAGTTGCCTCCTAGTAAGAGCTTGATTTTGAGTCTTTCACCGACTACTTCCTATTTCTAATATGGATCAGCCTGGATATTTTAAACATGTTGTTTATATTCTTCACATAACCAAAATTGCTTTGTTACTTGCCTTTTAAACTGTATTTTTGGAGGAAAATTTGACTTCAGATCATCAATGAGCATTTTTAGACTACCAACCTCTCTACAATCCTTATGTTCCACATGTTTAAATGCTTCAACCAAATCTCTCTCTTCCTTATCATTAGGGATTGAAAATTTCTTTGAACACTTTAATTTTCACTTTTTGATCGAACACTTTCATATTCAATTCTCTATTTGGCACATCTATTAGTGTTTGTCCTGTTACAAGGAATGGTCTTCCCAAGATGATCGGGATATTCTTATCTTCTTCAAAGTCTAACACCACAAAATCAGCTGGAAATATCAATGTGTCAACCTTTACCAACACGTCTTCTACTATCCCCAACGGATAAGTTATCGATCTATCTTTGAGTTATAAACTAATATTTGTTGGCTTTGCTTCCTTTAAGCCTTGCTTTCTGTATATAGATAGTGGCATAAGGTTTATACTTGATCCTAGATCACATAGTGCTCTTCCCACATCTTGATTACTAATTGCACAAGGAATAATGAAACTCCTTGGATCTTTCAACTTAGGGGGTAGCTTTTTCTGTAGAACTGCACTGCACTATTTCGTTAGCTGCCACTGTTCGAAATCATCAAGCTTTCATTTCCTTGATAGTATATCTTTCATGAACTTAACTTATCGTGGCATCTACTCTAATGCTTCGGCAAACAGAATGTTAATGTTCAACTATTTAAAGATGTCCATGAACTTGGAGAACTGGTTCTTGAGCTTTTAACTTTTCAAACGTTGAGGGTATAGTAAGGTATATGTGGTGTGACTGCATTCTGTTTTTCTTCCTTTGGCTTTTCCACAACTATTTCCTTAACCATCCTTTCTGAATCTCTCCCATCATTTTCACAATCGTTATCAGTGATTGTTTTCCCATCAGAATCTGAAACCAATGGTTTTCCACTCTTAAGCGTGATAGCATTACACTGCTCATGACCACCTCTAGGATTCTTTTAAGTATTACTAGGCAAAGACCCTTGAGGTTTATTGTTCAAAGAAGTTGCAAGCTGTCCCATTTGGTTTTCCAGATTTTTTTTTGCGTACTTTGAAGTTTTCATTACGCTTATTACCTCGTTACGATATATGTATTTCAAAAGTAGCTCCTTCAAATATGACTTCTTTCTCATGTTGCGGGCTGACTGTTGGTCCTGATTTTGAAAATCGGGGAGGGGGGGGGGGACTGTTGGTGTTAGTACTGATTATGACAGATTCTTTGTAAGGATCGAAGAATGTGACGAATAAATTATTTGAGTTGTGATTCTGGGGACAAAATCCTTGTAAGGAGGGAAGGATGTAACAATCCAAGATTTTATTATTTGTTATTTAAAATATTTATTAAATTAAATAAATATTTTATTGATGTGGTTATTGTTAGTAAATATTTGTGAATTAAATTTATTAGATAACATTCGAATTTAATTTAATTTATTAGTTGGAAAGTTGTAAGATGATATGAAATGCTATATTGCTGTTTTAATTTAATAATCGAAAATGGCATATTAATTTATTAAATAAAAATTATAATGAGATTATAATTTATGATATTTGGATTTAGTGGAAAATTTATTTAGTGTGTTGTACTTAGTTTATGTAACTAAGATTTGTTATGAAAATCTAAATAAATAAATGTGATTATAAATTATAAATTAAATTATTTATTAAAATAAATTAAAGGAGTTTTAAATTGGTTACCAAACAAGTCTTAAAATATTAAGTCTTTATTTTAAAGAGTTTTTGTCAAATAAAGCCTTATGGCTTTTGAATTTTGAATTTTTGTTATAATAAATAAAATAATTCAAAATAATAAATAAAATTTATTTATAACCTATACGTTTATATTTTGTAACTGTTATATTAAGTATGCGTATTATAGCTTATCAATTTTATTTTACGCATACAATTAGTTGGCTTGGCTATTAGTTTTGTTTTACGCATAAGAGTTAGTCGCTAAGCCTAAGAATAAAGAAAGAAGAAAATACAGAGAGAAGTTGAGAGACTTTGAGAGAGACTTGAGAGATTTTAGTGGTTATCAAGGATTGTCCAAAGCAAGAAAAGATATTTTCCAAAACCTTGATATTATAAATGTATATGTATGTTTACGGCATAAATTTTCAAGTTCTGTGAATTTTTTTTTTTTAATTGTTGATATACAACTGATAATTTTGATTATACGTGTTTGTGATGTTTGAGTTTGTAATTGAACAAGAAATTATATGCTAATTACGTTTAGGAAGGAAGAAAAGTATTTATAGTGAATGTTTTTAATATGGCTTATAAAAGTACCAAATTTGATGGTTAATTTGTAAACTAATCTGTAAATAGAGCCTTGAATATGTTAGTTCATTAAGAAATGAAGAGAACGTAGTTTGAATGAGTTAATTTGGACAAGAATTGTGATCACAATGACGATTTTTGTAAAGGATGTCAAAAATGATGTTTTTGTATAAAACATGGAATTTAATGGATTTAAATTTGTTGTAGTTGTTGTTTAATTGTTCTAAGTTAGTGTATATGTGTGGAATCATGTTTGTATGAGTCCTATGTTAATTGGGTATGCTTAATTTACTGTTTTGTGGATGAAATTCTGGTTAGTTGGCTTAGAACAGAGTCGAAACTCGCGTTCTGCAAAAACTAGTACTAATCCCGAGTGCGGCCACGCCATTATTCAGTCAGACCCAGTGAAGTCTACTACTTCTACAGACTTTGGACACCTATTGTAACTTGGTCTAATGTTATGTTAATGTGAGAAACATGTAATGAAAAGGTTAAAACAGAATCGTATCTTGTGGTTAGTAATTCTAAAGTGTAAAATTAGTAAGTTGTGAAAATGATATGTTATGATTTAAAAAAGTTAATGAATAATGAATAAGTGTTGTGAAATTAACACTTGTGATTCTAAAATACGTATGGTAAAGTAGGACTTGTACTAAAATAAAAAGTTTAACTAGAAGTGAGTGTTATTTTGGAAAGTGGATGTTAATATATCTAATTGATATTGTGATTCTAATACTATGTGTAGGTGAACGTGAGTTGTAAATTTATAGCTTACGCACGAGGCAAGTTTCTTACTCCCAAACTTTGATTGTGCAAGTTATTTATTCATAAACTTTATATGAGCAAGCTATAACCCTAACTTTATTGGAACAAGTTTTGAATTCTAGTTATTGTTGATCTACTCTAACTTGTTTATAGTTAAGCAAGTTTCTTAAGTTTCATTCATTTATAATGAATGCAATTTCTTGAACTCTAGTCTCTAATATTGAGCTATCTTATTTTAAATTACTTTGCACAAGTTATTATCATGTTGAGCAAGTTTTCATTGTTCACCTTGCTATCAGTTAATGTATGTTCAGTAATTCAATATCTAATTTCACAAGATCATAACCTTAACTTATTATAGTTCAAGCAAAAGTTTATCATTTTATTCAATACTTATGCTTTCTAGTTATTTCCAAGCATGAGTTTAATATATAGTCGGTTCACTTATGATTCTCAATTGTTCTATATTATGTTGTTATTGATCAACCGTAGTGTTATCAAATTTTGTTGATTCAACTAATCCTTTAGTTAATTTTTGTGAAACTATAAATTACCCTTGAAGTTTATCTAACCTAAACTTTCTTTGGTGCGGACTTGTACTCTAAAACTGAGAAGAACAACCCTATTATAGGGGAACGCGATGCGTTTAGATGTTTGTGCACAATACATGGTACGAAGGGCTGATCACCATAAGTACGTGAAGTCCATACAATATAACTGTTTAGGTTAAAGTTGAAAGATTACTTGTAACCGTGGACATAGTTCGTGGTCTTATGACCCTCATATATATTTCATATTTTGATTTCAATTTATGGTTATCACTGATAGAGTACTATTCAGTTTTGATGAGCCTAGTCATTCGCAGCTATTATTCTCTTGTTGATTAATTGCTATATCTAGTGAGCATTTATTTTGCTCACTCTTGCATAAATATAATTACTGCAGCTAAGGTTGAGAAGGTCGATGAACCTACTACAAACAAATGTAAAGGAAATATGTACAAGTGATGAAGACTTATAATTTATTGGCTTTTATATTAATAAACTTTATTTAAATGATGTGATGTAACTATTTTTATTTCCGCACTTGATTTATTTTAAAGGTTAGATACCCTGGGAGACTTTTTGATTTAATGATGTAACCCTTTAATGGGAGGATTTATGGTTTAAATGTTATCATATTTGGGTAGATAGTATGAATGTATAGAAAGTGAACACCAAGTCTTACGGGAATGAAGTACCTAGATTTTGGGGTGTCATAAGTTGGTATTAAATCTTTAGGTTATGAACCTTAGGTGGGGGTAAAGCTTTAGGAAGTAACATTTGAAAAGATAGTGGTGATAAACTATTATCGAGTTTTAAGGAAAAAGTAATAAAACACTTATATGCTTATTGGTTGTAACCTATGTGCTCGTGAGTGATGAGTAATAATGATTAGTAATTGAAACTTACAATTTTGTTATCAAGATGGTTAATGTTGGAGAATCCAGAAGACTAGAGATGAAGTATCCCAGATGCCTAGAGAGAAAGAGCCTCGAGATATTCAACTGGTTTGGGAACAACTACTGCCACGGAAACATCTCCATTGTTCATAGTGGTTAAGCAGGAGGGTATACATGATGAGGATGATGAGATAGAGACGGATGAGGAGGACCCAGTTGAAAGCTGCTATAGTCGAATGAGGATGAGGAGGATGAGGAGGAAGAGATTCCACTAAACTCGATCGTTGCTCGTATGTACGATGAAGTATATGACCGCAATGTGGAACTTCAGGATACCGTTGAGGAGTTGTAAGAGATAGTAGCTGAACAAGAGATCGCAATGGCGCAGAAGGATAACGAGATCCAGGATCGAGATGAACGTCTGAATAATGTCGAAGGGAAGCTGATTCACACTGAAGGAGAGAATGAACAAATGACAGAGGAGATCGCGGATCTGAAGAACAAATTAAAAGAAGAGTCTACTAAGAGGGAAAAAGCCGAAGATGCGTATGAGGAAGCTTATCAAGGAGCTATGATAATAGAGAGAGAGGTACAAGTAAAGAAGATCAAGATGGAAGAGATGAATAGTGTTTTCAACACCGTAATCAATCGAGGTCAAGATTGGGTTACGTGTTATCCAGTTCAGTTCGAGACGCTGCCATCGTATATGTTAGATCGCCGAACATTGTTCCGTATTATGGAAGAGGAGTGTCGTAAGGCTATTCAACATTTTAGTAGGTCTTCATAAGAAATGTAATTACTGTGTGAATAACGAGTAAATAAGATGTAAATCCCGGGTATGATATAACCCATGGGATATGATGATGATAAAGTTATCCTGAAACTTTTGTAGTTCAGGAAGGTGATGTCGATAGTAGGATGCTATCATTATTATGTTTTAAAATATTATGAATGAATAAAAGTTAGTATTTATTCAAGATATTATGTGTTATGTGGTAATTTTGTGATGTGAAAATTAAGTACATAATATCTAAAAGATTGAGTAATAATCTAATGAGTGTATTTTAACAGAAAATGCCTCCAAGACGTCAACCACAACAAAGAACCCCTGAGGGATCTACCAATAACAACAATGTTGAGACTAACCTAGTTCAGCAATTAGTGACGTTACTGACGGGAGCATTGCAGGATCAACCGCATAATCAATGTAAGACCCCGAATTTTATGAAATGAAAGTATTCAATTTTCTTATAATTATTATTTTATTTCGTAAATGGTTAAATTGATAAAAGTTTAAAGTTAAGGGCGATATGTGAAATTTTTTCAAAGTATCACACGGTATTGATTATTAATGCTTACGAAAGAAGTCACTCAGTTATACTCAATTATTGCTACAGTAATTGCTGCATCATATCTCTCATATTATTGATTCAATTATTGTCACAGTATCATCTGCATAATATTTATTATTATTAAATCAATAATTGAGAAGGCAAAGTTATTCATATTATTATTTACAATATTGACAATGTCTAGAAGTTCTGTCAAGGAGAGGTTTGGTCATCTAATTGCGCGCCAATAAGGATAAATCCTTATCGGAAATCCCCCTCTTTCCTGGGAATGACCTGGTTGTTAAATATTGTGAGTTATAATATTAATGATGAATAAGTTCGTGTTGATTAAAGATGAAATTGATAGTTCCATTGTGTTGGGATTATTAGTGTTAGTGGAAACTGATATTTATTTCGATAATAATTAATGTCTAGAGGTTATATTGTTCAATCGGGTATTCGGGGTACTTTTTGTGTCAGAGTACTATTCACGAGTTACTATTCACGAGTTACTATTCATGAGTTACTATTCACGAGTTACTATTCACGGGGTACTATTCACCCGTAAAATATATTTCTTTTTGGTCCAAATCATTTTTGGGTACAATATTATTCCATGATGAGATGTGCTAATTTTTCAGACCGTTGGTTGAAAATATAATAGTAAATCAATATGAACTACCGTGGAAAGTTATAATAGTAAATCAATATTGATCATTTGGTTTAAAGTTTTAATAGTAAATCAAGATGGACCGTTGCTTTAAGTTTTAATAATAAACCAATATAGACCGTCCGTTTAAAAGTAAATCAATCTGGACCGTTCATGAATTAGTTAAAAATTCAGTCCATTCTCCTATAAATAGAAGCTCATTCCTTCATTATTTCTTATGAATCCATTGAAACTCTAGAGAGAGAAACTATTGAGAGAAAGAAGAAAAGAATTCTACTACTTCACTATATCAAGTTTCTTCTAAGGTAAGGGATATTATTTGTTTTACTCGTAATGGGTATTCTTTCTTTCGTATTCATGAAGAGAGCTGTTGTTATTCCATTCCTTATTATTCTATTGGAATAACCTGTATATGCGAAGTACCGCATACATGGTGAAATTCTTTTGTTATTCCATTCTTATTATTCTGTTGGAATAACCTGTTTATGCGAAGTACACATGCATGGTGAAATTCTTCTAATATTCCATTCTTTATTATTTTGTCGGAATATCCTTTCTGTGCATTTACGCCGGACCTGGTTCCATTATTTATTATTCTCTCAAAATATCCTCATCCATGCGCGTTACTGCCTTTACCGGTTCCATTATTTATTATTCGCCGAATATCATGTTTGTAAGCGTTATCTTTAACTGATTCCATTATTTATTATTCTATTGAGAATAACTAATGCATCATGTACGTCTATCGCATGCATGGTGAATTCTTCTGTTATTCCATTCTTTATTATTCTATTGGAATAACCTGTCTATGTGGATTATCACATGCATGGTGAATGATCCTTTGTATTCATTCTTTTATTAAATTGTGGAAATGATCTGTTTACGTGGATTATGATGAAAGTCATAATAAAAGCATTGGATTGATGAAAATCATGGGTATATGTAGTATTAGTAAGTGTTATGATGAGTTATGTTGGTTATTATGTGAAAACATGAAAGTTTCTTAGAAATCACAAAGGGTTGAAAATCAGATTTTGGTGAAAATGGAACATGAAATTCAATTGACCATATCTCCTATTATATTTTGAATTTTTGAGTGTGGTCAAGTTCTAGAGTTAGATCTATGAGTTTTCTAACTTATCCAAGTGGAATCACTGGAAAAGGTGTTGTAGATTTTCGTTTGGACTGATTTTAGCAAAGGAGTCAAAAACGCAAAATCTTAAATAAATCTTGCCTGTAAATTTAAAAGGGCATTTTCAGCCACTTAATTTGTGAGAAATATTCTGGCCTTTTGGGACATGGAAATATATGGTATAAAGTACCTCCTGTCCAAAAATGAGCTCATTCTGACTTAAAATGAGCAAGTTATGACTATTTCAATATTTATGTTTTTTTAACGAAAAACACTATAACCGGAGTTCTATAACTCCGATAACCATGAAATTTAAACTAGAAGCTCATGTTAACATGTGTAAGATCCTGCAAAGATTTGAGAATTTTTGAAGTTAAACTTGAGGTAGCTAATTTCTTGAGTAATTAATTAGAAATTAATTTTTGAAAAATAGTAAATGAATTTTAAAAATTCCGAGAAAAATATATGTTCAATATGGTACTATATTCTGCTAAATCCTAGAAAGAAAATATTTTTGAGACTTATTTGGTATTTTTCATGAAAATAATCTAGTTATGAGTAAATGGGTTAAATATGTTGTGTGAAGTAACAAAATTTGGAAAATAGGATTTTATGACTTGGGAATCCTATATAGGGTATATGCATATTTTTGATAAGGTATTTGATCATTGGTGATGAAATCTTATGAGTATGACATTTTTGAATGATTAAATGCATTATTTGTTAAAGTATAAATAATTGAAATAAATTGTTTATAAGTTTAAGAAGTGATTAAAATATTGTTATAATATTAACAATATTAGATTATGAGTTTATTAAGTGATTGATAATATTTGGATAAATTAAAGTCTTTAATATTTATCCTTGTTTTCGTTTGATTAATGCTTATATCATTGTCATCATTCTCATGCTTATATTGTGATGAAAGTCATCTGTGGCTTACGTGCATGGATGGACTTGGTATGATTACGACCAGGAATTATTCGATATAATCTTGATCGTGATGTGACGAATGATGTTGTAAAAGTCCTCATTGGCCTGTAGTGCATTGATGAACAGTTATTGGTATGATTATAACCAAGGATTATTCGGTATAATCATGACCATTGATGATTAAATTAATATCCTTGGCCGTAGTGCAGGGATGATTCGATGATATGAATTATTTATTAAGCTGAGTCTCATGGATAAAATATTGATTATACATTTTTAATTCATAAAAGATAGTATATATCATGCTCTACTTGACTCTTCTAAAATACAGTTGTATATCTTTGGCCTGTAGTGAAAAGATGAATTGTTAATGAATATCTTTGGTCGTAGTGCAAAGATGAATTTATTAGTATGATTATGAACAAGAATTGTGATTTGGTATAACCATAATTTTTGATGTTTTCGGTGAAGATAGGTGATGAAAATTATCTTCGTCCTGGGTGGGAAGAGGAATTTAGAATCACAATTACGATTATGAGTTATTTATATGATTGTGGACAAGAATTGTTAATTGATGTTACATGGATAAAACATTATTGGTGGACTTTTAACATGGAGAAGATAATAGACCTGATGGTCTATTTGACTCTTTTAATGGATTGCTCGTTCTGCTGCAACTATAGTTGAAAAGTTTTATCATCTACCATATATTCTAAATCTCTTATTTATTATTGATTAAAGCTATTGATAATTTAATTATCTTTAGTCATGATATTCTTTACTGGGCTAGTTGTGCTCACCCTTTTGCTTCACAATTTCTTTTAGGTAATAAAAGTGTAGTTGGGTCGAGCGGGGTATGAAGAGGATTAGAACGGTGGTCTATAGCTATTGAGGTTCTCCCTAAATAGTATGTAAATAATTTTGTTGAGAACTTTGGATAAGTTTGTCGTATTGTATACGTCATTTGATATTTAATTTTGGTGAACCAAATAGGGTGAAGTGAACCCAACTTTGAAAGGGTGTTTTGCCACTATTATATAAGATGTCTAATGACATACAACCTCGTGTTATCATAAGACATGGTTGTGCACATCCACTTGCTGAGTATATCTACAAGCACTACCTATATGATCTTGGAGTTTATTTGAAATATAATTTTCACTTGGAGACAATGAAGATAGTTATATGTCAGGGGAAGACTCACCATTGGAAAGAAGATGATAGTAATCTTCTTGTTTTTCTATGAGGACTTTTGGGTTAACCAAGGATAATTCTATGGACATATGATATCTATCATAACCTAGACGCATGGCCTCCCATGTACGAAAGTTTCCTTGAGTACTTCCCAAAGATTTTAATTTCTAAAACAGTTTTTGACTGTACTTTTATGTAAAATTACCATTGTAAGGTTGTGGTCGAGGCACCATGAGAGTTACATACATTTGTATTAAAACTCACAACTTATCTATTGTCGTACTTTACACGACAGTTCAACAGTTGTATAAATGAAGTTTGTATTTGATTTTTATAATGTGATATCTGGAGATTCAAGATGGGTGGTGTATACCTATTTTGGGGCGTCACAATCAAGCTACAACTTTTAAGGATTTCAAGGCGGTTGGACCACCGAATTCCGTGGGTCCATGAATCCAGTTGAGGCACAGACCTAGATCATGGAGATAGAGAAAGTTTTTGATGTTGCTAGAGTAGGTGAGAATCAGAAGAGTGCTTTTGCAACGTTTATTTTGAAAGCAGAGGCTAGTTATTGGTGTCAAGCCAATAAAACTCATGGAGGTCAAGGGGTGATGACTTGGGATAGGTTTAAGGAGATATTTTTCTAGACTTATTTTCTAGAGAGTTAAAGAATCAGATGGAGGTGCGCTTAGAATCTAGCTGAAGCGATCAATGATACTGATGATCGGAGTATCTTTGCAAAGTATAATGAATTGGAATGGTTTGCACCATATCAAGTCAACACAGATGAGCGCAAGGCTAAGAGGTTTGAGCAGGGACTGAAACCCTGGTTGTACAGTAGGGTCTCCGTGTTTTTGTTGAAGACATTTACAGCAGTGCTGGAGAAGGCAATTCTCGCTGAAGGTGGAGGTGAGGCCGTAACAAAGTACAATCAAGAGCAGAGAAAGAAGAAGAATGAAGGAGAAGTTAAGAATGGTGGTAATATTATGACAGTAGATTTAATCCCGATAAAACTTGGAGAGTTTGATGTAATATTGGGAATGGATTGGCTATTCAATTATGGAGCGGTAATTGATTGCCAAAAAAAAGTGTAAACCTTATGACTCCATCAAAGGTAGTTTTCTACGGTAGTAAATTAACTAGACAAGCGAGATGTCTGACGATTATGCAGGCCAAGAAGTTATTGAGTCAAGGTTGTGTAGGATATTTAGCTTAAATAGTCGATACTCAAAAAAGAAGGGTGTAAAACTGGAAGAGATACCAGTGGTTAGGGACTTTGTGGTCGTGTTTCCGGAAGATTTCCCAGGACTTCCGCCTGACAGAGAAATCGAGTTCGTGATCGACTTAGCCCCAGAAACTACTCCAATATCGAGGGCCCCGTATAGAATGGCTTCGGTAAAGATGAAAGAACTGATGGTACAACTGCAAGAATTGCTAGATAAGAAGTATATTCAACCGAGCTTATCACCATGGGGAGCGCCAATGTTATTCGTCAAAAAGAAGGATGGGTCAATGTGTCTTTGCATTGATTATAGGGAATTAAACAAAGTCGCTATTAAGAATAAATATCCATTGCCAAGAATATATGACTTGTTTGATCAATTGAAGGGTGCTAGATATTTCTCAAAATAAATTTGAGAAGTGGGTATCACCAATTGAAAGTAAGGAAGGAAGATGTACCGAAGACGACATTCCGCACTCGGTGTGGACATTACGAATTTTTAGTGATGTTTTTTGGTTTGACAAATGCCCCTACATTGTTCATGGAATTGATGAACAGGGTGTTTAAACTGTTTTTAGATAAGTTTGTGGTGGTGTTTGCTCTGAAGATATGGAGACACTATCTCTATGGAGAGAAATGTGAGATAACACAGACCATAAGAATTTAAAGTATATTTTCACACAGAAGAGACCTGAACATACATCAAAGGAGATGGCTGGAATTAATAAAAGATTATGATTGCGAGATCTTTTATCATCCGGGCAAAGCAAACGTGGTTGCAGATGCCTTGAGTAGGAAGGGTCGTGAGAAGTTGATGTTGTTAACCAACCAGGAGGAGCTCATTTCAGCAATTGCAAGATTAGAGTTGGAAATAAATTTCCAAAGGAATCCGATGAACGACTATTCTAGTTAGAAGCTAGTCCAACTTTGGTGGAAAAGGTAAAGAATGCTCAACTACAAGATGAAAAATGTAGAAAAATAAATGAAAGTATGGTTGAGGGTAGTGAGGTGAAGTACAAGGTTGATACCGAATGAGTGCTAAGATTCGAGGGACGAATTTGGGTTCCAACAGTACCGGATATTAAAGAAGAAATCTTAACATAGGCTCATAATTCAAGATATTCAATTCATCCGGGAAGTACGAAAATGTATCAAGATTTTCGGCGACATTTTTGGTGGCCGAATATGAAAAGAGATGTTGCAGAATGTACTATGAAATACTTGACGTGTCAGAGAGTAAAAGAAGAACATCAGAGGCCAAGTGGATTACTTCAACCGTTGGAAATACCGGAATGGAAGTAGGAGCATATTACAATGGATTTTGTGGTAGGTCTTCCAACGATTCAAAAAGGATACGATGCGATATGGATGATAGTGGATATATTAACAAAATCAGCACATTTTTTGCCAATAAAGATTAGATTTAATCTCGATCAGCTAGCAAAATAGTACGTCAAGGAGATCGTCTCAAGACATGGAGTTCCAATATCAATTTTATCAGACAGAGATCCAAGGTTTGTAACGACCCCAAAATTTAAACAATTTAATTCTCAACTTCGGTCATTAATAATACATTCAACCTCTAATTTTACATCATTAAACAATAATACAACCATTGAAATTTGCGGAATAATTAAAATTTTCTATTACAAACTATCCTTGTTCCCAAAACCTTCAACCTTTACGTCTAAATATCTCAGAATCATTTTAATACTACAAAAGTTTACATTCGCAAAATAATATTACAATTCAACATTAATACATTATTCAAAACATTAGACATGGTTTATAAGAATAACAACTTAGCTAGGATATTAAATCTTCATATATCACTTTTGATCCATAACAATCAAGTAGCACATAGCGTTACCTTCAATTCTTGAATCTGCAAAAATGGTTATTTGCAAGAATGAGATCGACAGCTCAGCAAAATCTAACAGTTTTCATGCATCACGTAGCACATAATAACATGCTCAATATACAAGAATAATCATAAACAAACATAGCATACATGTTGTAGTTCACATAACAACTATAAAGATTGAGTTCCTTACTCAATCAACATTCATAGTTCAATCATCATAGTCATAGATTGACTTTCACATTTCATACTTTTGATATATACAATACATCATACACTAAAATTTTAAAGCAGTTCATCATCAAGTTCACATAGCAAAAAGAAACTGAAAGACTTGCCTTTATCGGCGTGTTACCAACACGCTAATACTTCACGTCCTTTCACAACCTACATTGTATGTGAGATATATAATAAATAAAATCAATACTCAATCTCATGGTCAAATTTATTCTAAGACCTTACTTTATCTTATTATCATTTATAATGTCTTTATAGATATCTAACTATTTTATATGCAACTCGGTTTTATTTTCATTTTCATCACCACACATTCTAGACTATCACACTTGTAGTTTAATGTGTGTATATCACACCATTTTATTATACCACTTTGGTTTTAAAAATGCATGTTCAACACATTGTTTTCATGTTTAATTTTCCTTCATAAATCAAAAATTACCCTTTATGATTTCTTTCCATTATTATTCTTGTATTATCATCTTTTCATACTTAGATATCCAATATAAGCCATTAGTTAGACACTTTGTATACCAAAGTTTAGAAAACACTATTACTCTTAGGCATTTTATCGAGCACGTTAAGTACACACATTAACTTATCTCAACTCTTGATCTTAAATGGTTAATTATGCATAGAATATGATAACACATATCTATACTCATTACATTTGTCAAAACATATTTTTAATCATCAAAATATATCATCACCCAAAATCTTAATTCAAATGTAATTATAAAACTCATCTTCACAATTTCTTTAATAAAACGTTGTTTTCGCTTTTTTAACGTAACTCGTTAGATTACATGTCCGCTTTTGTTCCTTCTTATATAGAATTAACCCTTACTCAAAGTACTACAACCTCATCTAGGCCTTAAAGTCAGACCCTTATCCATCTAAACCAGATTCTGTAATTCATCAACTAGTCTAGAAAATTTCATTTTCTGGACATCCTTACTAAACAATTTATTTTGGACATGATCCGGTCAATAAAATGGTTCAATCTCGCGTGTCTAGCTAAAAACTTCCATATCTACAACTTTTCAGTTTTAAGTTTCTTCAGATTCAAAACAGACGAATTTATATGAATTTTTCAAAGTCAGAAACCGTAACAGTTTTGATTTTCTGGACAGATTATTTTCCCTTCGGACCAGCCTTACTTAAACAGACATTGCAAGAAATCTACAAAGATTTTTCATGTGATTCCAATTTCAGAATATAGCTTACTTCCATATCTTTGATTTGATATAAGGCTCACTTTCTAACTCATTATACCCAAAGAGATATTAATTTCACAAGATATGTCCACAATTACTCAAAATCTACGAATTTTGTTCTTCAAATTTTCTTTCCATTTCATTTTCTTTCTTGAATCCTCTTGTTTGATTCTTGATAATCCAAGATCAAACCAATACAAACAAGATTAAGCATGATCTATTACCCTAGAACATAAATCTACCCAAAAATCAAAGATTAAATAAGAGTTTAGAAGTTACTTTCTTCTAGCTTTTTCTCCTTCTTCTTCTAGCTCATCTCAATTCTTCTATTTCTCTCTATCTCACTCAATTTCTCAATACAACTTCTATATAACCATTATCCTACATTATGAAGAACATAAAAATATAATTAAAACAAGGAATTTAGATTATAGCCTTATTAGTATGAATTTAAGAGAGAGATGAAGATGATGATGATGGGGCATGTTTTGTCTTCTCAAAGCTTTCCCTTCTTCTTCTTCTTTTTCTTCCTTTTCTTCTTCTCCTACAACTCTCTCTAACTCTCTTCTTCTTTCTTTGGTTTGTTTTCTAAAACTAACATACTAACTTGTAGTATATACATATAATATACAATACTAGTAAAATATAATATATGTAACTCCTAGTAATTATTAGATATACTAATTACTAGTTAATACATATGTTACACCAATTTGAACTTAAAAAGCCTAAGACCATGTTTGACAAATACTCATTATTTTAATTAATCAATAGCTTAACTTCAATCAATCTCATCAAATTGTCACATAATTATATTTACTTGTTAATTATAATTTTGTGTAACAATCAATACATAACTCATCTAATTTAATTATCTCATTTAAATTAGAACTATAACATAAAAATTATTATATTAATTAAATTAAATATTAAATATTCATTTAATTAATCACTACATTTAATTACATTACTCTATAATCAAAACAAAATTTATTTATTTAACTCAATAAATAATTCAATTAAATATTTATATATATTAAAATTAATATATAACATTCTCTTCACATCAATTCACATATTCTACAATATATGACATACACATACTCACACCCAACATATCTCATAAATAATACTTTTATTTATAAAATTCTCATTTATAATTTCTAAAAATCTGGGATGTCACAAGGTTCACATCAAACTTCTGTAAGAAACTACAAGAATGCATTGGAACGCAATTGAATATGTGTACAACATACCATCCGTAAACTGATGGTCAAAGAAAATGAACAATCTAGACGAAGATATGCTTAGAGCGTGCATCATGAATTTCAAAGGAAACTGGGATGATCATCTATCGTTGGTAGAATTTGCATACAACAATAGTTACCACGCAAGCATTGGTGTAAGACCCTAACTTATTATAAATGAAATTGAATTTCTCTATTTATTATTTTGAAATAGTAAGGGTTGAATTGATTAATGTGGTTAGATATGGGTAAAATGCGCAAATATTTCAAATAAGCAAGTGGTTATAAAATATTCATTATTGTCGGAGAATATTCGTTTGGTCGTGGAATATTTTTACTTGTCGGAGAATATTCGTGCGACCAAGTAGCGACCTTAATGTGGGCCCCATAACGGAAAAAGCAATTGGATGAAGAAAACAACAAGTATAAGTTGTTTATAAATAACGGCGTAGTTATTACTGCTATCATCTTGTTGGAATACCCGTGGTTAAAACACGATAATATGCGTTGTTGCAGACGATGCACGCAGTATTGCACCAATTATTGATTCTTACGTAAGAAGACACTACTCAATAATTGTTACGATAATTATTGCTTCAATATTTTATTTTATTGATTCAATAATTGTTACGTTGATATTTTATATTATTGTTGTTTTAATAATTGTCACTACACAGTATTTTCCATTATCAAATCAATAATTCATATTATTTGAATAATATTATTAGATAGCATTATTGGCAATGTATAGAAAGTTCTGTCTAAGGAGAGGTTTGGTCACCTAATTGCGCGCCAGTAAGGAGAAATCCTTATTGGAAAGCCCCTATTTCCTGAGAGCGGCACGGTTATCGATATTGTGATTACATAATATTATTTGTGAATAATTAATTATTGATTTATATGATAAGGAAAATATTCATTTTATGTGGATATAGTTGGAGAAAATTTTTAATGTGACAACTATTGAAAATTGTTATTTTGTCTTTTCTGATAAAATAATTCAATTAAATATATTATTATATTATAATAATATAATAATGGTGATATTTTTACAATGAATGTGGGATATATGAGTAAATGAGGAGAAAGAGTATTTTTGTTACTAAAAAAATTAAAAAAATATTTTTCATGTTTGTGGACCCTAGTTCTTGATTGAAATTTGATTATAGCTTGTAAAATCGTCCGTATGTGGATTTCGGTCAATTTCTGTTTGGAATTTGGAAAAACTTAAAACTACAAAGTTGTAGAGAATTGAATTTCCTATGAAGAAGACATAAGATTCAAATTTTTCTGATAAAAATGCTATTTATTATGAATTATTGAAGTTCCGAATAATTGATTTTTGAAGTTTTAAATATTTTTTAAAAGAAAAACGTTTTTTTCATTATTGTGGGCCCCACATGTGTGGTAAATGAGCTTAAATCAGATTTCTAAGGTGGGCGTGAAAATTTTATAAATATATTAATATTTTATTAAATTTTCTGTTTTGGTGTTCTAAGCATTTTCTTATAAATAAGGTGCTTAGGTTAGAATTGAAAATCACACCAGAAACTAAAGTTTTCTCTCTCTATAATATCGAGCGTATTTTTGTGAGTATTTTGGTACTTTGAGTGTTGCTATCTGATTGCAAGTTCCTTCAAGAATTTATCCAAAGATTCCATCGGTAATCTTTGTCTTTTTCGAGAGGTAAGGGATGTTATTTTTTTTATAAATGATATTATTTCTTTCAATATCATTATGCCGAAATATTGGTAAGATTTTTCTTGTGAAATTCAAGTCTTTTAGTGTCGGGTTACTATTCACGTGTACGACACTATTCACGTATACGGCACTATTCACGAATAAGGCACTATTCACAGAAAAATTAAATTTTCATTTTTTATCCGAGATATCTATTATGGATACTAGCTTTGATTGTATCCATGTTTTGATCTTCATTCTTGAATTTTACTCCACTATGGTTATTTATGAAGTATTTTTGAACTTGGATTGTTTAAAGTACGAATCTTTAATATTTGTTCTTTTGTTTCACTGGATTCGTTTTCTTTAAAATATTTTTCATCATCCTCAGTCCTAAATGATGATATAACTGAATATCTTTGGCATATAGTGCAAAGATGAATGATTTTCTGATGAATATATTTGGCCCATAGTGCAAAGATGAACAGGTGTTTAGATGAACATGACCAACTGATGAATATCTTTAGCCTGTAGTGCAAAGATGAATATTTGATTCCAGCTATATATATTGATTGATGTTACAGGATAAAATATTGACGATGAACTTTTAAATTCATATATAGAAGATAGTAGATTTCATTCTCTACTTAAGTCTTCTAATGAATTATTATTTCCGCTGCGAATATTGATTTAAAACTGGTTGTTTATTGTATTCTATTGAATTTTTCCCTGTTGAGGACTAACGATAATTTGGTATATATTATCTTAGTTATAATGTTCTTTACTGGGCTAGTTGAGCTCACCCTTTTCCTTTTTGTTCCATTTTTCTTCTCAGGAGGCGAGAATGTAGCGAGTACTAGTCGGGATGTGGAATGATGGTTCTAGAAGTTGTTTTAGTAGTCCTCACTATTTTGTAAAATAGTGTATTAATAATTGTAATGAGGACTTATTTGAGTGTGGATATTGTCTAGATGACAATATTTGTATTTAAACTCATAATTTGTGTGTTGTCATATTTTGCACGACAATTGTATTAATAAAGTTGTAGTTGTTTCTATACCATGTATTTGGTGACTCAGAATGGGTGTTATATACCTATTTTGGGGGTGTCACAGTTGGTATCAGAGCTTAGGGATATGGTCTTTTGGCGGAGATCGGGGAATAGAACTAGGAGGGGAGAGACGAGTAATCCTTCGTTAGTGTGTCATATCTAAAGCTTATTTGTTGGTTGGTCAGAATATAAGGATATTATGTGATATTTTAATTTCTTTAATTAACCCTTGTTTTAAGGCATTATTTGAATATGGCAACCGAGAATGTTAACAGTGGAGTAAATGAGACCGTGGAGACACCTTTACTCACCAATGAGGAGAACATGCAACATGCCGACAATGTTCCTCCTGTAAACAACACCACTGAGCAGACGATGAACGACGGGATGTTTAGAAGCTTTTTGCAGTTCATACAAAATCAGACGAGGAGACTCGTGTACAAAATAAGGGTGTAAATGATAGCAATGCGCGACTTGTCACACCCAAGCAGATCAAAGAGTTGGGACCACCAGAATTTTTGGGAAAGCCAGATCCGATCAAGGCGGAAACATGGGTTAAATAAATTACCAAGATATTTGATGTCTTGGGATGCACGGAGGAATAGAAGGTTCCATTCGCCACCTTTATGTTCCGTGGCGAGGCGACTCTTTGGTGGAGAGTCATGAAGCGTACTACCACCTGCACTTTTCAAAAGATGTCTTGGGAAACGTTTTAAAAATTTTTCAATGACGAGTACTTTCCTGAAAGTATTCGTCATATGAAGGAGGTAGAGTTTATCAGACTAGAAAAAAATAATATGACTGTGTCCCAGTATGAGGCGAAGTTCGCCGAGTTATCTAGGTTTGCACTTCATTTGGTGGAGAATGAGGAACGTATGACGCAGATGTTTTTGAGAGGTTTGAAACTCGACATACGTCAGTATCTCATTTCTCATAAATTTTCTCTATATTCAGATGTTGTCAATAGGGCTCAATTATTAGAGCGAGATAACGAGTATGTTCAACTGAGGGACCACAACCAGGGTCATACCGGTGACAGCAGTCATCGGAACAACGATAACCAGAGGGGAAAGAAAAATACAGACAAAAGCGGTAACCACTTTGGTGGTAATCATTGTCATGAAAATAGAAGAAGCGAGTCAGGGGGGAGATTTTAAAAAGAGGAGATTCAACAATGACAATGTGAAGACGTCAGCACCAGCAGCAATTGGCTCTAAGGGAGAAGAACGACCACCGGTCGTATGCTATAAATGTGGGAAAGAGGGACATATCAGCCCAAACTATCCACAACAGTTCAAGGTATGCTATAATTGTGGAAAGGAAGGACATATCGCTCAAGATTGTACTGTAGTGAAACCAAGTCCAGCGGGGATGGTGACTCAAAAGGCTATCCCAAACAAGTCAAAGTCAACGGTTCCTGGAAGAGCGTTTGTCTTGACTAGTCAAAATGTGAGGAACCCAAACGAGGTAATTACGGGTAAGCTAATCATAAACTCTTGCGAAGTTTATACCTTACTAGATACCGATTCTACCAATTCTTTTATCTCTACTGTTTGTTCTCAACGTTTAAACTTGACTCCGGAGAAATTAAACTTTGACTTATCTATTGAGACTCCGTTAGGAGAAACTTTCATTACATCTACTGTTTATAAATCTTGCTTGATTCAAGTTGGTACTATCACATTACATGTCGATCGTATTTCGTTGAAAATACTTGCATTTGATGTGATTTTAGGGATTGATTGGTTAACCACTCATCGTGCTAAAATTGATTTTTTTCGTAAGGTTGTTAGTTTTCATATTCCTAACCAACTTGTTATGCGAATTCAAGCAACCAAGCCTCTAAAGTCAATCACTGTCATATCAAGCCATAAAGCTATTCGTTTATTGAAAAACGGATGTCAAGCATTCTTAGCCCATGTCACGGACTTGAACAAAAACACGTCAGATTTGAATAATATTTCTATTGTTAGTGAATTTCCTGACGTATTTCCTGAAGAACTTCCTGGTCTACCCCCAGAACGTGAAGTTGAATTCTTTATTGACCTTGAACCTTGTATAAAGCCCATTTTTAAAACCCCATATCGAATGGCTCATATTGAACTTCAGGAGTTAAAGGTCCAACTATAGGAGTTGTTGGACATCGATTTCATTCGTCCTAGTACACCTCCTTGGGGTGCTCCTGTTTTATTTGTAAAGTAGAAAGATGGGAGTATGCGACTTTGTATTGACTATCGAGAATTGAACCATGTCACCATCAAGGATAGGTATTCGCTACCTCGAATTGATGACCTGTTTGACCAGTTGCAAGGAGCTCAATTCTTTTCAAAGATCGATTTTCGTTCTGGATATCATCAGCTAAAGATTAGAACTGAGGATATTCCAAAGACTGCCTTCAGAACTCGGTACAAGTATTATGAATTCTTAGTCATGTATTTCGGATTGACTAATGCTCTGCGGCTTTCATGGATATGATGAACCGAGTATTCAAGGAATATTTTGATCAGTTCGTTGTTGTCTTTATTGATGACATCCTCATATATTCCAAAAGTCGTGAAGATCATGAGCACCATTTGAAGCTGGTACTTCAAAGGCTTCGTGAAAATAAGCTATATGCCAAGTTGAAGAAATGTGAGTTTTGGCTTGAGGAAGTAGCATTCCTTGGGCACGTGGTGTCAAAACATGGAGTATCTGTTGACCCGACGGAAGATTAAAGCAATACAAAGTTGGAGCAACCGAGGTCTGTGACCGAAGTACGTAGCTTTCTGGGCTTAGCTGGTTATTATCGAAGATTCGTGGAAGGATTTTATCGAATCGCTACTCCGTTAACTCAACTGACTCAGAAGGATACAAAATTCGTATGGGGCGAGGAATGCGAGAAAAGTTTCTAAGAGCTTAAGAGGAGACTTATTTCGGCACCTGTTCAAACAATACCGTCTGGTTCGGATGGATTTGTTATCTATAGTGATGCTTCGGGCAAAGGGTTAGGATGTGTTCTCATGCAACATGGGAAAGTCATAGCCTATGCCTCGCGACAACTTAAAGAATATAAGAGGAATTATCCTACTCATGATCTAGAGTTGGCAGCAGTCATTTTTGCGCTAAAGATCTGGAGGCACTATTTATATGGGGAGAAATTGGAGATATATTCAGACCATAAAAGTCTCAAATATTTTTTCACCCAAAAAGAACTCGATATGCGGCAACGACGTTGGCTCGAGTTGTTGAAAGACTACGACCATACCATTCAATACCATCCTGGAAAAACAAACGTAGTAGCTGACGCATTAAGTAGAAGATCTTATGCAGGAACGAGTGCGATGTTGTCAACACAAAGGCCCATTTTGTGTTATTTACAAAAGTTGAAGATAGAATTCAAGACTCCGGGGACCCATGCGATGATGTCAAGTATACGCATAGAACCAACTTTAATTGATAAAGTTAAAGTTGCTCAAGCCACAGATCCGAAGCTGATGCGTATGAAGAAGAAAGTACAAGAAGGTGTTATTCCAGAAGCAAGAATCGATGAAGAAGGAATACTTCGAGTCCACTCCAGACTTTGTGTTCCTAACGACTCTTATTTGAAATACAAGATCATGATGGAGGCACACAATACACCATTTCAAATCCATCCTGGAAGTACCAAAATGTATTGTGATCTTCGACATACATTTTGGTGGAACAATATGAAGAGAGAGATCGCAAAGTTTATCTCGAGGTGTTTAACTTGTCAACGTGTAAAGGCAGAGCATCAAGTGCCAAAGGGTCCATTGCAACCACTTGAGATTCCAAAATAGAAGTGGGTACACATTACCATGGATTTTGTTACGGGACTTCCCATGATTTCTCAAGGCATAGATGCTTTTTGGGTTATTGTTGATAGACTAACTAAGTCTGCTCATTTCTTACCGATACGAGAGACTTATTCCTTTGAACGTCTTGCTCGAATGTATGTAAATGAGATTGTGAGATTGCATGGCATGCCCAGTATCCATAGTTTCGGATTGTGACCCAAGATTTACTTCACAATTTTGGGTTAGCTTAAAAAAAGCTATGGGCACAGATTTACAATTTAGTTCAGCATACCATCCTCAAACAGACGGACAATCATATAGGACTATTTAAACTCTTAAAGATCTATTAAGACTTTGTGTCTTTGACTTCAAAGGGAGTTGGGATAAGTATTTACCATTGGTGGAATTCTCATACAACAACAGTTATCAGGCAAGTATAGGTGTGGCTCCATTCGAAGCATTATATGGACGAAAGTGTCGCTCTCCAATATGTTGCGATGAGGTGGGTGAAGCAACATTGTTGGGACTAGAGTTGGTACGCATGACTACAAAAAAGATCCAAATGATTCGACAACGTATACAAATGGCACAAGATCGACAAAAGAGTTATGCGGATCTTCATCGAAAGGACGTAGAATTTAGTATTGGGGATCATGTATTGTTGCGAGTTGCTCCATGGAAGGGAGTTACAAGATTTGGGAAGAGAGGAAAGCTCAATCCACGATTTATTGGTCCATTTTAGATTCTTGACCGAGTAGGAAATGTGGCCTATAGACTCGCATTACCTCCAAGTATGTCTCGTGTTCATAATATTTTTCACATATATGTGCTTCGTAAATATGTGAAAGACCCAAACCACATTATTGAGTTAGAACCTAGATGAGATAGCTGAAGACTTAACGTATGAGGAGGTACCTGTCAAGATCTTGGATAGAAAAGGAGCATGTCCTACGCACAAAGGTCATACCACAAGTCAAAGTTTTGTGGAGGAATAATGATATTGAGGAAATGACATTGGAGTTGGAAATAGAAATTAAAAACGAGGTATCCTCACCTTTTCAAAACACAAGGTACGTACGTCAATTTCGAGGATGAAATTTCATAAGGAGAGGAGGTTGTAAGACCCCAACTTATTATAAATGAAATTGAATTTCTCTATTTATTATTTTGAAATAGTAAGGGTTGAATTAATTAATGTGGTTAGTTATGGGTAAAATGCGCAAATATTTCAAATAAGACAGTGGTTATAAAATATTCATTATTGTCGGGGAATATTCGTTTGGTCGTGGAATATTCTTACTGTGTCGGGAATATTCGTGCATGATGCCTATGACCTTATGTGGGACCCATAACTGAAAGCGATTGGATGAAGAAAACGACAAGTATAAGTTGTTTATAAATAACTAGCGTAGTTGTTACACGAATTAATCTTGTTGGAATACCCGTGGTTAAAACACGATGTCTGGCGTTGTTGCACAATGGCACGGATTGCACCAATTATTGATTCTTACGTAAGAAGGCACTACTCAATAATTGTTACGTAATTCTTCTTCAATATTTTTTTTATTGATTCAATAATTTCTACGTTGATATTTTATATTATTGTTGTTTCAATAATTGTCACTACACAAAGATTTTCCATTATCAAATCAATAATTCATATTATTTGAATAATGTTATTAGAAAGTTATTGGCAATGTCTAAAAGTTACATCTAAGAGAGGTTTGGTCACCTAATTGCGCGCCAAGAAAAGAGAAATCCTTATTGAAAGCCCCTCTTTCCTGAGGAACTACCGTTGTCGATTATTGTGATTACGTAATATTATTTGTGAATAATTAATTATTAATTTATATGATAAGAAAAATATTCATTTTATTTGTATATAAATGGAGAAAATTTTTAATGTGACAATTGTTGAAATTGATATTTTGTCTTTTCTGATAAAATAATTCAATTAAATATATTATTATATTATAATAATATAATAATGGTGATATTTTTACAATGAATGTGGGATATATGAGTAAATGAGGAGGAAGAGTATTTTTGTTACTAAAAAAATTAAAAAAAATGTTTTTCATGTTTGTGGACCCTAGTTCTTGACTGAAATTTGATTATAGCTTGTAAAATCGTCCGTATGTGGATTTCGGTCAATTTCTGTTTGGAATTTGGAAAAACTTAAAACTACAAAGTTGTAGAGAATTGAATTTCCTATGAAAAAAACATAAGATTCAATTTTTTCTGATAAAAAAGCTATTTATTATGAATTATTGAAGTTCCAGAATAATTGATTTTTGAAGTTTTAAATATTTTTTAAAAGAAAAATGTTTTTTTTCATTATTATGGGTCCCACATGTGTGGTAAATGAGCTTAAATAAGATTTCTAAGGTGGGCGTGAAAATTTTATAAATATATTAATATTTTATTAAATTTTCTGTTTTGGTGTTCTAAACATTTTCCTATAAATAGGGTGCTTAGGTTAGAATTGAAAATCACACCAGAAACTAAAGTTTTCTCTCTCTATAATATCGAGCGTATTTTTGTGAGTATTTTGGTACTTCGAGTATTGCTATACGGTGCAAGTTCCTTCAGTACTATATCCAGTATGCTAGTCAAAAATACTGTCTTTTCGAGGAAAGGGATGTTATTTTTTTAATAAATGATATTATTGCTTTCAATATCATTATGCCAGAATATTGGTAAAATATTTCTTGTGAAATTCTTGTCTTTTAGTGTCGGGGTTACTGTTCACGTATATAGCACTATTGACGTATACGACACTATTCACGAATACGGCACTATTCACAGAAAAAATTAAATTTTTGTTTTTTGTCCAAGATATCTATTATGGATACTAGCTTTGATTGTATCCGTGTTTTGATCTTCATTCTTGAATTTTACTCCACTATTGTTATTTATGAAGTATTTCTGAACTTGGATTGTTTAAAGTACGAATCCTTAATATTTGTTCTTTTATTTCACTGGATTCGTTTTCTTTAAAATATTTTTTCATCATCCTCAGTCCTAAGTGATGATATAACTGAATATCTTTGGCATGTAGTGCAAAGATGAATGATTTTCTGACGAATATCTTTGGCCCGTAGTGCAAAGATGAACAGGTGTTTAGATGAACATGACCAACTGATGAATATCTTTGGCCTATAGTGCAAAGATGAAGATTTGATTCCAGCTATATATATTGATTGATGTTATAGGGATACAATATTGACGATGAACTTTTAAATTCATATATAGAAGATAGTAGATTTCATTCTCTACTTAATTCTTCTAATGAATTATTATTTCCGCTGAGAATATATATTTAAAACCTATTGTATTCTATTAGATTTTTCCCTGTTGAGGACTAACGATAATTTGTTCTATATTATCTTAGTCATAATGTTCTTTACTAGGCTAGTTGAGCTCACCCTTTTCCTTTTGTTCCATTTTTCTTCTTAGGAGGCGAGAATGTAGCGAGTACTAGTCGGGGTGTGGAATGATGGTTCTAGAAGTTGTTTTAGTAGTCCTCACTATTTTGTAAAATAGTGTATTAATAATTGTAATGAGAACTTATTTGAGTGTGGATATTGTCTAGATGATAATATTTGTATTTAAACTCAAAGTTTTATGTGTTGTCGTATTTTAGACGACAATTGTATTAATAAAGTTGTAGTTATTTCTGTACCATGTATTTGGTGACTCGGAATGGGTGTTGTATACCTATTTTGGGGCGTCACGCAAGAAAGAAGATTTGTCTTATGAAGAGGTTCCTATCCAGATAGTCGACAGGAAAGAACAAGTGCTCAGGAATAAGGTGATACCTTCTGTGAAGGTGATTTGGAGAAACCACAATGTCGAAGAGGCCACGTGGGAACTCGAAGATGAAATGATGAAGAACTATCCTGAGTTATTTGTTTAATCTGTGTCTTCGATTCTGAGGACAAAATCTTTGTAAGGAGTGAAGAATGTGACGAATAAATTGTTTGAGTTGTGATTCTGGGGACAGAATCCTTGTAAGGAGGGAATGATGTAACAATCTAAGATTTTATTATTTGTAATTTAACATATTTATTAAATTAAATAAATATTTAATTGATGTTGTTATTGTTAGTAAATATTTGTGAATTAAATTTATTAGATAACATTCTAATTTAATTTAATTTAATAGTTGGAAAGTTGTAAGATGATATGAAATGTTATATTGCTATTTTAATTTAATAATCGAAAATGACATATTAATTTATTAAATAAAAATTATAATGAGATTATAATTTTGTGATATTTGGATTTAGTGGGAAATTTATTTAGTGTGTTGTACTTAGTTTATGTAACTATGATTTGTTATGGAAATCTAAATAAATAATATGTGATTATAAATTATAAATTAAATTATTTATTAAAATAAATTAAAGGAGTTTTAAATTTGTTACCAAATGAGAATTAAAATATTAAGTCTTTATTTTAAAGAGTTTTTGCCAAACAAAGCCTTATGACTTTTGAATTTTTTTAATAATAAATAAAATAATAAAAAAATATATTTATAACCTATACGTTTATATTTTGTAACTATTATATTAAGTATGCGTATTATGGCATATCAGTTTTATTTTACGCATACTGTTAGTTGGCTTGTCTATTAGTTTTGTTTTACGCATAAGACTTAGTTGCTAAGCCTAAGAAGAAAGAAGGAAGAAAATACAGAGAGAAGTTGAGAGAGTTTCAGAGATATTTGAGAGATTTCAGTGGTTAGCAAGGATTGTTCAAAGTAAGAAAATGTATTTTCCAAAACCTTGATATTATATATGTATATGTATGTTTATGGCAAGAAATTTTCAAGTTCTGTGAATTCAATTTTTTTTAATTGTTGATATACAACTAATAATTTGTGATTATAAATGTTTGTGATGTTTGAGTTTGTATTTAAACAAGAAATTGTATGCTAATTACGTTTAGGAAGGAAGAAAAGTATTTATAGTGAATGTTTTTACATATGGCTTATGAAAGTACCAAATTTGGTGGTTAATTTGTAAACTAATCTGTAAATTGAGCCTTGGAAATGTTAGTTCATTAAGAAACAAAGAGAACATAGTTTAAATGAGTTAATTTGGACAAGAATTATGATCACAATGATGAGTTTTGTAAAGGATGTCAAAAATGATGTTTTTGTATAAAACTTGGAATTTAAAGGATTTAAATTAGTTGTAGTTGTTGTTTAATTGTTCTAAGTTAGTGTATATGTGAGGAATCATGTTTGTATGAGTCCTATGTTAATTGGGTATGCTTAATTTACTATTTTGTGGATGAAATTCTGGTTAGTTGGCTTAGAACAGAGTCGAAACTCGCGTTCTACAAAAAACTGGCATCGATGATGAGCGCTTGAACGCACGCCGCTTCTAGGTGCAAGCGCTTTTCAAGCATGGTATACCGGACTCTAAGGTAAATATGGCGCGATCGCACCATTAGTCAGTCAGACCCAGTGAAGTCTGATACTTCTGCAGACTTTGGACACCTATTGTAACTTGGTCTAATGGTAAGTTAATGTGAGAAACATGTAATAAAAAGGTTAAAATAGAATCGTATCATGTGGTTTATAATTCTAAAGTGTAAAATTAGTAAGTTGTGAAAATGATATGTTATGATTTAAGAAACTTAATGAATAATGAATAAGTGTTGTGAAATTAACACTTGTGATTCTAAAATGTGTATGATAAAGTAGGACTTGTACTAAAATAACAAGTTTAACTAGAAGTGAGTGTTATTTTGGAAAGTGGATGTTAGTATATCTAATAGATATTGTGATTCTAATACTATGTGTAGGTGAACGTGAGTTATATATTTATAGCTTACGCACGAGGCAAGTTTCTTACTCTCAAACTTTGATTGAGCAAGTTCTTTATTCATGAACTTTATATGAGCAAGCTATAACCCTAACTTTATTGGAAAAAGTTTTGAATTCTAATTATTATTGATCTACTCTAACTTGTTTATAGTTAAGCAAGTTTCTTAAGTTTCATTCCTTTATAATGAATGCAACTTCTTGAAATCTAGGCTCTAATATTGAGCTGTCTTATTTTAAATTACTTTCTACAAGTTATTATCATGTTGAGAATGTTTTCATTGTTCACCTTGCTATCAGTTAATGTATGTTCAGTAATTCAATTTCTAATTTGACAAGATCATAGCCTTAGCTTATTATTGTTCAAGCAAAGGTTTATCATTTTATTCAATACTTATGCTTTCTAGTTATTTCCAAGAATGAGTTTAATATATAGTCGGTTCACATATGATTCTCAATTGTTCTATATTATGTTATTATTGATCAACCGTAGTGTTATCAAATTTTGTCGATGCAACTAATCCTTTAGGTGATCTTCGTGAAACTCTAAATTACCCTTGAAGTTTATCAAAACCAAACTTTCTTTGGTGCAGACTTGTACTCTAAAACTAAGAAGAACAACCCTATTATAGGGGTACACAATGTGTTTAAATGTTTGTGCATAATACATGGTACGAAGGGCTGATCACCCTAAGTACGTGAAGTCCCTACAGTATAACTGTTTAGGTTAAAGTTGAAAGATTATTTGTAACCGTAGACATAGTTCGTGGTTTTATGACCCTCATATATATTTCATATTTTGATTTCAGTTTTTGGTTATCACTGATAGAGTACTATTCAGTTTTGATGAGCCTAGTCATTGGCAGTTATTATTCTCTTGTTGATTCATTGCTATATCTTGTGAGCATTTGTTTTGCTCACTCTTGCATAAATATAATTATTGCAGCTAAGGTTGAGAAGGTCGATGAACATACTACAAACAAAGGAAAAGGAAAGATGTACAAGTGATGAAGACTTGTAATTTATTGGCTTTCATGTTAATAAACTTTATTTAAATGATGTGATGTAACTATTTTTATTTCCGCACTTGATTTATGTTAAAGGTTAGATAACCTAGAAGACTTTTTGATTTAATGATGTAACCCTTTAATGGGAGGATTTATGGTTTAAATGTTATCATATTTGGATAGATAGTATGAATATATGGAAAGTGAACACCAAGTCTTATGTGAATGAAGTACCTAGATTTGGGGGTGTCACAAGGGCATCCATTTTCTTCGACAGTGCAGATATTTGAGCTGCTAAATTTGTAACTCCATCCACTTCTAGCACTCAAGTTGACTTAGGTTTAGTCATCCCTGCAGTTGGCCACTGGTAGTTGTTAGCTTCCATAGTCTCAATCAAATCGTATGCCTCCTCAAACCTCTTAGCCATAAATGCTCCTCCCGACGCTGCATATATGCTTGTCCGCAGATTACTGTTCAACCCATTATAAAAGGTGTTCATCTACAACCACTTGGGCAATCCTTGATGTGGATATTTCCTCAATAACTCTTTATACCTTTCCCAAGCTTCATACAATGACTGCCCATGCTGTTGTTCAAAAGTAGTAATCTCATTCCTCATTTTTGTTATTTTTGTCGGTGGGAAGAAATTTGCTAAGAACTTTTGAGTCAGGTCATCCCAAGTAGTAATTGAACCTGCTGGTAATTAATGTAGCCAACACTTCGCCTTATCTCTTAGTGTGAATGGGAATAACCGAAGCCTCACTACATCATCCAATACCCCATTATACTTGAAGGTATTACATATTTCCAGAAAGCTCACAAGATGCTCATTCGGATTGTCATTAGCCAAACCCCAAACTGCACCGAGTTCTGAATCATCTGTATTTTACCAGGCTTTATCTTAAAGTTATTAGCAGTAATAGCATGTCTGGTAATACTCGACTGAATCTCGGTAACCCTTGGTGTGGCATAATCTTGCAATGCTATTTGATCATTTGCAGCCATTATCTCTTATTGTTCTAAGTTCTCTCGGGTCTCTTTTATCCACTTACTCAACCTCTAAAACTTTCTCTCGATATCGTCCTCATAAAGTTCTAATTATGACTTCTTTGATCGAGTTTGTATGCACTATTCAAGAGAACCTGAAACAAGAAATAAAACAAAAACAAAAATAAAAACAAAAATGTTTAACTAAAACTGATATAATTAAACTGATATTGAAAGTAATAAACTCAATTATCTTTTCCCCGGTAACGGCACCAAAAACTTGTTGGGTAAAATCTAGTTATGCATAACACGCAAGTATACGTGGTCAACAAGTAATAAAGTGATAAGTCGAGTATCATTCCCATAGAGAAAATATTGGATTTTATCCTAACAATTATCAATCTTATATTATCTCAATTTTATTAAACTAATGATTAAATGATGAAATTTATGAAAATCTACTAAGTAAAGAAAAGCCAACTAACTACCACAAACTTTAATCAGATATTGGAGAATTAAGCCTACAACTTCACTTAATGCTTCACTTAGATTGACACACTTCTTTTTAATTCACATTAACTATTCCAGTTCGTTAATCAAGAACAGGAAAGCAGATATAACCATCTCTCAATGCATTATACAAATATCAACGTAAATTCAATATGATAGAATTAAGAAGAACACCCTAATTAACTAATTCACTATATCTCTATGTGAATTACAATTAAAGAAGGTTTAATCACAAATTCTCATAAGATTACACGCGACGTATAGGTATATCTCTATCCTATACATAAATTATGAATCCCAATAATACACAGAAATCACAATCACACATTACTATGTTTAAGTCTAAACCCATACTTCAACTCTCGAGTTCATAGAAGTTCACAAGGAATTTGTGATCAAACAATTCATAAAGTAAGCATAAACCATAATAGAAGAATTTTAAAATAGCATCAATGAATTAAAATCGAAGAATGAAAACCTTCGCTATGCAAAAACATCCATTATAGGCTTAAAAGTAATTTAGTTCATAGCGAATGAATGAAAAACTTAAATCCACAAAGAATCTAGCATCCTAGAAACAAAAAGAATTTGAAGAACAAAAGCAGTAAATAGAACCACTGCTCTTCTTCAATCCCTTCACAATCCTCGTGCTCTAACTCCTCGCTTCAATCCTCCAAAATCACGATCTAAATTTAGGGTTTTCTAATGATGATAATTGATGATAAATTATCATCAATAATAATCCTTCTCTGCTCCTGAATAGATCTTTTATCCTCTCCTAATCACGTCCTGAATCCACTAGCTACACCTCTCTAGAGTTGAATTGCATCACTCATGAATATAATATATTGCACTTTTATTTCGTGGTGGCATCTAATCTTCTTGATGACGTGTACTTCCTGGGGTATTTTAACTTAAGGAATGCCCGCCCCGACAAGTATCTACTCTGGAATTTTCCAACTTTTACATTGTTCCTCATGGTTTGCCATCCATTCCTTCTCTAACCATCTCAACCTGACCCTGCAATAAAAACACAACACGACACATAAAGCAATACTAAAACACAAGGATTAACAACTGTATAGGTCCAAAAAATATCAAATTCGTAGAGGTTGTTCCACATAGACTTCTTCTTGAAGATCTCCATTTAAAAATGCACTTTTGACATTCATCTGAAAGACTTTGAATTTCATGTAAGCAACATAAGCAAGAAACATTCTGATGACTTCTAATCTGGCAACGGGAGCAAAAGTCTCATCATCGTCAATGCTTTCTTCTTAAGAGTAACCTTTAGCCACTATTCTTGTTTTGTTTCTTATGATCACTCCATCTTCATCCACCTTGTTTCTATAAACCCATTTGGCACCAATGACTGGATGATTCTTTGGTCTAGGAACTAATCTCCAAACTTTGCTTCTTTCGAACTGATTTAGTTCATCTTGCATAGCCTCTATCCAGCTTGAATCATCTAAGGCTTCCTCTATCTTCTTAGGTTCCATCTAAATATAAAGCTTAGATAGAAACATTCATTTTAATTATTTAATCTTATCTTGATTCTTGAATTTGGATCTTCGATAATAAAGTCTTGGGTGTGATCTTTTGCCCATCTTCTTCCACTTGGAACATCTAATCTTGTACCTTCTTGTCTGAGTTCTTCTAAGTTTGCTTTAGGTTCAGTTGGGTCTTTAGGTCGTAAAGTCACCAAGTCTTGTCTGTCTGACTCTACAATTTCTTCTTATTGTTCGATGATTTCATTTTCTGACCCTATAATCGTAGTGTCTGGTTCCACTACTTTGATCATAGAGTTCTTTGGCTCAACGATCTTAGTGTTGAGTGGTACAGTTTTCCTTATGAGCCTGATTCATCAAAGATGACGTGAATAGAAATATAAACACTTAGGATTTTCTTGTTGAACTCTTTATAGGCTTTTCTATCTAATGCATATCAAAGAAATATCCCTTCATCTGACTATGTAGCTTGGGGCGCACTGCGTCGGGATTTTTTTTGGGCGAATTTTACTGTTTGGCTAGAAGTTGGGTTATGTTGGGAACTAATAATTCTTTATGTAATGTGATAATATTAGGAGTATGGGATGGTTGTTAGTTTATTTTGTGGGAGTCTTTGACTTTTAAGTTGTTGATTTTGAAAAGGATTCATGGCTCCATTTGATTTCTTATGAGGAGAGTTAGAGTTGGATTAGAATTGAGGTATGGAGCTGAAGTGAGACTATTTTTATGCTAAGTATGGAATAAGTGGGGGAGAGGAGATATACTGCGATCGATCGAGATTTTAAAGAATAAGAGCTTGGAGGAAAGAAGGAAGGTGACTAATTTCACGAAGATTGTAGAATTGAAGGGCGAGAAGGGTGATGTATTACTATTCTCCTTAATTTTCTATATTCTGTAATTGGGATGATGTGTTCTTCTGTTATTTCAGTTTTTAAGTCATTCGTTATGAACTAATTTGCTTATTAGACTTGTGATGGATCTTTGAGTGAAATGATGATTCTATAACTTTGATTTTCAATTCAATAAAATATTTTTAGTTTATCTATGTTAATTGACGAAAATTTATATGAGTTGCTTGATCACCAATTCTTTGTGGATTTGAATGGAATCGAGAGAGGATGTTCAAATCTAGACCTAGTTAATATAACATGTGTCATGAATTTTGTCAATAGCAGATTTTTAATTATTATTGAGGTAGAGATATGCTTAACATCACATGTAATCGGATAGAGAACTTAAGCTTAAGCCTTCTTTAATTGTAGTTCACATAGAGATATAGTGAGTTGGTTGATTTAGGTGTTTAACTGATTTCTATCTTAATTGTGGATTGACGTTAATACAGTATTAGTGCATCGAGAGGTGGCTAGTATTACATTCATGTTCTTGATTAATAAACTGAGATATTAAATTGAGTTGGAATAAAGGTTTGAAAATAAGAGTGAAGCTCAGGGTGAAATCATAAGTCTAATTCTCCATTAATTATTTGAAATTACGGATTTTGATATTATCGGTTGTTTTGTGATAGTTTATTTATTTACTAATTTAGTTTCTATAATTTAAAACCATTGAATTGAATAGTTTAATAAAATTAGGATTAATAGAAAATTGATAATTGTGAAGTTAAAATTCTTGCTAAATTTGTCTTCGTGGGAACGATACTTTATTCACTACTATATTACTTGTTGACCACGTACACTTGCGTGTTTTGCGCGTATTAATTTTAGCCAACAAGTTTTACTTATTTAGCCTAGATTTTAATTATTTTTTTTACGATATCAGTTTAATTAATCCAGTTTTACTTAAACATTTTTTGATTTTGATTCTCCTGTTTTAGGTTTTTGATATTGGTTTATGCAAACGCGATCCAAACATCCAGACTTGCTTCCTTTTGAGGACGACATTGAAAGAAGATTTTAGAGGTTAAACAAGTGGATCGAGGAAACGAGGAACGAATTCGAAAATTCTGATAAGGAAGAAACAATAGATGACGAAGACCAGAAAGCGTTGAGGGATTTTGCAACACCTAAGGTGACTGATCTACAGTCGAGCATCACTAGGCCTGCAATAGCTACAAATACTTTTGAAATCAAGCCTGGGACCATTCAGATGATGCAGAACTCATGTCAGTTTGGGGGAACGGTAAATGACGATCCGAATGAGTATTTAATCAGTTTTCTGGAAATGTGCGACACGTTCAAGTACAATGGGGTATCGGATGAGGCAGTGAGACTTCGCTTGTTCCCATTCACTCTACGGGACATGTGACACCCCCAAATCCAGGTACTTTGTTCCCACAGATTTGGTGTTCACTTAATCAAAACATTCAAATATAACTACCCAATTATAATAAAATTGAATAATAAAAACCTGCCCATACCGGGTTAAACTCAAATAAAAATCTCCCAGGTTATCTAACCTTTAACAACAATCATTCAAATGCGGAAATTAAATAAACTTCATTACAATCTTTAAACCAAAGTCTGATAATAAAACTATCAAATCTATTACAAGTCTTCAGTACTTGTGCATCTTTCCATTTCCCTTTCTGGTGCTAGGTACGTCACCAGTTTCAACTTTAGCTGTAAGAAATTTTACAGGGAAGAGTGAGCAAACAAGGCCCACATGAAATAACAATAAATAAATCTGTAAACTTTTACATCAATTGCCAATATTATGCTCAATAGAACTGAACAATGTATTCTATTAACTTTCTGAAAATTATAACATTCACTGAGGGTCTAATGACCACGAATCATGTCCACAGTTATAAGTAATCTTTCAACATTAACTTTAACAGTCATAAGACTATAAGGACTCCACGTACTTAGGGGGATCAACCCTTCGTACAATGTATTGTGCACAACCATTTCAACGCTAAGCGTAACCTCTATTAAAAGAGTTGTTCATCTCAGTATTTAGAGTACAAGTCCGCACCAAAGGAAGTTTGGTTTGGATAAGCTTTCAAGATAATTTGGAATTCAACGAACATCAACTAAGGAGTAGTTGAATAAGACCAATAACACTATACTATAGAATAATCGTGATTGAATCAATTATAGTAAACTAAAGTCATGCATTAGGAATAATCTAATAGCATACAATTTGAATAACTATAGCATACCTTGTTTGAACAATACTAAGCCAAGGTTAATTAGAATTGAAAAATAAGCATACATAGCATATATATAGTTGTGCTTGCTAAACCACAAGTTAAGTACAAGAATAACTTGCTCCAAATAACTTACATTATTATATTGTAATCGAATTAAAAACAGTAATTGAATTTACAAGATAAAAGATTAGAGAACTTGTATCGTCATGAGTAACTAGATACAATGACTTACTAAATCATAGGAAATCTAACTCTACGAAAGTGTAGAAGTAGCAACTTACAACAATTGTAATTGAAAACAATAATGTACCAAATGAAACTAAACTCGCACAATGAAGTTTTGAGTTAGAGAACTTGCGTTTAGCATAAGCTAAACCTTATAACTTGAATCAATACCCTATACATATGTCATCATGACATAATTAGTCATTACCAACATTTTATATGTATATAACCAAAATATAAACATCATGTAGGTTAAATTACCAATTCACAAAATCAAACTACGTTAATACTAATTAACTCTTGATAACATGCTCATTCATAGTTTAATTCTATTGAAATCATCATTTAACATTCATATTATTAACACATAACATTTATCTTCAAAATTTGTGTACTTAAACAAAACTGTTAGAACCTTCTGCTAACTCATGTGCTGCGCCACGCTTTATACTATGGTTTTATTCATGCATGCAGTGAGTTAGCGTTAAGGCTCGGGTCACAGTCCATTGGTTGGCGGCCGAGGCGTAGCGCCAAGGCCATGTGGCATGAGATTTGTATCTTTGGCAGCGGCATGGCTCCAGACTCTTAATCAAGCGACCAAGCTCGACAACAAGATGAAACAAAAGCCAAATCGCCTAAAAGCTCGAATCTAATAGACTGATTATCATGTAATACACATATAGACTTCATATAAACATATTATGAAGACTTCTAACATGTTTATACTCATAAAATAACACAAACATCAAAGTTACAACACCCAATTTCAATATTTTTGGCAAAAACTCTATTATTGACATTTTTAATGAAATTCAACACTGTGATTTTGTTTTTCAACAAAAACAGAAATTTCAAAACATCATGGTTATGATTATACATACTCTATCAATTTCTATAATCAATTTATCAATCTAACAACTAATTAAACCTAAATTTCTATTTTAAATTAAGCCATATTCATATGTATTTTCATGTAAACAATGTAATATGGTTTTCTTCACAAAACACATACATACATGACTTAAATTTCTATAATCACATACAAATTCATGAAACAACCTTATAATCAATAATCATACAAAACTATATACATAACAACAATTAATCCTTTATAAAAATTTTACAGAGAACTTTTTGGAAGAAGAAGTCTAAACTTTTAAAGAAGAGATTAAGCTCCTACCTTTGATTAGGAAGATGATGGCTATTCTTTTCTCTAATTCCTTTCTCAAAAACATGTTAGAATCACTCACTCTCTCTAGAGTTTTCTCAATTTTTTCTATGTGTTCTTCTTCTTCTTCTCTCTTCTCCCAACTCTAGTTTACGTATTATCATATAACGTATAATAATAATAATATAGATATTAAGTATAGGATTTTAACTAACATCAGTTATAAAATTTTAAAAATCAAAAGCCATAAGGCTTGTTTGGCTAGGCTTAATAAAATAACCCATTAACCCTTCCACCTTGTTTGGTAAACTTAATTAAAACAAATGGATTAATCCTTATACCTTGTTTGCTAACACATCATTAGATTAAAGACTTAATATGCAATAAGACATGTTTGGCAAAACTAAATTAAACTCTTTTAATTTATTTTTAGTAACTCCTTTATAGCAAGGTTATTTGTCACACTTCTATTTAATTAAATAATCAATTAAAATATTAATCTATTAAATTACTTTAACACATAAATCATTATCACAAAACTATAATTTCTTTATAATTATAATTTTATTCGACCAACTAATATTTTAAATTACCATTTCCCATTTAAAATATTATAATTTATTTAAATCACTATAAACTCTCTAGCTTACTTATTAAATTAAATTGGTATATAAACTCATAATTTAATTTTCTTAGCTCCTTAATTATTTATTCAACAAATAATTAACTAAACCACATCAACTCAAATTGAACAATTATTTATTCAACAATAAACATAATCCATTAAATACTTATATAAATCAATAAATATTTAATATTACACTTTAAAATTCGGAATGTTACATCATTCCTCTCTTACAAGGATTCTCATCCTCGTAATCACAACTCAAACAAATCATTCGTTACATTCTTCCCTACTTACAAAGATTCTGTCCCCAGAATCGAAGACACAGATTAAACAAATAACTCAGGGTACTCTTTCAACATTTTCTCTTCGAGTTCCCACGTAGCTTCTTCAGCGTTATGGTTCCTCCATATCACCTTCACAGAAGGTATCACTTTATTCCTGAGTATTTGTTCTTTCATGTCGACTCTCTAGATAGGAATCTCTTCAAAAGACAAATCTTTCTCGAACTGCAATGGTTCGTACTCGATCACATGTTTGTAGTCGGGTTTATATGGTCGTAATAATCAAAAAATGAAAAACATTATGAATGTTTTCCAACTCTCTGAGGTAGAGCTACCTCGTAAGCCACTTCTCCCACTCTTCTCAAGACTTCAAAGGGCCCAATAAACCTCGGGCTTAGCTTTCCTTTTTACCAAAATGAATTTTCCCTTCCAGGAGAAACTTTTAGGAATACAAAAGTTCCACGGTCCGAATGCACGATCTTATCTGTGTTGATCAAGATACTTTTTTGTCTGTCTCTTGGGTCAAGCTACTAATCTTGTCCTAATGAGTTTGACAACGCCAGCGGTTTGTTGCACCAGTTCTGGTCCTAACAGTTGGCGTTCACCGACTTCATCACAAAGACAAAGGAGTTCTCGCACTTTCGTCGTACAATCCTCGCCGGTGGCATGCCGATGTCTTCGTGATAACCTTTGTTGTTGTAAGCAAATTCCACCAACGGTAATTGTTCTTCCCACCTTCCTTTAAAGTCCATGACACATGCTCTCAGCATATCTTCCAATGTCTGAATTGTTCGTTCGCTTTGGCCATCAGTTTGTGGATGATAAGCCGTACTCATTCGCAACTGTGTCCCCATGCATTCTTGTAGTCTCTTCTAGAAATTCGATGTGAATCGCGGATCTCTATCGAACACAATTGATACTGTCACTCCATGCCTCGAAACAACATCTTTAATGTACAATCTTGCCAACTGATCAAGATTGAATCTAATCTTTATTGGTAAAAAGTGCGCTAACTTCGTCAGTCTGTCCACTATCACCAAAATTGCATCGCATCATCTCTGAGTAGTTGGAAGACCCACCACAAAATCCATCGTGATGTGTTCCCACTTCCATTCTGGTATTTCCAACGGTTGGAGTAATCCGTTGGGTCTTTGATGTTCGGCTTTTACTCTCTGACATGTCAAGCATTTCGCTACGCATTCAACAACATCCCTTTTCATGTTTGGCCACCAAAAATGTTGGCGCAAATCTTGATACATTTTCGTGCTTCCTGGATGAATTGAATATTTTGAGCTATGAGCTTCGGTCAAAATTTCTTCTTTCAGTTCTAGCACTGCTGGAACCCAAATTCTTCCCTCGAACCATAGTAATCCTTCGGTATCGACCTTGTATATTACATCACCACCCTAAACCAAATTATCTTTGATATTCCCACACTCCTCATCTTGTAGTTGAGCATTCTTCACTTTGTCCACTAAAGTTGGACCAGTTTCTATCTGGAATAGTTGTTCGTCAGATTCTTTTGGAAATTTGATTTCCAACACCAGTTTTATCATTGCTGAAATGAGCTCCTCCTGAGTTGTTATCAGCATCAACTTCTCTCGACCTTTCCTGCTTAAAGCATCTTCCGCCACATTCGCTTTGCCCGGATGATAAAAGATTTCATAATCATAATCTTTTATCAATTCCATCCACCTTCTCTGACGCATGTTCAAATCCTTCTGAGTGAAAATATACTTCAGACTTTTATGGTCTGTGTAGATTTCACATTTCTCTCCATAAAGATAGTGTCTCCATATCTTTAGAGCAAATACAACTGCGGCCAATTACAAATCATGAGTCGGATACCCTTTCTCATAATCCTTCAGTTGTCTTGATGCATACGCAATAACTTTGTCGTTCTGCATAAGAACACAACCCAACCCTTTGTGTGAGGCATCACTATACACCACAAAATTTCTCAGATTATCGGTAATGTCAACACAAAAGCCACACTTAACTTCTTCTTCAAATCTTGGAAGCTCTCTTCACATTTTTCCGTCCAAACGAATTTTACAGCCTTCCTTGTCAAATTTGTTAGCGGAGTGGCTGTCTTAGAAAAATCTTTGATGAATCTTCTATAATAACCACCAAGTCCCAAGAAACTCATCACTTCTGACGGTGTTCTTGGTTGTTCCCAATTGATTACAGCTTCCACTTTTGATGGATCTACTGAAATCCCATCCTTGTCAATAATATGTCCCAAAAATTGAACATGGTCAAGCCAAAATTCGCACTTAGAGAATTTTGCATACAACTTTTCCTTTCTTAGTGTTTCCAATGTCAAACGTAAGTGTTCCACGTGTTCTTCTTGAAGTTTTGAAATACACCAGAATGTCATCAATAAATACCACTACAAACTTGTCTAAGAATGGTTTAAACACCCTGTTCATCAAATCCATGAACACAGCAGGGGCATTTGTTAAACCAAAAGACATCACTAGAAACTCGTAATGTCCGTACTGAGTTCTGAATGTCGTTCTAGGTATATCCTCCTTTCTTACCTTCAATAGGTGATACCCACTTCTCAAATTTATTTTCGAGAAATATTTAGCACCCTTCAGCTGATCAAACAAGTCATCTATTCTATGCAACGGATACCTATTCTTAATAGTGACTTTGTTTAACTCTCTATAATCAATGCAAAGACGCAGTGATCCATCCTTCTTCTTAACGAATAAAACTGGCGCTCCCCACTTAATACGCTTTAGTTGAATATATTTCTTGTCCAAAGAACTCTTGCAAATCGTATCATCGTTCCTTCATTTCTCACCGGAGCCATTCATGCACGGGCCTTCGATATCGGTGCTTATTCCTCCCTGCAAGTCGATTCTTAACTCAATTTCTCTCGTCAGCGTAAGTCCCGCAAATCTTCCTGAAAACACGTCTTCAATTCTCTCACTCACTACCTATTTCTTCTAGTTTTACACCCTTCTTCTGAGTATCGACTATGTAAGCTAAATAGCCCACACAACCTTGGCTTAACAATTTCTTGGCCTGCATAGTCGTCAGACATTTCATTTGTCTAGGCGACTTGCTACCATAAAATACTACTACGATTTGAGAGTCATAAGGTTTACACACTTCTTGTGACAATCGACATCGCTCCATATTTGAACAAATGACCCATCCCCAAAATTATATCAAATTCCCCGAGTCTAATTGGAATCAAATCTACCAACAAGATATTTTCCTTAATGTTCACCCTACAGTTCTTGTATACGAATCTAAGAGGGATTACTTCCTTATTCGCAATTTCTATGTTCAAAGGAAAATTCAGTTCTTCTCTAGGCAATTCTAACCTCTTAGCAAATTCATCAGATATAAACGAACAAGTAGCACCCAATCGAATAATACATAAGCATTTATATCATTGATTGGGATAATACCTAATACTACATCTTTTGATTGCACATCATCTTGCACAGTCATGTTGAAGGTTCTGGTTGTGGGTTTGTTTGATGCTGCAGGTCCTGCAATGGCCCATGCACTTCTATTGTTACCTCCATTGCTTCTGGTTGTTACTCCTTCCCTCTTCTTCGGGCATTCACGAGCAAAGTGATCCTTGGATCCGCACGTGAAGCATACATTCTTCTTCTGTTGAGTGCAATTTGGGGCGATGTGACCCTCCTGGCCACAATTGAAGAAAACTCGTTTCCCCATCCAGCACGCACCCTTATGATGGAATTTCCCACATGTCGCACATGCTTCAAACTTTTTGTTTTGCTGGTTACCCTGCCGGTGTCCAGCACCCATGCTCCCATTCCACTTCCTCTTCAAGTTGTTGTTGTTGTTATTGTTGTTATTGCTGTTTCCACTGCTACCACCTCCATTCTTAGTCTCATTCTTATTCCTCTTCTTCTTTTGTTCCTGGTTGAACTTTGTCACCGCCGCCGCCCACCTTCAAAGAAGTACTTCTTTCTCCATCACCACCGCAAATGTCTTCAATCGAACAAGGAGACCCTCTTCAGATACCTGTGGCTTCATCCCTGTTCAAATTTCTTTTCCTTTACGCTGCTTCATGCATGCGACTTGATATGGCACAAACCTCGCCAATTCGTTGAACTTCGCAGCATATTCAGATACCATCATCGTTCCTTGCTTTAGTTCCGAAACGCACTTCTAAATCGACTCTTCAACTCTCGGAAAATAGGTCTCAAGAACAACTCCTTGAACCTATCCCAGGTCATCACTCCTGGCACTACACGAGTTTTATTGGCCTGCCACCAATAACTAGCTTCTGCTTTTAACATGAACGTTGCGAAAGCAGTCTTCTAATCATCCCCTACCCTAGCAACATCGAATACTTTTTCTATCTCCATAATCCAGGTCTGTGCTTCGACTGGATTCATAGACCCACGGAATTCAGGTGGTCCAACCGCCTTGAAATCCTTAAACGTTATACCACGGTTTTGTGGTTGATTCTCAACGCCTCCCAAGAGTAGTGTCACTAGTTGTTGAATGGGGTTACCGTCAACATTGTCGTTATTGGTAGTTCTCTCATTCTTTCTCTGTCGGGGTGGTTCACGTCTGGGAGGCATTTTCTGTTAAAATAAAACATCTATTAAACTATTACTCAACTTCTTTAAGTATTTCTAATTAACTTGCCTCCATAAAAGAAATAACCATAACATAACGCATAACACTTTGAATAAAATAATAACTTTTATTTATTCATCATTACTTCGAAAATCATAAAAACAATAGCATCACTACTATTTATATTCCTTTCCTGAACTACAAAAGTTACAGGACAACATCATTATTATCATATCCCATGGTTACTTAACACTAGGGATTTACACATTATTTAATACTTATTACGTGCATTACAGGCATAATTTCTACGATGATCTATTAAGATACTTCTTAGCCCTATCACGTTTTTCCTCTATGACTCGAAACATTGTCCTGCGATCTAATACATATGATGGCAGAGTCTCGAACTGAATCGGATATCCCATGACCCGATCTTGAGCTTGATTAATTGCGGTGTCAAATACTTTATCCATCTCTTCCATCTTCATCCTTTTCGCCTGTGAGTTCCTTATCGCTTCTTCCAGGCCTCGTTGATAAGCTTCCTCGTATGCATCTTCACTCTTGCCCTCTTAGCGCCTTCTTCTCTCTCACTTGTTCTTCGATTCAAGAACCATCTCGATCAATTGTTCTTTCTCTCCTTCACCCAGACTAGTTTCTCCTTGGCGTTTGTCGATTGTTCTTCACGATCCTCGGATCTCTCGCCTTTTTGTGTCATTGCAGTTTGTTGTTCAACTACTATCTCCTGCAACTCCTCAACTGTATCCTGAAGTTCCACATTACGGTCATGCACCTCATCGTATATACGGCCAGCTATCGAGTTAAGTGGAGTCCTTTCCTCCTCGTCCTCATCATCCTCATCCTCCTGTGGTAAATCAATGGGATCCTCCTCATCTGTTTCCACATCATCATCCTCATCCTCAACTACTGTGACCAATGGGGCTGACTCCCGTGGTAGTAGTTGTTCCCAAACTTCCTGAATGTCGCGAGGCTCCTCCTCTATAGGCATTTGAGGTCCCTCCTCCCTAGCCTGACTGGATTCTCCGACATTAGTCATCCTGACAACAAAGTTTTAAAGTTTTAATTATTAATCATTACTACTCGACATTCACGAGTACATAAACTATAAACACATAAGCACATAAGTGTTTTATTACTTCTTTCTTAAAACTCAATAAGAGTTATCTACACTATCTTTTCAAAGGTTACTTCCTAAGGCTTTTCCCCCCACCTAAGGTTCATAACCTAAAGCTTTGATACCAACATGTGACACCCCCAAATCCAGGTACTTTGTTCCCACAGATTTGGTGTTCACTTAATCAAAACATTCAAATATAACTACCCAATTATAATAAAATTGAATAATAAAAACCTACACATATAGGGTTAAACTCAAATAAAAATCTCCCAGGTTATCTAACTTTTAACAACAATCATTCAAATGCGGAAATTAAATAAACTTCATTACAATCTTTAAACCAAAGTCTGATAATAAAACTATCAAATCTATTACAAGTCTTCAGTACTTGTTCATCTTTCCTTTTCCCTTACTGGCGCTAGGTACGTCACCAATTTCAACTTTAGCTGTAAGAAATTTTACAGGCAAGAGTGAGCAAACAAGGCCCACTTGAAATAACAATAAATAAATTTTAAACTTTTACATCAATTGCCAATATTAGGCTCAATAGAACCGAACAAAGTATTCTATAAACTTTCTGAAAATTATAACATTCACTGAGGGTCTAATCACCACGAATCATGTCCACAGTTATAAGTAATCTTTCAACTTTAACTTTAACAGTCATAAGACTATAAGGACTCCACGTACTTAGGGGGATCAACCCTTCGTACAATGTATTGTGCACAACCATTTCAACGATAAGTGTAACCTCTATTAAAAGAGTTGTTCATCTCAGTATTTAGAGTACAAGTCCGCACCAAAGGAAGTTTGGTTTGGATAAGCTTTCAAGATAATTTGGAATTCAACGAACATCAACAAAGGAGTAGTTGAATAAGACCAATAACACTATACTATAGAATAATCTTGATTGAATCAATTATAGTAAACTAAAGTCATGCATTAGGAATAATCTAATAGCATACAATTTGAATAACTATAGTATACCTTGCTTGAACAACACTAAGCCAAGGTTAATTAGAATTGAATAATAAGAATACATAGCATATATATAGTTGTGCATGCTAAACCACAAGTTAAGTACAAGAATAACTTGCTCCAAATAACTTACATCATTATATTGTAATCGAATTAAAAACAGTAATTGAATTAACAAGATAAAAGATTAGAGAACTTGTATCGTCATGAGTAACTAGATACAATGACTTACTCAATCATAGGAAATCTAGCTCTACGAAAGTGTAGAAGTAGCAACTTACAACAATTGTAATTGAAAACAATAATGTACCAAATGAAACTAAACTCGCACAATGAAGTTTTGAGTTAGAGAACTTGCGTTTAGCATAAGCTAAACCTTACAACTTGAATCAATATCCTATACATATGTCATCATGACATAATTAGTCATTACCAACATTTTAAATATATATAACCAAAATATAAACATCATGTAGGTTAAATTACCAATTCGCAAAATCAAACTACATTAATACTAATTAACTCTTGATAACATGCTCATTCATAGTTTAATACTACTGAAATCATCATTTAACATTCATATTATTAACACATAACATTTATCATCAAAATTTGTGTACTTAAACAAAATTGTAAGAACCTTCGCTAACTTTAACATTGCTACACTACGCTTTATCTGTGGTTCGTGATCATGACACCGAGTTAACCTTTGCTCACACACGGGTCACAGTGCCAATGGTTGGCATGGGTATGGCATGGCAAAACGCCGCGATTTTGACGCGAGATTTAGATTCTTGGTAGCACTGCAAGCTTGCAGACTCTAGAATCTGGCACCAAAGCTCTAAGAATAAGATGAACAAAAGCCAAATCGCCTAAAAGCTCGAATCTAATAGACTGATTATCATGTAATACACATATAGACTTCATATAAACATATTGTGAAGACTTCTAACATGTTTATACTCATAAAATAACACAAACATCAAAGTTACAACACCCAATTTCAATGTTTTTGGCAAAAACTCCATTGTTGACATTTTTAATGAAATTCAACACTGTGATTTTGTTTTTCAATCAAAACAGAAATTTCAAAACATCATAGTTATGATTATACATACTCTATCAATTTCTATAATCAATTTATCAATCTAACAACTAATTAAACCTAAATTTCTATTTTAAATTAAGCCATATTCATATGTATTTTCATGTAAACACTGTAATATGGTTTTCTTCACAAAACACATACATACATGACTTAAATTTCTATAATTACATACAAATTCATGAAACAACCTTATAATCAATAATCATACAAAACTATATACATAACAACAATTAATCCTTTATAAAAATTTTACAGAGAACTTTTTGGAAGAAGAAGTCTAAACTTTTAAAGAAGATATTAAGCTCCTACCTTTGATTAGGAAGATGATGGCTATTCTTTTCTCCAATTCCTTTCTCAAAAACCTGTTAGAATCACTCACTCTCTCTAGAGTTTTCTCAAATTTTTCTCTTGTGTTCTTCTTCTTCTTTTCTCTTCTCCCAACTCTAGTTTACGTATTATCATATAACGTATAATAATAATAATAATATAGATATTAAGTATAGGATTTTAACTAACATCAGTTATAAAATTTTGAAAATCAAAAGCCATAAGGCTTGTTTGGCTAGGCTTAATAAAATAACCCATTAACCCTTACACATTGTTTGGTAAACTTAATTAAAACAAATGGATTAATCCTTATACTTTGTTTGCTAACACATCATTAGAATAAAGACTTAATATACAATAAGACATGTTTGGCAAAACTAAATTAAACTCTTTTAAATTATTTTTAGTAACTCCTTTATAGCAAGGTTATTTGTCACACTTCTATTTAATTAAATAATCAATTAAATTATTAATCTATTAAATTACTTTAACACATAAATCATTATCACAAAACTATAATTTCTTTATAATTATAATTTTATTCGACCAACTAATATTTTAAATTAACATTTCCCATTTAAAATATTATAATTTATTTAAATCACTATAAACTCTCTAGCTTACTTATTAAATTAAATTGGTATATAAACTTATAACAATTAATTTTCTTAGCTCCTTAATTATTTATTCAACAAATAATTAACTAAACCACATCAACTCAAATTGAACAATTATTTATTCAACAATAAACATAATCCATTAAATACTTATATAAATCAATAAATATTTAATATTACACTTTAAAATTCTGGAATGTTACAGGACAAGGCGAAAAGTTGGTTACATTCTCTTCCGCAGGGATCGATCACTACGTGGAAAGATTTGGCTCAAAAATTTTGGCCAAAATTTTCCAACCAGCGAAGACTACTAAAATGAGGAATGACATAACGATGTTTGAGCAGCAGAGTGGGGAGTCGCTATATGAGGCATGGGAGAGATACAAGGAATTACTCAGAAAGTGCCCACATCATGGATTGCCCAAGTGGTTACAAATGAACACCTTTTAGAACGAACTACATGAGAATGCCAGAACCAGTATTGACGCGGCATCAGGCGGTGCATTCATGGCTAAGAGTTACGAGGAAGCCTACAATTTGATCGAAACTATGGCGGCAAATAACTACCAGTGGCCCACAGCAAGAATGACACAGGCAAAGGCACTGGGATCTTGGAATTAGATGGGGTGTTAGCTATACAAACACAAATTTCTGCACTGTCCAAGAAGTTTGATACTATAAATGATAAGGTTAATACTATAATAGGGGCTCAAGTTCAGCAGGTTGCGGTAGTATGTGAATTGTGTGCGGTGATCATCCTACATATCAATGCGTAATTAATCTAACATCCATCTAGTTCATAGGTAACTATAACAGAATTCCACAAAATATATACCAAAACACCTACAATCAGGGGAATAGGAACCACCCAAATTTCTCTTGGAGCAATAACCAAACTCATGCTCCACAACCATCATATCCCCCTAGTTTTCAGAGTCACCAACAACTGGTTCAACAACAGGAAAGGAAATTCGATGCGGAGGAAATGTGGCCAAAATACATGACTAACAACGATTTGGCTATGAAGAATCAAGCTATGGCTATCAAAAATATAGAGAATCAGATAGGTCAAATTGCATTGGCATTGAATAATAGACCACAAGGAACATTACCTAGCGACACCGAGAGAAATCTAAAGGGTAATCATGAGCAATGTAAAAGTAGTTATGTTGAGAAGTGGAAAATATCTCGGGGGTAATAGTGCAGAAAATTCAGCAACACCGGAGAAAAAAGTTGATGACAGTAACGTGGTGGAGGGTAACAAAAATGAGGAAATAAAGTTAAACAATGAGCCGACTGTTTTTCCTCCACCACCGTTTCAGCAGAGGGTCCAAAAACAGAAATCAGATAAGCAGTTCGCAAAGTTTTTAAACGTATTCAAAAAAACTCCAGATTAACATCCCATTCGCAGAGGCCCTAGAGCAAATGCCGAGTTATGCAAAGTTTATGAAAGGAATTCTGTCGAGGAAAAAGAAATGGGAAGATTTCGAAACAGTGGCACTAACGAGAGAGTGTAGTGTGGTATTCTGAAAAAAGTCGCCACCACAACTCAAAGACCAAGGGAGCTTTACTATCCCGTGCACGATCGGGAAAATGTCGTTTAACAAATGTTTATGTGATTTGGGGGCAAGTATAAACCTGATGCCATTATCAGTATACTCAGAATTGGGTTTGCCCGCGCCAAAACGTACAAATATTTCATTGTAATTGGCGGATAGGTCAGTCACATATCCGAGAGGCATTATAGAGGACATTCTGGTTAAAGTGGATAAGTTTATATTCCATGCGAACTTTTATCATTCTGGATTTTGATGAAGATAAGAACATCCCGATCATCTTAGGGAGACCTTTCTTGGCCACTGGAAGGACACTTATAGACGTGCAAAAAGGAGAACTTACTATGAGAGTCTAAGACCAAGAAATAAAATTTAATGTGTTCAAGGCCATGAAATACCCTACGGACGAGGAAGAGTGTTTTTGAATGGATTTAATTGAGCAAATTACCAGCGAAGAAATGGGTAGAAGTTTGATCAATGATCCATTAGAAACAACCTTATTGGGGGATGAAGAAAAAGACGACCCAGAATTTGTGGACTTATTACAAATACTAGACTCAGTGCCACGATTTAGCCGATTCAGAGCACCATTTGAACCTCTGCACACTAAGGAGACAGTTGCAAAAATTGAAAACCATCATTGGAGGAGCCACCGACATTGGAACTTAAGCCACTCCCTAAACATCTCAAGTATGCGTATTTAGGCAATTAAAATTCTTTACCTATAATTAACGAATTACAAGAAGAAAAGTTTCTAGGGGTGCTTAGGGATCACAAATCAGCGATTGGATGGACAATTGGGGATATAAAAGGCATTAGCCCATCATTTTGCATGCACAAGATTCTGATGGAGGATGATGCAAGACCATCGGTGGAGCATCAACGTCGACTTAACCCAATCATGAAGGAAGTGGTCAAGAAGGAAATTCTGAAATTATTGGATACCAGTATCATATACCCAATTTCCGACAATAAATGGGTAAGTCCGGTTCATTGTGTGCCGAAGAAAGGGGGAATGACGATGATACAAAATGAAGACAACGAGTTAATTCCAACAAGGACAGTGACAGGTTGGAGGGTGTGCATCGATTATAGGAGATTAAATAAGGCAACCCGAAAAGATCATTTCCCGCTACCTTTTATCGATCAAATGTTAGACAAGTTAGTAGGACATGAGTTTTACTGTTTATTGGATGGATACTCGGGCAATAATCAGATCGCCATCGCTCCTGAGGATCAAGAAAAGACAACATTTACATGCCCTTACAGCACATTTGCATTCAGGAGGATGTCATTTGGGCTATGCAACGCACCAACAACTTTTCAACGGTGTATGATGGCTATTTTTTCTAATATGGTAGAGAAGAACGTTGAAGTTTTCATGGACGATTTCTCGGTATATGGAGACAATTTTGATACTTTCCTAGAGAATTTGGTCTTGGTGTTGCAGCGATGTAAGGATACAAACCTCATACTCAATTGGGAAAAATACCACTTCATGGCTGAAGAGGGCATAATTTTGGGCCATAAGGTGTCGGCCCAAGGATTGGAGGTAGACAAAGAAAAGCTGGATACGATCGAGAAATTACCTCCACCGAAATCAATTAAGGGTATTAGAAGTTTTCTGGGGCAAGCTGGGTTCTACAAGAGGTTCATAACAGACTTCTCTAAGATTACAAAACCTCTGTGCAGTCTTTTAGAGAAGGATGCTACTTTCAACTTTACTGCGGAATACAAGTCCGCGTTTGAATTGTTGAAGAAGAAATTAACTACAGCCCCTGTGATAGTCGCACCGGACTGGAAAATGCCATTCGAGCTTATGTGTGATGCGAGCGACTATGCGGTTGGGGCTATTTTTTCCCAAAAGATGAGACAAGGTGTTTCACGCCATATACTATGCAAGCAAAACACTCACTGAGACTCAAATGAATTACACTACCACGGAAAAGGAATTGCTTGCAGTAGTGTATGCATTCGACAAATTCTGGGCGTACTTGATTGGGACTAAGGTGATAGTTTACACGGACCATTCGGTGATTAGGTACCTAATAGCGAAAAAAGATTCTAAGCCATGCCTTATCCGATGGTTTCTCCTACTTCAAGATTTTGATTTAGAAATTAAAGATTAAAAGGGGACGGAGAATTAAGTTGCCGACCATTTATCAAGGCTGGAAAATCTGGAGAAAAAAGAATGAAGATAGATGCGTGATCAACGAGTCATTCCCGATGAGCAACTAATTGGGTTAAATGCAGAATTTATGTGGTATGCAGACTTTGGAAATTTTGTGGTAAGCAAAATGCTTCCCCCGGATGTTACACGACAACAGAAAAAGAAGTTTCTTCATGACGTCAAGTGGTACATGTGGGATGAGTCGTATCTATTCAAATAGTGCACCGACAAGATGATTCGGCGATGTATTCCCTATAGTGAAGTGCACAACATACTACAAGAATGCCACTCATCGGCATATGGGGGACATTATGGGAGTGAGCACACCGCGGCAAAAGTGCTTTAATCTAGGTTTTATTGACCTACATTATTCAAAGATGCCCACTAATTTGTGAAAACATGTGATAGATGCCAAAGGGTGGGAAACATATCTAAACAAAATGAGATGCCCCTATAAATAATTCTAGAAGTGGAAATCTTTGATGTATGGGGCATCGATTTCATGGGGCCATTCCCGTCGTCGTTGAGCAATCAGTATATTCTACTCGCGATGGACTACGTCTCGAAATGGGTTGAAGCTGTCGCACTACCATCTAACGATGCCAAGGTGGTCCACAAATTCCTACAGAAAAATATTTTCACAAGGTTTGGCACGCCAAGAGCGCTAATCAGTGACGAAGGTAGTCACTTCTACAATAAAGCTTTTATGGCTCTTTTGGCTAAGTATGGGGTTAACCACAAGGTGGCCACAACATATCACCCTCAAACAAATGGACAGGCTGAGGTTTCGAACATAGAAGTTAAGAAAATATTGGAAAAGTCATAAATCTGAGTCGGAAAGATTGGTCACTACTGTTGGATGACGCATTATGGGCTTACCGGACTGCTTATAAGACGCCAATTGGTATGTCACCATACCAACTACTGTACGGAAAGGCCTGTCACCTACCAGTCGAACTACAACACAAAGTCTACTGGGCCATTCAGAAACTAAATTTCGATCAAGCAGCTATAGGGGACAAGAGATTACTACAATTAAACGAGCTCGATGAATTCCGACTTCAGGCATACGAGAACGCTAAACTATACAAGGAGAATGTCAAGAAATGTCACGACAAGAAAATTATGCATAGAACTTTCGAACTGGGGAAATCAATATTGTTGTTGAACTCTCGTTTGCGGTTGTTCCCCGGTAAGCTTAAGTCAAGATGGTCGGGACCATACACCATCAAAACTGTGTTTCCACATGGCGCAGTCGAACTCTACAGCCGAAATCCATTGGAGACATTCAAGGTCAATGGTCAATGGATAAAGCATTATTGGGGCGGAGATCCAAACTGGGATGTCGACAACATTACCCTAGCCGAAACTCAATGACACGAGAGTCATCGTCGAGCTTACGACGTTAAAACTAGCACTACTTGGGAGGCAACCCATGTTCTACGTTTTTTTTTATTTTCTTTTTGTTTACATTTTCTTTTTATATAGGTAATTAAGTTTCGTTGAAAGTTTATGAAAATTCTTATTGATTAGTAGGACAAAGAAGGAAAACATTCTCCCATCACAAATAGCGGTCGCTACCGTCCAATAAGTGTAAGCAACATGGGGCGCCACAAGACTAGACAATTCTGGACCATGCAACGAGAGAGAGCAATTCACCACAAGACAAGACAAATAATGGGCACGCTGAAGCAAGTATGGCGCGGCAGATTTACTAGATCTTCTGACCCACTAGCGCTGACCGCGCTACCTCACCCTTTATCACAGCGCGGGCCGCGCTACATTAATTTCCCAGGCGCCTAATTTAAAAATCGAGACCTTGCCTCTCCTTCACCTAATCAAACTCCTTCACCTCTCGTTCACCAAATAGTATTCCACCACTTCTCTTCCACTACTTCAAATTCCAACCCTCATTAAATTCAACAAGCATAACAACATCTCATAACTCCTTCTCCTCTTCAACTTCTACTCCATTGCTACCCATTCACCTTTCACCTTCTATTATCCAATTCACATTGGAATCCCCTCTCTATATAAACTCCAACTTCACTCTCCTAATTCATATCAACTATACACTACATCCATTACATACCTTACACCAATCACTTGGGGAGACATACTCATATCGGGGGAGGCAATTAGCGCAAGGAATTACATCTCACCTCTTGCTTGCTCATCTTCTCCAGTCTGAATATCAAGTAAGTAGAACAAATTGGGTATTGGTATTTGTTTTCATAGTTTGGTTTGCAAGGTTACACTAAGTACCATATTTTGGGGAAAACTCAGTTCACCCACCAACTGTTCGATAAAATGCCCGAACCAAACCTTGAACCCATTCACTCCACAAACCACCATGTCATCTAACAAAAGACAACATCCATCCTCCTCCACTGCTAGGCCTCAATATGACCACACTAGGTTTGTTAGTGAGAGAGGCCGCTGACCGATTCAAGACAACCATCGACAAGAAAACATTGGTGCTCGAACGTGGGTTGAAGTCGAATGCTAATTTGGATGGCGACATGGCTTTGCAAATTATGGAGAAGAATTGGTTTCAGTTGGTCGAACAACCACTTCCAGCGACAATTAACATAGTGAAAGAGTTTTACGCAAATGCAATGGAGCATGTCAATCATGTAGTCATGGTTCGGGGGAAACCGGTGGCATTTCACGCCGATGCAATCAATGAGTATTTTGGGTTAGAGGCACCACAAGACGACCATTACGAAGATGGTTTGCCCGAGCTAGACGAGTTGATTGTTCGACTATGCAAACCGGAAACTAAGTGGGTTATTCAAATCGGAACAAATGAAAAGATAAGTTCCCATATTTTGCGCTTAGTCGATATGGAAAAGATTGGTATGCGTTTATATATGCCCGATTAATGCCCACACGCCATCAGACGGAGGTCATAAAGGCACGGGCACGACTATTGTATGGGATTATACATCATCATTTCCATATGGACAACTCAATTTCTTTCTATAATGTTGATGTGGGGGAATACATTCAAGAGTCCATCGACCGGGTGTTACGCGGAAGTACTACTAGAGGTTTGTTGTACGAATTCTTAATCACTGACTTGTGCCGAAAAGCTAGAGTGCAGTGGCAACCTACCGAATCTATCCAACACCCAATGACAATCATTGATCATGCAACAATTGAGAAGTATAAGGCCTGGGAAGGGGCGAGATCACATCCACGCGGCGAAGGCTACATAATGATCTGACAACCATCACCCCCAGCGGCAGCAGCAGCGGAACCGAGGTAGGAGCCACCACCGAGGACTTCTAGGAATCAATTTCTATGGTTGGCTCAACGTCAAGATTTAATGCATCAGTACAATGCAAATGCATTCCACACGCTTGCTGATGCGTTTTCCCGCTACAATCCATCTGCACCTCTAGTTGTCATGCCCATTCCTCCCAATCTGCTTACATATCTTCCAGAGGACGACGACGAGCAGTAACTTGTTTACAGGGAAGGCCTCATACTTTTCTTTGAATTATTTTGACGTAATGAGGTCATTACTTGTTTTAAGTTTGGGGATCCTGTTTAATGCTTTTTAGTCATATCTATATAAAAAAAAGGGAGAAAAGAAAAGAAAAATATTATCTTTTGCATATAGTTGTATGAATCCAAGTTAGTAGATCGTATATGTGATTATTGGCCAATGATGAAACTGAAATGATGTAGACAAGTATATTACTGAGTATATGAATCTTGATGTGGTTTCTATTATGATGTGGATCTTGTTGTGATTGAAACTAGTATAATAAGGATAGTATGTTAATAACATCTGTGTTAATGGATTAGATCGAATAATTACATAACAATTTTCTAAAGGATAGTGCTAGTATGAATAATAAATTGACAAAGGATAGCATGAACCTAAGTTTGGGGGGAAATGGGGAATATAAGCTCTAAAAAAAATAGGAAATTAGTTGAGTCTTGTGGTGGATCGAGAAGAAATACTCCCCATAAACACAAACGTGAGATGGAGCGTAAAACGCACTCACCAACCATCTATCTGAAAATAAAGAAGAAAAGAAAAGATGGAAAAATAAGGGTAAAGAGCCCACCGTCTATGAAAGAAAAAAAAATGGTGCAAAAGAAGTGAGCATGAATACCCTATTCGAGACCTGAGCTTTGGTAATTGTTTGAGTTAAGCTAGAACTGGTTTGTTTTTGGAAATTTTTTAGTTTATGCTGTATGATTCTTGATAAGAAACTAGTTATGTAACTGAATTTGATTCCATATCGATTGGCATGAGTGTTGCACACACACACACTGTATTAGTTATAACAGGGTAAGATGTATGGATTGATAGCGAGTGCGGATTGATTTTAATATGAAGTATGACATGTCTATTAGTTTTTCTGAGGCCACATGAGCAAATCGTATTTATTATCTTAATTCTGGATTCGTAGTTAGTTGTTAGTACATTGCATTGCATTTTGCTTGAGGACAAACAATGATCAAGTTTGGGGAAATTTGATGAGTAGGTTTTTAACCTATGATTTATGGTCGTTTAGCTTGATATATTGTTAGTCTTTGGTAATTTCATGTTACTTTTGATAGGTTGTTTGCTTGTTGCAGGATAATACATGGGCTTATCAAAATGTTACAATTGGAAGAAGATTTCAAGCAATTTAGAAGTTTCAGAGTACATAGCGTGGGGCGCGTTGTGTTGCATGGAGCACTAGCGCGGGGCGCGCTGGAGCGAGGAGACCTCCTAGGACGCTAGCGCGAGGCGCGCTGCTGGTGTGTGTAACGTAGCGCAGGGCGCAGCTGCGTCGAGATTTTTGTTGGGCGAATTTTGTTGTTTGGCTAGAAGTTGGGTTATGTTGGGAACTAATAATTCTTTATGTAATGTGATAATATTAGGAGTATGGGATGGTTGTTAGTTTATTTTGTGGGAGTCTTTGACTTTTAAGTTGTTGATTTTTAAAGGATTCATGGCTCCATTTGATTTCTTATGAGGAGAGTTAGAGTTGGATTAGAATTGAGGTATAGAGCTGAAGTGAGACTATTTTTATGCTAAGTATGGAATAAGTGGGGGAGGGGAGATATACTGCGATCGATCGAGATTTTAAAGAACAAGAACTTGGAGAAAAGAAGGAAGGTCACTAATTTCACGAAGATTGCAGAATTGATGGGCGAGAAGGGTGGTGTATTACTATTCTCCTTAATTTTCTATATTCTGTAATTGGGATGATGTGTTCTTCTGTTATTTCAGTTTTTAAGTCATTCGTTATGAACTAATTTGCTTATTAGACTTGTGATGGATCTTTGAGTGAAATGATGATTCTATAACTTTGATTTCCAATTCAATAAAATATTTTTAGTTTATCTATGTTAATTCGAGCGTGAATTTATGAGTTGCTTGATCACCAATTCTTTGTGGATTTGAATAGAATCGAGAGAGGATGTTCAAATCTAGACCTAGTTAATATAGCATGTGTCATGAATTTTGTCAATAGCATATTTTTTATTATTGTTGAGGTAGAGATATGCTTAACATCACATGTAATCGATAGAGAACTTAAGCTTAAGCCTTCTTTAATTGCAGTTCACATAGAGATATAGTGAGTTGGTTGATTTAGGTGTTTAACTAATTTCTATCTTAATTGTGGATTGACGTTAATACAGTATTAGTGCATCGAGAGGTGGCTAGTATTACATTCGTGTTCTTGATTAATAAACTGGGATATTAAATTTAGTTGGAATAAAGGTTTGAAAATCAGAGTGAAGCTCAGGGTGAAATCATAAGTCTAATTCTCCATTAATTGTTTGAAATTCCGGATTTTGATATTAGCGGTTGTTTTGTGATAGTTTATTTATTTACTAATTTAGTTTCTATAATTTAAAACCATTGAATTGAATAGTTTAATAAAATTAGGTTTAATAGAAAATTGATAATTGTGACGTTAAAATTCTTACTAAATTTGTCTTCGTGGGAACGATACTTTATTCACTACTATATTACTTGTTGACCACGTACACTTGCGTGTTTTATGCCACGCGTCAAGTGTATAAATTTCTCGTATAGGTAAGAAATGAGAAGACTTAGTCAATCTAACAACAATGACCCAAATTGCATCTATGCTTTGAGAAACCTTGGGAAGACCAGTAACAAAATCCATGATAATGTTTTCCCATTTCCAAGATTTCCAAGAATAAAAAGTCCATGATAATGTTTTCCCATTTCCATTTTCAAGTGGTCAGATTTTCTCTCTTCGTTTGGTGGGGATATTGCTCCACCAAAATGTATGTCAAGATCATTGATACATTTTATATAAGACCCCAACTTTTATAAATAAAATGAATTTTCTATAAATATTATTTTTGAATATTATGGAATAAATTTGATATAATGTTATAGTCACAAGTAATATTTATAAATTTTAAAAGTATGCAAGTTGTTATAAAATATATATAAATTATTTTTATAAATAACTGTTACCGTTAAAAACCGCTGAACTACCCTATAGGTAAGAAATGAGAAGACTTGGTCAATCAAAAGATTAAATATGTGTTGAAAAAATAAAATGATTTGTGGTAAGTTTGATTATTTTATGGGGGCTCATATGTCATCATCTAAGAGTCTCTTCGTCAATAGACCTAAATTGCATCTTGTGAATAGTGCCCTTTACCAGACGTCAACCACTTGAGAAACCTTTTCTTTTCACATCATTAGGGCCTTTTCAAGAGGCCTAGGGATTATTTTTCACGAATTCATTCAAGCTATACAGAGAGAAAGTATAGAGAGAATAAGAGAGAAAGAAGAAGAGTATTTTGTTACTAAACTAAATCTCCTACCAAAAGTAAGGGGTGTTATTCTTTCTTATTCAAAAGAATCCATGATATTCCTGCTGTTTTCCCTATACTTGGTGACATTCTTCTATTATTCTCGTTAGAACATCCCATTCTGGAATTTCAAGTGGTTTTACACCGCAATGGACCTCCATCTTTATTATTCTCGGCACTTGATTTATTATTCTGCTAACTCGCCTCTTTATTATACCCAAATTGGTTAAAACATTAACTTCTATACTCCATGAAATTAGTAGACCTTGATATTTGCTTGATCTTTTCAAGTTAAACACCTGTTGATAATTTGACGATAAACTCGTTTTATTGATCTCTCTCTCCTCATGTTTATATTATGTTGAAATCATTTGTGGCTTGTAGTGCATAGATGGACTTGGTATGATTATGACGATTGCTCCACCAAATGTGATGAAAACCTTTTAAAACCTAAAAGATAGTAGACTTTATTTTCTACTTGACTCTTTTAATGTCAAAAATTTATTCTCATGATACATTTTAATAATTGTACTCCCGTATTGATGGATTGTAAAATGGTGTGTTGTTTTGGGGGCGCCATTTTAAGACTCATCATCATGATTTTATACTTCAAGTCAGAATCGTTAGGAACACAATGTCTGGAGTTGACTCAAAGTATTCCTTCTTCATCAATTCTCTCTTTCAGAATAACACCTTCTAGCACTTTCTTCTTTATACGCATTAGCTCCAGGTCTATAGCTTGAGCATCATTAACTTTATCAATTAAGGTCGGTTCTACTCGTATATTGGCCATCATCATATGGGTCCCTGGATTCTTTATCTCTATCTCCATCCTTTGTAAGTCATACAAAATGGGCCTTTACGTTGATAATATCGCACTCGTAACCGCATATGATCTTCTACTCAATGCGTCAACTACCACGTTTGCTTTTCCCGGATGGTATTGAATTGTATGATCATAATCTTTCAACAGTTCAAGCCAACGTCTTTGTCGCATGTTGAGTTCCTTTTGAGTGAAGAAATATTTGAGGCTTTTATGATCCGTAAAGATCTCCACTTTCTCCCCATACAAGTAATGCCTCCAAATTTTAAGTGTGAAGACAACAACTGCCAACTCTAGATCATGAGTAGGATAATTTCTCTCATATTCTTTGAGTTTTCGAGATACATAGGCTATGACTTTCCCATGTTTCATGAGAACACATCCTAACCCTTTGCCTGAAGCATCGATGTATATAATGAAATCCCTCTCGAACCAAATTGGTATTGTCGTAAACAGTCTTTGAAATGAGCCTCCTCTTGAGTTCTTGAAAACTCTTCTCACATTCCTCGCTCTAACCGAATTTTGTATCTTTTCAAGTCAGCTAAGTTATTGGAGTAGCGATTTGAGAAAACCCTTCTACAAATCTCTGATAATAACCAGCTAAGCCGAGAAAGCTACGTACTTCGGTCACCGACTTAGGTTGTTCCCAGCTTTGAATTGCTTCAATCTTTGTCGGGTCAACAGATTATCTGTGATTTGATATCACATGCCCAAGGAATGCTACTTCCTCAAGCCAGAACTCGGATTTCTTTAACTTGGCATATAACTTGTTCTCACGAAGCTTTTGAAGTATCAGCCTTAAGTGTTGTTCATTATCTTCACGTCTTTTGGAGTAAATGAGGATGTTATAAATAAAGACGACTACAAAGTGATCAAAATATTCCTTGAATACTCAGTTCATCATATCCATGAAGGAAGCAGGAGCATTAATCAATCCAAAAGACATGACTAGGAATTTGTAATTCCAATATCGAGTTTTGAAAGTCATCTTTGGAATGTCATCGATTTTAATCTTCAGTTGGTGATATCTGGAACAAAGATCAATCTTTGAAAAGAATTTGGTGCCTTGCAATGGTCAAACAGGTCATCAATACATGGCAATGAGTACCTATTTTTCGATGGTAACATGATTTAACTCCCGATAATCAATACAAAGTCGCATACTCCCATCTTTCTTCTTTACGAATAAAACAGGAGCACTCCAAGGAGACGTACTTGGATGAATGAAACTGATGTCTAACAATTCCTGCAGTTGGGTCTTTAACTCCTGAAGTTCAATAGGAGCCATTCGATATGGGGCTTTGGAAATGGATTTTGTACTGGGTTCAAGGTCAATATAAAATTCAATTTCACACTCTGAGGGTAAGCCAGGAAGTTCTTCAGAGAATACGTCAGGAAATTTATTAACAATAGAAATATCATTCAAATCTGACGTATTTTTAAATGCGTGACATGAGATAAGAAAGCTTGACATCCTTTTTTCAATAAACGAATAGCTTTATGGATTGAGATGATAATGATTGATTTTAATGGTTTAGTTGCTTGAATTCTCATAATAGGTTGGTTAGGAATATGAAAGCAAAAAACCTTACGAAAATAATCAATTATTGCATGATGAGTAATTAACCAATCAATCCCTAGAATTACATCAAAAGCAAGTATTTTTAAGGAAATAAGATCACGGTAAATGCGAGGGTACCTATTTGAACCAAACAAGACTTATAAATAGTGAATTTAATGAAGGTTTCTCCCAACGGAGTTTCAACAGATAAGTCAAAGTCTAATTTCTCCGTAGTCAAATTTAAACGTTGAGCGCAAGTAGGAGAAATAAAAGAATGGGCAGAACCGATATCAAATAAGGTATATACTTCGTTAGAGTTTATGATAAGCTTACCCGTGATGACCTCGTTCGAGTTCCTTGCTTTTTGGGAGGTCACAACAAATGCTCTCCCTTAAACTACTAGTTTTGACTTGTTTGGGATGGCATTTGGTGTCACCATTCCAACTGGACTTGGCTTCCCTGTACGACAAAATCTAGCGAGGTGACCTTCTCTTCCATAATTGTAACACGTTTTGGACTGCTGGGCACAGTTTGGACTAATGTGTCCCTCCCCTCCGCATTTGAAGCATATGATAGGTGGTCGTTCTCCTTCCTTAACAACGAGTGTTGGTGCTGACGTCTTTCCATCATTGTTGAATCTCCTCTTCTTGAAATGTCCACTTGTACTGTCTTGGCCATGATTACCACCGAAGTGGTTACCATTTCAGGTATGTTGATTCCCTCCACGTTTGTTGTCACCGCTTCGATAACTGCTACCACTAGTATTATCATTTTGTCGGTTGCTTTCTCTTGGTTGGGTTGACTCGTTATCGGGCTCCAATAACTGAGCTCTATTTACAACATCTGAATACAAACACAGTTTGTGAGAAATTAGATATTGACGTATCTTGAGTTTCAAACCTCTTAGAAACATCCGCTATTCTCTCCTCATTATTGTGATAACCCAAAAATTTATAAAATCTTAAATCATTAGAATAAAGGTTAAAAGAATAAAACCTAGAAAAGAATTTGAGGATTTATTTAAATTTATAAGAATATGGTTTGTTATTCGAATGAGAATAGAGAAAATATGGGTTACAAAATTCCAAAACCCTAGAAATGAATTGGTATGTATTTGAATGAATATCAAGAATAAGGTATTATGATACCAGTAAAATTTGATGTGAATTGAATAAGTATAAAGTCGTTAGTTAATACGATTAGCAATATGAATGGAGTAATTTAAAACTCAAAATTTGAGTTAGAGATAGAGTTTTGAAGCACGGACTGCTCGGTTGCGTCTGGAACGTCAAGTTTATTCGGAATAGACAGTAAACACAAAATGTAAAAAGGTTGACTTTTAGTCAAAGTCAACAGTTGACTGTTTATGGAGAAAAGTCAAAATTAGTGTGAGAAGTGAAATATGTTATGCTTATGTGAATTATGTGTATGATCAAATAAATATACATTATATAATGTGAATACATTTATTTTGTATATAAAAGTGAATTAAGAATTAAGTTATGTAACCTAATATATATATTAAGTGTGATAATTAAATAACCTAAGAGGTTATAATTTGGGAGAATATTAGTATATAAATATATATACTAACATTAAGAGATTTATTTTATGTATCTCAAATAATTAATTTTATAATCAAGTCTAATTGTGTTATGAAATTAAAAAAGGCATAAGTAATGAATTTAATTTCTAGTGTGAAAATAAAAACCCTAATTAAATGATTAGGGTAAAATAGAATTAAAAGTATTGGACTTTAATGATATCATAGTCCAATAATTTAAATAGAGTCCAAGAGAATTAAATTTAGGGTCCTTTACATAAGTATACAACAAATATAAAGTAATTACAAGAAAAGTGTATCAACTAAATAATAACAAAAAGAATGTAATTATTACAAAATAGTACAATTCACATTAATAAGGAAACCTAAAATCAAGGATAACTAATAATTCAAATTCAAATTCAAATCTTGTCTCTAACAACAATTTCAAATCCATGTTTCAAAATTCAAATCAAAATGAGAAAATTAAAATAAAAAATTATGAAGGAGCTAATGTTCATCATCCTCCTCTCTCGCCGCCATCATTTCATTGCATTGCATCCACATCATGCATATTAGAAGTTACTATTCTGAATTTCTTTTGACGATTTGGTTACCCACAAAAATTGAAATGGTTACCTTTATCACAATTTTGACTAAATAATCGCATCACATTTAAAATAAAATTGGTAATCAAATAAAAGCTGAATTGGTTACCTTATCAAATGGTTTGGTAACCAACTATATGAAATTTGGTTACTAAGCGCATCACATCCAAAATAAATTAGTAACCTAATAAACTAAATTGGTTACCTTATCGGAAGGTTTAGTAACCAATTGCATAAATTTTGGTTACCAATTGCATCACATTCAAAATATATTAGTAAACTAATAAAAGCTGAATTGGTTACCTTATCAAATGATTTGGTAACCAACTACATGAAGTTTGATTACCAACCCATGCATCACATCCAAAATAAATTAGTAACCTAATAAAACTAAATTGGTTACTTTATCTAAGATTTCAATTCACTAGTGAAAATAAAGAATGGACCCCATGGCGGTGGGAGGCGGAGGGATCGAGGAGAGGAGGCGGGAGGAGGAGGTGGAGGAGAAAGGGTGGGAAGGGGAGAGAAGGGAGGCGTGAGGAGGGGGATCACGGGAGGAAGGGAGGCGGAGGAGGGAGGTGGTGGGCGGGGGCGGGAGGAGGGCGGAGGAGGAGAGAGGAGGGGGTGGGGAGGAGTGGCGGGAGGAGGTGGAGGCGGGAGGAGGGGAGGAGGGAGGAGGGGCGGGAGGCGAGGGAGGAGGAGGGAGGAGGGAGGCGGAGGAGGTGGAGGCGAGAGGAGGAGGAGGGAGGAGGGGCGGGAGGAGAGGGAGGGGGTGGGGAGGAGTGGGGGGAGGAGGTGGAAGCGGGTGTAGGGGAGGAGGGGAGGCGGGAGGAGGAAGGAGGGGAGGAGGGGAGGAGGGGGAGGCGGAGGAGGTGGAGGCGGGAGGAGGGAGGAGGGGAGGAGGGGAGGAGGGGGAGGCGTGAGGGTGGGGAGGGGTTGGACAGGAGGAGGAGGAGGCGGTTGGAGGAGAAGAAGAAGGGAAACAAAAATGGAGTGGGAGAAAATTGTGGGAGAGATGGAGAGAAAATTGTGGGAGAGATGGGGGAGAAAATCGTGTGCATAATTAAAGGGATAAGATTACACTCTTTTTGTAATTAAGTATTGCACTAGTATTATAAATAAATATGGAAGTGTATTAGTTGTGTAAAATTTTTATGAGGACACTATTGTTGTAATTATTTTTAAAAAATGTAATAGAATATGTAATTGTCCCTTTAATTTAATGGACTAAGAAAGTTATATTATTTAAACAAGTCCAATTAATTAATTAAGCATGTGACTTGTAGATAAAGTGATTAAGGGCAATTAAATTATTTAATCTAGCCCAATATATTATGTATGGGACAAGTATTATAATGACCAAATTTAATTAGGGTTGAAAGCCCAAGTTAGTTTTTGTTAGTAAGTAAAATAAGTAAATTTGTTAGCTCAATGAAATTGATTAAGGGCCCAAACTAAGCCCACTTGTGGGAGAATAATAATATTAAAAATTATATTAATTAAGAGATATTTTTTATTATCTCAAGTTATTAATTTTATAACTTAATTGAAACAAGTTTAATTGGGGTATAAAATTTAAGGTACAAGAGTGATGATTTAAATTCTAAATATTTGGAATGAATATCCTAATTAAATATTTAGGGTGAGATAAGATAGAAATGATTGCACTATGTAAATATTACATGGCCCAAAAGATTATTTGAAAGCCCAAAAGATTAAATAAGTGGCCCAATTTTTAAATCCAAATTATTGAGGGCATTGTGGGCATTTAATAAAGCAATTAAAATAAAATAAGATTTGGAGGTTATAGAGGCCACATGTGTGCCGAAAAAGAAAAAAAAGAAAAGAGAAGATCGGCTATTGAGATAAGAAGAGAGAAGAAAAAAGATAAGAAGAGAAAGAAAGAAAAGAGAAAGAGAGAAGAACATGAAAAAGAAGAAAGAGGGAGAGAAAGAGAAGGGTGGCCGAAGCCATAGAAGAATGAAGGAGGAGAAAGATCCTCCATGGTAGAAGAAGAAGAAGAAGAAGAAGAAGAAGAAAGGTATAAAACCATTTTTTTTCCTAAGCTTTACTTTCTTCCTTTATTTTTATTTGATGAAAAGAGGGTTTTTGATTTGGATGTTTAAACCCCTATGATCTATGTGTTTTCATGGATTCAAGTATGGATCTACCCATATTGGGTACTGATTTGGTTGGAATCAAAAATAAAAATTTTCTAGTTTAGAAATCTAAAATTTCTATTTACTTTGAAAATCCACCATTTTAAATCTATAACTCCTTTTTACGATCCATCAAAGAGGGTGCTAGATATATGTGTTTAATAGTAAACCCAAGTGGTAGAACTCAAAAATCACGTTTCTAAAAGTCGTGGTGTAGATTTTAGTGAAAATAGTACCATTTTTTTGTACTGTTTTGGATCAGTCAGAAGTAGTGGCATTTTCGTCAACTTTTTATGCTTTAAAATATCTGAAAAATTTTAGAGTGTTAATATCAGAAGGTATGCAGGTTGTGTAAATATTTGATAATTTTTGGCAATACGGTTTGAGAGTTATGGATTTTATGGTGAAGGGATATTTTTATGAAGCCACCCGAATAACTCTCTGTGTATAAGTCCAAAAATTACAAACTATTTACTAGAAGTACATGTGTATAACAAGAACATACTGTATAAATTTCAGAATTTTGAAGTTAATTTCGATTTATGAAAAATCGGAGAATATTTGGCTATTATGGACTATTTAAATATAGTAAATGGATTTTAAAAATTCTAGGAAAAATATATGTTCAATATGGAACTATATTCTGTCAAATTCTAGAAAAAAAAATATTTTTGGAACTGATTTGGTATTTTTCATCTAAATGATGATAAAAGGATAAATGGATTTAATTAAATATATGATGTCTAAAAATATAAAAATACGATTTATGACTTGAGACCCTTGAGCATGGATTATGCACGTTTTTGATAAAGTTTTGGGTCGGGTGTGAAGTGTTGTGATGTTTATGGCGTTTTAGAATGTTTAACGAGTTAATTAAGGAAAGGAAAATAATTGAACTAAATTGTTTATTAATGTGATTAATGAATTAAATTATTGTTATATGCCTAATAATATTGGACTAAGATATTATTAGTAGTATTTGACTGGAATGTTATTAAAAGGTTAATAACTTTAGCGTAAAATATTATTACATAATTAATAATATTCGATGGGAGATTTAAATAAGAGATTTATGCTATTTTTTAATATAATTGTTGAATTTGGTATTCAATGAACTATGTTATGCTTGTAATAGACTAAAATGAGAATTGTGGTCTTTGAATTGGATTTTTGATTCTTTGAAATGGTTTCAGTCTGCTGAAATATTTTGTGGTCTACTGAAATAGTAATTTCAGGATGCTAAAATGTAATCCGGTTTACTAAAATGATATTTCAGTTTACTGAAAGGTTGTCTAATTTACTAAGATAACATATAAAATGGAAAACTTATAAATATAAATTATGACATGATAAAAAGATTTTCAAAGTATAATGATAATACTAAGACTAAGGAGTAATATCTAATACTTAACTTTGTGAGTGAAAGGTTAGACAAGTTAATATAAGATGATGAGATTATAAGTAAGTAATTGAATATGGTGTTAATTATGTGACTATATGATTAAGTGTTAGATAATATTATGAAATAAGGTATGATATGATAATTGAAAGATCAATCTTATACATGATAGGTCTTTTCCATAACGAGAATAAATTAAATTGCGTAGCGGTAATCGACTATGCAGGTAAGTTTCCTTAACTCAAACTCGAGTTATATTTCAAAGTATGTTAGTGAATGATTATTAATGATTATTCATTTCTAAACTGATTATTGATTCGCACTTAGTGCATGTTGCATATGTTCATCAGGTATGAAAGGCTGATCACCTTCATTACCAAAAGGTTCAGTTAAATTGTTCATGGTCATTGTTGACCTTCAAACATTATTCATTCAGTCATTCAATTACTAAAATCTTGATTCATGTTCCTTCATAATTATTAAATTGTTGAAAACTTAAAAGCTTATTATTCTTTCAATCATGATATATCTTTATTGAATTTAAACTTGATGGGCAAAGTAGTTTCTCACCCTTGCTATATCATGATAATAAATTTCAGATAAAGGCGAAGGCTTGAAGAAGGTGAGAGACAAAAGAAAAATACAGTAATAGATTGTTATAAGGATAACTATTTAGTTATCTTATTGTAAACCTTTGTAATTTTGAAGGTATGTATTCAGTTAAGGTTAATAAACCTGGGAAAATGTTATAGAATTATGTAAAATAAACAATATATGTTTATTTGTTCCGCATTAGATGATAGAATATGTATGATGATGAAGTATCGTAACGTACCAAGTCCGAGGTTCTTGGGACCCAGATTTGGGGACGTCACAGTTGGTAGCAAAGCTGTAGGTTATAAACCTTAGGTAGAGGTACCTTAGGCTATAACCGTGGAGATGATAAGGAATAAACTCAGATCGAAGTTTAAGTGATAAGAGATGAATTTAGGAAATTCATCATTTAAGTAAAGAAGAAGATAAAGAAGATTCAAAGAAGAATCTTGAAGGGTTATAAGGATAAGAATCTGGAGTTACCTGACTCGAGTAATAAAGATGAAAAGTGAAAATAAATATATTATGTCTATAAGATGAAAAGTGTAAAATCATAATATTACATGATTAAAGGAAAAGAAGATCGTAAAATAAAACGATCATAATACAATTATAATATGAGATCACAACGTGTTCTAATAAGGTCATAGCAGGAGAAGGATTAATCAAATGATTGAAAACTTTATAGCAGAATTGTTGTACGATAGTTGTACTATGAAAACTCATGAAAGAGTTATGAATTATAAATATGGATTAAATGAAATTCGTATGGAGAAAGTATGGAACTAGGATTATGTGGAATTTTAATTGAGGACTCATGTCAGCAGCTGAGTTGTATGATTCTTTGTATGGGCGGGGAATTTGTACTTGGTTTTAGAATCACTTAGCTTCCTAGTCGATATAGTGGTTAGGTTGACCAATTCTTTGTATGGGCGGGGAATTATTTACTTAGCTTCCTATATTGATTAGTGGTCGAGTTTGGTTTGACAACTACTTAGTCTCTTATATTGATAATCATTGGAACCTGATGTCGCGCTATTTGCTATATGCATGTTGATAAGGTGATTCTTTTCTCATGTGTATAAAAAATAGGTAGAGAATATAAGGTTAGTTGCGAATTCTTAAAACTCATACTTATGTTAAGTTTATGACTCATAATCATATGGTATGTTTTGAACCCCTCAGCGAATGGACGCCTAAGGTCTGTCTAGGATAAGTTCTTAAACCCATATGATTGTGGCAAGTTAATGAACTCATAATGTGTGGTAAGTTTGATGAACTGGGTATATGGGAAAGTTGTGAATGGAGAATTGAAGATGATAGAAATAGATAGACTTATTAAGAAATGGATCAGTAGAGAAATTAAAATTGATGGTGGAAGCATAGGTATTCCAAATCTTCTAGCTATACTAGACTTCGAAGTTTTTGACATCAAGCTAAATTCGTACTAATGTGCCTTTCGAAATAAAATGAATTTTTCTTATCCTCAACACATGGGGACAAGTGTGTAGGTGTGGACTTCAAGCCACTAACACATCATTACCTGTTGTGGCATGATGACACAAAAGATGATTTTCAATGGTTTTGAACTGCTTAAAGTAGAGTCTATGCTAATTGATTCGGCTAGATGAAAATGATTTGAATGATCAAAATGTATTTTATATATCATCAATGTATCATGGAACATGATGCAGAATGATAAAAACTGATGGAGTTATCAATGCAGAATTAATTAGTGTTGTATGTGATCTAAGGATCGTCAGCCCACTATGGAATGATGTAGTATGACAAAGTCACATAATGACGAAATCCTCAAACGGACTGTAAATACAGTGTGGTATCATGACGTCAAAATGATTTTAAGAATTTTAAAGATAATTTATTGCCAACTAAATTTGGCTAGGAATGTTTCGATTGAAATTCAAATTATTGGTATACGTCTAAAGCTATTTGATTTAGCTAGACAAATGTTTATGAAATTCAAAGTATTATTTGAAAGCTTATGCCAAACAAAATTATTTTGGTACGGAATCTTATGATAAAACTGAGGTGAACAACCCTTAAAATAGGGATATACTAATTTGATAAAATACTCCAATCTAAGAACGCATATAGTCGTTCCGATTACTAAGGTACAATAAACTAATCATCTAAAGTACCCGCACTGGTAGTTTACCTTCTTCGTGATTATAAACATACATATTATAAAATATTTTAGAGGTAGATTACCTTTCTTTCGTAATTGAAAGAGGTAACAGGTAGAAATACCCTAAACCTCAAAGTTCATAGTTTTTATAATCCCTCAGACAGATATGAAATGTTTTTTTAAACTCCTCAGAGTAATGTTGTGGTAGTATGTGATTATAGATATGAAATAGTGTGAACTTGTTGTGTACGAGTAGAATCTGAGAAGATTGAATAAAGGTTATTATGACAACCTAGTTTTGATGAATGTTTAGAAGATGTAAACTCTTAGTGAGTAGTTATTGTAAAATGTGAAGATAGAAGAGAAATCCTCAAATGAGGAAATTGTAAAGGTTAAGTTGAAAACCTAGTTTTGATCAATCGAATAAGCAGAGATTAGTATGTTGAAATTTCAAGGACGAAATTCTTAGAAGAAGGGGTGAATGTGACAACCCGAAAATTTATAAAATCTTGAATGATTAGAATAAAGGTTAAAAGAATAAAACCTAGAAAAGAATTTGAGGATTTATTTAAATTTTTAAGAATATGGTTTGTTATTCGAATGAGAATAGAGAAAATATGGGTTACAAAATTCCAAAACCCTAGAAATGAATTGGTATGTATTTGAATGAATATCAAGAATAAGGTACTATGATACCTGTAAAATTTGATGTGAATTGCATAAGTATAAAGTCGTTAGTTAATACGATTAGCAATATGAAGGGAGTAATTTAAAACTCAAAATTTGACTTAGAGATAGAGTTTTGAAGCACGGACTGCACGGTTGCGTCTGGAACGTCAAGTTTAGTCGAAATAGACAGTAAACACAAAATGTAAAAAGGTTGACTTTTAGTCAAAGTCAACAATTGACTTTTTATGGAGAAAAGTCAAAATTAGTGTGAGAAGTGAAATATGTTATACTTATGTGAATTATGCGTATGATCAAATAAATATACATTACATAATGTGAATACATTTATTTTGTATATAAAAGTGAATTAAGAATTAAGTTATCTAACCTAATATATATATTAGGTGTGATAATTAAATAACCTAAGATGTTATAATTTGGGAGAATATTAGTATATAAATATATATACTAACATTAAGAGATTTATTTTATATATCTCAAATAATTAATTTTATAACAAAGTCTAATTGTGTTATGAAATTAAAAAAAGGCATAAGTAAGGAATTTAATTTCTAGTGTGAGAAATAAAAACCCTAATTAAATGATTAGGGTAAAATAGAATTAAAAGTATTGGACTTTAATGATATCATAGCCCAATAATTTAAATAGAGTCCAAGAGAATTAAATTTAATGGACTAAGAAAGTTATATTATTTAAACAAGCCCAATTAATTAATTAAGCATGAGACTTGTAGATAAAGTGATTAAGGGCAATTAAATTATTTAATCTAGCCCAATATATTATGTATGAGACAAGTATTATAATGACCCAATTTAATTAGGGTTGAAAGCCCAAGTTAGTTTTTGTTAGTAAGTAAAACAAGTCAAATTTGTTAGCTCAATGGAATTGATTAAGGGCCCAAACTAAGCCCACTTGTGGGAGAATAATAATATTAAAAACTATATTAATTTAAGAGATATTTTTTATTATCTCAAGTTATTAATTTTATAACTTAATTGAAACAAGTTTAATTGGTGTATAAAATTTAATGTACACGAGTGATGATTTAAATTCTAAATATTTAGAATGGATACCCTAATTAAATATTTAGGGTGAGATAAGATAGAAATGATTGGACTATGTAAATATTACATGGCCCAAAAGATTATTTGAAAGCCCAAAAGATTAAATAAGTGGCCCAATTTTTAAACCCAAATTATTGAGGGCATTGTGGGCATTTAATAAAGCAATTAAAATAAAATAAGATTTGGAGGTTATAGAGGCCACATGTGTGCCGAAAAAGAAAAAGAAAAGAGAAGATCGGCTATTGAGATAAGAAGAGAGAGGAAAGAAGATAAGAAGAAAAAGAAAGAAAAGAGAAAGAGAGAAGGACGGGAAAAAGAAGAAAGTGGGAGAGAAAGAGAAGGGTGGCCGAAGCCATAGAATAATGAAGGAGGAGAAAGATCCTCCATGGTAGAAGAAGAAGAAGAAGAAGAAGAAGAAGAAGAAGAAGAAAGGTATAAAACTATTTTTTTTTTTCCTAAGCTTTACTTTCTTCCTTTATTTTATTTGATGAAAAGGGTTTTTTGATTTAGATGTTTAAACCCCTATGATCTATGTGTTTTTCATGGATTCAAGTATGGATCTACCCATATTGGGTATTGATTTGGTTGGAATCAAAAATAAAAATTTTCTAGTTTAGAAATCCAAAATTTCTATTTACTTTGAAAATCCACCATTTTAAATCTATAACTCCTTTTTACGATCATTCAAAGAGGGTGCTATATATATGCGTTTACTAGGAAACCCAAGTGATAGAACTCAAAAATCATATTTTTAAAAGTCGTGGTGTAGATTTTGGTGAAAACAGTCCCATTTTTTTGGGTACTATTTTGGATCAGTCAGAAGCGGGGGCATTTTCGTCCACTTTTGTTCTTTAAAAATTCTGAAAAATTGTGGAGTGTTAATATCAGAAGGTATGTAGGTTGTGTAAAAATTTGAGAATTTGTGGCCATACGGTTTGAGAGTTATGGATTTTACGGTGAAGGGATATTGTTATGAAGCCACCCGAATAACTCTCTGTGTATAAATCCAAAAATTACAAACTATTTACTGGAAGTACATGTGTATAACAGGAACATACTGTATAAATTTTAAAATAGTTGGAGTTAATCTCGATTTATGAAAAATCATAGAATATTTGGCTATTATGGACTATTTAAATATAGTAAATGGATTTTAAAAATTCCGGAAAAAATATATGTTTCAATATGGAACTATATTCTGTCAAATTCCAGAAAAGAAATATTTTTGGAACTGATTTGGTATTTTTCATCTAAATGATGATAAATGGATAAATGGATTTAATTAAATATATGATGTCCAAAAATATGAAAAATACGATTTATGACTTGAGACCCATGAGCATGGCTTATGCAGGTTTTTGATGAAGTTTTGGGTCAGGTGTGAAGTGTTGTGATGTTTATGGCATTTTAGAATGTTTAATGAGTTAATTAAGGAAAGGAAAACAATTGAACTAAATTGTTTATTAATGTGATTAATGACTTAAATTATTGTTATATAGCTAATAATATTGGACTAAGATATTATTAGTAGTATTTGATTGGAATGTTATTAAAAGGTTAATAACCTTAGCGTAAAATATTATTACATAATTAATAATATTCGATGAGAGATTTAAATAAGAGATTTATGTTAGTTTTCAATATAATTGTTGAATTTGGTATTCAATGAACTATGTTATGCTTGTAATAGACTAAAATGAGAATTCAGGTTGCTGAATTGGATTTTTGGATTGCTGAAATGGTTTTAGTCTGGTGAAATATTTTGTGGTCTACTGAAATAGTACTTTCAGGATGCTGAAATGTAATCCGGTTTACTGAAATGATATTTCAGTTTACTGAAAGGTTATCTAATTTACTAAGATAACATATAAAAGGGAAAACTTATAAATATAAGTTATGACATGATGAAAAGATTTTCAAAGTATAATGATAATACTAAGACTAAGGAGTAATGTCTAATACTTAACTTTTTGAGTGAATGTTAGACAAGTTAATATAAGATGATGAGATTATAAGTAAGTAATTGAATATGGTGTTAAGATTATCTAATATGTGACTATATAATTAAGTGTTAGATATTATTATAAAATAGGGTATGATATGATAATTGAAAGATCAATCTTATACATGATAGGTCTTTTCAAGAAAGAGAATAAATTAAATTGCGTAACGGTAATCGACTATGCATGCAAGTTTCCTTAACTCAAACTCGGGTTATAATTCAAAGTATGTTAGTGAATGATTTATGATGATTATTCATGTCTAAACTGATTATTGATTCGCATTTAGTGCATGTTGAATATGTTCATCAGGTATGAAAGGCTGATCACCTTCATTACCATAAGGTTCAGTTAAATTGTTTATGGTCATTGTTGACCTTCAAACATTATTGATTCAGTCATTCAATTATTGACATCTTGATTCATGTTCCTTCACAATTATTAAATCGTGATATATCTTTATTGAATTTAAACTTTTTGGGCAAAGTAGTTGTTCATCCTTGCTATATCATGATAATAAATTTCAGATAAAGGCGAAGGCTTGAAGAAGGTCAGAGACAAAAGAAAAATACAGTAATAGATTATTATAAGGATAACTATTTAGTTATCTTATTGTAAACCTTTGTAATTTTGAAGGTATGTATTCAGTTAAGGTTAATAAACCTGGGAAAATGTTATATAATTATGTAAAATAAACCATATATGTTTATTTGTTCGCATTAGATGATAGAATATGTATGATGATGAAGTATCGTAACGTACCAAGTCCGAGGTTCTTGGGACCTAGATTTGGGGACGTCACAATTATTAACCAAGTGGGACGCAAACCGGGATAACTCGGCAAACTTAGCTTCGTACTGCGACACTGTCATATTTTTCTTCTCCAGCTTGATGAACTCTACCTCCTTCATGTGACGAATCATTTCGGGAAAGTACTTGTCGTTGAATAGTTCTTGAAACTTCTCCCAAGACATCTTCATTGCGGCAGGTTGAGTATGCTTTATCGATTCCCACCAGTAATCTGCTTCTCCTCGCAACATAAAGGTGGCAAAGGGAACCTTTTGCTCTTCGGAGCATCCCAAGACTTCAAATATCGTGGTGATCTACTTTATCCACGTCTCTGCCTTAAGTGGTTTTGGCTCTCCAATAAACTCCTGTGCTCCCAGCTCCTTGAACTTCTTAGTGGTGAACATCCGAGAGTTGCCAATGTTTCCACCTACATTTTGGACATGAGTCTCTCTTGCTTGATGGTGTACGAATTGCAGAAAGCTCCTAAACATTCTGTCGTTCACCATTTGGTCGATGTTATTGTTCACCTGAGGATTATTATCTTCCTCATGCACATTATCCTAGGTGTTGATTTGTGGTGACTCAACGATCTCATGTGCTCTATTGCTATTCTCAACATTATCGGATATTATTTTTAAACACTTCCACAAAAACAAGGGTTAATTGACATGCCACATATTATTCCTATATTTTGACCGACCATTTAAATAACAAATAAACTTAGGTAGGTCATATTAGCGAAAGAATTACCCGTCTCTCCCCTCCTAGTTCTAGTCTCACATCTCAGCCAGGGATCATATACCTAAAGCTTTGATACCAACTGTGACGCCCCGAAAATAGGTATACATCACCCATTTCGAGTCACTAAATACATGGTACTGAATACAAATACAAACTTGAATATAGAACATGAGCTGGGAGTTTTAATACAAATATTGTCTTCTAGACAGTATTCAAACTCAAAATAAGTCCTTAATACATTTATTGTCACACTATTTCACAGAATAATGAGGACTATTAATGCTACCATCTGGACCGTCACTCCGTTCCCCAACTAGTCCCAACTATATTCTTATTTCCTGAAGAGAACAATGAAAGCAAAGGGTGAGCTCAACTTGTCCAGTAAGAAATATTATGACTAACATAATGCAAAATAAATTATTATTAGCCTTCAACAATGTTAAACTGATAAAATACAATAGACATCAATTTTAATTGTAACGTAATAAGCAATCCATTAAAAGAGTCAAGTAGAGCATGATATCTACTATCTTCTATGATTTAAAAATGTTTTTCATCACTTTTATCGCTGAGACTCATCTTAATAAATAATTCACATCATCGAATCACCCCTGCACTACGGCCAAGGATATTCTTTAGTATCACGACTATAAATTATCCATGCACTGCGGGCCAAGGATATTTATGTTTTCACCGATGGTCATGATCATGCCAACAACTGTCCATTAATACACTACGGGCCAATGAGGACTTTTACCACATCATTTATAACATTACGGTCATAATTATATCGAATAATCCCTGGTCATAATCATACCAAGTTCATCTATGCACCACGGGCCATAGATGACTTTCAACATTATATAAGCATGAGGATGATGACAATGATATAAGAATTCAACTAAAAGAAAGCAAATGATGAATTTTAAAAGATTTATAATTTAATTTATCCAGAATTCAATAATGTCCAAGTTGTCAACATGATACTGCTTTGTGGAGTAAAATTCAAGAATAATATTGTATCAAAAATAATTTGGACCGAAAAAAAAATCAATTTTTGTCATGAATAGTACCCCGGGTGAATAGTAACTGAGTGAATAGTACCCCATGAATAGTAACTTCGGGAATAGTACCCTTGTGAATAGTACCCCGACATGAAAAAGTTAAAACTTATCAAAAATGCTCAGACTAATATTTCCATGAAAAGATACTGGATGAAACACAAATTTTAAGGATATTCTACTAATTTTATGGAGTATAGAAGCCAAAACTTTAACAAAATGAGTATAGAATTTGAAATCTGAAATGAAATAATATTACTTACATACTATAGAGTATGGAAGAAAATATTATTTCAAGCAAATATTGAACAAAAATAACATCCCTTACCTTAAAAAGAAGAGTATTCCAACTGGTATAGCAGGATATTCTTGAAGAAAATTTTCACTGTTTTCTACGCTCAAAGCTTTCTAAAACTCGAAAGAAATACGCTCAATATTATAGAAGAAAAATTCTCTAATTCTAGTGTGATTTTCAATACTAACTAAGCATCCTATTTATAGGAGAATGAAAAAGGATACTATTTAAAATTCTCACGGACTGTACAGGAATTCTGACGAATTCAATTCACAGGCGCCGAATCAAAAATTTCACATGATTTTATTGTGCACTGCATAGTAAAATACAAAGCAAATAAAATATAATATATTCTATTTTTGCATAAAAAAACAAAACTTATATATATATATAATAATAATAATAATATATAATAATAATATAATAATAATAATAATTAATAATAATTTTATATATATATATTCCATTACCATTATATATATATATATACACACGTCAATATATATAAATATATAAGACTTTCCTTTATATATATACTTCTTCACCCCAATCTTTCCTTTTTTTTCATCACATTTTCATCACACATGGGCCCCACCTTTTATATATATTGGGTAACTTTCTACAAATTATTTTGAAAAATGGGTAAATGGGGGTTCAAATAATACGCCAATATTTACAACAAATACTTCATAAAATCCCTTCAATATTTTTAACAACATTTATCATTATTATTATTATTCGCAATATTTAGCAATCAGATCGTTCCCAAGAAATAGGAGGCTTTTTGATAAGGATTTCTCCTTATTGACGCGCAATTAGGTGACCAAACCTCTCCTCGACAGAACTTTCTAGACATCGTCAATACTACAAATAATAATATGAATAACTTTGTCGTCTCAATTATTGATTTAATAATATATAAAATATTGACAATAATTGAATCAAATAACGTGAGATACTATGCAAGAAAAAATCAGTAGCAATAATTGAACAAAAAGCGAGTGACTTCTCACGTAAGCATCAATAATCAATCTTGTGTGTACTATTGCAACCACGCCATTCATCAGACTTTTCATCACCGAGTATTTCAACAGCTTAATGGTAAAACTTCCGCCATTACTTTTATAAAAAATATTTCGCCATTTTCTAACTCAAAAATAATTCCACTCAAATCCACCAATGATTGTGCCGTCGTATGAATATTCCCTGTTAAAACGAATATTCCCCGACCAATCGAATATAATATAACAACTTGCGTACGTTGCAAAATTTATAAATATTACCCACAACTATAACATTATATCACATTCACTCCTTAATATTCAAAAATGATATTTATAGAAAATTCATCTTTATTCTTAAAAGTTGGGGTCTTACATGGAGTGTTAGAGTTAGATGGAGTGAAGGTAATAATATCGATGATTTTAGCGCTTGCTAAGAAGTTCGATACTTGGTCAGGGGTACAAACACAACAAGTTGCAGTTATTTGTGAATTGTGTGCGGGTGAACATCCTATAAATCAATGTGCAATCAACCCATCGTTAGTACAATTTGTGGGTAGCTACAATAGAATTCCACAAAATATGTACCAGAATACATATAATCCGGGGAATATGAATCATCTTAACTTTTCATAGAGTAATAATCAGCATCAACAAGCTCCACACCCATCTTATCCCCCAAGATTTCAGAATCAACAACAACCAGCTCAACATCAAGAGAGAAAATCAAATTTAGAGGAGTTGTTATCTAAGTATATAACAAGCAACAAGGCAACTATGAAAAACCAAGCAATGACATGAAATCACAAGAGATAGCCATCAAGAATTTGGAAAATCAGATGGGACAAATTGCTTTAGCATTGAACAATAAACCACAAGGGACTCTACCAAGTGACACCGAAAGAAATCCGAAGGGAAATCACGAATAGTGTTAGGCAATCACTTTGAGGAGTGGAAAACATCTAGATGGGAAAAGTTTAGAAAATTCAGTTAGAATGGATGACAAAGTTGATGAGAACAAAGTTGTTGACTAAAAATAGGGTGAGGAAAAGCAAGTTGAACAAACAAAGTTAGATGACAAACCGGTTGTGTATCCTCCACCATCGTTTCAGCAGAGAGTCCAAAAGCAGAAATTGGATAAGTAATTCGCTAAATTTTTAGAAGTTTTTAAGAAACTTCAGTTTAATATTCCGTTCGCTGAAGCCCTTGAGCAAATGCCACGTTATGTGAAATTCATGAAAGGGATTTTTCTAAGAAAAAGAAGTTGGAAGATTTCGAAACACTGGCATTAATAGAGGAGTGTAGTGCGGTTTTACAGCGAAAGTTGCCACCTAAGTTGATATATTCGGGAGTTTCACCGTTCCATGCACGATTGGGAACATAATGTTCAACCAGTGTTTATGTGATATGAGGGCAAGTGTGAACCTTATGCCGTTACCAGTTTATATAGAATTGGGTTTTCAACTCCAAAGCCTACGAAAATCTTAATGCAGTTGGCAGACGGACAGATGTGACGAACGAGATTTTTGTAATTTAATTTTAATATTTATTGAATTAAATAAATATTGTTCGATGATTTAATTATTGGATTAATTAATTAATTGATGAAATTGTAGTTGATTAATTTAATTATATGAGTTATATTTATTAAATTAATGTGGAGAATATTTATTATTCAAAGTATGTATTTATGTGAGCTTATTGAATTAAATGAAACATTTAATAAGCATAATGTTATTTTAATTAATGTAATAATCAATTAGAGATTTAATAATTTGACATAATTAATAAATAAGAAATTAATTATGTGACTATGAATCAATGATAAATTATCATAGTTTATTTAAATTAAAGTAAATAAGATATTTGATTTATTGTGTAATTTGTGTGTGACATGTTTTAAAACTATAGTATAAGAGAATCATTAAATTAAAGTGTTTTGGAGTCTATTATTGCCAGCCAAACGAGGCCCTATAGGAAGTTAGTAGCAGTTAACCCATGATGGGTTAACTGACCACGACTCTGCGCTCAATTCTTTTATAAAATTAATACGTCTTCTTTTATTCGTATTGTATTCTTATTTATTTTTCTAAGTTTGGAACAAAGCAATCACAAGAGAGAAAATTTTGAGTTTGTTTGAATATAGAAGTGTCTGAGAAAGGAGAAAGGGTCATCCCTACTAACCTACACTCTACTCTTTGGGAAATTTCTCCAACCCAATTTTATTTACGATGTTTAAGTTTTATAAGAAAATGGCTTTCAAGTTCTGTAAAACCTATGTAATTGGGAAATAGTAATAGTTATGTGCTTATATATGTGATAAGATGTTTTATAATGTGTTGTGCTATATATTATGGTTCCATAGCATCAATTTCATGAAATTACGTCGTATATTGTTGCTATAAAATTACAGAGTATAGAAATATGGCCATATGGCCCTTACTCGCAAATTTAATATGTCAAACATATATTGTGACATAAATTTTATACATGTATATAATTATTCATATTAAAACGAAGAGACCAAACTTTAAATGAACGGATTTGGTGTTATAACGAATCCGTAGTGTTGATTTTCATGTTCTGTATTCAAAACTTTTAAAAACACCAAGAACAATAAATTACATGTGTTAATTCTGCAAATTATGTGTTTTAACATATTAAAATCATGCTAGAAGGGTTAAGTAGTGGTTATATGTGTATTACAGTGTTTGGGTATGTCTAATTTCGTGTAAGAATAAATTAATTGGAGGTGTTGGCCATGTTCTGCAATTTTCGCGAATTGCAGAACTGTTACTGGTTCGCCGCGTCGCGCCGCCATTCCCACACCTTAATACCCGCGTCGTAGCGCCACCGCGCCACAACGCCAAGAGTCAGGCCGCAACGCCATCGCGCCGAGAATAAGCCTATCAGTGGCGCCGCAGCGCCACTCTCCAGAATGTCCAGAAATAAAAAAAATTAAGTGTTCAAGTCCATAAATGTGATATTAACCTAATCTAATGAACATAAAAATAATGTTAGAAGTATAATGAGATGTTAAAATAGATTCTTAACATGTCAATAACGCAATTACGTGTGGATTGAATTATTGAATGTATAGTTAGTTTATTATTCGTGAAGTATAAATTGTGTGGCAATAAGTTTGATAAATTGACTAAGTATAGTCATAATCCAAGTTAGACAAAAATAATGAACTTATGTTGACTAGTTACATTATAATTAACTGAGTTGTGATTGGAAATGATATGTAGGATTAAATCAAAGAACGTGTATAATTAGCGTGTAATCTACGCACGAGGTAAGTTTCCTAACCCTACTTGTCATCATTATTCAAGTTTATAAATTACCTCGAGTAAATTCTCGTTATTATTAGATCAAGTTCAATTTGTTATATTAAAGATTAATTATATTTTCAAAGTATAATTTTGTTGTACAATACTTGTCCTATTGTATACCTCTTGAGATTGTTATTCAATTTAAATATCATTTATTGTTGAACCTTGTTAGACTAGCGAACTTATTTGATTCGACTAGTCCATAGTTGATGAACGTTCTAAATTTCAGAAGTCTTATTAATTTATCCAAGCCAAACTTCCTTTGGTGCGGACTCTAATGTCGAACTGAGATGAACAACCATGTATAAGGATTTCTTATAGGTTAGCGTTAAGATATTGTGCACAGTATGGTATTAAGGGCTGATCCCCCTAAGTACGAGTAGAAGAGTCCATAGTCTTATGACTGTTAAAGGTTTTAAGTATAACCCTTGATAACCTAGGACATAGTTCAAGGTCTTATGACCCTCAGAAATCTTTTGAATTCTTGTTATTCATTCTTGATTCAAAAGTCAAGTTTTCTTATTTCAGAAGTCATTGATTCAATCGCATGTTATTATTTTATTGTTATATTATTATACTTGTGGGCAATTGTGCTCACTCTTGCGTAATAATAACATTGCAGTTAAGAACGACAGGTCCGACGAGCCTTCTACTAGTAAAGGCAAGGCAAGATTAACAAGTGATGAAGACTTGTTGTTTTATATGATGATGTATTTCTGTTTTAAACTTATGTTAATGATGTGTAAGATGATTAATTGTTTATGTTTCCACAGTTAAGATTTAAGGTTAGTATGACCTGGGATTTATGTATTGTTATGATGTAACTCCTTAAGGAGAGGATTTATTTCTAAATATTAATGCTTTCATTTAGTATGGGTAGATAGACATATGATGTTTGTATAGTGAACACAAAATCATGTGGGAATTAAAGTACCCGGATTTGGGGGTGTCAGAGGTTGGTATCAAAGCTGTAGGTTATGAACCTTAGGTGGGGGGAACAAGCTTAGGTAGTAGCCTTATAGTAAGAATATAGTGATGGAAAACTCTTATCGAGTTCTAAGAAATGAATTTCTTAATTCAATGAAGATAATAAAAGACTTTATCTGTTTATGTGTTAAATTATGTGCTCACTAGTACGACTTAGTAACTGAAACTTAAAACTGTGTTGTCAGGATGTCGGATGTTGGAGGAGCTTGTCGAGCTGGGGAGGAGGAACACTAAGTACCTACAGAGGAGGAGCTCCGAGACATTCATGTTGTTAGGGAGTAGTTGGTGCAGAGGGAGCCATCTCCATTGATCACTGTTGTTGGTCAGGAGCATGAGCCTGAGACTGATCTAGAGGAGGATCCTGAGGAGGAAGAGGAAGAAGAGGAGTTCCCACCGAACTCCATTGATGCTGAGATGTACGACGAGTTATATGACCGTAACGTAGAGTTACGTGACACTGTCCAGGATCTGACTGAGTGGGATATTATTCAAGCGATTACTATCGAACAGAAGGATAGGGAGGTTGTGACTCTTCACACACGTCTAGGAAACGTGGAGTGGGATTTGGTTCACGAGAAGGGTCAAACTGAGGAGAAGCCCGAAGAAATAGAGAAGTTGAAGAAGGAATTGAAAGAGAGCTCAAAAAGGCTGACCATAGCATAGGAGGACTGGATAAGAGAGTCACGTTGTGCTGATCTTGCAGGAGAGGATGGTCGTGCGAAGAAGGCTAAGCTTGGGGAGACGTACACTACACTTTAAAATGCAATGGATGAAGCCCAAGATCGAGTTATGAGATACCCAATCCAATTCGAAGGACTACCATCGTATATGCTAGATCGTCGGACGATGTCCCGCATCATGGAAGAGGAACGTAGCAAGGCTATTCAGCGCCCTTAACATGAAGTGATATGATTTGTTTAATTATATGGGAAACAAAAAACTTATCTTGTATTTAAATGTAAATTCTGATGTGTTTATGAACAAAGGAATATTTTAATGTTTTAAATCTTGTAGATTCTTTATCTCGGGATAATTGATGTAAATAGCAGTGATGCTATCGTTTGATGTTAAAACTTTTGATTTGAATAAATATATCAATTGTTTGAAATAATGTGATAAGTGATTATGTTAAATTGTTGAGTTAAGCCTTAACTATTTGGAGAATTTAAAAGAGATCTAATATACATATATTTTAACAGAAATATGTCGCCAAGAAGAAGACAACACCATCAACAAGCTCAAGAAGAACCGATGAATAATAACAACAACGCCAATGCTAACCCCGTTCAACAATTGGTGAACTTACTAGCTGGAGTGATGAATAATCAACCTCAAGCTCTGCCGAATACGAAGTTCAAAGATTTCAAGTCAGTGGGACCGCCAGAGTTTAAAGGCTCCATGAACCCGATTAAAGCTTAGACTTGGGTTATGGAGATGGAGAAGGTTTTTGATGTTGCTAGAGTCAGGGAGGATCAGAAGACCGCTTTCGAAACGTTTATACTGAAATCTGAAGCCAGTTATTGGTGGTAAGCAAATAAGGTCCGTGGAGGAGAAGGTATGATTACCTGGGAGAGGTTCAAGGAGATGTTTTTCGAGATGTACTTCCCAACCAGCTCGCAGAACCAAATGGAGGTCCAGTTTCTGGAGTTGAAATAGGGGAATATGTCCGTACCAGATTATGCGGCTAAATTCAATGAGTTGGCAAGGTTCGCCACCTATCAAGTGCACACGGATGAGAGAAAAGCAAGAAGGTTTGAACAAGGACTGCAGCCTTGGTTGTATAGTAAACTGGAGAAAGCCATACTCGCTGAAGGTGGAAGCGATGCGGTTACCAAATATAATCAAGATCAGAAGAAGAAGAAGAAGAATAAAAATGAAGGAGTTAACAAGGCTAGTGGCAATAACACGGGATGTAGTAATAATCGGAAGAGAAGGTGGTCTGACAATTCGTCAGATGGAAATCAACAAGGAGGTCAGAAAAAGAGAATCGAAGTGTGCCCAACCTGCGGAAAAGCTCACCTGGGAGTTTGCATGAAGGGAAAATGAGTATACTACAATTGTGGTCAGGAAGGCCATATAGCACCTAACTGTCCTAACCCAAAGAAGGGTGCATGTTTCACTTGTGGCTTAAAGGATCATCTTGCAAGGGACTGTCCTAAAAAGGGTTCTGGAGGGGCAGGATCAGGAGGAAATAGGGGAAATAGCAATGGAAGTGCTATGACGATTAAAGGACCAACCGCAACCAACCGACCGACCGCCAGGACATTCAACATGACGGTGCAGGATACAGTTTAGTCTCATGATGTGGTGTTAGGTATCATTCCGATCAATAAAGTTAATGCTTATGTATTATTTGATTCGGGTGCAACTTGTTCCTTTATATCCGATGACTTTGCTAAGAACTTAGAATTGCCTAAGGATGAGTTACAATACCCCATGAACATAGAAATTGCGAATAGAGAAATAATCCATGTTAAGTACGTACATAAGAACTGTAGAGTGGATATTAAGGGTAATATCATGAACGTAGATCTTATCCCTATTCGACTTGGAGAATTTGATGTTATCTTGGGTATGGACTGGTTATTGAATTATGGGGCGATAATTGATTACCAGAAGAAGCATATTAACCTTATGACTCCATCAAAGGTTGTGTTTTATGGTAGCAAGTCGCCCAGATAAGCGAGTTATCTGACGATGATGCAGGCCAAGAAGTTGTTAAGACAAGGCTGTATAGGATATCTAGCTTACATAGTTGACAGTCGTAAAGAGAGTCTAAAAATAAAGGAGATACCAGTAGTGAGGGATTTCGCAGATGTATTTCTGGACGATTTGCCAGGACTTCCACCAGATAGAGAGGTTGAATTTGTGATTGATTTGGCACCAGGAACGGCTCCAATATCGAAGGCACCGTACTGAATGGCACCGGTAGAAATGAAAGAATTGATGGTACAACTACAAGAATTACTAGACAAGAAGTACATTCAACCGAGCGTATCACCATGGGGAGCGCTAGTGTTATTTGTGAAGAAGAAGGACGGGACGATGCGAGTCTGCATTGACTACAGAGAACTGAATAAGGTCACGATTAAAAATAGATATCCATTACCAAGGATCGATGACCTGTTTGAACAATTAAAGGGAGCGATATTACTTTTCCAAGATAGACTTGAGGAGTGGTTATCATCAACTGAAGGTGAGGCTAGAGGATGTACCGACGACAGCGCTCAGAACACGATATGGTCACTATGAATTTTTGGTAATGTCATTTGGTCTAATGAATGCTCCTGCAGCATTTATGGGCCTAATGAATGGAGTATTCAAGTTATTTTTGGACAAATTCATAGTGGTATTTGTAGATGATATTTTGGTATATTCGAAAACCAAGGAAGAACATGAAGAACATTTGAAGGTAATGTTAGAGGCGTTGAGAAGGGAGAAGTTGTATGCCAAGTTTTTGAAATGCGAATTTTGGATCGAGCAGGTACAATTTCTAGGTCATTTGATTGATACAGACGGAATTTCGGTAGGTCCCTCCAAAGTCGAAAATGTGATTAACTGGGATCAGCCGAAAACGCCATCGAAAATAAGAAGTTTTCTTGGGTTAGCAGGTTATTATAGAAGATTAATTCAAGACTTTCCAAGATCGCAACTCCGTTAACAAATTTGACTTGAAAACCTATGGAATTTGTTTGGATGGAGAAGTGTGAGGAAAGCTTTCAAGATTTGAAGAATAGGTTGAGTACAACACCTGTGTTGTCTCTTCCGGACGATACATGAAATTTTGTTGTTTTTAGTGATGCGTCGCATAAAGGACTTGGCTGTGTGCTTATGCCAAACGACAGAGTCATTGCGTATGCGTCAAGACAATTGAAGGATTATGAGAAGGGGTATCCGACCCATGACTTGGAGTTAGCTGTAAAGGTTTTTGCATTAAAAATCTGGAGGCACTATCTCTATGGGGAGAAGTACGAAATATATACCGACCACAAGAGTCTGAAATATATTTTTACACAGAAGGACTTGAATATGAGCCAAAGAAGGTGGTTGGAGTTAATTAAGGACTATGATTGTGAAATTTTATACCATCCGGTAAGGCAAATGTGGTTGACGACGCCTTAAGTATAAAGGGTCGGGAGAAATTGATGATGTTGACTGCTCAGAAGGAGTTAATTTCGGCCATGGAAATTGATAAAAAGTTGTTTCAGATGCAATCTGGTACAACCTTACTGGATAAAGTTAAGGAGGCTCAATTGCAGGACGGAGAATGTAAAAAGGTGAAAAAGAAGATATCCGAAGGAACTGAAACGAGATTCAAAATGGATAAGGAAGGAATACTGAGATTTGAGAGCAGATTTTGGGTGCCACCAGTAACAAAGATTAAGGAAGACATTTTAAGCGAGGCTCATAGTTCTCGATATTCGATTCACCCTGGTAGTACCAAGATGTACCAAGATCTTCGACAACATTTCTGGTTGCCAAATTTGAAACGAGATGTTGCAGAGTGTGTTGCCAAGTATCTAACATGCCAGAAAGTGAAAGCAAAACATCAGAGGCCGAGTGGGTTACTACAACCTTTAGAGATTCTAGAATGGAAATGGGAACATATTACGATGGACTTCGTGGTTGGCCTTCTGACAGCTCAAAAAGGCTATGACACAGTATGGGTTATCGTTGACCGACTGACGAAATCCGCACACTTCTTTCCGATCAAAATCAGATTCAACTTAGATCAGTTGGCAATTATTCCTAATAAGATTGGGAGCATAATTAATTAAAGGATTTTAATTAATTAAAATAAAACTCAATTCCTTAATTGTTAAGGAGGGTTGCCCACATCTATAAATAAGAGGAGTCTTATTATGGGTGAGGTGGTTGTTGACTTTTTCACAACATACGTAATTCTAATAGTTGGGAGAGTACACCCTTTTCTATGAGAGATAGAAAAACTAGGGTTTTTCCAAATACCCATCTTCTTGAATCTTTATTCTTTCTTAGTGGATCACCTCTAGAGGCCAAACACTAACGTTGATCAAAGGAAGGAATCAAACCCGGTGGATTCAAGTTGAACGCGAAAAGGATTGGAGGTGAACTTGTACCTGACGAAGCTCGAATCTTCAAGGGTATGATTCTTGTTCTTCATATCTTTTCGTTTAATTAATAATTGTGCATAAAGGATGATCCACGTTTCCGCTTAGTTTGTGCAATTTGATTGCGCTCATGAATATTACAAACCTAATAATGGTATCAGAGACAAACCTTTATGACGAATTATTAATTGTTTTAATTTGATATGTATATTGGTAAGTGTTTAGAACAAATTTATTTGGGCATAATTTTGTTGTATAAAATTTATTAAAAAAACTTGTAATTCGCTGATCCGTTCAAAAACCGTTCCTGTTATTAACAAATTTTGTTATGCTTCCAAACATGATTTCCTTATCCTGAATCTTCAAGGTCATGTGGCCAAGTGATTCAAGTAATCAGATTACTTAGTCACATGCTAGTGAATCATATAACATTTTTTTAAAGGGAATGGGCCACGTGAATCACCAAGAAACATGGATTCCCTCTTATTTCATGATATATATATTATTGCCACATGCTTCGTGGGATTGGTGATTATATATATATTATTATTAACCATAGGTAGCATGGACCACCTGGTATCATATGTTTACAGGAATAACTTTCAAGGGATATCACGTGATTGGCTTCCTATCACCGATCCGTGAATCATGTAAAAGTTATCGAGTGAGGTAATATGATTATTTCACATGGTGATTATATATATTATATTTATTTTATAATTAAAATAAAAGTTTATTTTAATCTTAAAATAAAAGGTTTATTTTAATATTAAAATAAAAGAGTTTATTTTAATCTTAAAATTGGATTTCATGCTAACTAATTAGAGTTGGAATTGGATTCCATGATAACTAATTGTAGTTGAACTTGGATTCCATATTTCCTTAAATAAAGGAGTTTATTTAGATATGAAATAAGATTTCATATTATTCAAAATAAAAGAGTTTATTTGTGAATAGAAAATAGAATCTGTATTTCCTTAAATAAAGGAGTTTATTTAGATATGAAATAAGATTTCATATTATTCAAAATAAAAGAGTTTATTTGTGAATAGAAAAAAGAATCCGTGTTTCCCAAAATAAAGGAGTTTATTTTGACAAGGAATTAGATTCCATAATTAATTAAAATAAAGGAGTTTATTTTGATTAAAGATTTTGATTAAAATAAAATAGTTTATTTTATTCAAAATTGGATAAATTAAAATAAAATAGGTTTATTTTGATTTAAATTTGGATTAAAATAAAGGAATTTATTTTGATTCAAAAGTAGATTTTATGCTAACTAAATTTGCCCATTAAATGATATCAATATATATATCGAATGTTTATTATTCATAAGATGAATGTTATTTATTGATGCATATGGTGATGTGTATGATAATAAATGGGATTGATTATGGAATATTGACCAATGTGATTGAATTTTATTTTAGTTGGATGCATGAATGTATGGGTTTTATTAAATGGGGTCTGCGTACCTCGTCTTCTCTAAATTTTTCTTTATATAAATTCTAACTCCCTTTTATGTACTTCACCTTGACTGCTGATCAAGGTTTCTATTTATTTTAAATAGTTTTGTAATATGAATAATTAGAATTAATTTTGAAGAATTGGAGATCAAGAAGCAAGGAGCGTGAAAGACCCATTTGAAATGGAGCCCTGGGTTTAAATGTAATAGTTATATTTAAATATTAATTCTTGCACCCCTAGGGTTTGACCTTTTGGTTCACTTGGTGGCTCTAGTGAACCAAGCTAGAATAAAAGTCCAAAATCAATCCAGGTAGAATATAGTATTCTATATGTGCATGCTTATACTATATATATTATATATTATAACATGCTTAACATGTTAATTAATATACGTGTTAATTAATATATATATATATATATTATATATATATATATATGCGTGCTAAGCTAAACAAGATGAGACAAATTAATAACAAACCCCTCAAATTTTTTATATTAAGTTGTAACGTTCAAAGATATTTGGAATATCGAACGTCGCCTTCTAGCATGATAGAAATAATAGAGTATTGAATATTTAATATGAGTTTGTTGTGCACACCAAAGGCAAGTATTAAATATTTAAGATATTATTTTTATTACATATGATGTTTATAAGGAATTGAACATTACTGATTTGTTGTGCACACGCAAGGGCTGTAGTTTTCTCTTCACTTATATGGAAATGATGGGTCTAACTTAACTTAAATCATTTTAGTTCGGATGTGTACACACTTGACCATTATGATTTAAAAGGCAAAATACAAGGAGTTACATAGTTGATGTAATTGAAAAGAGTTGTCTACCTATTTATTTATATATAGTTTGTTGTGTATACACAAAGCTATATACATTTGAAATGGGATCCTTATTCTCACTAGCAAATCCTTAATTAGATATTGCCGAACTATATATATTGAGGGTAATATAGTTTGAATAAAATAGTGGGAGATACCAATTTAAAATAAGACCTAAAATGTTGTTAATTACAAATTCATTTACAAAATTTTATAATGTCTAAATTACTATCACTGCATAGCATATTAGATGCTAAATTAATGGGCCTGAATTAAACGAACTAGTTAAGGAATTTGAGAATAGTTCTCATGGCTAAAAAGTTATCTTATGTCCTTAATACGCCTATCCCTGCAATGGTTGTAGACAATGCCTCTGAGGAAGAGATTGTTACTTTTAGAAAGTGGCAACATGATGCACAGTTGGCTCAATGCATCAAGCTCACATCCATAAGTAACAAGCTTCAGCGTTAGCCTGAAACTATGGATACTCCTACTATATTCCTGCGCATCAAGTAGATGATGGTGAAGAAAGTAGGACTGATAGATATCAGATATCTAAGGAGCTCTTCCGATCTGGAATGACCGAGGAACTACAGTACAGATAAAAGTCCTTAACATAATCAATTTGATTGATCAATTAGGACAACGGGTTTTGTCATGGATGGAGAGTTGAGCCAAGATTTGATCTTGCACTCACTCCCGAACTCTTTTCACAATTGTTGTGAATTTTTCATATGAACAAGCTAGATATCAGCCTCGCTGATTTGCTTAACATGTTGAAAAATGTTGAGAGTCACTTTTCAACCAAGAAAGACCATGTCTTACTGGTAGGGGCCAAATGATCTTCTGAAAAGAAGAATGATTCAAAGAAGGTAAATAGAAAGGCAAAAATAAAGGATAATAAGAACAAAACTCATACGGATAGCAAAGGAGTTTGCTTCCACTGCAATAAGCCTGGACACTGGCAAGAAATTGCGAGAATTAAGCATCTTGCAGAGGCTAACCAAAGAAGCTTAGTGAAGTTTCGGTAACAAATATAGTTTTTGTTCATGATTAAAATAAATTTTTCTTTAAGTCAAAGTTCAACTTGGGTATTGGATACTGACTTTGGTTATCATAAATATAGATTTATGAAGGGACCAAGCAGAAGTAGAAAGCTAAACAAAGATAAGTAATCCTATGTATGGAAAATAAAGCAAAGGTTGCTGCATTAGCCATAAGAACTTATTGTTTAGCATTGCCTACAGGCAAATCTATTAAGTCAATAAGATGTTATTGTATTCCAGTTCTCGTTAGAAACATTATTTCCATTTTATTGTTGGACAATGAAATCTTTGGTATTATATTTAAGAACAATTGTTGTTCTATTTATAATAATAATGTTTCAGTAGAAATGTAAATACTACTTAATGGATTTTGTGTACTTGACTTACGTGTAAATATATTTTGCAAATTGAACAAACTAGTATAAGAAAAGGAGATGATTATTCAACGAGTTGAATATGGGTATTTATTAAAATACATGTATGAATTATTTGAAAGGTTCAAAGAATTTAGAAGTGAAACAAATTGGCAAAGTATTAAGATTATTTGATTAGATCATGGAATAAATACTTGTGCAATAAGTTTCTAGATCATCTCAAATGGTTTTCTTGTAATGGACGCCTCCTGATACGCAATAATTTATTGAAGTATCTGAAAGGAAAAATCATACCTTGTTGGGCATGGTACGGTCCATAATGATTTTATCGACATTCCAGTATCCTTCTGGGATAATGTCCTAGAAATGGTTGCATATCTACGAAAAGGTAACCTCAAAATCCGGCCCCAAGACTCCATAAAAGTTATGGACAGGGAGGATTCCTAATCTTAAGTATGTTAAGATAAGGGGTTGTCCAACTTATGTTAAAAGGTTTCAAAGGATAAGCTTGGGACAAGATTTGACATGTACAGATTTGTGGGAGATCCTAAAGTAAATTTAGGGTATATGTTCTATAATCCTACTTAGCAATAGGTGTTTGTTACGAAACACGCTGCCTTCTAAGATAAAGGTGTTTATCATTGAAGGGGCTAGTGGGAGGATAATAGATCTTGAAGAGTTTAAGAACCATAAAACACTATAAGTCAAATAAAAGGAACACGTGAGATGAACTGTCCATTGTACCACAATCGAATCGTAAATCTGGAATAGTACTAAAGATACCGAGGAGGTATGGATTCATCATGGATGATGATGATGAGGTACGCATCATAGAAGATGATGATCCAGTTACATACGATGAGGGAAGAGTTGTAGACACTCAGAGAAATGGATTGAAGCAAGTTTCTCAAATATGGAACATTCATTTTGATGAGACAATCAAAAGAGTTTGATTTTATCAAAAACAAGAATGAACCTAGTGTGTACAAAAGGGTCAGTGGGAGCGTCCTGACATTCCTAGTATTATATGTTGATATACTACGGATAAGGAATGACATACCAATGCTATAATCAGTAAAGATAAAGTTGTCTAAACATTCCTCCATAAATGATTTGGGAAGAGTATCTTAATTGGGGATACAAATCTATATAGATAGATTTAAAATGATGCTCAGCTTAACCCAAGGAACGTATATTCATTTGATGCTAAAGTCGTTTAGCATGGCAAACTCCATGGGATGTCTTATGTTGATGAGCCCTGGAGTGTATCTCTCTTAATAGTCCCCATAGACTACTAAAAGAGAGATCGCATGAGTAACTATCATGTATGTAATGAAATATACGAGACCTGATGTTGATCAGTTATGTAAGACCCCAACTTTTATAAATAAAGATGAATTTTCTATAAATATTATTTTTGAATATTATGGAATAAATTTGATATAATGTTATAGTTGTGGGTAATATTTATAAATTTTGCAAAAGTAAGCAAGTTGTTATAAAATATTCATTTGGTCTGGGAATATTCTTTTTGTCGGGGAATATTCGAATGCGACGGCTCAATCGATGGTGGACCCTAGCGGTAAGTATTAATCGTAGTTAGAAAACGACAAAATTATCTTTCTATAAAAATAACTACGAGAGGTGTTACCGTTAAAACCTGTTGAACTACCCTAGTAAAAAGTACGATGTACGGCGTGGTTGCATAGTAGCACACTACCAGATTGATTATTGATGCTTACGTGAGAAGTCACTTAGCTATACTCAATTATTACTACAAAGAATTCTTTGCGATCATATCTCTTATATTATTGATTCAATTATTATCACAAAGATCATTTGTATAATATGTTATATTATTAATTGAGACGACAAGTTATAAATGATTAATAATTGTTGAAAGATTAAATATGTGTTGATTAAAAATAAAATGATTTGTGGTAATATTTATTCAATCCTTGATATATATAAAGAGTCTCATGAGACGTTTGTGGTAAGTTTGATTATTTTATGGGGGCGCCATATGTCATCATCTAAGAGTCTCTTCGTCAATAGTATTTACCTTTGTGAATAGTAATTACCTTTGTAAATAGTAATTACCTTCGTCAATAGTATTTACCTTTGTGAATAGTAATTACCTTTGTGAATAGTAATTACCTTCGTCAATAGTATTTACCTTCGTCAATAGTAATTACCTTTGTGAATAGTAATTACCTTCGTCAATAGTAATTACCTTCATCAATAGTAATTACCTTCGTCAATAGTAATTACCCATTCGCAAATAGTAGTTGTCCCTTCAATATTACCATGAGTTAACTGCCTCTTCGGTGTTCCAAGGGTTAATTACCCCTTCGCAAATAGTAGTTGTCTCTTCAATATCACCAAGAGTCATTTTGACCCTTCGTTAAGACCAAGAGCCACCCTCAGTTTTTCTATAAATAGAAAGCTCATTCCTTCATTATTTCTTACGAATTCATTGAAACTCAAGAGAGAGAAACTATAGAGAAAAAGAAGAAAAGTATTCTGCTACTTCACTTTTCCAATATTCAGTTCTTCTAAGGTAAGGGATATTATTTGTTGTACCCGTAAGGGGTGTTATTCTTTCTTATTCATGAAGAGAACTTACATTATTCCATTCATTATTATTACATTGAATAACTTTGTAAAAAGTGGCATACCCTATACATAACCTTTGATATCTGACATACCCTATACTTGGTGAAATCCTTATATTATTCCATTCTTATTTATTCATTGGAATAACTCAGTATACGCCAAATCCCCTATACTTGATCTTCTTCTTCATTATTCCATTATTTATTATTACATTTGGAATATCCTCGCATGTGTGTTTACATCGGACCTAGTTCCATTGTTTATTATTTCGCATTTATTATTACATTGAATATCCTATCCGTGTGTTTTACAGGATCCGGTTCCATCTTTATTATTCTATTGAACATCCCCGCTTGTGAATTTCACCCGACCGGTTCCGTTATTATTATTATGTTGGAATAACTCGCTGTCAAGGTCTATCGCATGCATGGTGATTTCTTTTGTTATTACATTCTTTATTATACCCAAATTGGTTAAAACATTGACTTCTATACTCCATGAAATTAGTAGAATATCCTTGATATTTGCGTTTCATCCAGTATCTTTTCATGGAAATATTCTTCTGATCATTCTTGAATTTTACTCTACAAAACAGTATCATGTTGACAATTTGGACGTTAATAATTCCTGGATAAATTAATTCTTGAACTTGTTTTATTGAATATCATTGTCATCATCCTCATGTTTATATTATGTTGAAAGTCATCTTTGGCTTACGTGCATAGATGAACTTAGTATGATTATGACCAGGGTTCATTCGGTATAATCATGGCTTAATATAAATGATGTGACAAAAGTCCTCAGTGGCCTGTAATGCAGTGATGGATAGTTTTTGGTATGATTATGACCAGGGGTGATTCGGTATAGTCATGACCATTTATAATTTGATGAAAATCCTTGACCGTGGTACAGGGATGATTAGATATTATGGTTTATTCATTAAACTGAGTCTTAGTGATAAAAATTGATGAAAACCTTTTAAAACCTAAAAGATAGTAGACTTTATTTTCTACTTGACTCTTTTAATGGATTGCATATTCATTGCAGCTTAAACCGGTTGTCTATTATATTTTATCGCTTTAACATTGTTGAAGACTATTGATAATTTATTACGCTTTATCTTAGTTATAATATTTCTTCTTGGGCTAGTTGAGCTCACCCTTTCTTTCTTTATTCTCTTCGTGAAATGAGAATATAGCCGACGCGAGTCGGGGAAAGGAGTAATGGTCCGCAGGATAGCATTAGTAGTCCTCACTATTCGTGAAATAGTGTGATAATAATTGTAATGAGGACTCCTTTTGAGTTTGTATAATATCTAGTAGACAATATGTGTATTCAAACTCACGCTTTATGTCGTATTGTACACGCACGCTTATATTAGTAAGTTGTATTTAAATTATGTACCATGTAAGTGGCGACCCAAGATGGGTGACGATACCTAATTTTGGGGGCGCTATAGTTGGTATCGAGCTTAGGATATGATCCTGGCTAAGATGTGAGACTAGAACTAGGAGGGAGAGATAGGGAATTCCTTCGCTAGTATGACCTACCTAAGTTTATTTGGTATTTGATTGGTCATTCGTAGTATAGTGATAATATGTTGCATGTCAATTAACCCTTATTTTGTGGCGGTGTTTGAAAATGGCATCCGAGAATGTTGAGAATAGAAATGGAGCACGGAGACTGCTTGATTCTCCACGATCAATAATCGGGACAATGTGCAACAGATGGTGATAATCCTCTTGTAAACAACAACACCGATCAATCGATTTAACGATTGATGCGTTTAATGAGTTTTTAGAATTCATGCAACATCGGTGAAAGCGACTTACATCCAAAACGTAGGTGGAAACACGGAAAACTCTCGGGCGGTCACCGCTAAACAATTCAAGGAGCCGGGACCACCGGAGTTTAAGGGAGAGCCAAAACCACTTCTCGGCGGAAGCATGGATAAAGCAGATTACCAAGATATTTGATGTCTTGGGATGCTCCGAGGAGCAAAGGTTCCCTTTGTCACGCTTTATGTTGCGCGGAGGCGATTCATCGGTGGGAATCGGTAAAACGTACTCAACTTCTTTGTCTTCAAGATATCTTGGGAGAAGTTCCAGGGAGTCGTTCAACGAAAAATACTTTCCCGAAAGTATTCGCCACATGAAGGAGGTGGAGTTTATCAAGTTGGAACAAAACAATATGACCGTGTCGTGTACGAGGAAAATTTATGAGTTATCACGATTTCGTCCCACTTGGTGGATAATGAAGAGAGAATGGCGTGAATGTTTTTAAGAGGTTTGAAGTCGGGAGATACGTCCAACATCTTATTTCTCATAAACCGTGTTTGTATTCGGATGTTGTAAATAGGGCTTAGTTAGTGGAGCGCGATAACGAGTCAACGAACTAAAAGAGAGCAAACCAAAAAATTATAATACCAAATGAGAGTAGTCATCGAAGCGGTGACAACAAGCATGGAGGAATCAACAGGCCGATATATGGTAACCACTTCGTGGTAATCGTGGTCAAAGCAATAAGAATGGACATTTTAAGAAAAGGAGATTCAACAATGATGGAAAGACGTCAAGACCAAAGACCAAGTTATTAAGGAAGGAGAAAGACCACCTATCATATGCTTCAAATGCGAGGAGAGGGACACATCGATCCGAATCGCGCCATGTCATTCCAAAGCATGTTATAATTGTGGAAGAGAAGGTCACTTAGCTCATTTTGTCGCCATCAAGAAGACAAATTCAACTAGGATGGAGGCACCAAAGGTCATCCCCAGATAAACCAAAGTGGTAGTTTAAGAGAGCATTTTTTTTTTCGTGATGACGAGGAACTTGAATAAAATTATCACGGGTAAGTTAATCATAAGCTCTTGCGAAGTCTATACCGTGTTAGATACCAGTTCTACCCACTCTTTTATTTCACCTAGTTGTGTTCAACGTTTAAATTTGACTCCGAAGAAGTTAAACTTTGACTTATTGGTTGAAACTTCGTTAGTAAGAGCCTTCGTTACCGCTACTATTTTTAAATCTTGTTTGATTCAAATAAACATTTTCACGTTACCTGTCGATCTTATCTTTTTGAAAATATTTGCCTTTGATGTGATTTTAGGAATCAATTGGTTAACTACTCATCATGCTTTTCGTAAGGTTGTTAGCTTTTATATTCATAACCAACTTGTTGTGCGAATTCAAGTAACCAAACTACTAAAGTCAATAATTGTCATATCAAGCCATAAGTAAAGAGCCCCGAACCTTTCGTTGTTGACTTCCTTGTGTGGAATGCAATCAAGCCGACTTTCAGAGGCGACATCGTGAATGAAGATGGCAAGTTTATAGGTATCATTGTGAGGTGCTATCTAGGTTAAGGGATAGAAGTCACAGTTGGTATCAATGTGACGTACTATCCAAGTCTTGGATGAGAGTCACAGTTTTGAATGATATTTCTATTATTAATAAATTTCCTGGCGTATTCTTGAAGACTTCTTAGCCTACTTAGAGCGTGAAATCGAATTTCGTATTGACCCCAGTATAAAACCCATTTCTTAAACCCTCAAATATTTCTTCAACTAAAATGAACAGTTTACGTGGTTTATGATGAAAGTCATAATAAAAGCATTGGACTAATGAAAATCATGGGTATACGTGGTATTAGTAAGTGTTATGATGAGTTATGTTGGTTAGTATGTGAAAACATGAAAGTTTCTTAAAAATCACAAGGAGTTAAAAACCGTTTTGGTGAAAAAACGTAACACGAAATTCAATTGACCAAATCTCTTATTATATTTTGAATTTTTGAGTGTGGTTAAGTCCTAGAGTTAGATCTATGAGTTACCTAACTAATCCAAGTGGAATCAATGAAAAAGGTGTTGTAGATTTTCGTGTGGACTGATTTTAGCAAAGGAGTCAAAACTTCAAAATGTCCAAAAAGCTGCTGTCACGTTTTTGTAAGGGCTGTTTCGGCAACTTAATTAGTGAGAAAAATTGAGGCCTTTTGGGACATGAAAATATATGTTATAAAGTACCTCATGTCCAAAAATGAGCTCATTCTGACTTAAAATGAGCAAGTTATGACCATTTCAATATTTAGGTTTTTTGACGAAAAATGCTATAACCGGAGTTCTATAACTCAATGACCATGAAATTTAAATCTGAGGCTCACATTAACATGTGTAAGGTCCTACCAAGATTTGGGAATTTCTGGAGTTAAACTTGAGGTAGCAAATTTCTTAAGGAATTAATTAGAAATTGATTTTTGAAAAATAGTAAATGAATTTTAAAATTTCCGAGAAAAATATATTTTCATTATGGGACTATATTATGCTAAATCCCAGAATAGAAATATTTTTGGGACTGATTTGGTATTTTTCATGAAAATAGGTTAGATACGAACATATGAGTTAAATATGTTATGTGAAGTAACAAAGTTGAAAATAGGATTTTATGGCTAGAGAATCCTATATAGAGTATATGCATATTTTTTTTATGAGGGATTTGATAATTGGTGATGATATCGTATGAGTATGGCATTTTTGAATAATTAAATGCATTATATGATAAAGCGTAAACAATTGAGATAAATTATTTATAAATTTAAGAAGTGATTAAAATATTGTTATACTATTAATGATATTAGATTATGAGATTATTAAGTGATTGATAACATGGGGATATTCTTGAATCCTGGATAAATTATATTATAAATGTTTAATATTTATCCTTTATCTCATTTGATTGATTCTTTATATCATTATCCTCATGCTTATATTATGTTGAAAGTCATCTGTGGCCTGTAGTGTATAGATGGACTTGGTATGATTATGACCAAGGATTGTTCGGTATAATCATAATCGTAATTGAAAACACGATTATCTTTGGCCGTAGTGCATGGATAATTTGTGGTCGTGATACTAATGAATACACGATTATCTTTGGCCGTAGTGCATGGATAATTTGTGGTCGTGATACTAATGAATACACGATTATCTTTGGTAGTAGTGCATGGATAATTAAATGGTCGTGATACTAATGAATACACGATTATCTTTGGTAGTAGTGTATGGATAATTTATGGTCGTGATATCTTAATGAATACACGATTATCTTTGGTAGTAGTGCATGGATAATTAATTGGTGGTGTGATACTAATGAATATCCTTGGCCGTGTGGTGCGGGGATGATTCGATGATATGGATTAATTATTGAAATGAGTCTCAAAGAATGAAATATTAATTCATGGATGTGGTAAAAGTCATCTTTGGTAGTAGTAGTGCATTGATAGGCGTGGTATGATTATGACCAAGGATTATTCGGTATAATCATGACAAGAATTGAAAACACGAATATCCTTGGCGATGGTGCATAGATAATTCGTGGTCGTGATACTATTAAGTCGCGTCTCAAAGATTATTGGTTTTATGATTGTATATCTTTGCCTGTAGTGCAAAGATGAATTGTTAATGAATATCTTTGGCCGGATTGCGAAGATGAATTTAATATTTTTAACGATAAAGATATTCAAGGTATCCTCACCTCTTTATCATATCAGGTACGTACCCTAATTTCGAGGGTGAAATTTCATAAGAAGGGGAGGTTGTAAGACCCCAGCTTTTATAAATAAAGATGAATTTTCTATAAATATTATTTTTGAATATTATGGAATAAATTTGATATAATGTTATAGTTGTGGGTAATATTTATAAATTTGACAAAGTAAGCAAGTTGTTATAAAATATTCGCTTTGGTCGGGAATATTCTTTTTGTCTCTGGGAATATTAAATACGACGGCTCAATCGATGGTGAACCCCATTAACTAAGTATTGTCGTAGTTAGAAAACGACAAAATTATCTTTCTATAAAAATAACTAGCAGAGGTGTTACCGTTAAAACCTGCTGAACTACCCTAGTAGTAGAAAGTACGAATACGTCTGGCGTGGTTGCATAGTAGCACACGGTATTGATTATTGATGCTTACGTGAGAAGTCACTTATCTATACTCAATTATTACTACACGATAATTGCCGCATCATATCTCTTATATTATTGATTCAATTATTGTCACACAGTTATCATCATATAATATGTTATATTATTAATTGAGACGACAAGTTATAAATGATTAATAATTGTTGAAAGGTTAAATATGTGTCGATTAAAAATAAAATAATTTGTGGTAATATTTATTCAATCCTTGATATATATAAAGAGTCTGTTATGAGACGTTTGTGGTAAGTTTGATTATTTTATGGGGGGCCCATATGTCATCATCTAAGAGTCTCTTCGTCAATAGTATTTACCTTTATGAATAGTAATTACCTTTGTAAATAGTAATTACCTTCGTCAATAATATTTACCTTTGTGAATAGTAATTACCTTTGTGAATAGTAATTACCTTCGTCAATAGTATTTACCTTCGTCAATAGTAATTACCTTTGTGAATAGTAATTAACTTCGAATAGTAATTACCTTCGCCAATAAGTAATTACCCTTCGCAAATAGTAGTTGTCCCTTCAATATTACCAAGAGTTAATCGCCTCTTGATTGTTCCAAGGGTTAATTACCCTTCATGAAATAGTAGTTGTCTCTTCATATTACCAAGAGTCATTTTGACCCTTCGTTAAGACCAAGAGCCACCCTCGCTTTTTCTATAAATAGAAAGCTCATTCCTTCATTATTTCTTACGAATTCATTGAAACTCTGAGAGAGAAACTATAGAGAGAAAGAAGAAAAGTATTCGCTACTTCACTTATCCAATATTCAGTTCTTCTAAGGTAAGGGATATTATCACATTGCACCTGTAAGCGGTGTTATTCTTTCTTATTCATGAAGAGAACTTCATTATTCCATTCATTATTATTACGTTGAATAACTTTGTAAAAGTGGCATACCCTTTACATAACCTTTGATACGCCAGCATACCCTATACTTGGTGAAATCCTTATATTATTCCATTCTTATTTATTCTGGTTGGAATAACTCAGATGTATCGTGGAATCCCCTATACTTGGTGATCTTCTTCTACATTATTCCATTCTTTATTATTACGTTGGAATATCCTGCGTCTGCATGTTTTACACCCGACGTGGTTCCATTGTTTATTATTCTCGCATTTATTATTACATTTGGAATATCCTATCATGTTTTACACCGGATCCGGTTCCATCTTTATTATTATGTTGGAACATCCTGCCGGTTGTGAATTTCACTTTGACACAGTTCTTTATTATTATTACTCGTTAGAATAACTTTGATTGTGGATCTATCGCATGCATGGTGATTTCTTTTGTTATTCCATTCTTTATTATACCCAGTTGGTTAAAACATTGACTTCTATACTCCATGAAATTAGTAGAATATCCTTGATATTTGCGTTTCATCCAGTATCTTTTCATGGAAATATTCTTCTGATCATTCTTGAATTTTACTCTACAAAACAGTATCATGTTGACAATTTGGACGTTAATAATTCCTGGATAAATTAATTCTTGAACTTGTTTTATTGAATATCATTGTCATCATCCTCATGTTTATATTATGTTGAAAGTCATCTTTGGCTTACGTGCATAGATGAACTTAGTATGATTATGACCAGGGTTCATTCGGTATAATCATGGCTTAATATAAATGATGTGACAAAAGTCCTCGGTGGCTTCAGAATGCGTTGATGGATAGTTTTGGTATGATTATGACCAGGGGTGATTCAGTATAGTCATGACCATTGATAATTTGATGAAAATCCTTGACCGTGGTATAGGGATGATTAGATACTGTGGTTTATTCATTAAACTGAGTCTTAGAGATAAAAATTGATGAAAACCTTTTAAAACCTAAAACATAGTAGACTTTATTTTCTACTTGACTCTTTTAATGGATTTCACATTCTGCTGCAGTTAAACTGGTTGTCTATTGTATTTTATCAGTTTAACATTGTTGAAGACTATTGATAATTTATTCTGCATTATCTTAGTTATAATATTTCTTACTGGGCTAGTTGAGCTCACCCTTTCTTTCACTGTTCTCTTCAGGAAATGAGAATATAGTTTGGGACGAGTCTGGGAATCGGAGTAATGGTCCGAGGATAGCATTAGTAGTCCTCACTATTCGTGAAATGGTGTGATAATAATTGTAATGAGGACTCCTTTTGAGTTTGTATAATATCTAGTAGACAATATGTATTCAAACTCACGCTTTATGTCGTATTATACACTAGCTATATTAGTAAGTTGTATTTAAATTCTGTACCATTTAAGTGGCGACCCAAGATGGGTGACGTATACCTAATTTTGGGGGCGTCACAAGTTATATTCTAGAGAAGTTCACTGTGAGTCAGTGAAAAACATCTTAAAGTACTTAACGGATACTAAGGATGTGATCATATTCATGGTGGGTCTAAATTAAAACTAGAGGGCTTAACAGACTCAAGTTTTTCAAACAGACCAAGACAACAAAAAATCCACTTTAAGGTAAAGCGTTAACTTGAACAGTGGTGCAGTGAATTGGAAAGGCTCCAAACAGCAAAAAGTTGTTGGTTTAGTGATAAAGACAAAGTATATAGCTGTAAATGAAGCTGCAAGTTGATTGTTTGGATAAAAGTTCATTACAGAACTAGGAATTGTTCCTAAGTCTCATCTTGGATCTAAACATGTGTTGTAGCACTTTCATTTGATTATAGGAATCATTGAAAGATGGGAAATCACTATAGAGATAGTGAATTCTCAAGAACAACATTACATATCCATTAACTAAAGCTTATCCAACAGCAGGATAATCGTCACTTAGAGAAGAAGAGTATGAGATACCATGACGATTGGCTTTAGTGCAAGTGGGAGATTGAAAGTAGTATGCACACAAGACAATCATGTTTGATGATAATGCATGTACTTTGTAACGATCTTATTCATTTATTAATAAAAAGTATTAATTTATTAAAGGCTTTTAATTATCTACACGATGTTGTTTTATAATATGCGATAAACCCATAGTTTTAAGCAATGCTTTTAGAATAATGATGATGATCATTCTAATGAGATCTAAATTCTTAGAAAGCTTAAAACTAAAATAGTTCTCAATCGTTGGATTACTAAATTGGGGATTAGTAAATCCGGATAGATTGGTACATAAATTGCTTGATTATTGGATGAGGATGATTGATCTCATGATCATTTGTAAGGAGACACTAAAGCAAGTATGTAGGTGCTTATTAGAGAATAAGTTCACTGCGCGTGGCTCGCTAAGGAATACCTAATGGAGTTTTACTTGCTTGTCAATAGGAATTCCTGTAGTGATAGTAGTACAAGTGATCCTTGGACTTGAGATCATCATAGTATCTTGTGTATGATGAGTTATACTTTGACTTATTCCTTAAGACCCTTAGGGTATATCAAAGGGTATGCTTGGGTATAATAAGTTGTACATGGAGATAATGTATGATCAATAAAGAATCTACCACTTCTAGTAAAAGAAGAGAAATGTCCTATGTGATTAGATAAATGACAACTCAGTAGTCCTTGGCCAAGGCAAGATGAAATTAGAAAGGAGTTTCTAATTTGCATTATTTGGTGTTGTGCATTTAAGAGTCGAAATACATATAATTAAATAAAATAAGACTTGACAGTAATTCCATGTCATATATTTAATTGGAACATTGTATGGTGGAAGGATTGAATTGTACGGTAACTATTTACTCAAAGGTTCTTTTATGATTAATGTTGAAATCTATATTATCTGGAAAGTCGTTAATCGCTAGGGAGGCTTATCCCTATTGTAGAATAAATATTATTTATTTAAATAAATTAATAGTTTAATTTATTTATTTAAATTATATTAGAATTATTCTAATTTATTTATTCACAACCGGTTTAATATGGAGAACCTAAAGGGTCACACCATAAAAGGAAGAATAATTATTTAAGAAGTTAATGGCACAATCGTAATAATATATTAAGTGTTTTTAATTTAATCTATGGTGATAGAATAAATTAAATATTTTAATATTTATTATTTAATATTTTAGAAATATTAAATATTAATTAATAAGAGGAGTTTTATTAATATTATTACAATTATTATTATTTTAATTTCTAAAGGAGTTTGGGAATTAATTTAATATTAGTACTCTCATTTATTCATAATAAGATTAGGAGGCTAATTAATTAAAAAAATTAATTAATTATTCCTAATAAGATTATGAGCATAATTAATTAAAGGATTTTAATTAATTAAAATAAAACTCAATTCCTTAATTGTTAAGGAGGGTTGCCCACATCTATAAATAAGAGGAGTCTTATTATTGGTGAGGTGGTTGTTGACTTTTTCACAACATACGTAATTCCAATAGTTGGGAGAATACGCCCTTTTCTATGAGAGATAGAAAAACTAGGTTTTTGCCAAATACCCATCTTCTTGAATCTTTATTCTTTCTTGGTGGATCACCTCTAAAGGCCAAACACTAACGTTGATCAAAAGAAGGAATCAAACCTGGTGGATTCGAGTTGAACGCGAAAAGGATTGGAGGTGAACTTGTACCTGAGGAAGCTCGAATCTTCAAGGGTATGATTCTTGTTCTTCACTGTAATTCCGTGTATAAGCACACCTAGAGGGGGGGTGAATAGGTGTCTAAGCCGAAAGTAATCAACAATAACCAATTTTTCAATTTTTAGATTCTGGACTAAAATAGACAGTTTGTAAAATAGTTTATTGTGTCTATGTTAGAGCAAATTTCACTTTTCTTATAACACAGACAGAATAAAGTGAAATGAGGAATGTTTGGATAAGTGTATTTCACACTGCCAGAAAATCTACGTTGCAATATTAAGTTCAGTTATTCAGGAAATAATATCAAATCAAAACACGAGATAATCAAACCATAGATTACAAAGGATTTTTACGTGGTTCAAATTTCATCCTCTATCTAGTAGCCTAATCCACATCCAATCCCAACGAGGATTGGAGACTCTTTTTATTAATATTTAAAACTCAAATTAAATACAATAAGAACAACTTCCCTGTTCAACAAAAGCTTTCCTCCTTGTATGGACACCGCTGCCCCTTTTTGCACTACTGCAACCCTTGCACCTTTGTAACCTTAAAAGCTCTTTGAACATACCCTATCCACTAATGGATCGACCACTCCAACAAATACTGGTGAACAGAACTTGTAACAAAGGATATTGGTTTACAATCGCTATTTTCCAGCTAATAAAGAACTTACAAGGAGATGCTAACTTGCTGGAAAATTCTAGACAGTAAAAGCTCTCAAAGGAGGAATACAATCAATCAATAAGACTAAAGATGATTACTGCTTTTCCCTTGCTGAAGTATATTCTCTTGTGTACCTGTTATAGCCGAAAAGAAGATATATATATACTAAGGAGGGTAACGGCTATATGAATAACACGTAGAATCGATTCTGGATCTTTCTCTCTAATTAGCTCCTAACGGATAAATAGATTAGCATGAATCAATCATTGTTGGAGCAACAGAATATGGTTTGAAAAGATTGAATAATTGATTCCAAAACTAATTCAAAGACCCAACTGATATTAAGGAGTATATATATTCAAAACAAATAGCTAAAAAAAAGGAAGGAATGATTTGCCTAGTTACCATAAGACTCCTTAATAGACTCCTATTATATAAAAGTATATTTGGAATAATCTTCACAAGAGATATAATAGGAAATCAATTAATTTTGAATTCAAATACAAGACTTGATTGGTAATGAGCTGTAGAGTCAAGACTTCGAATGATTCCAGGAAACAAATATTGGTTACATGACCTAGTCCAATAGCAATAAGGCAAAAGACCTAATTATAATATTTAAACAAGCCCAATTTATTGTCATCATTAAAACCTCTCAAGATATAAACCAACATTCTCCCCCTTTTTGATAATGACAATATTTAATTTATATGCTCCCCCTAAATTTATTACTCCCCCTTAATTCATGCCTATTGACTATATACCTGTTATGAGATATTATATCAAAATAAAATCCAACCTACACAATAACCCCTAAATTTATGACTCCCCCTTAATTCATGCCTATTGACTATATACCAATGAGAGATTATATCAAAATAAAATCCAACCAACACAATAACAGATAACCCATAATAATATCATCCAAATACTTTCATACATAAAAGATCCCAACAAATTATGCATCACATATCAAAATAAATGTTAACCTAGTTCATAAAGATTCAAAGGTCCCAAACAGCACCAAAACTACTCTCCCCCTTTGTCATTATACAAAAATCAGTTTTCTTCAACAGGAACAGTCTCAAATAAGACTTCTGCCATCTTTGTGTCAATGTCCTGAAGCTTGGTCTCCAATGAGTCAATATTGGTAGAGAGGGAGTGAATGGTGGTAATAACAGAATCAAGTTTGTGGTCCATAGCATGAAGAAATTGAAGGAGTTCTGAATGCTTGGGGTCAGGAGGAGTGGCAGAACTGGAAGGGAAGGAATGTGGAGAAGGATGATTAGAAGTAATAACTAGAGTTGAAGAGTGAGCCAAGTCCCATACCAACAGACCATCAGCATTCACCTTTAATAAGGACTTATGAAGAGTGGCTTCATCTATTGTATCAGTGATGTTGACTGCTTCGTCATTTTCCAAGGAGATGTTAAAATACACAAAGATGTTTAAATTTCATCCCTGATAAGATTAGTGCTGATAGAATGATGTCTTGAAAGGTCATATCGGATCTGCCACCAGTTCGAGGAACTAAATTTGCCCGAATAATTTTATGAATGACACTATTTATGGGAGAGGTTTCTACGACAGTAGGTAACTCTACAAATTCAGACTCAGAAGAATTTTTAACCCAATTTAACTGATCAAGTAGATTGAAATTATCAGATTCAAAAGGTCCTTTCAGAGTGAATGGGCAGATACTAGTACAAGGTATATTCAGAATAGTACTCAATAACTCAGACCCAAAAGACAGAGTGTGATTATGCACATAAGTGACTATTGTATCAGATTTGGCTGACATGTTACAAAAGAACTGTTTAATTAAGGTGGGATATGCTATGGGAGAAGGATGTAACATATCAACAAGCCCAATAGCTTCAAATAGTGAAGACACCCCAATTTGATGAAATAAGACAGGGTCAACAAATTTACCATAAACAATGGTCTTGTTCATCATAAGATTTTGGAATCGTTTTGAAAATTTGCGAGAACGAAATGTAAGGGTAGTACCATGGGGGTTAGGAACTAGAGGGGGTGAATCAGGGATACTCACATGTTCAGGGGTTTTACCCTTCGATGATTCTCTTTGGCATTTCATCTTCTGGGATGAAATCCCCAGATCTGCGAGTCGGTTTGAGCGACGGGTTAGCCTCGGTCCCTTGGTTGCTTCCTTTTCCTTTCGAGCCAATTTCTGGCCAGTGTTGACCGTATGCCCTCCTCTCGTTTTTGCCATTGAGGCCAAAAAGAAAGTAACTTGTCGACTAAGCCCTAACTGTCGAGAGGGGAAGCAGAGCAGAGAGTGCTAAGAAGGGAAAACGAACGGTTTTAAAATATGATCAGGTAAAAGAAAGAGAAAGAGAGACAAATAAATTAGTGTTTTGTTCCCGCGAAAATAAATTAGATCAAAGTCCTAGAATGCCCTTGAGACAAACAAATAACCAAAATAAATAGTTAAATTCAAGCAGAACATTAAATAATAATTTTTTATTATTTTGATTATATATTAGTTATTAGTACTATAGGCAAACAAAGACAATTTTATTAATCCTTTAGCAACATTATCTCTTAGAAAATGATGTCTCACTTCAATATGCATAGTATGAGAGTGAAGCACCGATTTTTTGAAATATTAATTGCACTAGTATTGTCACACATAATAGGCACATTTTCACATATCACATTAAAATCATGAAGAGTTTGTATCATCCACAAAAGTTGTGAACAACAACTACCTGCCGCCAAATATTCACCTTCCGTAGTTGACAGGGCCACTGATGTTTGTTTCTTGTTGTGCCAAGCTACAAGGCTTTGCCCTAAAAATTCACAGGCTCCACTTGTGCTTTTTCTATCAACTTGGCACCCTGCATAATCTGCATCTGAGTATCCAATGAGTTCAAAGCTTAGAGATATAGGGTAGAATAAACCAAGATTAATTGTCCCAGATAAATATTTAAATATTCTTTTTACCGCTTGAAGATGAGACTCTTTTGGTTGAGCTTGAAATCTAGCACATAAGCATACACTATACATAATATCTGGTCTTGATGCAGTTAAATAAAGTAAACTACCGATCATACCTCTATACATAGTAACCTCAACATCTTTACCTGTAGTATCCGTTGTTAACTTGACAGTTGTGCTCATTGGGGTTAACCTTGGTTTGGTATTTTCAAAACCAAATCTTTTCAATACCTCTTTCACATACTTGGATTGATGAATGTGAATCCCTTCATTGGATTGTTTGATTTGAAGCCCCAGGAAATAATTTAACTCACCCATAAGGCTCATATCAAACTCATTATGCATACATTGGGAAAACCACTCACACAAAGAGTTAGTAGTAGCTCCAAAAATTATATCATCCACATAAATTTGAACAATTAGTAAGTCCTTGTTTTTGGTTTTAATAAAAAGAGTAGAGTCAATTTTACCGTAATTAAAACCATTATCTAGTAAAAACTTACTTAATCTTTCATACCAAGCTCTTGGAGCTTGTTTTAATCCATATAAAGCCTTTTTCAGTTTAAACACATAGTGTGGATATTTTTCATGTTCAAATCCGGGTGGTTGTTTAACATATACTTCTTCATTTAAATAACCATTTTAAAAGGCACTTTTCACATCCATTTGATATAATTTAAATTGTCTATAGCATGTATAGGCTAATAAGATTCTTATTGCTTCTAACCTTGCAACAGGGGCAAACGTTTCTTCAAAATCTATTCCTTCTTGTTGGTTATACCCTTGAGCTACTAATCTAGCTTTATTTCTAGTGATTATGCCATTTTCATCTCGTTTATTTTTGAAAATCCATTTTATACCAATTATAGAAGCATCCTTATGAGGTTTAACAAGTTCCCACACCTGACACCTTTCGAATTGGTTTAATTCCTCTTGCATGGTAATAGACCAATATTCATCTTCGATTGCTTCTTTGGCACTCTTTGGTTCTATTTGTGAAAGGAAGGCTGAAAATGCACAATAATTCCTTGCTTTTCTTCTAGTGTTCATCCAAGTGTTGGGATCACCTATGATCAGGTTTGGAGGATGGTTTCTCACAGTTTTGGTTGATCTGGGAAGTCTGATATTTGACATTTACTCCTTTGCTTCCAATTCTTGATTGTGAGTTGTTGTCTCGGTCTGATCATCTAAGTTTTCTTCTAAAACAGAAGGTTCGATCTGTCTGGATTAAGATGTTTGTAAGTCTGCATTTTCTTCTAAAACAGACGACTCAGGCTGTCTGGTTTCCTTTGTTTGTTTTCCTGATTTGCTTGATCTTTCTTCTGATGCAGACGGCTCAGTCTGCCTGGATTTAGCTATTTCAGGTCCACGAATCTGGGCATTTTTTTCTGCAGAAATCTCGCCTTCTTCTTTTGACAGATCAATGTTAAGCTCATCAAAAATAACATGCACAGATTCTTCAACTTTTGACTTATCGAGATTATAAACTCTATATGTTTTACTATGTAATGAGTAACCAAGGAAGATTGCTTCGGTTGATTTAGCATCGAATTTACCAAGATTTCCATAAGTATTTAACACAAAACATTTAGCACCAAATACTTTAAAATAACCAATGTTAGGAATCCTTTTGTTTAATAACTAATATGGTGTCTTTAATAAAATGGGTCTAAGTAGTACTCTATTTAAAATGTAACATGCAGTACTTACAGCCTCTGCCCAAAATCTCTTAGGCAGTTTATTTTCTTGAAGCAAAGTTCTTGCAATTTCTTGGAGGGTACGATTTTTACGTTCCACGACTCCATTTTGTTGTGGTGTTCTTGGTGAAGAGAACTCATGTGTAACACCTTTCTCATTACAATATGGTATAAAGTCCTTTCCAAATTCACCACCATGGTCACTCCTTATACTAATTAGTTTGATGTTGTGTTTTGTTTCAACATTCCTTATGAGCCTTTCAAATTCTGCAAAAGCTTGATCTTTAGTTTTCAAGAATAAAACCCATGTAAATCTTGAAAAATCATCCACAATAACAAAAGCATAATGATTATTTCCTATACTAGCATATCTCTCGGGTCCAAATAGATCAAGATGCAATAATTGAAGAGGAGAAGAAGTTCATACCTGATTTTTGCTTATAAAAGAATTTCTTGCTTGCTTACCTAGCTGACATGCATTGCATATGCCTGTCTTTTAATATTTCAGCTTTGGTAATCCTTTGACAAGCTCTTTTGAAACTAGCTTGCTAATTAGCTCCATATGCACATGCCCTAACCTTCTATGCCATAGAATGGGTTGATCTTGAATAGCAGCTAAACAAATATCTTCATCTTGATTTTCGAAGTTGATTGTATATATATTACCTTCCCTGTTGGCTACTAAAGGAACATTATGTGAAGCATGAATAATAGCACACTTATCTTTTTCAAATATTACTTTATGACCACTATCCATTAGTTGACTTACACTAATTAAATTATATTTCAATCCTTCAACATGATGAACATTATCAATGAAAACCTTACCATTTCCAATTTTACCTTTACCGACGATTTGGCATGTGGTGTCATCTCCAAAGGTAACAGTTCCTCCCTTCTTAGTAGTTAGTGAGATGAATTTAGTACTATCACCCGTCATGTGTCTAGAACACCCATTGTCTAAGACCCATTTATGTGATGGTACTTTAGCTTTAAAACACACCTACAAAACAAAGAAGTAGCTCATCGTTTTGGTACCCAAATATTTTTGGGTCCGGTATTGTTAGTAGCAATTAAATCTCTTTTCTTTATCCAAACTTATTTTATTTTAATTTTGTTACAGTTTGTATCAAAATGTCCTTTTAAACCACAATTTTTGCAAATAACAAAAGGTGAGCAATAAAGACGCTTGTTCCTTGGTTTATTATTTATTACTCTAATTTTATTAGTAGTGCTTGTAATGTTCTTAACAGGATTGTATCTAATTCCTTGTTTATCTAGACTTGACCTTTGAGCACCTAACATTATATTTAAATTCTCTTCTTCTTGAACAAATTTTGCAAGATCCCTTTTTAATGAAACTATTTCTTCCTCATTAAAATTTTGTATGTTAACTATTTTTCCATCATTAAACGCATCAATACATGTATCTCTCATTTTTAAACTTTCTTTTAAATTCTCATTTTCCTTTTTAAGAGCATTGTTTTCTTCATTCAACTTGTTTGTACGATTATATAGAATTTTGTTATAGTTATCTAAATAATCAATTTTAGCATTTCACTTAGATACTTCACTAGATGTGCAATCTTTAACTATTTCTTGTTTTTCCTCAATCAAAGTTTCTACTTCATTCATTAGATCATTTATCCAATTTTTTAAACGAGCATTTTTCTCTTTAATACGAATGTTTTCATTTTTTAAAACAAGATAATCAGAAATAGTAATTTCGCCAAGTTCAGTGTTTACCTCGGATGATTCTTGACTGTTTATCCTAGTGAAGAATAGTTGAGAAGTTTCATCATCATGATCGGATTCATCATCGCTCCATGTCATAAATACTTTTCCTTTTGAATTGTTTCCTTTGTTCTTTTTTTCGAGTTGAAAACACTCTCTCTTGTAGTGACCTGGCCTTCCACATTCATAACAAGTTTCTTCTTGTGGCTTTTGTTTGAAGTCCTTCTTGTTGTTGAATGTTTTGCCTTGGAATTTTGATTTGTTCTTCTTCTTAATCAGCTCTGTAAGACCCCAACTTATTATTAATGAAATTTAATTTTCTATTTTGAAATAGTAAGGGTTGATTTGATTAATGTGGATAGTTATGGGTAAAATACGCAAATATTTCAAAATAAGCAAGTGGTTATAAAATATTCATTGTTGTCAGGGAATATTCGTTGGGTTGTGGAATATTCTTGCTGTTGGGGAATATTCATACGACGGCGCAATCTTTTGTGGGCCCCATAACGGAAAGCGATTGGATGAAGAAAACGACAAATATAAGTTGTTTAAAAATAACAACGTAGTTGTTGCCGTTAATACTGTTAAAATACTCGGTGGTTAAAACACATTAGCACACGGTATTGCACCAATTATTGATTCTTACGTAAGAAATCACTACTCAATAATGGTTAGAGTAATTACTGTTCAGTATTTTATTGATTTAATAATTGTTGCGTTGATATTTTATATTGCTGTTGTTTCAATAATTGTCATTACACAGTATTTTTCATTATCAAAGCAATAATTCATATTATCTGAATAATATTATTAGATAACATTATTGGCAATGACTAGAAAGTTACATCTAAGGAGAGGTTTGGTCACCTAATTAAGCCTTGCCAAGAAGGAGAAATTCTTATTGAAAGCCCCTCTTTCACAGGAACCTGCTGGTTGTCAATATTGTGATTACATAATATTATTTGTGAATAATTAATTATTGATTCATATGATGAGAAAAATATTGATTTTATGTGGATATAGATGGAGAAATTTTTAATGTGACAATTGTTGAAAATTGAAATTTTATCTTATTCTGATAAAATAATTCATTTAAATATATTATTATATTTTAATAATATAATAATAGTGATATTTTTACAACGAATGTGGGATATATGAGTATCTGAGGAGGAAGAGTATTTTTGTTGTAATAAATGTTTAAAACATGTTAAACATGTCGGTGGACCCCATTTATTGACCGAATTTGATTATAACACAAAAATTGCCCGTTTGTGGATTTCTTTGTCAATTTTTGTTTGGAATTCGAAAAACTTTCTTACGCGCAGTTGTAGAGAATTGAATTTCCTATACAAAGACGCGAGTTTCGAATTTTCTGACAAAAGGGCTATTTATTGTGAATTATTGAAGTTTTCGAAGCTCCGAAATGATTGATTTTTAGAAGTATAAAATATTTAAAATGACAAAAACATTTTTTGTCATTATTGTGGGTCTTGCATGTGTTAGAAGTGGCTGAATTCAGATCTCTAAATGTGGGCGTAGGAATAAAAATTAATAAATTAATATTTTAATAAATTTTACGCTTTGGTGTTCTAAGCATTTTCCTATAAATAGGGTGCTTAGGTTAGAATTGAAAATCACACGAAAATGAAGTTTTCTCTCTATATATTATCGGCGTATTCTTGTGAGTATTTTGAGTATACTTTGACTATTGTTATACGGTGCGAAGTTCAAGTCATAGCCTTTATATCAGGTTTTTGACTAGAAATCTTGTCTTTGTGAGGTAAGGGATATTATTTTTTTTTTTCGTAATGATATTATTTCTTCAATATCATTATGTTGAAATATTGATCTGAAGTTTTTTATCAAATTTGGAACTTTTGGTGTCGAGTTTCTTATTCACGTATCTTTTAACTATTCACGAATCACGACACTATTCATCAAAAAATGAAAAATTTTCTTTTAAGTCCAAAATATCTATTCGGATACTAGCTTTGATTGTATCCATGTTTTGATCATTCTTGAATTTTACACCACTATAATTATTTTTGAGGTATTTTTAGACATGGATAAAAAACAAAGTCACGAATCCTTAATCCTTAATCCTTGTCATTTTGTTTCACTAGATTCGTTTCTTTAAAATATTTTCATCATCCTCGATCTTAAATGATGATATTATTGAATATCTTTGGCTGTAGTGCAAAAGATGAATGATTTCTGAAGAATATCTTTGGCCCGTAGTGCAAAGATGAACAGGTGTTTAGATGAACATGACCAATTGTGAATATCTTTGGCAGTAGTGCAAAAGATGAATATTTGATTCCGAGATATATATTGATTGATGTTACATGGATAAAAGATGAGCGATGAACTTTTAAATTCATACATAAAAGATAGTATTTTGCATTCTCTACTTAACTCTTCTAATGAATTATTATTTCCGCTGCGAATATTGATTGAAAAACTTGTTGTCTATTGTATTCTATTAGATTTTTCCTTGTTGAAGACTAATGATAATTTGTTGTATATTATCTTAGTCATAATATTCTTTACTGGGCTAGTTGAGCTCACCCTTTTCCTTTTTGTTCCATTTTTCTTCTCAGGAGGCGAGAATATAGGGAGTACGAGTCGGGGTATGGAATGAAGATTCTAGAGAGAGTTGTTTAGTAGTCCTCACCATTTTTGTAAAATAATGTATCAATAAATGTGATGAGGATTTATTTGAGTATAGATATTGTCTAGAAGATAATATTTGTATTCAAACTCACAGTTTCTTGTTGTAATAATAAAGTGTTAGTTGTTTTACGTACCATGTATTGACAACTCGGAATGGGTGATGTATACCTATTTTGGGGGCGTCACGGTTGGTATCGAGCTTAGGATATGATCTCTGGCGGAGATCGGGAATAGAACTAGGAGTGGAGAGACGAGTAAATCCTTCGCTAGTGTGTCCTACCTAAGCTTATTTGTTAGTTGGTCGATTATATAGGGATATTATGTGATATATTAATTTCCTTAATTAATTCTTGTTTTATGACGATTTGAGAATGTCGACTTAGAATATTAACAATGGAAATGAGGCCGTGGAGACGCTTTGTACTCACCAGGAGGAGAACGTGTACAACAGTGGCAATGTTCCTCCTGTGAACAACACCACTAAGAAGATGATGAGCGAGGGGATGTTTAGAAGCTTTTTGCGGTTCATGCAAAAATCGAGGCGAGGAGACTTGTGTTCAAAATACGGGAGGAAATGATAGTAATTCAAGGGTTATCACAACCCAAGCGGTTTAAAGAGTTGGGACCACCGAAATTTAAGGGAAAGCGGATCCGATCATGGCGAAAACATGGGTTAAGCAAATTACCAAGATATTCGATGTCTTGGGATGCGCGAGGAACGAAGGTTCCATTACGCCACCTTTATGTTCCGTGGCGAGGCGGACTCTTCGGTGGGAGTGCATGAAGCGTACCCATCCGTACTTTCGGCATGTCTTGGGAGACGTTTGAAACTATTTAATGACAAATACTTTCACGAAAGTGTTCGTCATATGAAGGAAGTGGAGTTCATCAGATTAAAACAAAACAACATGATGGTGTCTCAATCGAGGCAAAGTTTACAAAGTTATCGGTTTTTGCACCTCATTTGGTGGAGAATGAGGAGCGTGATGGCGGATGTTTACGAGAGGTTTGAAACCCAAGCATATCGACAATATCTCATTTCTCATAAATTTTCTCTCTATTCGGATGTTGTTAACGAGGCTCAATTATTAGAGCGAGATACTGAGTATGTTCAACCGAGGGACCATAACCGAGGATCGTACGAGATAGCGATCGAAAAGAATAATGATAACCAATGGAGAAAAGCGAAATGACGGACAAAAATGGTAACCACTCACGGTGGTAATCATAGCCATAAAAATAGAAGAAGCGAATCGGGAGAGATTTTAAAAAGGAGATTTAACAACGACCATATGAAGGCAGCGGTCTTGGCAAGAAAGCGGTTCTAAGGGAGGAGAACGACCACCGGTCATATCTTATAAATGCGGAAAGAGGGACATATCGGTCAAACTGTCCCAACAGTTCAAGGTATGCTATAATTATAGAAAGGAAGGACATATTGCTTGAGATTGTCTTGTAGCAAAACCTAGTTCAATGAGGGACGGTGACTCGAAAATCGTCCCGAGAAAAGTCAAAGTCAACGATTAGGGAAGGCGTTTGTTGTGGTGGTCAAAATCGAGGAACCCAAACGAGGTGATCACGGGTAAGCTATTTATAAATTTTTGCGAAGTTTATACCTTACTTGATACCGGTGCTACCCATTCATTTATCTCTCCTGCATGTGCTCAACGTTTAAACTTGACTCGGAGAAATTAGACTTTGACTATCTGTGGAAACTCTCATTAGGAGAAACTTTCATCACATCCAATGTTTATAAATCTTGTTTTATTCAAGTTGGCACCATCACCTTACATTGACCTTATATCTTTAAAGATACTTGTTTTTGATGTGATTTTAAGGATTGATTGGTTAACTACTCATCATGCCAAAATTGATTGTTTTCATAAGGTTGTTAGTTTTCATATTCCTAACCAACCCATTGTGCAATTCAAGCAACTAAACCATTAAAATCAATCAACGTCATATCTAATCATAAAGCTATTCGTTTATTGAAAAAGCGGATGTCAAGCTTTCTTAGCCCATGTTATGGATTTGAATAAAGACACGTCAAATTTGAATAATATTCTGTTGTTATTGACTTTCTGGCGTATTTCTGAAGAACTTCCCTGTCTACCCCGAGCGTGAAGTTGAATTCTTTATTGATCTTGAACTGGTACAAAGCCCATTTCTAAAACCCCATATCGAATGGCTCCTATTGAACTTGGAGTTAAAGGTCCAACTACGAGGAATTGTTGGACATCGGTTTCATTCGTTCTAGTACATCTCCTTGGGGTGCTCTGTTTTATTCGTAAAGAAGAAAGGCGGGAGTATCGACTTTAATATTGACTATCGGGAATTGAACCATGTCACCATTAAGAATAGGTATCCTCTACCTCGTATTGATGACTTGTTTGACTAGTTGCAAGGGGCACAATTCTTTTCAAAAATCAATCTTAGTTACTGGATATCATCAAATTGAAGATTAGAATCGAGGATATTCCAAAGGCGCCTTGAGAACTCGGTATGGGCATTATGAATTCTTAGTCATGTCTTTCGGACTAACTAATGCTCCTGCGGCTTTCATGGATATGATGAACCGAGTATTCAAGGAATATTTGGATCAGTTCATTTTTGTTTTTATTGATGACATCCTCATATATTCCAAAAGTCATGAAGATCATGAGCACCATTTGAAACTGGTACTCCAAAGGCTTCGTGAAAACAAACTATATGCCAAATTGAAGAAATGCGAGTTCTGGCTTGAGGAAGTAGCATTCCTTGGGCATGTGGTGTCAAAACATGGAGTATCTGTGGACCCGGGGAAGATTGAAGCAATACAAAGTTAGGAGCAACCAAAGTCGGTGGCCAAAAATGCGTAGCTTTTGGGCTTAGTTTGGTTATTATCGGAGATTCGTGGAAGGATTTTCTCGAATCGCTACTCCATTAACTTCGGTGACTCGGAAGGATACAAAATTCGTTTGGAGCGAAGAATGCGAGAAAAGTTTCCAAGAGCTTAAGAGGAGACTTATTTCAGCACCTGTTCTAACAATACCATCTGGTTCGGACGGATTTGTTATCTACAACGATGCTTCAGGCAAAGGGTTAGGATGTGTTCTCATGCAGCGTGGGAAAGTCATAGCCTATGCCTCGCGACAACTTAAAGAGTATGAGAGGAATTATCCTACTCATGATCTAGAGTTAGCGGCCCGATGCGTTCATGCTAAAGATATGGAGGCACTATCTCTATGGGGAGAAAGTGGAGATATATTCGGACCATAAAAAGCCTTAAATATTTCTTCACTCAAAAAAGAACTCAACATGCGGCAATGACGTTGGCTCGAGCTATTGAAAGACTATGACCACACTATTGAATACCATCCTAGAAAAGCAAGCGTGGTAGTAGACGCGTTGAGTAGAAGATCATATCACGAGGAATGAGTGCGATGATGTCAAGTATACGCGTAGAGCCAACTTTAATAGAAAAAGTTAAGGTTGCTCGAAGCCACCAGAGCCGGGTATGATCGCGTATGAAGAAGAAAGTACAAGAAGGTGCTATTAGGAAGCGAGAATTGATGAAGAAGGAATACTTTGAGTCCACTCTAGACTTTGTGTTCCTAACGACTACGATTTGAAGTACAAGATTATGATGGAGGCACACAATACACCATTTTCAATCCATCTGGAAGTACCAAAATGTATCGTGATCTTGACATACATTTTGGTGGAACAATATGAAGAGAGAGATTGCAAAGTTTATCTCAATGTGTTTAACTTGTCAGCGTGTAAAGGCGGAGCATCTAGTACCTAAGGTGCATTGTTGCAACCACATGAGATTCGAAATGGAAGTGGGAACACATTACCATGGATTTAGTTCACGGGTCTTCCTACGGTTTCTCAAGGCATCAATCTTATTTGGGTTATTGTTGATAGATTAACTAAGTCTCCGCTCATTTCTTGCCGATACGGAGACTTATTCCCTTGAACGTCTTGCTAGTATGTACGTGAATGAGATTGTGAGGTTGCATGGCATGCCTGTATCCATAGTTTTGGATCGTGACCCAAGATTCACTTCAAGATTTTGGGTTAGCTTGCAAAAAGCTATAGGCACGGATTTACGATTCAGTTCGGCATACCATCCTCAAACGGACGGACAATCAGAGAGGACTATTCAAACTCTTGAAGATCTATTAAGACTCTGTGTCCTAGACTTCAAGGGCAGTTGGGATAAGTATTTACCATTGGTGGAATTCTCCTACAACAACAGTTATCAGGCAAGTATAGGTGTGGCTCCATTTGAAGCATTATATGGACGAAAGTGTCGCTCTCCAGTATGTTGGGACGAGGTGGGTGAAGCAACATTGTTGGGACCCGAGTTGGTACGTATGACTACGAAAAAGATCCAAATGATTCGACAATGTTTAAAAAAGGCACAAGATCGACAAAAGAGTTATGCGGATCTTCATCGAAAGGATGTGGAATTTGACGTTGGGGATCAGGTATTGTTACGTGTTGCTCCATGGAAGGGAGTTACAAGATTTGAGAAGAGAGGAAAGCTCAATCCACAATTTATTGGTCCATTTCAGATTCTTGACCGAGTAGGAAAGGTGGCCTATAGACTCGCGTTACCTCCGAGTATGTCTCGTGTTCATAATGTGTTTCACATATCATATTAAGTAAATATGTGAAAGACCGAATCACGTTATCTGATTAGAACCCGGACGAGATAGCCAAACTTAACGTATGAGGAGGTACTGTCAAAGATTTTGGATAGGAAGGAGCATGTCCTACACGCAAAAAGGTCATACCACAAGTTAAAGTTTTGTGGAGGAATCATGCTTTATAGAGGAAATGACACAGGAATTGGAAAGCGGAAATGAAAGCGAGGTATCCTCACCTTTTCAAAACACACGTCGTCGTCAATTTCGAGGACGAAATTTGATAAGGAGGGAGGTTGTAAGACCCCAACTTATTATTAATGAAATTTAATTTTCTATTTTGAAATAGTAAGGGTTGATTTGATTAATGTGGATAGTTATGGGTAAAATCACAAAATATTTCAAAATAAGCAGTGGTTTATAAATATTCATTGTTGTGGGGAATATTAGTTGGGTGTAAGTGGAATATTCTTCAACGTGTTGGGAATATTAAATGCGACGGCCTAGCGATCTTTTAATGGGCCCCATAACCTGAAAGCGATTGGATGAAGAAAGCGACAAATATAAGTTGTTTAAAAATAACAAAATAGTAGTTATTCTCAGATTATCTTGTTAAAATACTCGTTGGTTAAAACACGTGTAGTTAGCACGATTGCACCAATTATTGATTCATATGTAAGAAGGCACTACTCGATAATGGTTACGATAATTCTTTATTCGATATTTTATTGATTTAATAATTGTTGCGTTGATATTTTATATTCTTTGTTGTTTCAATAATTGTCATTACACGGTATTTTCATTATCAAAGAAATAATTCATATTATCTGAATAATATTATTAGATAACATTATTGGTAATGTCTAGAAAGTTACATCTAAGGAGAGGTTTGGTCACCTAATTGCGGCGCCGATGAAGGAGAAATTCTTATTGGAAAGCCCCTCTTTCTGAGAGCGCACAGTTGTCGATATTGTGATTACATAATATTATTTGTGAATAATTAATTATTGATTCATATGATGAGAAAATATTGATTTTATGTGGATATAGATGGAGAAATTTTTAATGTGACAATTGTTGAAAATTGAAATTTTATCTTATTACGATAAAATAATTCATTTAAATATATTATTATATTTTAATAATATAATAATAGTGATATTTTTACAACGAATGTGGGATATATGAGTATCTGAGGAGGAAGAGTATTTTGTTGTAATAAATGTTTAAAACATGTTAAACATGTCGGTGGACCCCATTTATTATTTGAAATTTGATTATAGCTTTTAAAATTGCCCGTTTGTGGATTTCATCAATTTTTGTTTGGAATTCGGAAAAACTTTCTTACGCAAAGTTGTAGAAATTGAATTTCCTATACAAAGACGCGAGTTTCGAATTTTCTGACAAAAGAACTATTTATTGTGAATTATTGAAGTTTTCGAAGCTCCGAAATGATTGATTTTTGGAAGTATAAAATATATAAAATGACAAAAACATTTTTTGTCATTATTGTGGGTCTTGCATGTGTTAGAAGTGGCTGAATTCAGATCTCTAAATGTGGGCGTAGGAATAAAAATTAATAAATTTATATTTTAATAAATTTTCTGCTTTGGTGTTCTAAGCATTTTCCTATAAATAGGGTACTTAGGTTAGAATTGAAAATAACATCAGAAACTGAAGTTTTCTCTCTCTATATTATCGAGCGTATTCTTGTGAGTATTTTGAGTATACTTTGACTATTGCTATCTGGTGCAAGTTCAAGTCATAGCTTTATATCCCAGGTGTTTCAACTAGAAATCTTCGTCTTTGTGAGGTAAGGGATATTTTTTTTTTAAATAATGATATTATTTCTTCAATATCATTATGTTGAAATATTGATCGATGTTTTTTTATCAAATTTGGAACTTTTGGTGTGAGTTACTATTCACGTATACTCGCACTATTCACGTATCTGAACTATTCACGAATCTGACACTTTTTCTTTTCGTCAAAATATCTATTCGGATACTAGCTTTGATTGTATCCATGTTTTGATCATTCTTGAATTTTACACCACTATAATTATTTTTTGAGGTATTTTTTGGACATGGATAAAACAAAGTACGAATCCTTAATCCTTAATCATTGTCATTTTGTTTCACTAGATTCGTTTCTTTAAAATATTTTCATCATCCTCGGTCTTAAATGATGATATTATTGAATATCTTTGGCACGTAGTGCAAAGATGAATGATTTCTGAAGAATATCTTTGGCCCAGTAGTGCAAAGATGAGCAGTGTCTAGATGAACATGACCAAGTGATGAATATCTTTGGCTTGTAGTGCAAAGATGAATATTTGATTCGGATATATATTGATTGATGTTACGAGGGATAAAAGATAGATGATGAACTTTTAAATTCATACATAGAAGATAGTAGTTTGCATTCTCTACTTAACTCTTCTAATGAATTATTATTTCATTGCTATGAATATTGATTTAAAACTTGTTGTCTATTGTATTCTATTAGATTTTTCCTGTTGAAGACTAATGATAATTTGTTGTATATTATCTTAGTCATAATATTCTTTTCTTGGGCTAGTTGAGCTCACCCTTTTCCTTTTTGTTCCATTTTTCTTCTCAGGAGGCGAGAATATAGCGAGTACGAGTCGGGGTATGGAATGAAGGTTCTAGAGAGAGTTGTTTAGTAGTCCTCACCATTTTTGTAAAATAATGTATCCATAAATGTGATGAGGATTTATTTGAGTATAGATATTGTCTAGAAGATAATATTTGTATTCAAACTCACAGTTTTACTATTGTAATAATAAAGTTGTAGTTGTTTCTGTACCATGTATTGACAACTCAGAATGGGTGATGTATACCTATTTTGGGGGCGTCACAAGCTCTCTCAATTTCCAGGTCATCATAGCTATTTCTTCATCGGAGTCTTTATCATCACCTTCCATGTAGTTTTCCGCTTGTAATGCAAAGGTCTTCCTTTTTGGTCCCTCATCTTCTTCATCATACCTCTTTAGTTGATTCTCAAATTCTTCAAGTTCTCCAAACATAGTAAGAGTTTCCATAGTACTGATTGTTGTTGAGTCTTGAAGGGTTGTAACCTTTGGTGCAAATCGTTTGGGCATGACTCTAAGTAATTTTCTATTTATTTCCTTTTGATCAATTTTTCGGCCGAGCATACTTAGCGAGTACGTTCAACCAAGCCGCGCGTTGCTATCATTTCCACCCGTATTCTATACACGAGTCTCCCTCGTCTGGTTTTGCATGAACTTCAAAAAACTCCTAAACATCCCGCTGTTCATCATCGTCTCTTTCGGTGGTGTTGTTTACAGGAGGACTATTGCCTTCCTGTTGCACGTTCCCCTAGGTGGTGATTAAAGGTGTTTCCACGGTCTCATTAACTCTATCGTTAATATTCTCAGCTGCCATTCTTAAATACTTCCATAAAAAAGGGTTAATTAAACAAATTAACATATCACATATTAACCATATACTTCAACTGACCAACAAATAAGCTTAGGTATGACACACTAGCGAAGGATTACTCATCTCTCCCCTCCTAGTACTATTCCCCGATCTCCGCCAGAGACCATATCCCTAAGCTCTGATACTAACTGTGACCCCCCAAAATAGGTGTACAACACCCATTCTGAGTCATCAAAATACATGGTACAAAAACAACTACAAATTTACTAATACAACATAAAAACTGTGAGTTTAAATACAAATATTGTCATCTAGACAATATCCACACTCAAATAAGTCCTCATTACAATTATTAATACACTATTCTATAGAATAGTGAGGACTACTAGAACCACTTCTAGAACCATCATTCCACACCCCGACTAGTACTCGCTACATTCTCGCTCCGAGAAGAAAAATGGAACAACAAGGAAAAGGTGTGAGCTCAACTAGCCCAAGAAAAGAACATTATGACTAAGATAACATAGAACAAATTATCGTTAGTCTTCAACAGGAAAAAATCTAATAGAATACAATAGACAACCAGTTTTAAATCAATCTTCGCAGTGGAAATAATAATTCATTAGAGGAGTTAAGTAGATAATGCAAACTACTATTTTCGATATATGAATTTAAAAGTTCATCGTCGATATTTTATCCCTGTAACATCAATCAATATATATCTGGAATTAAATATTCATCTTTACACTACAGGCCAAAGATATTCACCCGTTGGTCATGTTCATCTAAACACATGTTCATGTTTGCACTACGGGCCAAAGATATTCATCAGAAATCATTAATCTTTGCACTATAGGCTAAAGATATTCAATTATATAATCATTTAGGACAGAGGATGATGAAAAATATTTTAAATGAAATGAATCCAGTGAAATAAAAGAATAAATATTAAGGATTCGTATTTCAGCTATTACAAGTCCAAAAATACCTCATAAATAATCATAGTGGAGTAAAATTCAAGAATGATCAAAACTTGGATACAATCAAAGTTAGTATCCATAATAGATATTTTGGACGAAAAATAAAAATTTAATTTTTCTATGAATAGTGTCGTATTCGTGAATAGTGCCGTATACGTGAATAGTGCCGTATACGTGAATAGTAACTCCAACAACAAAAGATAAAAATTTCACAAAAAACATCATCATTCTTCGTGAATAGTACTCGTGAATAGTAACTCGTGAATAGTAACTCATGAATAGTAACTCGTGAATAGTAACTCATGAATAGTAACTCGTGAATAGTAACCCCAACATGGAAAAGTTCCAAATTTGATAAAAAGTTCCAACCAATATTTCAGCATAATGATATTGAAGAAATAATATCATTTGAAAAGAAAATAACATCCCTTACCTTAGCTAGAATAGTACTTCTGGTTGGAATACTAGATATAGTGCTGAAAGAACTTGCACTGTATAGTAATACTCAAAGTACTAAAATACTAACAAAAATACGCTCGATATATAGAGAGAGAAAGAGAGAGAAATCTATAGTTTCTGGTGTGATTTTCAATTCTAACCTAAGCACCCTATTTTTAGGAAAATGCTTAGAACACCAAAGCAGAAAATTGAATATAATAATAATATATATAACCAAATTTCTTACACCCACTCTTAGATCTGAAATCAGCCATTTACATCACATGCAAGACCCAATTATATGACCAAAAAAGTTTTTATAATTATAAATATTTAAAACTTCCAAAAATCAATTATTTCGGAACTACGGAACTTCAATAATTCATAATAAATAGCTCTTTCATCAGAAAATTCAAATCTCGCAAATTTTTATAGGAAATTCAATTCTCTACAACTTTACAGAAGAACGTTTTCCCAAATTCCAAACAGAAATTGATCGAAATCCATAAACAGGCGATTTTACAAGCTATAATCAAATTTCAGTCAAGAAATGGGTCCACCATCATGTCTAACATGTTTTTAGTATTTATTGCAACAAAAATACTTCTCCTCCTCATTTACTCATATATCCTACATTCATTGTAAAAAAAAATATCATCATTATTATATTATAATAATATAATAAAATATTATTTTATCAGAAAAGATAAAATATCAATTTTTTAACAATTGTCACTTTAAAAATTTCCTCCATCTATATCCACATAAAATCAATATTTTCCTCATCATATAAATCAATAATTAATTATTCCCAAATAATATTACGATTATCACAAAGATCTTGGCAACCAGTAGCTTCCAGGAAAGAGGGGCTTTCAATAAGAATTTCTCCTTCTTGGCGCCGCGATTAGGTGACCAAACCTCTCCTTAGATGTAAACTTTCTAGACATTGTCAATAATGTTTTATAATAATATTATTCAGATAATATGAATTATTGCTTCGATAATGGAAGATATTGTATAGTGACAATTATTGAAATAAATATAAAATATCAACACAAAGAATTATTGAATCAATAAAATAAAATACTTAATCAGAATTCTTCGTAACAATTATTGAGTAGTGCCTTCTTACGTAAGAATCAATAATTGGTGCAATACTGAGTGTGCTACTATGCAACAACGCCAGATTACTATGTTTTAACCACCGTGTATTCCAACAATTGTTAATGTGAATAACAAGCTACCAATTATTTATAAACAACTTATACTTGTCGTTTTCTTCATCCAATCGCTTTATGGGCCCCCACAAAAGATTACGCCGTCGTATTTAATATTCCCCACAAAGAAGAATATTCCACGACCAAACGAATATTCCCCGATAACAATGAATATTTTATAACCACCTGCTTATTTTTAAAATATTCGCGCATTTTACCCATAACTAACCACATTAATCAATTCAACCCTTACTATTTCAAAATAATAAATAGAGAAAATTAAATTTCATTTATAATAAGTTGGGGTCTTACAACCTCCCCTCCTTATGAAATTTCGTCCTCGAAATTGTCGTACGTATCTGGTGTTTCGAAAAGGTGAGGATACCTCACTTTCATTTCCGTTTCTAACTCCCAGGTCATTTCTTCAATAGCATGGTTCCTCCACAAAACCTTAACTTGTGGTATAACCTTAGTGCGTAGGACATGTTCTTTCCTATCCAAGATCTTGACAGGTATCTCCTCGTATGTTAACTCAATAACGTGGTTCGGGTCCTTCACATATTTACGAAGCACAAATATTTGAAAAACGTTATGCACACGAGACATGCTTGGAGGTAACGCGAGTCTATAGGCCACCTTTCCTACTCGGTCAAGAATCTGAAATAAACCAATAAATTATGGATTGAGCTTTCCTCTCTTCTTAAATCTTGTAACTCCCTTCCATGGAGCAACACATAACAATACCTGATCCCCAACGTCAAATTCCACATCCTTTCGATGAAGATCTGCATAACTCTTTTGTCGATCATGTGCCATTTATCTACGTTGTCGAATCATTTGGATCTTTTCTATAGTCATTTGTACCAACTCTGAACCCAACAACGTTGCTTCACCCACCTCATCCCAACATATTGGAGAGCGACACTTTCGTCCATATAATGCTTCAAATGGAGCTACACCAATACTTGCCTGATAACTGTTGTTGTAGGAGAATTCCACCAATGGTAAATACTTATCCCAACTCTTTTTGAAGTCTAGGACATAGAGTCTTAATAGATCTTCAAGAGTTTGAATAGTCCTCTCTGATTGTCCATCCGTTTGAGGATGGTATGCCGAACTAAATCATAAATTCGTCCCCATAGCTTTTTGCAAGCTAACACAAAATCTTGAAGTGAATCTTGGGTCACGATCCGAAACTATGGATACTAGCATGCCATGCAACCTCATAATCTCATTCACGTATATACTAGCAAGACGTTCAAGAGAATAAGTCTCCCGTATTGGCAAAAATGAGCAGACTTGGTTAATCTATCAACAATAACCCAAATAGCATTTATGCCTTGAGAAACCGTGGGAAGACCCGTAACGAAATCCATGGTAATGTGTTCCCACTTCCATTTCAGAATCTCAAGTGGTTGCAATGGACCCTTAGGCACTTGATGCTCCGCATTTACACGTTAACAAGTTAACACCTCGAGATAAACTTCACGATCTCTCTCTTTATATTGTTCCACCAAAATGTATGTCGAAGATCACGATACATTTTGGTACTTCCAGGATGGATTGCAAATGGTGTATTGTGTACCTACATCATGATCTTGTACTTCAAATCAGGATCGTTAAGAACACAAAGTCTGGAGTGGACTCGAAGTATTTCTTCTTCATCGATTCTTGCTTCTGGAATAGCACCTTCTTGCACTTTCTTCTTCATACGCATCAGCTCCGGGTTTGTGGCTTGAGCAACTTTAACTTTATCGATTAAAGTTGGTTCTATGCGTATACCTAACATCATCGCACTCGTTCCTGCATATGACCTTCTACTCAACGCGTCAGCTACCACGTTTGCTTTTCCAAGATGGTATTGAATAGTGTAGTCGTAATCTTTCAACAGCTCGAGCCAACGTCGTAGCCGCATGTTGAGTTCTTTTTGAGTGAAGAAATATTTGAGGCTTTTATGGTCTGAATATATCTCCACTTTCTCCCCATAAAGATAGTGCCTCCAGATCTTTAGCGCGAAAATGTCTGCTGCCAACTCTAGATCATGAGTAGGATAATTCCTCTCATATTCTTTAAGTTATCGCAAGGCATAGGCTATGACTTTCCCACGTTGCATGAGAACACACCCTAACCCTTTGCCTGAAGCATCGCTGTAGATAACAAATCCATCTGAACCAGATGGTATTGTCAAAACAGGTGCCGAAATTGGTCTCCTCTTGAGATCTTGGAAACTCTTCTCGCATTCCTCGTTCCATACGAATTTTGTATCTTTACGAGTCAGCTGAGTTAATAGAGTAGCAATTCGAGAGAATCCTTCCATGAATCTTTGATAATAACCAGCTAAGCCCAGAAAGCTACGTACTTCGGTCACCGTCTTTGGTTGCTCCCAACTTTGTATTGCTTCAATCTTCGTCGGGTCAACAGATACTCCATATTTTGGCACCATGTGCCCAAGGAATACTACTTCCTCAAGCCAGAACTCGCATTTCTTCAGCTTGGCATATAGCTTGTTATCACGAAGCCTTTGCAGTACCAGCTTCAAATGGCGCTCATGATCTTCATGGCTTTTGGAATAGATGAGGATGTCATCAATAGAGACAACAACAAACTGATCCAAATATTCCTTGAATACTCGGTTCATCATATCCATGAAAGCAGCAGGAGCATTAGTCAATCCAAAAGACATGACTAAGAATTCATAATGCCCGTACCGAATTCTGAAAGCAGTCTTTGGAATATCCTCAGTTTTAACCTTCAGATGATGATATCCAGAATGAAGATCGATCTTTGAAAAGAATTGCACTCCTTGTAACTGGTCAAACAGGTCATCAATACGAGGTAGCGGATACCTATTCTTGATAGTGACATTGTTTAATTCCCGGTAATCGATACAAAGTCGCATACTCCCGTCTTTCTTCTTTTTAAATAAAACAGGAGCACCCCAAGGAGATGTACTAGGACGAATAAAACCGATGTCCAACAACTCTTGTAGTTGAACCTTTAACTCCTGAAGTTCAATAGGAGCCATTCAGTATGGGGTTTTAGAAATGGGCTTTGTACCATGTTTAAGATCAATAATGAATTCAACTTCACGTTCCGGGGGTAGACCGGGAAGTTCTTCAGGAAATACGTCAGGAAAGTGAATAACAACAGGAATATTATTCAAATCTGACGTGTCTTTATTCAAATCCATAACATGGGCTAAGAAAGCTTGACATCCGTTTTTCAATAAACGAATAGCTTTATAACTTGATATGACAGTGTGATTTTAATGGTTTAGTTGCTTGAATTCGAACAACAGGTTGTTTAGGAATATGAAAACTAACAACCTTACGAAAATAATCAATTTTGGCATGATGAGTAGTTAACCAATCAATCCCTAAAATCACATCAAAAGCAAGTATCTTTAAAGAGATAAGGTCAACAGGTAATATGATGGTGCCAACTTGGATCAAACAAGATTTATAAATAGTGGATGTGATGAAAGTTTCTCCTAATGGAGTTTCCACAGATAGGTCAAAGTCTAATTTCTTCGGAGTCAAGTTTAAACGTTGAGCACAAGCAGGAGAAATAAATGAATGGGTAGAACCGGTATCTAATAAGGTATAAACTTCGCAAGAGTTTATGATTAGCTTACCCGTGATCACCTCGTTTGGGTTCCTCGCATGTTAACTAGTCACGACAAACGCTCTTCTAGGAACCGTTGACTTTGACTTTTTTGGGACAGCCTTTTGAGTCACCATCCCCACTGGACTTGGTTTCACTACCGTACAATCTCAAGCGATATGTCCTTCCTTTCCACAATTATATCATACCTTGAACTGTTGTGGATAGTTTGGGCTGATATGTCCCTCTTTTCCACATTTATAGCATACGACCGGTGGTCGCTCCCTCCTTAAAACCACTTCTTTCTTTGGTGTTTGACGCCTTCACAATGTCATTTTTGAATCTCCTCTTTTAAAATCTCCCCCACGACTCGCTTCTTCTATTTTCATGGCCACGAGTACCACCAGAGTGGTTACCGCTTTTTCAATGTTTTCCTCCCCACCGTTTTCATTGTCAGATGATCGCCGCCACCGGTATGACCACAGTTGCGGTCCCTTGGTTGAACGTATCACTTTCATTATCTCGCTCTAATAATTGAGCCCTATTGACAATATCTGAATATAAAGCAAATTTATGAGAGATAAGATATTGCCGAATCTCGGGTTTTAAAGCTCTTAGAAACATCCTCGTCATTCGTTCCTCATTCTCTACTAAATGAGGTGCAAACCTGGATAACTCTGTAAACTTCGCCTCATATTGGGACACCATCATGTTGTTTTGTTCTAGTCTAATAAACTCTACCTCCTTCATATGGCTAATACTTTCAGGAAAGTATTTTTCGTTGAAAAGTTTTTGAAACGTTTCCCAAGACATGCGGAGTGCGACAGGCTGGATACGTTTCACAGACTTCCACCAGTAATCTGCCTTGCCACGGAACATAAAGGTGGCGAATGGAACCTTCTGTTCCTCCGTGCATCCCAAGACATCGAATATCTTGGTAATTTGCTTGACCCACATTTCCGTTATGATCGGATCTGACTTTCCCTAAAATTCTGGCGGTCCCAACTCTTTGAACTGCTTGGCCGTGACAAGCCGCGCATTGCTATCATTTCCACCCGTATTCTATACACGAGTCTCCCTCGTCTGGTTTTGCATGAACTGCAAAAAACTCCTAAACATCCCGTCGTTCATCGTCTGCTCAGTGGTGTTGTTTACATGGAGGAATATTGCCTTCTTGTTGCACGTTTCCCTGGGTGGTGATTAAAGGTGTTTCCACGGTCTCATTAACTCCACCATTAATATTCTCAGCTGCCATTCTTAAATACTGCCATAAAACAAGGGTTAATTAAACAAATTAACATATCACATATTAACCATATACTTTAACTGACCAACAAATAAGCTTAGGTATGACACACTAGCGAAGGATTACTCGTCTCTCCCCTCCTAGTACTATTCCTCGATCTCCGCCAGAGACCATATCCCTAAGCTCTGATACCAACTATGATGCCCCCAAAATAGGTATACAACACCCATTCTGAGTCGTCAAAATACATGGTACAGAAACAACTACAACTTTATTAATACAACATAAAAACTGTGAGTTTAAATATAAATATTGTCATCTAGATAATATCCATACTCAAATAAGTCCTCATTCTAATTATTAATACACTATTCTACAGAATAGTGAGGACTACTAGAACCACTTCTAGAACCATCATTCCACACCCCGACTAGTACTCGCTACATTCTCGCCTCCTGAGAAGAAAAATGGAACAACAAGGAAAAGGGTGAGCTCAACTAGCCCAGTAAAGAACATTATGACTAAGATAACATAGAACAAATTATCGTTAGTCTTCAACAGGAAAAAATCTAATAGAATACAATAGAAAACCAGTTTTAAATCAATCTTCGCAGCGGAAATAATAATTCATTAGAAGAGTTAAGTAGAGAATGCAAACTACTATCTTCTATATATGAATTTAAAAGTTCGTCGTCGATATTTTATCCCTGTAACATCAATCAATATATATCTGGAATTAATTATTCATCTTTGCACTACAGGCCAAAGATATTCACCAGTTGGTCATGTTCATCTAAACACCTGTTTATGTTTGCACTACGGGCCAAAGATATTCATCAGAAATCATTAATCTTTGCACTACAAGCCAAAGATATTCAATTATATAATCATTTAGGACAGAGGATGATGAAAAATATTTTAAACGAAACGAATCTAGTGAAACAAAAGAATAAATATTAAGGATTCATATTTCAGCTATTACATGTCCAAAAATACCTCATAAATAATCATAGTGGAGTAAAATTCAAGAATGATCAAAACATGGATACAATCAAAGCTAGTATCCATAAAAGATATTTTGGACGAAAAACGAAAATTTAATTTTTCTGTGAATAGTGCCATATTCGTGAATAGTGCCGTATACGTGAATAGTAACTCCGACACCTAAAGATAGAAATTTCACAAAAAAACATCATCATGCTTCGTGAATAGTATTCGTGAATAGTAACTCGTGAATAGTAACTCATGAATAGTAACTCGTGAATAGTAACCCCGACATAAAAAAGTTCCAAATTTGATAAAAAGTTCCAACCAATATTTCAGCATAATGATATTGAAGAAATAATATCATTTGAAAAGAAAATAACATCCCTTACCTTAGCTAGAATAGTACTTCTGGTTGGAATACTAGATATAGTGCTGAAAGAACTTGCACCATATAGCAATACTCAAAGTACTAAAATACTAACAAAAATACGCTCGATATATAGAGAGAGAAAGAGAGAGAAATCTGTAGTTTCTGGTGTGATTTTCAATTCTAACCTAAGCACCCTATTTATAGGAAAATGCTTAGAACACCAAAGCAGAAAATTGAATATAATAATAATATATATAACCAAATTTCTTACGCCCACTCTTAGATCTGAAATCAGCCATTTACATCACATGCAAGACCCAATTATATGACCAAAAATGTTTTTGTAATTATAAATATTTAAAACTTCCAAAAATTAATTATTTCGGAACTACGGAACTTCAATAATTCATAATAAATAGCTCTTTCATCAGAAAATTTAAATCTCATGTTTTTTTTTATAGGAAATTCAATTCTCTACAACTTTGCAGAAGAACGTTTTTCCAAATTCCAAATGTAAATTGACCAAATCCATAAACCAAGGCGATTTTACAAAGCTATAATCAAATTTCAATCAAGAAATGGGTCCACCAACATGTTTAACATGTTTTTAGTATTTATTGAAACAAAAATACTCCTCCTCCTCATTTACTCATATATCCCACATTCATTGTAAAAAAATATCATCATTATTATATTATAATAATATAATAAAATATTATTTTATCAGAAAAGATAAAATAACGATTTTTTTAACAATTGTCACTTTAAAATTTTTCTCAATCTATATCCACATAAAATCAATATTTTCCTCATCATGTAAATCAATAATTAATTATTCACAAATAATATTACAGAATCACAGTACTGGCAACCAGGCCGTTCCCAAGAAAGAGGGGCTTTCCAATAAGAATTTCTCCTTACTAGCGCACAATTAGGTGACCAAACCTCTCCTTAGATAGAACTTTCTAGACATTGCCAATAATATTTTCTAATAATATTATTCAGATAATATAAATTATTGCTTCGATAATGGAAGATACTGTATAGTGACAATTATTGAAATAAATATAAAATATCAACGCATCAATTATTGAATCAATAAAATAAAATACTGAATAGTAATTATTGTAACAATTATTGAGTAGTGCCTTCTTACGTAAGAATCAATAATTGGTGCAATACCGTAATACTCTTGTCTGCAACAACGCCATTACTATGTTTTAACCACCGGGTATTCCAACAGTGTTAACGGTAATAACTGCACCGTTATTTATAAACAACTTATACTTGTCGTTTTCTTCATCCAATTGCTTTCCGTTATGGGCCCACAAAAGACTTTTCCGTCGTACGAATATTCCCCGACAGTAAGAATAATCCACGACCAAACGAATATTCCTCGACAACAATGAATATTTTATAACCACCTACTTATTTTTAAAATATTCGCGCATTTTACCCATAACTAACCACATTAATCAATTCAACCCTTACTATTTCAAAATAATAAATAGAGAAAATTAAATTTCATTTATAATAAGTTGGGGTCTTACAGAACGGGTCAAAGAATATGTAATACTCAAATATAATTGAGTCTAAGTAAATATTATGAAATAAAACTTATAAGAATTTATTATCAAGAATGGTGAGAAGAGAAAATATAAAACCTATATTAAGGTAATGTGTTGATGTTATTCAATGAATAGATTCGAGGAAAACCTGAGTAAGGTAGGGTTTTAATTGATTAAATACTGGAATCCTTATAAGGAGGGAAGGATGTGACATCCCAGATTTTTAGAAATTATAAATGAGAATTTTATAAATAAAAGTATTATTTATGAGATATGTTGGGTGTGAGTAAGTGTATGTCATATTTTGTAGAATATGTGAATTGATGTGAAGAGAATGTTATATATTAATTTTAATATATATACATATTTAATTGAATTATTTATTGAGTTAAATAAATAAATTTTGTTTTGATTATAGAGTAATGTAATTAAGTGTAGCAGATTAATTAAATGAATATTTAGTATTTAATTTAATTAATATAATAATTTTATGTTATAGTTCTAATTTAATTGAGATAATTAAATTAGATGAGTTATGTGATGATTGTTACACAAAAAAAATTATAATTTACAAGTAAATATAATTATGTGACAATTTGATGAGATTGATTGATGTTAAGCTATTGATTAATTAAAATAATGAGTATTTGCCAAACATGGTCTTAGGCTTTTCAAGTTCAAATTGGTGTAACCTATGTATTAACTAGTAATTAGTATATCTAATAATTACTAGGAGTTATATATATTATATATTACTAGTATTATATATTATATATATATACTACAAGTTAGTATGTTAGTTTTAGAAAACAAACCAAAGAAAGAAGAAGAGAGTTAGAGAGTTTGTAGGAGAATAAGAAGAAGAGGAAGAAAAAGAAGAATAAGGGAAAGCTTTAAGAAGACAAAACAAGCCCCATCATCATCGTCTTCATCTCTCTCTTAAATTCATACTAATAAAGTTATAATCTAAATTCCTTGTTTTAATTATATTTTTATGTTCTTCATAATATAGATAATTGTTATGTAGAAGTTGTATTGAGAAATTGAGAGAGATAGAGAGAAATAGAGGAATTGAGATGAGCTAGAAGAAGAAGAAAAAAAAAAAACTAGAAGAAGGTAATTTCTAAACTTTTATTTAATCCTTAATTTTTTTTGGGTAGATTTATGTTCTAGGGTAGTAGATCATGCTTAATCTGTTTGTATTGGTTTAGTCTTGGATTATCAAGAATCAAACAAGAGGATTCAAAAAACAAAATGAAATGGAAAGAAAATTTGAAGAACAAAATTCGTAGGTTTTTAGTAATTGTGACATATCTTGTGAAATTCATGCCTCTTTGGGTATAATGAGTTAGAAAGTGAGCCTTATATCAAATCGAAGATATGGAAGTAAGCTATATTTTGAAAGTGGAATCACATGAAAACTCTTCGTAGATTTTTTGCAATGTTTATTTTAGTAAGGATGGTACGAAGGGAAAATAATTTGTCCAGAAAATCAAAACTGTTACGGTTTCTGACTTTGAAAAATTCATATAAATTTGTGTGTTTAGAATCTGAAGAAACTTACAACTGCAAAGTTGTAGATATGGATGTTTACTAGCTAGGCACACAAGATTGAGCCATTTTATGGACCAGATCATGTCCGAAATAAATTGTTTAGTTAGGATGTCCAGAAAATGAAATTTTCTAGACTAGTTTATGAATTACAAAATCTGGTTTAGATGGATAAGGGTCTAACTTTAAGGCCTAGATGAGGTTGTAGTACGCTGTGTAAGGGTTAATTCTATATAAAAAGGAACAAAATGGACATAAATCGAACAAGTTACGTTAAAAAACGAAAAAACAACGTTTTGTTAAAGAAATTGTGAAGATGAGTTTTATAATTCTGTTTGAATTAAGATTTTGGGTGATGATATATTTTGATGATTAAAAATATGTTTTGACATATGTAATGAGTATAGATATGTGTTATCATATTCTATGCATAATTAACCATTTAAGAACAAGAGTTGAGATAAGTTAATGTGTGCACATAACGTGCTCGATAAAATGCCTAAGAGTAATAGTGTTTTCTAAACTTTTGTATACAAAGTGTCTAACTAATGGCTAATATTGGATATCTAAGTATGAAAAGATGATAATACAAGAATAATAATGGAAAGAAATCGAAAAGGGTAATTTTTGATTTATGAAGGAAAATTAAACATGTAAACAATGTATTGAATATGCATTTTTGAATCCAAAGTGGTATAATAAAATGGTGTGATATACGCACATTAAACTATAAGTGTGATAATCTAGCATGTGTGGTGATGAAAATGAAAAATAAAATCGAGTTGCATATAAAATAGTTAGATGTCTATAAAGACATTATAAAGGATAATAAGATAAAGTAAGGTCTTAGAATAAATTTGACCATGAGATTGAGTATTGATTTTATTTATTATCAATCTCACATACAAAGATAGGTTGTCTAAGGACGCCAAGTATTAGCGTGTTGGTAAAACGCCTTAGAAAAAGCAAGTCTTTCAGTTCTTTTTTGCTATGTGAACTTGATGATGATATTCTTTAAAATTTTAGTGTATGATGTATTATATATGTCAAAAGTATGAAATGTGAAAGTCAATCTATGACTATGATGATTGAACTTTGAATGTTGATTGAGTAAGGAACTCAATCTTTATAGTTGTTATGTGAACTATAACAAGTATGCTATGTTTTTTTATGATTATTCTTGTATGTTGAACATGTTATTATATGCTACGTGATGCATGAAAACTATTAGATTTTGCTGAGCTGTCGAGCTCATTCTTGCAAATAACCATTTTTGCAGATTCAAGAATTGAAGGTAACACTATGTGCTACTTGATTGTTATGGATCAAAAGTGATATATGAAGATTTAATATCCTAGCTAAATTTTTATTCTTGTAAACCATGTCTAATGTTTTGAATAATGTATTAATGTTGAATTGTAATATTGTTTTGCGAATGTAAACTATTGTAGTATTAAAATGATTCTGAGATATTTAGATGTAAAGGTTGAAGGTTTTGGGAACGAGGATAGTTTGTAATAAAAATTTTAATTATTCCGCAAATTTTAATTATTGTATTATCGTTTAATGAAATAAAATTAGAGGTTGAATGTATTATTAACGACCGAAGTTGAGAATTAAATTGTATGAATTTTGGGGTTGTTATAGTTGGTATCAAAGCTGTAGGTTATAAACCTTAGGTAGGAGTACCTTAGGCTATAACCTTAGAGAAGGAAGGTGAATATAATGAAAGCATAAGCTCAAATAGAGTTTGAACAATAAGAAGTAATTTAAGAAACGTATAGAGAAGGGATTAAAAACATGCGTGAGAGGATTCAAAGAAGAATCTTGTAGAGTTATGGGGTTACCCAACTCCAATAATATGGATGTAAGGTGATAATAAATAGACAGTGTCTATAAGAAGAGAATGATAAAGAAGTTAGGAATAAAAGTTATAGTTAAGTATGGTATAGTTGTACTTTTTAGTAGTTGATGTATGGTATCTGGGCTAAACGATTCCTTCATAGAGCGGAGGTATATACGAACTAGCAACTCGGAACCTAGTTTGTTAGTTATTTGTGGGAAACCACTGAGCGTACCATATTGAAACTGTTAGAGACTCGATGTGTACCAAGTTTAGAAAATGGATACGTGTGATGAAAATGTGGAACTCGATTGGAATGTTGAACAATGTAAATGAAGTTGGAAATTCTTAAAGCAGGAATTGTTATATAAACAAGAAGATTCAAAGAAGAATCTTGAAGAGATATGTAGATAAGAAATGGGAGTTACCTAACTCCAATAGCCAAGATAACGAATAATGTCGTAAATGAAAGGAAAGAAAGGGAATCGTAAAACAAAACGATCACAAGTTAACAAAAGAATTTTAAGAGAGATGATTATAGAATAAGATCACGACGTGATCTGTTTAAGTTATAAAAGGAAGATGGTTTGTAATGGTTGAATGATTATAGCTTGATGATATGAAGATAATGTACTATGAAAGTACGAGATAACTCATGAGGAATTATAGATAATGTGATACGAGGAATTCGTATCGAGCAAAGAGCAAGTTAAGAGTAAGATAGAGTTAGGTGGGATTTCAATTGAGGACTCATGTGATGGCTGAGTTGTACAAATCTTTGTATGGGCGAGGGTTTTGTGCTTGTACTTAGTTTATCATATTGATAATCATTGGAATGTTGGTGTCGCGCTATCTATGTATATGTGGCAAAAAGGTGATTCTTTTCTCATGTGTATGTTTGATAGTTAGAAACTATTAAGATTAGACAGATATTATTAGGATTAGGCGCGGTTCTTAAAACTAATGCATATGGTAAGTTCGTGACTCATAATAATATGTTATGTTTTGAACCCCTCAGCGAATGGACGCCTATGGTATGACTAGGATAAGTTCTTAAACTCATATTATTGTGGCAAGTCCTGAACTTCCAATGTGCAGTACGTTTGATGAACTGTGGTATAATTAAGTTATGAATGAAGTATTGAGGATGACAGGAATAGATAGATCTTTTAAGCAATGGATCATTACAGAAAGTGGAGTTGATGATGGAAGCATAGGTATTCTAAATCTACTAGTTATGCTAGACTTTCGAAATTTATTAACTTCGTGCTGATGATTACACTTCTATTTTCTTGAAAAACATTGGATCAAATGATGGAACCAATGAGTTTTAACAACAATACTGTTATTCGTATGTATGCTAATTGTTTCGGATAGACAAAAATGATTTGCAATATATCAAAATATATTTTATATCATTAATGCATCATGTAACCTGGTGCAAAGATGATAAAAATGATGGAGTCATCAATGCAGTATTACCTAGTGTTGGATGTGATCTAAGGATCGTCAGCCCACTATGGTATGATGTAGTATGATAAACTCACCAAATGACGGAATCCTCAACGGACTGTAAATACAGTGCGGTATCATGATGTCATAAAAAGATTTTTGAGATTTCTTTGAGATATGAGAATACATATGTATGTATGTATATGTATATTTTGGTTGATGTCCGAATTGTTATAGAGGTCTATGCTATTTGATTCAGCTAGACAAATATTAAAAGATGCTCATGAAATTCAAGAGTTTCTTGAGAAGTTATGCCAAACCAAATTGTTTTGGTGCGGATTCAAATGTTAAAAAGCTGAGATGAACAACCATATTATTAGGGGTTGCACTTAGTTTTATACTTTGCGCTGAAATGTTTGTATACAATACATGTCCTCGTCATCCTCATCCTCCTGTGGCAACTCAACGGGATCCTCCTCGTCTGTCTCCACATCATCATCCTCATCTTCAACTACTGTGACCAACGGGGCTGACTCCCGTGGCAGTAGTTGTTCCCAAACTACATGAATGTCGTGAGGCTCCTCCTCTATAGGCAACTAAGGTCTATCCTCCCTAGCCTGACTGGATTCTCCGACATTAGTCATCTTGATAACAAAATTTTAAGTTTTAATCATTAATCATTACTACTCGACACTCACGATCACATAATTTATAAACACATAAGCACATAAGTGTTTTATTACTTCTTCCTTAAAACTCGATTAGAGTTAATCATCACTATCTTTTCAAAGGTTACTTCCTAAGGCTTTTCCCCACCTAAGGTTTATAACCTAAGGCTTTGATACCAACTTGTGACACTCCCAAATCCTGGTACTTCATTTCCTCAAGATTTGGTGTTCACTTAATCAAAACATTCATTTCTAACTACCCAATCATAATAAAATTGAATAATGAAAACCTGCCCATACAGAATTAAACTTAAATACGAAAAGATCTCCCAGGTTATCTAACCTTTATTTACAATCATTCAATTACAGAAATTAAATAAACTTCATTACAATTTTTAAACCAAAGTCTGATTATAAAACTATCAAAACTATTACAAGTCTTCAATATTTGTTCATCTTTCCTTTTCCTATACTAGTGCTAGGTACGTCACCCTTTTCAACTTTAGCTATAAGAAATTTTACAAGCAAGAGTGAGCAAACAAGGCCTATTTGGAATAATAACAAGTAAATCTTTAAACTTTTACATCAATTGCCAATACTAGGCTCGATAGAACTGAACAATGTGTTCTATTAACTTTCTGAAAATTATAACATTCACTGAGGGTCTAATAACCATGAATCATGTCCACAGTTATAAGTAATCTTTCAACTTTAACTTTAACAGTCATAAGACTATAAGGACTCCAAGTACTTAGGGGGATCAGCCCTTCGTACAATGTATTGCGCACAACCATTTCAACGCTAAGCGTAAACCTCTAATAAAGAGTTGTTCATCTCAGTATTTAGAATACAAGTCCGCACCAAAGTAGGTTTGGTTTGGATACGTTACAATGTAATTTAGAATTCAACGGTCATCAAATAAGGATTAGTTGAATACAAAAGAACTAATTGTATGATATGGAATAATTATAACTGAATCGATATTTGTAAATTAATATCATGCTTTAAGAATAATCTAATAGTATAAACATTGAATAATCATAACATAATTTGATTGAACAATATTAAGTTAAGGTTATTGAGAATTGGATACTAAGCATGCATATTGAATAGTAATTTGAACGATAAAGTTGTTCAACACTAGAATATTAAAATATAGTGACTCGTATGCTAAATAACAAGTTACATATTAAAGAAACTTGCTCAATATAAAAATATAAGATTTAGAATAATTGCATCCTCATGAACAATAGATACAAGAACTTTCTCAATAATAGACAATCTAGCTCTACGAAAGTGTAGAGTTAGCAACTTGCGTAATTGTAATTGAATTAAAAGTAATAGAGTACTCAACAAAATTAAACTTGCACAATGAAGTTTTAGGATTAGATAACTTGCCTTGAGCATAAGCTAAAGCTTACAACTTGAATTTCAATACCCTATACATATGTCATCATAACATAATTAGTCATTACCAACATTTTATATCTATATAAACATGTATATACATCATGTAGGTTTGATTTTCAATTCACATAATTAAATTATGTTAATACTAGTTAACCCTTGATAACATGCTCATTCTTAGTTTAGTACTACTGAAATCATCATTTAATAGTCCTATTATTAACACATAACATTTATTTTCAAAATTTGTGTAAATAAATAAAATTGTCGACCTTTTACGCTAACTTCAAGCACACTACACTTTCCACGATTTACATTGTGGGTTGGTTGGTTTATGCTGCATGCATACCGAAAGCTAATCTTTATGGCGTGAGACTCAAAGCTAGCAATTGGCTCTCATGGTGTGATATCTTAACGCCCCAAAATCCGGTCTATCTTCACACCCAGATTTCGTACGTCACGAGTACATCATTCATTCTGCATACATAATTATATATTGAAATATAACAACATACACTCTCAAATCCCAGGTTCTAAAAACCTTATAGCTTTTCTCATTACAAATAATGATAATTATATTATTCTTTACATCTTGTATGAATGACTTTTATCCACCACCAAGGATACATAATCATTCATTAAACTATTCTATAGTTTAATTCTCATCTTTCTACATTACAAGTCTTCACTTGATCTTCTCGCTCATTCACATTCTGAATGGCACTTCATCTAGATACCGTCAGCTTGTTCCTTACGGGATCCTAAAGTTCTTCTAACATCGTTCGCTAAAAATGTTTTTCATTTAAAGCAAGTGTGAGCATTCAATTGCCCAACAAGTTATAACAATTGAACATACAACTTCAAGAGTTTAACATTCCTTTGGAACTTCAATAACCGAACAAAGGTTATGAAGCAGCTTTAACAATAGGAATAATCTCGATTCCTATCATTTTAAAACATTAGTCACATTTACTTTGAAATACATTCATTCTCTACAATCTTTCATACTTATTTTGTCTGGCTAGAATCAATAGCACAGACTTAACAATAACGGTTCATGTATAAATAGAACATTCTTTTATTGAACAGTTCAATCATAGAACAGTTCATCTCACAGAAACACCGAAGTGTTCACATTGTGGCACAAGGCCTCATACGTTCTACCACCTTGCACAATTATCACATATTTACACATAGACAGAACTTCTCAAGTTCAACATCTGCGAAGTTTAAGAAACTAGCATTCATTTAAAATATGAATGAAGTTAGGAAACTTGCCATACGCACAGCTACAGCTTACGCTGAACTGCTCATTCCAATCCCTATAACACGTAAGGAAATAACAAATACACCAATTAGTCATATACTTGACTTACGCATTGGTTTACTTTACTTTACTTCTTAAGGTCCACGTTCTTACAACTAAGTTTACGCGACCAACTTTCATTATCGGTTTACGGTTTCATGACATACGGAGATGTCTTACTCAACACATTCATCATCTTTGATGATTCACATTCTTATCTTCTTCGTATACTTCTCTAGGATTCAGTACAAATCGCTTCTCTAGCTAGTAGTCCATATGCTACTCTGAGTGGTTTCCCACAAACACCCAACAAGCAAGTTCCCATCTCATCTACACTACCATCATAGTGAGTTAGATCGGTTGCCAGTTTCGTATATACCTTCACTCTCTGAAGGAATTGTTTAGCCCAGCTCCCATATTTCAACCATCAAAGGTTACGATTGTACCACAACCTAACTTTCTCTTAACTTATATGAATTATTAAATTATAATGTTCGTTAAGTTAATTTCTTATTTCTTATGGCTTTCTGGCAAGCAATTGCAATACCTCAGGACTCATTCTTATCCGAATCACATTCGGCTTTCATTAATCTCATTACCGTTCGATATGGCTTTCTTGATACCATTCGTATCTTACTTACTACATTCATCAACGTCTAAGTCATACAACCACGGTATACTTAGCATATTTGTCAAACGCAACTACGATTCACGAGGATCGTTTACGTATTCGATGTTCACATTGCTCGTTTCTTAATTCTCTTATTCAACCTTTACTCAAGGTTTTAATTGTTTTTGATCGTTATTCATCCCATGAACCCCATGTTCATTATTCTTTCTTAATGTCAAAGCCGTACGGTTCGCTGTATGCTAAAACCGATCGTTCATCGCAACAACGTTGCGTTCACAGCGTCTAAATGCTTTACATTCATCTCTCAATGCCATGTCATAACATCAAAATGTTATACATTAACATCGTCAACCAACGTCTAAGGAATCACAACCATAACAATCCCTCGTGTTCGTTTATCGCGACTACGGTCCCCAGACATCGGTTCCATAACCCGCATCTACATTCTTTGTCTTTTATTCTCGTTTAATCTTTTCGTTCAACCTTTATTAAATGTTTAAAACACTTGATTAAGTGTTACATTAGTTGAACATTATGTTCATATTTCTTTCTTTCACATCCTCCAGTAACGGAGAACTAAAAATCTCATTTCTGGGTATTACTCTGCATCGGCGCTGCGGCGCCGTGCCCTTCCCTTCCTCTCGCGCTGCGGCACGACCTAATTCTCTCTCCTCTCTTCCCGGACAGACAGTGCGGTACCAAGTCCTTTGTTATCTCTCGCGTTGCGGTGCCACTCTCCAGATGATTATGGCCGAGCTCGCACTGCGGCGCCGAGTATGAAACTTAGAAAATTTTTCTAAGTCTTTTACAAGCTTGAGACGCTGATTTTGAAATCTCATAACTTCTTCGTTATAACTCGGAATGAGGTCGTTCTAAAGCCATTTTCTTCCTTACCTTACGTACTTGGATTACCCATAGACAGAACTTCGTTCTGAATCCGTTAACATGTCATTCAATTGGCTTTATCTTCACTCTTCATTCATTTACGTTATTAACGTTCTTCATTCGATCGTCGTAATTCGGTCATCCAAACTCGAAATTCGTTCGTTCTTGAACGACACACGTTTTATACGTTCTCTTACATTTTTATGAAACCCTACACTTTCGGGTTCATTTACTAACTATCAAATTTTTGTTCTTATTTTACGAAATTTTTGCCATAACTTCGTTATAGCTTAGTTTTAATCCGTTCTTCATGAACGTTTCTATCGTTCCTAACCAAGCAATAAACATCTAACTTATACGCGATGGTTTTAAACTTGTCCATCAACAACAATTACACTACGATGGTTTTAAATTTGTCCATCAACAACGTTCTTCGCGTTCTTCGTTCGTTCTTCATTTTTAATCGATATTTTGGATTACGATTTCACTTTTTCTTGGAATTTGATGTTATAGAACACCATTCCTTACTTAATTCACCTGCTCGTTCATAATATTCATTCGGATCGCTCAAAATCCTCACGAATCTTATACTTGCTTTAGAAATTTATAAACTAAATTTCTTATTTTTATTTCTTCATTTTCTTACGATTTCAACCATATGAAATCATTACTAATCTCTTTTACTTCTTATTCTCATTAAGCTATGTTTTTGACATAGAAAAATTAAAGAAAATATTAGAAAAAACTAGGGTTCGGATTACCGTTCTTGTTTAATCTCCTTCCGTCGGACAAAGCGTGTATTCAAGCTAGCTTTTCCTTCCTTCTTCTCCTTCTCCTTCTCTTCCCACATCCGAACTCTCTCTCTTTCTCTCTCAAAGTGTAGGATTTTCAAAATCCCATTCAAATGAGATTAAGCTTCTTATTTATAGATTTTCAAGGTTAGGGGCAAAATAGTCATTTCGCCCCTAAAATCACTATTCACACCTCCTTACTATTCAAGACTTAAGGACTAAGTTAACTTAGCCCTCAAGTTTGCTTAGCCCTTAAGTTTCGTAGTTTCGTCTTTCGTGTTTCTTCCGACAGTTTTAAAAACTGCGATTCTCGAAATCCAAATATTTTTGGATATTTCGTCTTTCCTTTACCGATTAACTTTTACGTATTCTTCGAATTTTTGAAAAACTGAAAAACACTTTTTGGCGTCAAGCGTTTTCCTTCACGTTTTCCCCTAACGTAGCTAAACAAGTGAAAAGTACATAACAGTACTTTTCGTCATTTTTATTTCGTCCGATTTCTGCATATTTTTCGAGAAAAACTTTTATTGGCTTACTTAACTTTTCACGATATATTATCATCAAATCTTTCGACGGAATGTCATTTTGACATACCAAACTTTTGGAAAGGTTTAGGTTATTCAAACCCTAACCCTTAGGTTTCGTCGGGTGAATAGTGCATATTTCGTCTTTTTCCCCAGAAATATTTTTGTTCCCGAGAAAATTTTTATTTTCGTCTTGAAAATTCTTACTCGTTCAGTCTAGCTCGTAGCCAGAATCCTCCCGATTAATAATCATTCTAGGTTATAGAACGATTAATGAACACATATAATAGAATAGTATTAATAAAAATTCATTTTATTAATAACTAATTCTTTAAACCTAAATTCTGGATAATCCAAAATTCCGGTTTGTTACAGAATCTGCAAACGCATGCGGCAGAGAACAATCTTTCTTTGGGTACATATTGCATAATACAACTCGATTTGACTACAAGCTCCAATCTAACAAACTAATTACATGTAATACATACAGAGACTTCATGTAAACATATTGTAAATACTCTTAACATGATTCTACCCATAAAATAACATAAACATCAAATTTACAACACCCAATTTCACTATTTTTGGCCAAAAACTCCATTTTTGACATTTTTAATGAAAATCATCACTATAATTTTGTTTTTCAACCAAAACCATTAATTCAAACTATCATACTTATGTTTATTCATCTACTTTCACAATCAATAGTCAATATATATATATATATATATATAACAATTAATCAAACCTTAATTTTATTTTAAACTAAGCCATATTCATATATTTTCATAGAAACACTATGTAATATAGTTTTCTTCACAAATTATATACATACATGAATTAATTGATTATAACCATACATAACTTATGAAAAACAGTTTTACAACAATCAATTATCATATAAAACTATAAACACCACCAATTCATCTTTTACAATAATTTTACAAAGAACTTTTTGGAAGAAGAAGAAGACAACAAAATTTTTAAGGAAAAAGGTTTGGATGATACCTTGTATGCTAGATGATGAAGGTTTTCCTTCCTTTTATCAACAATACTTCTTTCCTCAAATTCCTTTGTCAAAACCTGTTAGTATTCTCTCAATTCTCTCTCAATTTTTCTTCTTTTCTTCCTTTTTCTTCTTCTGAGTTTTTCTTCTCCTAACTCTATCTTACGTAGTAAAACATAACGTATATAGTAATTATATATATTAATTATATAATATTAATATAGAGATAACTGATATCAGTTATCTAAGTTTAAAATTCAAAAGTCATAAGGCTTGTTTGGCTAGGCTAATAAAAATAACCATTTAATCCTTAAACCTTGTTTGGTAAACCTAATTAAAACAAATAGATTAATCCTTATACCTTGTTTGATAAAATACTATTAGATTAAAGACTTAATATGCATTAAGGCTTGTTTGGCCAAAACTAAATTAAACTCTTTTAATTTATTTTAATAATTCCTTTATAGCAAGGTTCTTTGTCACACTTCTATTTAATTAAATAATCAATTTAATCAATTCAAATACTAATCTATTAAATTACTTTAACACATAAATCACTACCACATAATTATAATTTCCTTTATAACTATAATTTTATTTAACCAACTAACACCTTATTTTTTTAATTACAATTTCCAATTAAAATATTATAATTCATTTAATCATTATAAGCTCTCTAACTTAATTATTAAATTAAATTAGTATATAATCTCATAACAATTAATTTTCTTAACTCCTTAATTATTTACTTAACAAATAATTAACTAGATCAAATCAAATCAAATTGAACAATTATTTATTAAACAATAAACATATCCATTAAATATTTATATAATTCAATAAATATTTAATATTACAATTTAAAATTCTGGAATGTTACAATAAAACCTAGTCATCAATTATTATCTACACTGGGAAGGGATGAGAACAATCAAATGTTCCATGTAGCTATGGTTGGTGTAGAAACTAAAATTGGTGAAAATTAGAGATGGTTCTTGGACTTGTTGGTTGATGACCTTAACCTTAGTGAAGGTTATTGATTGATTATAACCAGTGACCAACAAAAGGTATATTTTACTAACTGCCTTTGTTTAATAATTTCATATGTTTTACTATATGCATATGTGTTGTGCAAGGGTTAAAGTATGTGATTACTGGATTTTATACCGATGATTTGGACACCATTTAGGGTTAATTCTTTGTTAACTTTAAGTATTTTTAGTGTTATTTCACTTATTCTCGTGTTTATGTTTTAGGAAACGACTTCAAAGGGTCAAAGAACAAAATGCCCACCGAGGCAGGTTTCCCCAGTACAAAAAGCCAATCGGGGCCAAGTCAAAAAGCACCTCCGCTGGAGCGGGGTTTTACAGTACAAAAAAAAACGATGGGGCGGGTTTGTTGGGAAGAAAGAAAGGTGATTTCAGAAGTTAAGTCAAAGAAGGATTTGTTTGGCTGATTGGTTCAAGGACTTTAAGGAGGGCTAAAAGACACGTTAAAGAGGGATATAAAAAGAGGAAAATTCACAAGGATTGAGAGCTAATTCCATTAGATTAGTTTTCATTATATTAGGAAAAACCTAGTTTAGATTAGATTTGGAGATTAAAGCAACTTGGAGATCATTGGAGATTCAAATCAGGAGCATGATGGAGATTTAATTTTGCTGACAATAAATTTTATCTTCTTCTTTACTTTTATTTTTGTCTTTGAATGTTTATTCAGTTATGGATTATTGATTATTATTCAATCATGAACTAAATTATATTTTAAGATTACAATGGATCGTATTGTGTAGCTTATCTTAGTATGCTTCTCTGTTAATTATTGCTGATTATTATGGGATTGTCTATTATGGTTTGTGATATTGCTTAATTGCCTAACTAACAATTAACGTGATTATCTACATGAAATTGAGAGTTGTATTATAGATTTATATCTGATCATAATAGCATGTGATTGTGTTTTCTGCATGGCATTAGAATTCATAATTTATGTATAGGATAGAGATATACATATACATCGGATGTAATCTGATAAAGAACTTGTGCTTTAAATCCTCTTTAATTGTAATTCACATAGAGATATAAAGAATTAGTTAATTAGGATGTTAATCATCTTAATTCTATCATCTGTGGATTTAAGTTGATTTGAGTATGATTCATTGAGAGGTGGCCATATTTATTTTTGTGTTCTTGATTAACAATTCAGAATGTGAGCATAATTGATAAGAAGTGTATTAATTTAAGTGAAGCAATAAGTGATGTTGTGATCTTAAATATACATAATCTAATTTTTAACTAGTGGTAATTATTATTAGTTTAATTAAATAATTTAATTCAAAACCTTAAATGGATTGTTTAAATAAAATTTGTTTGGTTAAGAGTTAATACTTTGTAATTAATTTTTATTAATAAAAACTCTATGTTCACTTTATTACTTGTTGATCGTGTATACTTGCACGTATTCATTGATTGTGATATCGATCAACAGTATGCCATAGGTGAACTTCTTCCTCATATTGTGCATAGAAATTGTGCTAGACACATTTATGTTAACCGGAGGAAGAGGTTTACTTTATAGGAACTAAATATAGTGTTTTGGGAAGCTGCATGAGCAACCAATGATCAAGCAAACATGAGAGTAATGAGAGAGATTAAGAGGATTTCTTGTAACGCCCCCAAATCTGGGTACCTTAAAACCTCGAACCTGGTGCGTCATGATACATCATTTCTATAACTATTGACAAAGATATAAAATACATTATTTATACAATAAACTTTTACAACATAACCTCAAGGTCTACAACATTAACTTAATACATACATTCAATAACTTAAAAGGTTTACAATGTCATTTTCATCAGATAACTTAATAGTTATAACTGCATAATAATCTAATCTTGGAATTTGCCTTTGAGCCTTTGTCTTAATCTGAAATTTTGTTATCATGATATAGCAAGGTTGAGCAACTATTTTTCCCAACAAGTTTAAGTACAATGAAGATATATCATGATTGAAAAGGAATAAGTTGTCAAATTTTCAACAATATAATGATTGTGAAAGAGCATGAATCAGTTTTAATGATTGAATGATTGAAACAATAATGTTGTGTGGTCAATAATGACCATGAACAATTTTAACTTAACCTTAAGGTAATGAAGGTGATCAGCCTTTCATACCTGATGAACATATGCAACATGCACTAAGTGCGAATCAATAATCATAGATGTAGAATAATCAGCAATAATTATCCACGAACATGCTTTGAAATAATAACTCAAGTTTGAGTTAGGAAACTTGTCTTAGTCGTTAACTATTGCTACACAATGTAATTTAACTTCATTCGAAAGACCTATCATTAATAATATTGATCTCTCAATTAGAATAATACATCATAACATATACTACTGCTATTTACACTCATCATACAGCTTAAACACATTACCACGTATTCCTAACAGTCGTTAGAACACATAAGAAAATGTATCAAGTCAAACTATTTTAGTCTGATTTGATTCTGGTATTATTCTGACGTCCCGATTGCATTATCGAATAATTATCGAGTTTATTTTCAATTAAAACTCTATTTAAAAGCTTCAATCGTAAGTTAGATAATTTAATTATCATTCATAATATTTTTCAGAAACTCATAATAATTTTCAAACAATTATTATCATTTATAATGATTTTTCAATCATTAATATCATTTTGAATGATTTAATTGTTAAATAATTTCATTATCATTAATATTTAAAATATTAATGAAATCCATGTCAAAATATTTAAAGTTATTTATTATAGCTCAAAATATTTTTAAAACCTTAATAATTTAAATGATTTTTAAAATATTTAAAATAATTTTAAATAATTATCATTAATATTAAAATATTTATAAAATTCATGTCAAAATATTAAAAGTTATATATTATAACTTAAAATATTTTTCAAACATTTATATAATTTTAAAATGATTTTTAAAACATAAAACCATTTTTAAACAATTTATTTAATACAATTATAAAATAAATTTATTATCATTACTATTTAAATAAATTAAAATAGTAATGAAATTTATGTCAAAATATTAAAAGTTAATTTATATAACTTCAAATAATTTTAAAAATTAATTATGAATTATTCATAATTATTTTATATTTTTTGCTATTTATTTTAATTAATATAATTAAATTTTATTAAAAACTATCGCTAAAGGCCTATCGCGACAAAAATTGTCGCTATAAGTGTTCTTCAGCCATGAAAAACAGTCAAGTCAACTTTTTAGAGCCTATTTTGACTATCTTTAATTTTTAGTTCATGAAGTTTTTGGCCCTGAAAGTGTATTATTGATGTAATACTACAAGTTCAAATCAAATTTGGAATCTAACTACATCATATCAGAAAGATATTAATAGTCAAACTAGCCAACTAAGATTGTTCTTCATTTTCTGGAATTTTCAGAAATTTCGTCTGTGATGCCCCTGAATCCGGGTCCTCTGACCCGGTTCGGTCATCACGATAAAATACAAACATCCACCTCTAACCAACATACGATAACTAAAATGCGGAAAATAATAAACGTACGTCGTTCATTCAAAAGGTATTACTAGTCCCAAGATTCGATAACCTTCATACAATCATACAAACATACCTTAAAATAGTAATTAGGGTTCATATTACATAACAGTAATTTAAATTAAGCATAAGATAAATTCTGCTCCTCGCAAATATCCTACATCTTTCCTTTACCCTTGTCCTTTCCCGAGGTCTCAGGCTTAGCTGCAATATAATTCATGATATAGCAAAGATGAGCAAAAAGTTTGCTCAGCAAGTTTAAATACAATAATAAAGATATATCATGATGAATGAAAAATATCTGACAAAGAATTCAATAATATGAATATCTGAAGGATTCAACAATATGAATATTAGAAGCAAATATAAGGATTGCTTTTAGAATATCTGCTAGTCAAATAGACATTAAACTATAATACTCCAAGGAAATCAATAGTTAATTGACCCTTTGGTTACTGGCTACAGAATAAGTACTTGAGGGGATCAGCCTTACGTATTCCATGTATATGCATAACATTTAAATATGTTCTTTGTATCATATACTAGATACCTGGGGTACTCCCCTATCATACAAGGGGTGTTCTTTCAGTCTAAGAATCCGTACCATCAATTCGTTTGGATAGCTTTTATAAAACTTCATATACTTGTCTGACAGAACAAAAGTTCAAACTATATCTGACACAGTTCAAGAATTATAGAACTTTAAATGAAGTACAAGTCCAAGACTATACGAACTCAGGTGCAGTAAGTGTGAATATCAATAATATCGATGTGGAATAATTGTAAGGTAATTAAACCACTTAATAACATGCTTGGAAAAAAAGTTCAAGCTTAAATGAATAACTTTCAATTCAACAATAACCTGCTCAAATACAATATGAGAAGGATATGAAACTTTCACAAAATTAAAAGTTGTGTAAGTTAGGAAACTTGCAACACAATAAAAATATTGTTCGGATACTTGCTCAAGTAAAAGAGTAAGATTTAAGGAACTAGCACAACCAAAGAGTGAAGTTCAAGGAAACTTGCTCAATAATAATTTGAGTAACGTTAGGGAACTTGCATGTTTGCTCAGCTACAATTTATGAGTCAAGAATTAAATCATCACCTATCATGCTTCTATACATATGTCATTACATTACACAATTTGTTTCTAACACACTATGTCATAGTTGAAATCATTATTGACTTTAAAGTTGTAAACGTCAATTCATAATATAATATTTCAATAACATGCTTATTAACACATGACTACTATACTGGACATGTATTATAGATTAGTGTAACCATATAAGCATGTATAAGCTCTCATTTTATTAACAGAACTCTAACCTCACTGCAAGATGACGCGGTCACGCCTGATTAGTACTAAGGAGACGCGCGGCCACGCGGCTCTTAGTTCAAACCAAGGTTGAACAATCACTTGCTTGGCTTAGCCTGCCCATCCTTACACACATAACAAATATTAACATGTCAAGGGTCCCTTCGTACCTCTCCAGTTCAATCTAGGTTCCTTCATTCATAATATAGTTCTAAGTTTGAATATCTCATGTTAAGCTACCAAGTATGGAAATTCAATCTACTCACTCTTAGCAAACTAATTCTCAATAAATTGTAACGAGGAAGGATGAACATCTCATTTATAGGAGAATGGTTACCTAGATAATGGGATTACCTCCCAAATAAAACCAAATGATTTCGAGAATCCATAAAGGTTAAGAGAGAGTTAGTGAGAGTTGGTGATTCACTCATGAATCCCACTCCTCATCCATTTATTGCTCTAGTTTGATGAATTTGAGAGGAAGATAGCTAAAAAACCAATTCAAGAACATAAGCTTAGGATTATAGCTTTTCACGCTATTGAAAATGAATTGGGCTCTTATTATGGGACAAGAGAACAATTCTCAGGAGATTTACCTAGATAATGGGATTACACAAAAAGGGTTAAGAATGCAACAATTAGCTAATACCTTATATACACATAATATAAACTTTGGTTATAAAATATGTATACGCAATTAATTTCATATAACATAGGTTATAATGATTTAAAGAGCATACAATGTATTTCCTAATTACAAGGTATCAAGTAGTGCACACACATATAATCCATGTACATTTTCTATTACTACAATACAATTGGGCATTGCTTATTAGTTATTACCATGACTGTTATTATCATAACAACTTAATGACATCTTTATTAATTTAGCAATTGATTTTATTATATGTCAATAGGGTATACATGAATGTTTACCCACACACTTCATATCATATAACAATATTATTATGCAACTTACATGAATGCAAATAACTCTTACTATATAGTCTATATATATAATATATAGACATATTAATGTACCACCTTGTACTATATAAAATATATATAGTTAACTACCATATAATAAAGGTTTACTATATTGCACAAATTAATCAAGTAAACATATAATCATTTTATAAATTATTAATCTTTTACACATTAATTATTATTTATTCATAATAATTATTAATTAACACATTATCAATTAATTACTCATAATTTCAATTAATCAATATGTTCAACTTTTGCTACTATATTCAAATAAATTGAATATTTAATTATTAATAATCCTATCAATTCTTTGATATTAAACTCTTAGGGTTAGTCCACTAATTTAAATAAACTATTAGTGACTCCCTTTAATCATTTCATAAATTCACAGAACCACATAAGGTTTAAATAGACTCACAAAACTAACTCATTGAAATTAAATCACATATTTAATTAATAAGGAGTTTTCCAAATTCAAGGTCATTACATCGTCAATGCTAGTCAACCCACTTTGGTGGTTAATAACTTAGATTTTGTGTATTGTTTAAGTGTTCTAGTGTCATAAGCATGTAGTATACATGTCAAGGTTCAACATTAATACACTGGTTAGGCTTAACAACATCACATATGAAAGATCTAGCTAGTCAAACTACATGTCAGAGCTTGTTCTGAAAGTATTATGCATACAAGCCAATCATGTATGATGATAAAGCATATACTGTGTAATCAATCTTATTTATTTATTAATAAAAGAATTATTTATTAAAGGCATTTATTATCTACATGGTGCTGTTTTAATAATATGTGATAAATCTATAATTTTAAGCAACGCTTTTAGAATAATGATGATGATCATTCTAATGAGATCTAAATTCATAGAAAGCTTAAAACTAAAATAGTTCCCAATCATTGGATTACTAAATTGGGGATTAGTGAATCCGGATAGATTGGTACATACGTTGCTTGCTCATTGGATGAGGATGATTGATCCCATGATCATTTGTGTGGAGACCCTAAAGCAAGTATGTAGGTGCTTATTAGAGAATAAGTTCACTGAACGTGACTCGTTAAGGAATACCTAATGGAGTTTTACTTACCTCGTCAATAGAATTCTCAGTAGTGATAGTAAGTACAAATGATCCTTAGACTTGAGATCATCATAGTATCTTATATATAATGAATTACACTTTGACTTATTCCTTAAGACTCTTAGAGTATATCAAAGGGTATGCTTGGGTGTAATTAGTTATATATGAAGATAATGAATGATCAATAAAGAATCTACCACTTCTAGTAAAAAGGAGAAATATCCTATGTGATTCGATAAATGACAACCCAGGAATCCTTGGCCAAGATGGAATGAAATTAGAAAGTAGTTTCTAATTTGCATTCATTAGGAGTTGTGCATTTAGGAATCGAAATACATATGATTAAATAAAATAAGAATTGACAGTAATTCCATGTCTTATATTTAATTGGGACATTGTATGGTGGAAGGATTGAATTGTACGGTAACTATTTACTCAAAGGTTCTTTTATGATTAATGTTGAAATCTATATTATCTGGAAAGTCATTGATCGCTGGGGAGGCTTATCCCTAATGTAGAATAAATATTATTTATTTAAATAAATTATTTGTTTTATTTATTTATTTAAATGAGATTAGAATTGTTCTAATTGATTTATTCACAACCGGTTTAATATGGAGAACCTAAAGGGTCACACCATAAAAGGAAGAATAATAATTATTTAAGAAGTTAATGGCATAATTGTAATAATATGTTAAGTATATTTAATTTTATCTATGGTGATAAAATAAATTAAATAGCTTAATATTTATTATTTAATATTTTAGAAATATTAAATATAAATTAATAAGAGGAGTCTTATTAATATTATTACAATTATTATTATTTTAATTTCTAAAAAGGTTTAGGAATTAATTTAATATAAGTATTTCATTTATTCCTAATTGGATTAGGAAGGAAAATTAGTTAAAGGAGTTTAATTAATTACCCCTAATAGGATTAGGGGAGCCCATTTAATTAAAGGAGTTTAATTAAATAAATAATACCTTATTTTAATTAAAATAGGGTTACATGATATCTTTATAAGAGGAGTCTTATATCAGATATCTAATATACGTAATTCCTAGAGTTGGAGAGTACGCCTCATTTTTCTATACAGATGGGAAAATCTAGGGTTTGAGCCAATACCCCTTCTTCTTGAAAATTCTTCTTCCTTGGTGGATCACCACTAGAGGCCATACACTTGGGTGGCTTACATTGATCAAAGGAAGTAATCTACCCGGAGATTCAAGGAGATCGCGGAGAAGTAGGAGGTGAACTCGTACCTGAGGAAGCTCGTTTCTACAAGGGTATGATTTCATAATTTCTTATTCTTCGTTTAATTAATAATATGCATAAAGGATGATCCGGGTAATTGGTTTGTGAAAAATTTTAAAATCTGATTTTATTTCGCTTCCGCTAATTTTTCAATTTGATTGCTACTTTGAATTTTCACAAAACCTAACAGTGGTATCATGAGCCAAACTTTATGCGAATTATTAATTATTTTGATTCCATATATGTTTGGGTATGTATTTTGAATAATTTATTGGGCATAATTTGTTGTATAAAATTATTATTTTATGAAAAAAAAAATTATTTTACCGAAAAACTATTTTCGGAAATTTTTTTTTTATATGAATTTGTGGGTGACTTGTTTTCAATAGGAATCCGTGGGTAAATTTTTATTTTTATTTTTTTTAAAGGGCATGATCGCCGAAAGAAAAAAAAATAATAAAAACCGTAATACTCACGGATTACTTTGAAAAACGTAGCTTGAATATATATAAACCTGTTAATATATATAAACCGTAGCTTGAAAACCGTACCTGCTAATTTTAATTTTTTTTGGTCGCCTGTAAAGTTCAAGTATGGGTATATATATTATATATTATATTTATATATATATATATATATATATATATATATATATATATATATATATATATATACATCGCCACGCTCGAAAAGCTCCGTGGATATAAAGCATGGTCCTGCCGTTTTTTTTAAATTGAGTAGGACTTTTATTATATATATATATATAATTGTTATATATATATATTAATCTTAATAATTTTATAATTAAAATAAAAGATTTTATTTTAATCTTGAAATTGGATTTCATGCAACATAAAATTGCCCATTAAATGATATTTATATATATATGGAATAATTTAATTTATTGATACATATGATGATATGTATGAAAATAAATGGGATTGATTATGGACAATTGACCAATGTGATTGGATTTATTTTAATTGGATGTTTGAATGAATGAGTTTTATTAAATGGGGTCTGCGTACCTCGTCTTTTCTGGTTTTCTTCATGATGTAAATTCTATCTCTCTCCTATGTACTTCCCTCGATCACGATCAAGGTTTCTATTTAAATTAAATAGTTTATGTAATAGGACTAGTTAGAATTTTTCAAGAACCAAGATCAAGGAGCAAGGAGCGCTAAAAGACCCGCTTTGTAATGGAGCCCGGTTTTAAATGTAATAGTTATATTTAAATGTTTATTCTTTTGCCCCTAGGGTTTGACCTTTTGGTTCACTTGGTGGCTCTAGTGAACCAAACTAGAATAAAAGTCCATAATCAATCCGGGTAGAATATAGTATTCTATATGTGCATGCTAGTATTATATATATTATATATTATGCAAACATGCTTCGCATGTTTAATAATATGACGCATATTTTATATATATATTTGCATGCGCGCTAAACAAGATGAGACAAATAATAACAAATTCCTCAAAGTTTTTATATATTAAGTCTTAAGCATTCAAAGATATTTAGAATATCGAACGTCGCCTTCTAGCATGATAAAATTAATAGAGTATTAAATATTTAATATGAGTTTGTTGTGTCACCACAAGGCAAGTATTAAGTATTTAAGATGTTAATTTATTACATTTGATGCTTATAAAGAAAATTGAACAATATTGTTTTGTTGTGTCACCACAAGGGCGATATTTTTCTTTTTTGAATTTATGGAAGTGCTAGGTTGGACTTAACTTAGATAATTTTGATTCGGATGTGCCACCACTTGATCAAAATAATCTAAGAGGCAAAACATAAGGAGTTACATGATGATGTAATTGACAAGGAGTTGTCTACCTATTTATTTATATATAGTTTGTTGTGTCACCACAAGGCTATATATATTTGAAATGGGATCCTTATTCTCACTAGCAAAAAAACTTTAATTAGATTTTTGCCGAACTATATAAATGAGGGTAATATAGTTTGAAGAAAATAGTGGGAGATACCAATATAAAATAAGACCTAATTTAATTTGGTAATTAATTAAATGAATGTTTGCTAAAATATTGTCTTTTTACATGCGAAATTTTGAAAATGTCACATTCACTAATTTCAATCACAGAACATACTTGATGATGCTAAAAACGACCGGACCGAACTACTACGGACTAGTTAAGGAATCGAGAATTGTTCACCACTTCTTTGAAAAGATTTCTTATGTCCTAAATTCGCCAGCACCGCAAAAGTTGCGCAGACAACCTCCGAGGAAGAGATTGCTACTTTTAAATAAAGGCAAGATGATGCATCTGTGGCTCAATGCATCATGCTCGCATCCATGAGTAACGAGCTTCAAATACAAGATGAAAACATGGATTCTCCTACTATGCTACAAAGACCTTCGACGGTTGTATGGTGAGCAAAGTAGGACCGCTAGATATGAAATATCTAAGGAGCTCTTCCGATCTCGGATGATCGAGGGCACTACTGGTTGAGACTCATGTCCTAAAGATGATCAATCTAATTGAACGCCTTGGACAAATTTGGGTTCGCCATGGATGGGGAGTTGAGTCAAGATTTAGTCTTGCAGTCACCCCACACCTTCTCACAATTTGTTATGAATTTTCACATGAATAAGTTGGATGTCACCGCTCAATTACTTAACATGTTGAAAACTCAAGGTCACTTCCCATCCAAGAAGATCCATGTCTTCTCGGTGGATGATTCTTCCAAGAAAAGGAAGAGGCCCAAGGTATCTTCCGAAAAGAAGAAATCCAAGAAGGCTAAGGAAAGGTGAAAGTGAAGGATCAAAAGAAACTGATTCATTAAGCAAAGGAATTTGCTTCCATTGCAATAAGTCGGGTCACCGAAGAGGAACTGCAAGGATTATCTCTCAGAACAAAAGCAGAAGAAGCTTGGAGAAGCTTCGAATCCTAATCAAGGTTTGTTTATGATTGAAATTAATTTTTCTGAAAGTTAATCATCTACTTGGGTATTGGATACCAGATGTGGTTCTCACATATGTAATAATATGCAAAGACTGGTCAGAAGTAGAAAGCTGAGCAAGGATGAGGTCGTCCTACGAGTGGGAAATGTAGCAAAGGTTGCTTTGCATTAATTGTAGGGACTTATTGTTTAAAGACTACCTACTGGCAAGTTCATCAATTTAAATAATTGTTATTTCGTTCCAAATATCATTAGAAACATTAATTCTATCTCTGTATTAGATATGGATGGTTTTAATATTATAATAAAGAACAACAGTTGTTCTATTTATAATGATAATGTTTTATATGGTGTTGGTAATTTCTTAAATGGACTTTACATACTTGACTTGCATGAAAATATATTTCAAATTGAACAAACTAAGAAAAGGAAAAGAGATGATGTTAATTATACCTTCATGTGGCAATCGTAGACTCCTGGTCATATTAATGAAACAAGATTATCCAAGTTGCATAAAGAGACGGGCTCCTAGAGCTATCTGATTATGAATTATATCCAACCTGTGAATCTTGTCTCATGGGTAAAATGACTAAATCTCCTTTTAGTGGAAAAGGAGAAAGAGTTACAGAGTTGATAGCGTTTGTACACACAGATGTATGTGGACCTATGACAACGACCGCACGAGGAGGGTATTCTTATTTTATTACATTCACTGACGACCACTCAAGATTTGGATATGTGTATTTAATTAAATACAAATCTGAATAATTTGAAAAGTTCAAAGAGTTCAGAAGTGAAGTTGAGAAGCAAACTGGTAAGAGTATTAAGATTCTTCGATCTGATCGAGGAGGAGAATACTTTAGTGGTGAGTTTCTCAATTGTCTCAAAGAAAATGGTATAATCTCACAATGGACTCCATCAGGGACGCCACAGATGAATGGTGTATCTGAAAGTAGAAATCGAACATTGTTGGACATGGTTCGATCTATGATGAGCTTTACTTGACCTTCCGGCTTCCTTCCGGGGATATGCCCTAGAATCTACCGCATACCTACTTAACAAGGTACCTACAAAATCCGTCCCCAAGACCCCATATGAGTTATGGATCGAGGAAACCAAATCTTAAGCATGTTAAGACTTGGGGTTGTCCAAATTTATGTCAAAAAGATTGAAAACGATAAGTCAGCAGACTAGATCCGACAAATGTAGATTTGTGGGATACCCTAAAGAAACATCGTGGTATTATTTCTATCATCCAACCGATCAAAAGGTATTTGTTGCGAAACATGTCTTTTCTTGGAAAAGGAGTTTATCCTTGAAGGGGTCGATTGGGAGTAAGATATATCTTGAAGAGGTTCAAGAACCACAAAATACTACAGATCAAAGTGAGGTACCTAACCAAGTAGAGATTCCTTCACACTACACCCCTATTGGTAAATCTGGAAGAGTACCAAAGATGCGGACATGTATGGACTTGTCATAGAAGATGACAATGAGGTACGATCATAGATGATGATGATCCATTGAATTACTTAACAAGCTATGAGTAGTAAAGACTCGTAGAAGTGGCAAGAAGCCATGAAATCGAGATGGACTCCATGTATGAGAACCAAGTATGGACTTTGGTCTCACCACCAAGGCATTAAGCCTATTGGGTGTAAATGGGTCTTTAAAAGAAAGACTGGGAGCGACGGCAAGTAGTAGAGACCTATAAGGCCGGATCGGTTGCAAAAGGTTTCAAACAAAGACAATGAGTTGACTCGACGAAACCTTCTCACCAAAGAGTAATGCTCAAGTCCATTCGGATTTTGCTTATGATTGCGACTTACCACGACTACGAAAATATGGCGGATGGACGTGAAAACGGCCTTCCTCAATGGGAAACTTAAGGAGGATATGTATATGACACAACCAGAGGGATTTGTTTCAAAGGTTGGAACAAATCAAGTCTGTAAGCTACAACGATCCATTTATGGATTAAAGCAAGCTTCTCGTAGGTGGAACATCCGTTTTGATGAGACAATCAAAGAGTTTGATTTTATCAAAAATGAGGATGAACCATGTGTGTACAAGAAGGTTAGTGGGAGCGCTGTTTCATTCCTTGTATTATATGTTGATGATATATTACTGATAGGGAATGATATTCCTATGCTGCTATCAATTAAAATCTGGTTATCTAAACACTTCTCCATGAAGGACTTGGGAGAAGCATTCTATATTTTGGGGATAAAGATCTATAGAGATAGATCTAAAAGGATGCTTGGCTTGTCCCAAGGAACGTACATTGACTTGATGCTAAAGCGGTTTAGCATGGAAGATTCCAAAAGAGGTCTCATGCCGATGAGCCATGGAATACATCTCTCCAAGAAACAAGCCCCAAAGACACTGAGGAGAAAACCAGATGAGTAAGATTCCTTATGCTTCAAAGAATAGGATCTATCATGTACGGTATGATATGTACTAGACCAGATGTCGCTCATGCACTTAGTGTAACAAGTAGATATCAGTCGAATCCAGGAGAAGAACACTGGAAGGCAGTGAAAAATATCCTAAAGTACTTAAGAAGAACTAAGGATGTATTTCTTCTCTACTGGGTCCGAATTAAAACTAGAGGGCTTCACGCACTTAAGTTTTCAAACAGACCAAGATGACAAAGAACTGCTTTTGGGTATGTGTTTACCTTAAACGGTGGCGCAGTTGAGTTGAAAACTTCCAAGCAAAGCAAACGATTCTTGATTCAAAGGATAGAGGTAGAGTACATAGCGCAAGTGAAGTCGCAAGAAAGTCGTTTGGATGAAGAAGTTCATTACCGAACTTGGTGTGGTTTCTAGCATTAAAGGACCAAAGGCCTTTATTCTATGACAACACCGAGTACATTACGCAGCTAAGGAACCCAGTCTCATCGTAAATCCAAACACGTGTTGCGGCGATTTCATTTGATCGTAGAGATCATTGAAAGAGGAGACGCCACCGAGCGTGTGGACTCTCAAGACAATATTGCGAGATCCATTTACTAAAGCGTTAACACAACAACAGGTTTGATCGTCACTTAGAAGATGGGTACGATGAGATACCACGGCGATTGGCTTTAGTGTAAGTGGGAGATTGAAAGTATTATGCATACAAGCCAATCATGTATGATGATAAAGCATATACTTGTGTAATCAATCTTATTTATTTATTAATAAAAGAATTATTTATTAAACGATTTATTATCTACATGGTGTTTGTTTTAATAATATGTGATAAACCCATAGTTTTAAGCAACACTTTTAGAATAATGATGATGATCATTCTAATGAGATCTAAATTCTTAGAAAGCTTAAACCTAAAATAGTTCCCAATCATTGGATTACTAAATTGGGGATTAGTGAATCCGGATAGATTGGTACATACGTTGCTTGCTCATTGGATGAGGATGATTGATCTCATGATCATTTGTGTGGAGACACTAAAGCAAGTATGTAGGTGCTTATTAGAGAATAAGTTCACTGAACGTGACTCGCTAAGGAATACCTAATGGAGTTTTACTTACCCGCAATAGAATTCTCAGTAGTGATAGTAGTACAAATGATCCTTAGACTTGAGATCATCATAGTATCTTATATATAATGAATTACACTTTGACTTATTCCTTAAGACTCTTAGAGTATATCAAAGGGTATGCTTGGGTGTAATAAGTTATATATGAAGATAATGAATGATCAATAAAGAATCTACCACTTCTAGTAAAAGGAGAAATGCCCTATGTGATTCGATAAATGACAACCCGTGAATCCTTGGCGAGGTGGAATGAAATTAGAAAGTAGTTTCTAATTTGCATTCATTAGAGTTGTGCATTTAGGAATCGAAATACATATGATTAAATAAAATAAGACTTGACAAAGAATTCCATGTCTTATATTTAATTGGGACATCAGATGTATGGTGGAAGGATTGAATTGTACGGTAACTATTTACTCAAAGGTTCTTTTATGATTAATGTTGAAATCTATATTATCTAGAAAGTCGCTGATCGCTAGAAGAAGAACTATCTCTATTGTAGAATAAATATTATTTATTTAAATAAATTATTTGTTTAATTTATTTATTTAAATGAGATTAGAATTGTTCTAATTGATTTATTCACAACCTTTAATATGGAGAACCTAAAGGGTCACACCATAAAAGGAAGAATAATTATTTAAGAAGTTAATGGCATAATTGTAATAATATATTAAGTATATTTAATTTAATCTATGGTGATAGAATAAATTAAATAGCTTAATATTTATTATTTAATATTTTAGAAATATTAAATATAAATTAATAAGAGGAGTCTTATTAATATTATTACAATTATTATTATTTTAATTTCTAAAAAGGTTTAGGAATTAATTTAATATAAGTACTCTCATTTATTCCTAATTGGATTAGGAAGGAAAATTAGTTAAATGAGTTTAATTAATTACCCCTAATAGATTAGGGAGCCCATTTAATTAAAGGAGTTTAATTAAATAAATAATACCTTATTTTAATTAAAATAGGTTACATGATATCTTTATAAGAGGAGTCTTATATCGATATCTAATATACGTAATTCCTAGAGTTGGAGAGTACGCCTCCTTTTTCTATACGAGATAGGAAAACTAGGGTTTGAGCCAATACCCTTCTTCTTGAAAATTCTTCTTCCTCGTGGATCACCTCTAGAGGCCATACACTTGGGTGGCTTACATTGATCAAAGGAAGTAATCTACCCGGAGATTCAAGGAGATCGCAGGGAAGTAGGAGGTAAACTCGTACCTGAGGAAGCTCGTTTCTACAAGGGTATGATTTTATAATTTCTTATTCTTCGTTTAATTAATAATATGCATAAAGGATGATCCGGGTAATTGGTTTGTGAAAAATTTTAAAATCTGATTTTATTTCGCTTTCGCTAATTTTTTAATTTGATTGCTACTTTGAATTTTCACAAAACCTAACATGTTCTTCAATTTTCTAGAATTTCCAGAAAATTATTTTTTCAGCTCGATAAAACCCATATTTGACCATTAATAAATTTAAATCAAGATTGGATCTTGCAATCACTCCCCGACACCTTCTCATAATTTGTTGTGAATTGTCACATTAATAAGTTGGACGTCAACTTGCTTAAGTTACATAACATGTTGAAAACTGCTGAAGGTCACTTCCCATCCAAACCATGTCTTACTGGTGGATGATTCTTCCAAGAAAAGGAAGAGGCCTAAGGTATCTTCTGAAAAGAAGAAATCCAAGAATGCTAAGGGAAGGGCAAAAGGAAAGGATAATAAGAAACCTGATCCAGATAGAAAAGGAATTTGTCTCCACTGCAATAAGCTGGGTCACTAGAAGAGGAACTGCAAGGAGTTCCTTGCAGAACAAAAGTAGGAGAAGCTTCGAATCCAAATCAAGGTTTGTTTATGATTGAAATTAATTTTTCTGAAAATCAATCTTTTACTTGGGTGATAACGGTTGTGGTTCTCACATATGTAATAATATACAGGGACTGGTCAGAAGTAGAAAGCTGAGCAAGGATGATGTCGTCATACCAGTGGGAAATGGAGCAAATGTTGTTGCATTAGCTGTAGGGACTTATTGTTTAGCACTGCCTACGAGCAAGTTCATTAATTTAAATAATTGTTATTTTGTTCCGAACATCATTAGAAATATTATTTCAATTTCTATATTGGATATGGATGGTTTTGACATTATAATAAAGAACAACAGTTGTTTTATTTATAATAATAATATTTTATATGGTGTTGGTAATTTGTGAAATGGACTTTATATACTTGACTTGCATGAAAATATACTTCAAATTGAACAAACCAATAAAAGGAAAAGAGATGATGTTAATTATACCTATATCCACTATAGACTTGGTCATGTTAATAAAACAAGATTATCCAAGTTGCATAAAGATAGGCACCTTCAGAGCTATAGGATTATGAATCATATCTAACTTGTGAATCTTGTCTCATGAGAAAAATGACTAAATCTCTTTTTAGTGGAAAAGGAGAAAGAGTTACAAAGTTGTTAGCATTGGTACACACAGATGTTTGTGGACCTATGACAACGACTGTACGAGGAGGGTATTCTTATTTTATTACATTCATTGACGATCACTCAAGATTTGGATATGTGTATTTAATGAAATACAAATCTGAATCATTTGAAAAGTTCAAAGAGTTCAGAAGTGAAGTAGAGAAACAAACTGGCAAAAGTATTAAGATTCTTCGATCAGATCGAGGTGGTGAATACTTAAGCGGTGAGTTTCTCAATTATCTCAAAGAAAATGGTATAATCTCACAATGGACTCCACCAGGGATGCCATAGATGAATTGTTTATCTGAAAGGAGAAATCGAACATTTTTGGACATAGTTTGATCCATGATGAGCTTTATCGACCTTCCAGTTTCCTTATGGGGATATGCCCTAGAATCGGTTATATACCTACTTAACAAGGTACCTACAAAATCCATCCCTAAGACACCATATGAATTATGGACAAGGAGGAAACCAAATCTTAAGCATGTTAAGACTTAGGTTGTCCTACTTATGTCAAAAAGTTTGAGAACGATAAGCTACAAACTAGACCCGACAAGTGTAGATTTGTGAGATACCCTAAAGAAACATCAGGGTATTATTTATATCATCTAACTGATCAAAATGTGTTTTGTTGCGAAACATGCTGCCTTCTTGGAAAAGGAGTCATTACTTTAACGGGTCGGTGGGAGTAAGGTATATCTTGAAGAAGTTCAAGAACCACAAAATACTACGGACAAAAGTTAGGTACCTAACCAAGTGGATGAACCTATTGTAACAAACCATATTCATAAATCTGGAAGAGAACCGAAGATACCTGATAGGTATGGATTCATCATAAAGTATGACGATGAGTTACACATCGTAGATGATGATGATCCATTAAATTACGAACATGTTATAGGTAGTAAAGACTCATAGAAGTGGCAAGAAGCCATGAAATCCGAGATGGACACCATGGATGAAAACGAAGTATGGACTTTGGTTTCAACACCTGAAAGCATTAATCCTATTGGGTGTAAATGGGTCTTTAAAAGAAAGACCAGAGCAGACGAAAAGGTAGAGACCTATAAGGCCCGACTGGTCGCAAAAGGGTTCAAACAAAGACAAGGAGTTGACTATGAAGAAACCTTCTCACCAGTAGCGATGCTCAAGTCCATTTGGATTTTGCTTGCGATTGCAGCTTATCACGACTATGAAATCAGGCAGATGGATGTGAAAACGGCCTTCCTCAACGAGAAACTTGAGGAGGATGTGTATATGACACAACCATAGGGATTTGTTTCAAAATTTGGAACAAATCAAGTATGTAAGCTACATTGATCCATTTATTGATTGAAGCAAGCTTCTCGTAGATGGAACATCCGTTTTGATGAGACAATCAAAGAGTTTGATTTTATCAAAAATGAGGATGAACCATTTGTGTACAAGAAGGTTAGTGGGAGTGTTTTTTCATTCCTCATATTATATGTTGATAATATATTACTGATGGGGAATGATATTCCTATGCTACAATAGATTAAAATCTAGTTATCTAAACACTTCTCCATAAATGACTTGGGAGAAGCATCCTATATTTTGGGGATAAAGATCTATATAGATAGATCTAAAAGGATGCTTGGGTTGTCCCAAGTAACGTACATTGACTCGATGCTAAAGAGGTTTAGCATGGAAGATTCCAAAAGAGGTCTCATGTCGTTGAGCCATGGAATACATCTCTCCAAGAAAAAGGCCCTAAAGACACCTGAGGAGAGAGACCATATGAGTAAGATTCCTTATGCTTCAATAATAGGATCAATCATATACGGTATGATATGTACTTGACCGGATGTCGCTCATGCACTTAGGGTAACAAGCAGATATCAGTCGAATCCCGGAGAAGAGCACTGAAAGGTAGTGAAAAATATCCTAAAGTACTTAAGAAGAACTAGTGATGTATTTCTTGTCTACGGTGGGTCTAAATTTAAACAAGAGGGCTTCACAGACTCAAGTTTTCTAACAAACCAAGATGAAAGTAAATCCATTTTGGAGTATGTGTTTACCTTGAATGGTGGCGCAATGAGTTGAAAAAGTTCCAAGTAGCAAACAGTTGCTAATTCAGTGATAGAGGTAGAGTACATAGATGCAAGTGAAGTTACAAAGGAATCTGTTTGGATGAAAAAGTTCATAACCGAACTTGGTGTGGTTCCTAACATTAGAGGACCAATACATTTATTTTGTGACAACACCGGAGCTGTTGCTCAGGCTAAGGAACCCATGTCTCATTAGAAATCTAAACACGTGTTGCGGCGATTTCATTTGATTAGGGAGATCATTAAAAAGGAGACGTCACCCTATAGCCTATGGACTCTCAAGACAATATTATAGATCCATTTACTAAAGCGCTAACATAACATCAGTTCGATCGTCACTTTAAGAAGATGGGTATGAGATATCATGTTGATTGGCTTTAGTGCAAGTGGGAGATTGAAAGTAGTATGCATACAAGATAATCATGTATGATGATAAAACATATACTTTTAATCAATCTTATTTATTTATTAATAAAAGAATTATTTATTAAAGGCATTTATATATCTACATGGTGCTATTTTAATAATATGTGATAAACCCATAGTTTTAAGCAATGTTTTTAGAATCATGATGAGATCATGCTAATGAGATCTAAATCCTTAGATAGCTTAAAACTAAATGTTCTAAATCAATGGATTACTAAAAAGGGATTAGTGAATCCAGATAGATTGGTACATACGTTGCTTGCTCAATGGATGAGAATTATTTATCTCATGATCATTTGTGTGGAGACACTAAAGCAAGTATGTAGGTGCTTATTAGAGAATAAGTTCACTGAACGTGACTCGCTAATGAATACCTAATGGAGTTTTACTTGTCTGTCAATAGAAATTCATGTAGTGATAGTAGTACAAGTGATCCTAGGACTTGAGATCATCATAGTATCTTGTATATAATGAATGACACTTTGACTTATTCCTTAAGACCCTTAGGGTATATCAAAGGGTATGCTTGGGTGTAATTAGTTATATATGGAGATAATGAATGATCAATAAAGAATCTACCACTTCTAATAAAAGAAGAGAAATGTCATATGTGACTCGATAAATGACAACCCGGGAATCCTTGGCCAAGGTGAAATGAAATTAGAAAGTAGTTTCTAATTTGCATTTATATGGAGTTGTGCATTTGAGACTCAAAATACATATAATTAAATAAAATAAGACTTATATTTAATTGGGACATTATTTGGTGGAAGGATTGAATTGTATGGTAACTATTTACTCAAATGTTATTTTATGATTAATGTTGAAATCTATATTATCTGGAAAGTCGTTGATCGCTAATGAGGCTTATCCTTATTGTAGAATAACGATTATTTATTTAAATAAATTAATAGTTTAATTTATTTATTTAAAAGATATTAGAATTGTTCTAATTGATTTATTCACAACTGGTTTAATATGGAGAACCTAAAGGGTCACACCATAAAAGAAAAAATAATTATTTAAGAAGTTAATGGCATAATCATAATAATATATTAAGTATATTTAATTTAATCTATGGTGATAGAGTAAATTAAATAACTTAATATTTATTATTTAATATTTTGAAATATTAAATAAAATTAATAAGAGGAGTCTTATTAATATTATTACAATTATTATTATTTTAATTTCTAAAGGAGTTTAGGAATTAATTTTAATATAAGTACTCTCATTTATTCCTAATAGGATTAGGATGTTAAATTTTTAAAAGAGTTTAATTAATTATCCCTAATAAGATTATGGAGCCTAATTAATTAAAAAGGTTTAATTAATTAAATAATACCCTAAAAGGGTTAATTGATATCTTTATAAGAGGAGTCTTATATCAGATATCAAAGATACGTGATTCCAATAGTTGGAGAATACGCCCCCTTTTTCTACAGAGATATGTGTAGACACTCGAAATTTCATTCCTGTTACTAACTATGCATGAGGGAAAAATCAACTTTTTCACACTCCGGAGATAACCCTGAAAGACAACAACATCAAATCCAACCCCGGAGATAACCTCGGGAGAGTCAATCCCAACCCCAAAGATAACCTCGGGAGATCAAGTTTCCAATCTCGGAGGTAACCCCAAGAGATACAGTTCAAACCCTGGACTGGGAGGTCAGGCCAACCTTAGAGATAACCCCGAGGACAGTCAGAGTCAACAACAGGCCAATCTTAGAGATAACCTTGAGATAAGACTTCTACAACTGCGCCAAAATCGGAGATAACCCCGGGAGGGGCAAAATGTTCATTTTTCCAACTGAATCTCAACTCAAATCAAATCAACTTATTTTAATGTAAATTATGTCAAAAGATGTCCCACAAGAAAAATAGATTAGCTTCCAAGCGCAAACTGCGCAAAACATCCCAACGGATTGCCTACGGAGACCCGGAGATTCCATTTCGGTTATGGACCCATCTTCCCGGATTCAAAAAGAGCAAGCCCTATGTTATTTCATAGCTCTCGGAAAGAGCTTTCTAGAAATGGTATGGAACGCTTCTATCGGACTCCCATATTGAAAGTTACGAAAGTTTGAGCGGATATCACGTTGTTTGAGTGCACGTACTTCAAGATGTCAGGACCCGCATTGCCCGGGGTAGCCCGGGCAGTCGTAAGTAAACTCGCTACAGCCGCAGGTTAACCCGTGACACTTTTGTTCTGTAAATAGACACCCCATCATCCATAAAATGTAAAAAAAAGGAAAATGAGAGAAAACTCTATCAATTTCAGCTTGTAACCCATGCTAGAGTGTTCTAAACTGAGTGATTCTTCTTTCTAAACACTTGTAAGCTCGTGTTTTATAATATACTGCAGTTTAACCGGTGGAAACCAAGTTTTCAGGCGTCAAAAACAATCGAAAGTCTTCTTGGCATTCCACTGTAAGATTTTTTCAGATTTTTAAGCTTTCTACTACTTCTATATATATATATATATATATATATCTACTAACATTGAGAGTCGCGTTGTGTGGGTATGCCTGGATCGTCGATCCGTGGCTTTTGATTGCTTATATATATATATATATATATATATATATATATTTACATTTCTATCAGGCATGGAGTTTACTTCGTGACCATTTACCACTTATATATATATATATATATATATATATATATATATATATATATATATCAAGAATGATCCAAATCCTGGATGCTTTTGAGTAAAGACTTTATACCAAAATTTTTTAGTGTTTTTTTGCTTTTTATTTTAAAACAACTAAAAAAAATAATTAATATTTTATGGAACTGAAATTTTTCCATAATAAAGTGTTTTGGGTGTGATTTGAATACCTATACCAAAAAATGGTGGTACAGTCTGCACAGACTGTACCACCATGTTTTGTTATACATACCCAAATCACCCCCAAAGCACTTTATTATGAAAAAATTTCAATTCCATAAAATATTAAATATTTTTTTTTAGTTGTTTTAAAAAAAAAAGCAAAAAAAAAAAGTCTAGACGGATAATAAAATCGATGCGTCTGACCGAACCAGGACTCTCTCTCTCTCTCTCTCTATATATATATATATATATATATATATATATCGCTTTTATACAAATATATGCTTTAACTGCTTTCATAATGTAGATATTTAATCTTTCAAACTTCAGGTTAGATTTGCCTATATCTGGCTACTTCTAACTTTAATCGGTTCAAAAGTGACTAAATTGGAATCGTTGAAGCTAGAATGGTTTAGATTTACTCAAATCTAGTTTTTTTCTAGCTTTTGTACATACTGCTCTTTCATGTGAACCTAGGAATCATGTGATCACAGATTCAGCCTTTGAAACTAGATTCGATTCCCATGATGGACATTTCTCAGCTGCAACCAGCTTGTAAATTTTTTATGGTGTCTGGATATCCTTAGATGGCTCTCATGCCCACAAGGAGTTCGGGACTGCTATGTATCTTATTTTCTTGAAGATGACTCGCATCTCGAAAATAAAAGCAATCAAGCCGAACACATAATAAAATGGAAGTATGAAAGGCCTCAATTACTATTGAGCATAAGGGTTTGAAAACTAGTTTTCCAAAACTTCATTGCTATATCTTGTTAAAATTGAACTTTTATACAAATTTTAAACCCTTTGTATAAAGGTGCAAACGAGGCATAGCACTACTTCCACACAATTGCACATGGGCCCAACTCATACACACACATACACAGATAAAATTTAAATGAGAAGTAGCAGTAACCGTGTTTTAACAGAAGTTAAGGGGTACTTAACACCTTCCTTCTACTTAATCAAGCCCCCGAACCCAACGAATCTCGGTTTCCAAGACTAGTTAAACAATGTCCAATCATTGGGTCTTTGTGCAAATCTTTTCTCGGTTGAGTTGGTATAACCATTTAAAATCTACCAACTAGCGACTCTAAAAGTCAAATCATCGACATTTACATGTCGGACCTTTTCAAACTTATTTTTTCAAATAAAACTCATTCAAAATGAGAACACCAAAAGACAAGCATAAAAAGAGACAAATAAAAATCCCGACGTCGACAAGTGGCGACTCTGCTGGCTGCTCATTTGTGAATATTGCATTTACATTAAATGAATGTGTATTACTATTTTATTTACCACACTTTAGTGCTTCACGCCATATCTGTCTGTGATATTAGTTCTTCGCACATGTCATCATTTCCATACGGTAAGCCGCGATGTATGTGAATGTATGTTATGTGATTCTTCCACCAGGAGGCTAACCCGTCGGTGTTTGATTACTGGACTCAAGGGAGACTAATTTCGCGAGGCTTAGGAAAGGCACTACCCAGATTAACTCCAGTTGAAAGATCGGATTAACTTCCCATCTAGTAAATTACGATGATCTGGGGACCTTCATAATGGAAAGTCGCGAGAGTAGCCTAAGATAGGTCATTCTCTGATAAACCAAACGCGAAGGGAAGTCTCTTCATACCTTCCCTTTTCAATTACCTTTAATTTCAATTACTTGTAATTTCAATTCCATGTCAATCTCAATGTAATGGAAAATATAAAGGAGTATGTAAATATGCATTCCTTTTTCATATCAAGACTTGTCATGCTATCCTATCATCAAAATGACTGACATATGTCTTGCAAGAGAACATTAAAATACTCTTAAAAAAATGGACACATTGCATAGCATGTAATATTTCCACAATTTCCCATACTAAACTATATAGTCTTTTTGTAGGGAAATGATTGGTCCCGTTACCCGTTCAAAGTCCAAAAAGGCATTAAGCCAACTTCCAAACATGGCTACAAGTGCCCTGCCTGAACCTACTCATATTTCTCGAGAGGAGTTCGAGGGACTAAGAAATCAGATTGCAGAATTGGTTGTCTTTCTAAAAGAACAAAGTAAAAACATTCAAGGTCAAACAATGCCTACTCAACCATAGCCATTCACTCGAGGGGGCAATCAGGGTATTAATAGAAAGATGGAAACACAGATATCTAAACCTCATTCCAATAAAGGAACCAACAAAACCCATGAAATTACAAATCTCAAGGATGATCGAGAAAATGGGGATATAAGAAAGAAAGTCCAACAAATGGAGGAAACTATTCGGTCAATCAAAGGGACTGGAAACTATGGAAGTGTCACCTATTTAAATTTCTGCATATTCCCAGGGGCTCGATATCTTAACAATTTCCAAGTCCCAGTGTTTGAAAAGTACAATGGGGCAGGCGATCCCTATACGCACCTAAAAGTATACATTGGTGAGCTAGGGTCTTATGTTGAAGATGAAAGCCTCAAAATTCAACTTTTCCAAAAGAGTCTCACTGGAGAGACTAAAGACTGGTATGCCCGACTTGACAATGCCAAAATTTACAACTGGGTAGAATTGGCCCACACCTTTCTAAATTAGTACAATTTTCAGTCACAAATGGCACCGGATCGATACCAAGTGACTAAAGTTAAAAAGCAGAGTACTGAGTCTTTTCAAGAATATGCCCAAAGGTGGAGACGTCTGGCAGTGCAAGTCATTCCATCAATGACAGAAACTGAGATGGTAATGACATTTATTGATATACAAGAGGCGCTTTACTATGAGAGAATCCTAGCATGCATACGAAAGCCATTGTTGGAGATGATTAAACACGTACATATATCAGAGATGGGCCTAAAGGCATGCTAGATTAAAGACTTCACTTCCTTGGAAGCAGTCGCCGAGAATATAAAGTCTGGTAAGTATCGAAGCGATCCCAAGAGGGTACTCAAAAAGGTAATGAAGATGTATCCCTCATTTTACAAAGGCAAGCTAGGAGACCAACCTATAGTCCCCCCCCCCCCATTTGGAAAAAGCAAGACAGTCTGCCATTTCAACAACAGGCTGCATTCAACTAATGCAAAACAGAAAGAGAAAATTTGAAAGAACAGAAAATCGGGTGTTCACTCCACTAGGCGATTCCCTTGAAAATGTATTGGCGATGTTAATGATTCACAAGAAAATTATCAAACTGGCTCCACCTCTGGAACTAGGGAGCAAAAGATACAATCGAAGAAAGAGATGTGCTTACCACTCAGTGCCTCCAGGACACGATACACATGATTGTTGGTCCTTAAAGCATAAAATTCAAAATCTTATCAAAGGTGGCAGCATTGTGGTCCAATGACCTGACTAGCAAAATGTCAACACCAACCTTCTGTTATAGCATGACACGGATGGAGTAAACATGATCGGGTCAGGAAGCGCTAAAATGTATCCAAATTGTAAGTAAATACGAAGGATGGAGGAATACCCTCAAAGGCACAGAACAAATGTCCTAGAGTGGGAAAACTCGAAGGATGGTATGATAGTAATGCAAAAATTAGAGAGCGATGTAATATCCTGAGTGTTTATGATAACAATCCTTAAAAAAGGGAATGAATGGGTTAAAAAATATATAATGCTAAAAATATAATTGAGTTCAAGTGAAAGTTATGAAATAAAAATATAATTGAGTTCAAGTGAAAGTTATGAAATAAAACCTAGAATTTGTTGAAGAAATGAATGTAATAGGAAATATAAAACCTATATTAAGGTAATGTATTGAAGATATTCAATGATAAATTTTGAAAAGAGATTTGGTGAAAATCGAGTAAAGGAGGTTTTTTTTATTCCAAGGACGGAATCCTTATAAGGAGGGAAGGATGTGACAACCCGAATTTTCATAAGTTATTAAAATAAGAATTTAATAATTAAAATTCTTATTATGAAATTGTATATATATTTTGAATTATGTGATTTGGTATGAAGAAAATTATTTATTGAGATTATGTGATTAATATGGAGTAATGTAACTAAGTGTATTATATTAATTAAATGATTATTTAATATTTAATTAATATGTAATGATTTTATGTTTTAGTTTTAATTTAATTGAGATAATGTAGTGATGTGGTAATTGTTCCATAAACTTATAATTAGCGAGTAATTATAATGTGACAATTTTATGTGATTAATTGATGTTAAACTTTTAATTAATTAAATTAATGTTAAGATTTAAATAATTAAAGGATAACATTAAGAATATGTGTTAAAGGATCTATTGAAAGAGTTAAAAGAGTTTTAAAAACCGTTTTCCTAAATAAGACCTTAACTATTAAAACCTGATTTTAAAATAATATAGTTTTGCCAAGTAAGCCTTAGGGCTTTTAAATTAAATTAATATATAATTTACAAAAATTAGAACTTTAAAAGCCCTAAGGCTTGTTTGGCAAAACCATATTATTTAAAATCAGGTTTTAATAGTTAAGGCCTTGTTTGGGAAAATGGTTTTAAAACCTCTTTTAACTCTTTTAATAGATCTTTTAACAAATATTCTTAATGTTATCCTTTAATTAATTAAATCTTAACATTAATTTAATTAATTAAAAGTTTAACATCAATTAATAACATAAAATTGTCACATTATAATTACTCGCTAATTATAACTTCATGTAACAATTACCACATCACTACATTATCTCAATTAAATTAGAACTAAAACATAAAATCATTACATATATTAATTAAATATTAAATAATCATTTATTTAATATAATACACTTAGTTACATTACTTTATTAATCACATAATCTCAATAAATAATTTCTTTTATACCAAATCACATAATTCAAAATATATACACCTCATAATAAGAATTTTAATTATTAAATTTTATTTTAATAACTTATGAAAATTCGAGTTGTGATTCAAGTTATTTTGCGAAATAAATAATAGTTCACACTACGATAGACCTACAACTTTTTTTAAAACTTTATGGTGTTTTCATATTTGACTTTGAGGTGATTCAAGATGATCCTAATGAGGACGAAATAGACCTAAACTGGTCATTTGAGGTTGGGAACAGGGTCAAAATGTCATTAGGAGACTGATATGTATTAGAGACAATCGAGGCCGTGCATGCGTATGCAAGTGTAGTGCTCTAACGATAAAAGATGGTGTCCTAAGTTATAAAACATGAATGTTAGTAAATATAATGATGATTAACATTAATAAATGATGTATTAGATAAGTTATGTAAGCACACTAAGCATACACAAGAGAGACGATTCGGGCGTGTGATGAATGAACGTCGAAACGTCGTGACATGTGTTAATGAACATTATAAGATATGGAATGGGTTTAATATAAAACCCCAAAGTATTCCTAGCAAGACTTAAACACTTGAATGAATTTCGAATATTACATAAGTCAAAAAGTTAACACAATCTAATTTAACATTGTGTGCTAATTAACAGGAAGGATTATGAGATGTGGAGTAGAGTTTACATTACCATTACTATGTGTTGTTATGTGACTAATAGTTGATGTGTATGATTGTATAATTGTGTAGGGCACGTGAAGTGCAGATAACTGTAAGCTGTTAATCTATTATTGATAAACAACGATCAAGGGAAGTCTTTCGGTTCCTATTTTCTACGTGGACTTGATGAACTATTTTAAATTGCATGATATGTTATATGCGTTGTAAGCAAGCATGATATGTTATACATGTTGTAATCATGAAATGTTAAAGTCAATTTATGACTACATTGTTTTGGTTAAATAATGATGATCGAGTAAGTAACTCAATCTTTATATTTCCTATGTGAATTTAAGCATGTATGCCATATTACTTTAATTTTTAGGATATGTATGTTGGGCATATTATTATGTGTTATGTGATGCATGAAAACTGTTAGAACTTGCTAAGCTGTCAAGCTCATTCTTGCAAATAATAATTTTTGTAGGTCAAGATTTTAAGGTAAGGATATGTGCTAAGTGAATTATAGAGATCCATATTCACGAAGATTACTTATATTTTATGAGAAATGTATTTAATATTTTGAATGTAACATGTTGAATTATAAGTTGAGCTATCCGGTGTATATGAATATCTATTTATGATGTAACACTTTGTATAGTCATTTTGTTGTAACGATTCATGATATAAATTTGAATCGAAGAGATGTAATGTAAAGGTTGCGATTTAGGGCAATATAGAAGGAAATGTATAAAAGTTTTAAATATTTTGCATTTTTAGTGATTTTAATATCGAATAATGATGTAAAGATAGATTAAAGTTAAATTGTTAATGATCGAGAAAGAGAATAATATTGTATGAATTTTGGGGTCGTTACAGACGATCCAGAATCAAATAAATCTTCTGGATAAGATGATAGTGCGCCAACATCAGGATACGAGGTAGTTTTTCACTCAACTATAAAAAAGTCAAGAGAAAAAAGAGGTTAACCATAATGCAAGCCCATATCTCTCCAAAATGAGTCAACTAAATGAAGAAGATCAAAGCAGGCTGAACGAAAAAGAAAAGTGGAATGATAAAATTGCTAGAAGATCTCGCTAGCAAAAAAATCGCTCAGGGGAATGCGAATTCTCAAAGAAGAAAGATCAAACAACCTCCAAAAGAGACCGAAAATTCACCCCTCTGAGCAAATCAAATTAAGAAATGCTACACTCTGATAAGCGAAGGAAGGATTACTGAGTTACTGAGTTCCACCAAGATATGTCTCTACCATTCTAACTCACTTAGATATGCGACTGAGGAATGTTGGTCTTTGAGACATAAAATCCAGGATCTCATTGAAAATGCAGAGCGGAAGATAGAATTCCCTATGACCAGAAAAAGTGAAAAGGAAATAAAAAGCTTAAGATGTCCACTCGAGACAGGAAATTCAAAGGAGGTGAAGGCTATGAGTACCAATCCTGGCAAAACACAAGGTGGACTGATCCTAATGGAAGGAATGACATAGGAGACAAGGGAATCCCCAAAGGAGATTCCTCCGCCAAACATCCTGTGGCCCAAAGATAGCAACCACGTTCCTAATTTTATTATCTTGGATGATGAAGAGGAAATACTGATCCTTTCCAAGAAAGAAGAAGCCAAAAAGGAAAATTCTTTGCAAAAAATACAACAATAGTTTGGGGTTGATTTCATAGTCAAATCCTCTCACACCCATAAAAAAGGTGAAGGAACAGATGAAGAAAAAGGTGGTGAGGTTATCGGGGAAACCAACCCATTGAGGAATCAAGAGTTTATCCCTTTTTACAACAGGTCCATCATCCACGAGGGATGTGTTGAATCAGGAGGCGATCAAATTATGCCCATGAGTGAAGATATTCAGAACTAAGAGGTAACCTCTATCGCGAGCCTTGAAGGCAACATAACCACTGACAACTGGACTATCAAGCCTCAGCTAGCCAAGAAGATGTAGATCTAGAGGATAAAGTTGTGATTCTAGGAGATGTTGGGACGGTATCACTTTCTTCGCAGTATGCCTTTTATTTTCCATGCATGTAAATATTGATTTTTTTAAAAAAAAAAATCAAAAAATCTAATTCAAGCCAGTCAGGTCTCAGCCAAAAGCCTGAACTACGAAAGACCTGATCTCCCCTCATTAATAGGAGTATGTAGGCATCCATTTATGGTGCGGTCAAACTAAATAAAAGTCCAAAAAAAACCCAAACAAACACTTCTCAAACAATTCAACTCATCAAGCAGGAACTACATAGTCCTGATCTTCCCTCATCATTGGAGTATGTGGGCAACCATCAGTGGTGCGGTCTGACCCTCAAAAGAAACATCCAAACTAAAACCTCAATCCCAAGACACCAAAATCAAATCTAAAAAGTCTACGCCCAAGAAAAGCCCTCAAAGTCAGCAACCCATGTTGAGAAGAACCAACAAGCACTTCAATGTCATTCCATCCAATCTGGCACAAGTCCCAAAAAAGAAGAAACATCGATACACTAAGACAACCAGCTGTAAGGATCTTTAAAGAGCTGACACCATCAATCACAAGTCTTCATCAAATTAAAAGAAAATCATCAAGACTGATTGCGAAACAAGTCAGGAACAATGATTGAGGGCATCAAAGCCCAAATTCACTACCTGTTCACCATATGGTATAGAGGTAAAAGCCTCTTGTGATCTCGGCATCTTATTAGCCCATCTGTCAAAGTAATTATCCCAGACAACAAGCAAGGTTGGGGTAATTTTAAAATTAGCGACAACCCGATATTGGGACCCTTACAACAAGACTGGAGCAATCTCGAAAACAAAGACAACTCAATACTTGGGCATTTATCAACCACCCCAAAGAGGAAAATGCACCAGTCAGCACCATCAGCATAGTCCATCATCATCAGAGCTTCCCTCATATCATCTCACTTGCGATTCAGTATGATCATTTGATCTTTTCCAATCATACTGTTTTCAGAATTAATAATCCACATGTGAGGTATGACTCTTTCATCTCTTTATGAGCTTTCAGTCTCCATTTAATTACATTATCAATAATATACATATTAAGTATTCTTAGAAAAAGGTTTTGCTTAACTTGTTATAAATGGGATTAACTTTGATAAGCGTCTGTGGGGCAAGAATCACAGGAACGATTAGAGAATTAAGACTGTTCAACCTTTTTGATTGGGCAAGACATCCCAGTTCAAAGCACTTTTTGGAACAGACTTGACTTTATATGCATGTCTGCACTTTGTGATTGCCCTAACTCTTAGTTGTGGGGTATGAAGCTATAGCAAAAATAAATGGCAATTAATGAAAAGATAAAATATAATTCGTCAGTCTAATGTCTCGAATCGTATGGCCTAGGTTGCTCAAGATATTAAGCCTGAGGGGTGTCTTTACACCTGGTGCCCTAAAACCATCTAGTTTGGGAGTTATCGACCCAACGCTCCTTACATAGGTTACTTAACGCCTAAGAAAATGAGCATTAAAAAAGAAAAGGCAAAACCTAAGTAGATTCGAATCGTGGCATAGGTTATTCGAGTAATTAAGCCCGAGGGGTGTCTTTACACCTAGTGCCCTAAAGCCATCTGGTTTGAGAGTCACCGACCCAAGGCTCCCTACATGGGTGACTTAGAGACTAAGAAAACATGCCTTTCAAGCTTAGGTAAAGAAGCAAATAATGTGATTGCCTGACTTGTCTCGAAGCGTGGCCTTTATTACTCGAGCTAAACCCGAAGGGGTGTCTTAACACCTAGTGCCTTAAAGCCCTCCAGTTTGGGAGTCATTGGTCCAAAACTCGTTACATGGGTAATTCTGAATAGCCTAAGAAAACAAGACAAGTTAGGTAAGCGGAAAAAAGAATGAGAATCAAGAAAATTTACGAAGGCATAGAAATGAAACCCATGCTAGGAGTTGCGTCACTCATAGTGCACGTGTCATATGAAATCAGGTCTGCGAAGAAGAACGTCTAGAGAAAAGATGAAGTATCTCTGATATAGGGAGATAAGTTTTTTGAATCTAATCCTACCCATGAATAATGACCATGGATGTTTCCAAATTTCCTTGCGATTTCATAACTGATTTAATTTCATAAACTTTTACTTCAAATGCCTTATTCATAAGAGTGTACTAATCCTAATGGCTAAGCCGTCAAGCTTTTAGTGCATTTTATTCTTTTGATGTGCAGGATATTGCTCACTCGCGACTTGGTCAACAAAAAGAGTTTCTCGTATGAATCACCAACAACAACATGCTGAAAGAACTGGGGCATTTTTTGATTCTAAGAAAGGGAAGGAGTTTAAGGCGGGATCAAGACTCTCATCAAATAAAGGGGAGACCTCCTACAAGAAATCATAGGTACATAAGCTTGCCCCTATAAAAGAAGGGGAAAATTCTTAAGAGAGTCATTAACTCAAAAGTAGAAGCCCAATGACAAAAGTTCTAGCGAATGAAACTCTTATCATCAAATGTGTCAACCTGCGTCAAGTCCTCATAAGTTGAGGGCTCTACACCGAAGTTCAAATATGGGTAGCGAAAGAACGGGTTGCACCCTCCAATTATGTCAGCGGTACTAACAGGTCATATGTTCAGTCGGGTTGTGATTTAAAAGCACAAGGAAATGGTGCACAAGGACCCAACAGCGAAAAAGAAACTCCAAATTGCCTTAGAAAAGGTGAGGTAAGTTTATACTCCAGACAATTTAAATTGTACATCAACCTAGGACAATAGACTCCTAAGGATAAATCTAGATCATCACATCATGCATGATCTACACATTTGAAAATGCGCTACATTAGTGTACATCTCCATCAAGGTTTAATATGCATCTCAAGTAGATTTAAATATGTGTGCACATTAAATGCCTAGATTAGAGAAAAATTTCATCACAAACATCAGTTGGTATTGTAAGATGTTGGCATCAATCCAGCGTAACATCAGGCGAAGTCAAGTGAAATAAGCCGTTAAATATTACTTCAGCGAAGGCATCTGAAGACTCGGTATTCTAAACCATTGGCATCAATTCAGTGCAACATCAACACAATTCAGCGATGAAAGCTTTGTATACCACCGTTCGAGTAGGAATCGAAATAGTTTGGTGATGTCAGTGTAGGCTACTACCAGCAGGGTGGATCCGTTGTTAAACTACCAGAAGGGTAGACACCGTTGTCAAACTACCAGCGTATACATCGAGAAGTTTTGACGATTTCATAATGTCATCCCTAGTAGAGATGTAGAAAACATCTCAATTTATCTTCATCGAACAAGCATCGGGAACACCGACAAAAATCCAAACTGTTGGAGTCAAAACCAACATAGGCATCAGCAATAACCGATAATGGTAAAGCAATTTGCGATGTGCGACCTATAATTTGCGAAAGCATTTTAACATTCATCATATCATTCATAACATTGCGATTTACATCACTAAATATACCTTGTCATATTTCAAGTGTCTAGTAATCTTTATCATGTTCATTCCATTGCATTACATGAACATGATAAAGAGGGGCATCTGAAGACACTCAAAATTTTGTTTTCCTGTTACTAACTATGTAGGAGGGCAAAATCGTCTTTTTCACACTCTAGAGATAACCCTGGAAGACCACAACATCAAATCCAATCCCAGAGATAACCCTATGAGAGACAATCCAAACCCCGGAGATAAACCTCATGAGATCCAATTTCCAATCTCGGAGGTAACCTCGAGAGATATAGTTCCAACCCTGGAGATAACCCCCGGTAGATTTAGTTCCAACCCCAGAGATAACCTAAGGAGACCAAGTTCCAACCCCGGAGATAACCCCGGGAGGTCAATCCAACCTTAGAGATAACCCTAAGGAAAGTCAAAGTCAATATCAGGCCAATCTCAAAGATAACCCTAAGAAAAGACATCTACAATTGTGCCAAAATCGGAGATAACCCTTGGAGGGAAAAATGGTCATTTTGCCAACTCAACCTCAACTCAAACCAACTCATTTCAATGTAAATTATGTCAAAAGATGTCCCATAAGATCCATAGCTTAACTTTCGAGTGCAAACTACGTAAAACAGCCCAACGAACTGCCTGTAAAGAACCAAAGATGTCATTTCAGTCATGGACCCATCTTCCTAGATTTGGAAAATGGCAAGCCCTATGTCATTACATAAATCTCGAAAAGAGCTTTCCAGAATGGTATGGCACGCTTCCATCGGACTCCCAAATTGAAAGTTATAAAGGTTCAAGTAGACAACGCGTTGTTCGAGTGCACATACTTTGAGACGATGGGACCCGCAATGCCCGGGGTAGCCCAGGTAGCCGCAGGTAAACCCGCTGCTATCGTGGGTTGACCCAAGGCACTTCTGGTCTATAAATAGACCCCCCATCAGCCATAAAATATAAGAAAAAAAGGGAAAAAAGAGAAAACTCTTAAATTTCAGCCCGTAACCTCTGCTAGAGTGCTCTAAACTAAGTGATTCTTATTTCTAAACATTTGCAAGCTCATGTTTTGTAACAAATGAATCTTACTCGGTGGAAACCGAGTTTTAGGCGTCAAAAGTTATCTAAAGTCTTCTTGGCAGCCCACGGTAAGATTTTTCAGATTTTAAGTTTTTACTACTTATATATATATATATATATATATATATTATCGAACTCGAATTCGATTGAGCCTGGATAGAGCCTGTAAACGCACCAGATATTCTATCTAGGCTCAATCGAATTCGAGTTCGATAATATATATATATATATATATATATATATATATATATTTTAAAGTCCTGCTTGGAGTTTACTTCGTGGTAGTTGATCGTCCATATATATATATATATATATATATATATATTATCGCTTATATACAAAAATCTGTTTTAACTGCTTTCATAATGTAGATATTTAATCTTTCGGACTGCGGGCTAGATTTGCCTAAATCTGGCTACTTCTAACTTTAACCGGTTTAATATTGACTAAATTTGAACCGTTGAAGCTAGAATGGTTTAGATTTACTCAAATCTAGTTCTTTTTCTAGCTTTTGTACATACTGCTCTTTCATTTGAGCCTAGGAATCATGTGATCACAGATTCATCCTCTGAATCTAGATTTAGTTCCCATGATGAACATTTCTCAGCTGTAGCCAGCTTGTAAATTATTTACGGTATCTGGATATCCTTAGATGGCTCTCATGCCCATAAGGAGTTCAACACTACTATGTATCTTATTTTCTCGAAGATGCCTCACGCATCTCAAAAATAAAATGCAATCAAGTCGGACACATAATAAAATGGAAGTATCAAATGACTCAATTACTATTAAGTATAAGGGTTTGATAACTTGTTTTCCAAAACTTTATTGCTATATATATCTTGTTAAAATTGAACTTTTATACAAAAGTCAAACCCTTTGTATATAGGTGCAAACGAGGCATAGCACTACTTCCAGACAATTGAACATGGCCCAACTCACACACACACATACGCAGATAAAAGTTAAATGAAAAGTGGCGATAACCGTGTTTTCACCAAAGTCGGGGAGTGCCTAATACCTTCCCTCCGCTTAATCAAGCCTTTGAACCCTAATGAATCTATATTTCCAAGACTAGTTAAATAGTGTACAATCATTGGGCCTTTGTGCAAAACCTCTCTCGGTTGAGTTGGTATAACCATTTAAAATCTACCAACTAGCGACTCTAAAATTCAAATCGTCGACATTTGCATGTCGGACCTTTTCAAACTTGTTTTTTCAAACAAAACTTATCCAAAATGAGAACACCAAAAGACAAGCATGGAAAGGGACAAATAAATATCATGACGTCGATAATAAGAAAAACTAGGGTTTGAGCCAATACACCCTTCTTCTTGAATATTCTTCTTTCTTGGTGGATCACCTCTAGAGGCCATACACTTGGATGGTTAACATTGATCAAAGGAAAGGAATCTAACCTGGAGATTCAAGAAGATCGCGGAGAAGTGGGAGTTGAACTCGTACCTGTGGAAGCTCGTATCTACAAGGGTATGATTCCATAACTTCTTGTTCTTCGTTTTACTTAATAATATGCATAAAGGAAGATCCGGGTAATTGGTTTGTGAAAAATTTTAAAATCTGATTTTACTTTGCTTCCGTTAATTTTGTAATTTGATTGCGTCTTTGATCTTCACAAACATTATAGTGGTATCAGAGCCAAACCTTGATGCTGTTATTAATTTCTTAGATTTGATATATATGATTAATATGTGTTTTATTCAAATTTTATGGGCTTAATTGTTAGCATAAAATTGAGTTTTTGGAGAAAAACTGCAAAATTGGTGAACTGGAAAACAGTTTATGCGAACTAGCGCTGCAATGCCGGTTTACTTAGTAAACGACACGTTACAGTGCCAGGTAGGTTTTCAAAAATTGTTGATCGGCGCTACAACGCCAATTCATAGTATAAATCTGGCGTTACAGCGTCAGTACCAGGTTTCTAAAAATGGGTTGATCCAGCACTGTAGCGCCCATACCCAGTACATTTGCGGCACCGCAACACCGGTACCCAGAAAAGAATAAAAATTAATTTTATTTATAGAATCTATTTCTAATTAAAATAAAAGGTTTATTTAAATTAAAATTTGAATTTTATGTTTTTCTAGAAATTCAAATTAAAATAAAGTTGTTTATTTTGTATTTAGAAAAAAAAAAATATTGATTGAATAAAGGTGTTTATTTTTAAATCAAAATCTAAAATTGATGCTAATTAAATTTGGTCATTAACTTGATATCAATATATATATTAAATGCTTATTATTCATAGGATGAATGTTTTATTTATTGATACATATGGTGATATGTATGATAATAAATGAGGTTGATTATGGACTATTGACCAATGTGATTGGATTTATTTTAATTGGATGCTTGAATGAATGAGTTTTATTAAATGGGGTCAGCGTACCTCATCTTTTCTGGTTTTCTTCTAGATGTAAATTCTATTTCTCACCTATGTACTTCCCTTGACTGTGGATCAATGTTTCTATTTAAATTAAATAGTTTATGTTATAGGATTAGTTAGAATTTTTTGAAGAACCGGAGATCAAGGAGCAAGGAGTGCTTGAAGACCCGATTGTAATGGAGCCTAGAGTTTAAATGTAATAGTTATATTTAAATGATAATTCTTGCACCCTAGGATTTGACCTTTTGGTTCACTTGGTGGCTCTAGTGAGACCAAACTAGAATAAAAGTTTATAATCAATCTGGGTAGAATATAGTATTTTATATGTGTATGATAGTATTATATATATATATATATATATATATATATATATATATATATATATATATATATATATATATATATATGTGTGTGTGTGTGTGTGTGTGTGTGTGTGCGCACTAAAAAAGATGAGACTAATAATAACAAACCCCTCAAAGAAATTATATTAAGTTGCAACATTCAAAGATATTTAAAATATCGAACGTAGCCTTCTAACATGATAAAAACAATAGAGCATTAAATATTTAATATGAGTTTGTTGTGCACACACAAGGCGAGTATTAAATATTTGAGATGTTGTTTTAATTACATATGATGTTTATAAGGAATTGAACATTACTGCTTTGTTGTGCACACACAAGGGCTGAAGTTTTCTCTTCACTTATATGAAAATGTTGGGTATGACTTAACTTAAAATCATTTTAGTTCGAATGTACACACACTTGACCATTATGATTTAAGAGGTAAAATATAAGGAGTTACATGATCATGTAATTGACAAAAGTTGTCTACCTATTTATTTATATATAGTTTATTGTGCACACACAAAGCTATATACATTTGAAATGTGATCCTTACTCTCACTAGCAAATCTTTAATTAGATATTGTCGAACTATATAATGAAGGTAATATAGTTTGAAGAATATAGTGGGAGATACCGATTTAAAATAAGACCTAATTTATTTTGGTAATTAATTAAATGAATGTTTGCTAAAATATTATATTTTTACATACAAAATTATGAAAATGTCACACTCACTAATTTCACTGTGTAGCATATTGGATGTTAACAAACTGACTCGGACCGAATTTAACGGACTGATTAAGGAATCTAAGAATTGTTCTCACTGCTAAAAATGATTTCTTATGTCTTAAATTCACATGTCCCTTAAAAACTTTCTGAAATAGCCTTTGAGGAAGAGATTGTTACTTTTAAGAAGTGCCAAGATGATGCATCTTTGGCTCAATACATCATGCTCGCATCCATAAGTAACGAGCTTCAGCGTCAGAATGAAACCATGGATGTTCATGTTATATAGCTCCACCTCCAAGAGTTGATGGTGAGTAAAGTAATACTGCTAGATATGAGATATCTATGGAGATCTTCCGATCTCGGATGATTGAGGGCACTACTGTTGAGACTCATGTCCTAAAGATGATCAATTTGATTAAATGTCTTGGATAGCTTGGGTTCGTCATGGATGGGGAGTTGAGTCAAGATTTGATCTTGCAGTCAATCCCCGACACCTTCTCATAATTTTTTGTGAATTTTCACATGAATAAGTTGGACGTCAACTTGCCTGATTTACTTAACATGTTGAAAACAGTTGAAGGTCATTTCCCATCCAAGAAGAACCATATCTTACTGGTGGATGATTCTTCCAAGAAAAGGAAGAGGCCCAAGGTATCTTCTTGAAAGAAGAAATCCAAGAAGGCTAAGGGAAAAGCAAAAGGAAAGGATAATAAGAAAACTGATCCAGATAGAAAAATAATCTGCTTCCATTGCAACAAGTCGGGTCACTAGAAGAGGAACTGCAAGGAGTTCCTTGCAGAATAAAAGTAGAAGAAGCTTGGAGAAGCTTCGAATCCTAATCAAGGTTTGTTTATGATTGAAATTAATTTTTCCGAAAGTCGATCTTCTACTTGGGTATTGGATACCGGCGGTGATTCTCACATATGTAATAATATGTAAGGGACTAGTCAGAAGTAGAAAGCTGAGCAAGGACGATGTCGTCCTGCGAGTTGGAAATGGAGCAAAGGTTGTTGCATTAGCTGTAGGGACTTATTGTTTAGCACTGTTTACGGGCAAGCTTATTAATTTAAATAATTGTTATTTTGTTCTGAACATCATTAGAAACATTATTTCAATTTATATATTGGATATGGATGGTTTTGACATTATAATAAAGAACAATAGTTGTTTTATTTATAATAATAATGTTTTATATGGTGTTGGTAATTTACGAAATGGACTTTATATACTTGACTTGCATGAAAATATACTTCAAATTGAACAAACCAATAAAAGGAAAAGAAATGATGTTAATTATACATATATGTTGCACTATAGACTTGGTTATATTAATGAAATAAGATTATCCAAGTTGCATAAAGATGGGCTCCTAGAGCTATCGGATTATGAATCATATCTAACTTGTGAATCTTGTCTCATGGGAAAAATGACTCAATCTCCTTTTAGTGGAAAAGGAGAAAGAGTTACAGAGTTATTAGCGTTGGTACACACAGATGTTTGTGGACCTATGACAACGACTGCATGAGGAGGGTATTCTTATTTTATTACATTCACTGACTATCACTCAAGATTTGGATATGTGTATTTAATGAAATACAAATCTAAATCATTTGAAAAGTTCAAAGAGTTCAGAAGTGAAGTAGAGAAACAAACTAGAAAAAGTATTAAGATTCTTCGATCAGATCGAGGTGGTGAATACTTAAGCGGTGAGTTTCTCAATTATCTCAAAGAAAATGGTATAATCTCACAATGGACTCCACCAGGGATGCCACAGATGAATGGTGTATCTGAAAGGAGAAATCGAATATTGTTGGACATGGTTCAATCAATGATGAGCTTTACCGACCTTTTAGTTTCCTTCTGGGGATATTCCCTAGAATCGGCTGCATACCTACTTAACAAGGTACCTACAAAATTTGTCCCTAAGACCCCATATGAATTATGGATAGGGAGGAAACCAAATCTTAGGCATGTTAAGACTTGGGGTTATCCAGCTTATGTCAAAATGTTTGAGAACGATAAGCTATAGACTAGATCCAACAAGTGTAGATTTGTGGGATACCCTAAAGAAACATCAGGGTATTATTTCTATCATCCAACTGATCAAAAGGTGTTTGTTACGAAACATGTTGCCTTCTTGGAAAAGGAGTTTATCCTTGAAGGGGTCAGTGGGAGTAAGATATATCTTGAAGAATGTCAAGAACCAAAAAATACTACGGACCAAAGTCAGGTACCTAACCAAGTGGAAGAACATATTGTAACACACTCTATTCATAAATCTAGAAGAGTACCGAAGATACATGATAGGTATGGATTCGTCATAGAGGATGACGATGAGGTACACATTGTAGATGATAATGATCCATTGAATTATGAATAGGCTATGAGTAGTAAAGACTCAGAGAAGTGGCAAGAAGCCATGAAATCCGGGATAGACTCCATGGCTGAAAACCAAGTTTGGACTTTGGTTTCACCACCTGAAGGCATTAAGCCTATTGGGTGTAAATGGGTCTTTAAAGAAAGACTAGAGCAGACGGAAAGGTAGAGACAAAATAGGATCGATTGGTCGTAAATGGTTTCAAACAAAGATAAGTAGTTGACTATGACGAAACCTTCTCACCAGTAGCGATGCTCAAGTCCATTCGGATTTTTCTTTCGATTGCAGCTTACCACGACTACAAAATCTTGCAGATGGATATGAAAATGGCCATCCTCAATGGGAAACTTGAGGAGGATGTGTATATGACACATCCATAGGGATTTGTTTCAAAAGTTGGAACAAACTAAGTTTGGAAGCTACAACGATCCATTTATATATTGAAGCAAGCTTCTCGTAGATGGAACATCCGTTTTGATGAGACAATCAAAGAGTTTGATTTTATCAAAAATGAGGATGAACCATGTGTGTAAAAGAAGGTTAGTTGGAGCTCTATTTCAGTCTTTGTATTATATGTCGATGATATATTATTGATAGGGAATGATATTCCTATGCTACAATCGATTAAAATCTGATTATCTAAACACTTCTCCGTGAAGGACTTGGCATAAGCATCCTATATTTTGGGGATAAAGATCTATAGAGATAGATCTAAAAGGATGCTTGGCTTGTCCCAAGGAACATACATTGACTCAATGCTAAAGAGGTTTAGCATGGAAGATTCTAAAAGAGGTCTCATGCCGATGAGCCATGGAATACATCTCTCCAAGAAATAAGCCCCAAAGACACCTGGGGAGAGAGCTCGTATGAGTAAGATTCCTTATGCTTCAGCAATAGGATCAATCATATACGGTATGATATGTAATAGACCGGATGTCGCTCTTACACTTAGTGTAACAAGCAGATATCAGTCGAATCCATGAAAGAGCACTGAAAGGCAATAAAAAATATCCTAAAGTACTTAAGAAGAACTAAGGATGTATTTCTTGTGACATCCCGAAAATTCATAAGATTTTAAATGATTAAATTAAAGGTTAAAGAATAAAATCTAGAGTGGAAAATAGAGGAATGATTTAAAATTTTTAAAGAAAGAAATAGATTATGAATGTGAGAAATTTATTAAAGAAATAAATTTCAATAAAGAGATATGATAAGGATAAATGTTTTTTAACTTATTTGATGTATGTATGTAAATAAATATATTAAGTATATATATTTATTTAGTAAAGAAAAATTAAATAAAAAGTTACATAACCTAATTATAAATTAGGTATTTTAATTCAATAACCAAAATGGTTATCTTTATTTAGTGGTCATAGTATTTAATTTTATACTAGTGACCTAATCTAAGAGATTTGTGGATCATGTCTCCACCTACTAAATTAATTTGTGTGAATATGTGAGTAAGTGAATATGAATATTATGTGCTTATTTTTATTTGTTTTTTATAAACATATAAAAGAAACTAAGGTAACCTAATTATATATTAGGAATGAAAAAATTGAATAACTTAAGGGTTATTGTTTGGGAGAATAATGATATTTAAATTATGCACTAATTCTAAGAGATTTATTTTATACATCTCAATTAATTGATTTTATAACTTAATTAAAACAAGTCAAATTGGGTTAAGAAATTTTGTGTATGTCAGTAAGGAATTAAATTATAATTGAGGAAATGAAAACCCTAATTAAATGATTACGGTAGGATAAAAATAAAAGTGCTGGACTACGATAATTTTCCATAGCCCAAGAGATTAAATATGGTGGCTGTGACGAACGAGATTTTGTAAATTAATTTTTAATATTTATTGAATTAAATAAATATTTTTCGATGATTTAATTATTAGATTAAATAATTAATTGATGCAATTGTGGTAGATTAATTTAATTATATGTGTTACAATTATTAAATTAATGTAGAGAATAATTATTATTCAAATATGTAATTATGTGAGCTTATTGTATTAAAAGAAATAATTTGACATTATTTATTAATGAGAAAATTATTTATGTGACTATGTGGATTTATGAGAAATTATTATATTTTATTTAAAATATATTAAATAAAATATTGGAGTTATTTTATAAGGAGTGTGACATTAATTAAACTATAGTATAAGAAGTTTATCAAATTAAATGAGAATGAATTATATTGAATAGCCAAACAAGGCCTTAGTAGTGGTTGAGGGCAGTTAACCACTAATTGGTTAACTGACCACAACTACGTCAGTTTAATTATTATATGCGACGTCTTCTTCTTCATTCATTCCATTATTGCTAAGTCTAGAGAATTTTCAAAGAGAGACAGAATTAAGAAATTGAGAGAATTGTGAGTTGTTTAATTGATTAAGAAAGTTTAATCCCTCCTATCTACACTAATCTGTGAGTAATTCTCTCCAACCAAAATTCTACTTTTACGTCATTTAGTTTTTTATGAAAATGGCTTTCAATCAAGTTTTGTGGAATTTCTGTAAATTGGGAAATTGAGTTAGGAATATATGTAATAATTAAAGTAGCATAACATGTTTTATATATATTTTATATGATTCCATATCATAAGTTTTAGTAAATGATGACTTGTTATTTCAAAAATTTATAGAGTTTGGGTTTTGGCCATATGGCCTTATATGTGATATTTCATGTATTGAACGTATATTATCCCTAAATTTTGCATTCGTATATTGTTATGCATGTGGATACGAATAGACCAAAGTTTAAATAAACGGATTCGGTGTTATAACGAATCTGTAGTGACATTTTTCATGTTTTATTTTCAAAACCTTCAAGAACATCAAGAACAGTGGAAGTAAATGTGTTGATTTTGCAAATTATGTGTTGTAACTTGTTAAAAATCATGCTAGATGGGTTAAGTAATGATTATATATGTATTACAATGATTGGGTAAGTCTAAATTTGTGTAAAAATAACTAATTGGAAGTTATGGCCATATTCATGTATAATTTTACCTGTGATTGATTTTTGGCCTAATTTGGCCTTGTTATGTTCATGAATATGAGAGCTGTAGAAACTAGAGAAAATGAGCACAGGTAACCCAGCCCCGTGAGCGTTACCAAACTAAATTACCACTACCAAAAACGGTCGAAAAAAAATAATAATAATAAAAAAAAAAAAAAAAAAAAAAAAAAAATAAAAAATAAATATTTGATGAAAATTATTATTAAAATATTTATAAAATAAATTAAATATTTTAATTGAGATATTTATGGAATAAAATAAATATTTGATGAAAATTATTATTAAAATATTTATAAAATAAATTAAATATTTTAATTGAGATATTTATGGAATAAAATAAATATTCGATGAAAATTATTATTAAAATATTTATAAAATAAAATAAATATTTTAATTGAGATATTTATGGAATAAAATAAATATTCGATGGAAATTATTATGAAATAATTTATTAAGTGTAATAATAGTAAGAGAATGAAAATATTCTAATTTAATTAAGTAATTAAATTAGAAGGGTAATGATTTGTTAAATAAAGTGGAGTTTATATTAAATAATTAAGTGAAAATGTAACTAATAAATGTCGTGAATACATATGGTATGTGTGTAGGATTTGTGGTGAGCAGTAGTAATAATCGTTAGCCTACTGTGCGAGGCAAGTTTCCTAACCTACTACTTGTCATTATTGTTCAAGTTTATTATTTACCTCGAGTAAATTATCATTACTATTATTCAAGTTCAAATGTTATATTAAAGATTGATTATCTTTTCAAAGCATGATTCTGTTATACAATAATTGTCCTATTGTATACTTCTTGAGATTATTATTCAATTTGAATATCATTATTATTAAACCTTATTAGACTAGCGACCCGTTATTAATTCGACTAGTCCATAGTTGATGAGCATTCTAAATTTCAGAACCCTTGATAAATTATCCAAACCAAACTTCCTTTGGTGCGGACTCGAATGTCAAACTGAGATGAACAACCCTGCAAAGGGATTTACTTATCGTTAGCGTTAAGATATTGTGCATGATGATGGTACTAAGGGTGATCCCCCTAATGAGCAGTAGAAAGGTCCATAGTCTTATGACTGTTAAAGGTTTCAAGTATAATCCTTGATAACCTAGGACATAGTTCAAGGTCTTATGACCCTCAGAATTCTTTTGATTCTTGTTATTCATTCTTGATTCAAAAGTTGAGCTTTTATTCAGATGTCTTTGATTTACTCGCATGTTATTATACTGTTATTTCATTATTATACTTGTGGGTAATAGTGCTCACTCTTGCTTAATAATAACATTGCAGTTAAGAACGAAAGAACTGATGAACCTTCCACTAGTAAAGGCAAAGGCAAAGTTAGCAAGTGGTGAAGACTTGTTGTTTATTTGATGATGTATTTTGTTTAAAACTTGATTTAATGATGTTGTTAAGACTTATTTGTTTATGATTCCGCACAGATGGTTAAGGTTAGTTTAACCTGGGGTTGTATTATTATTATTCAGATGTTGTAACCCTTAAGGGGAAGATTTTTATTCTATCTATTACATGGCTTGCATTTATTATGGGTAGATAGATATATGATATTTGTACAGTGAACACCAAATCTCGTGGAATTGAAGTACCCGGATTTGGGGGTGTCACAAGTTGGTATCAAATCTGTAGGTTATGAACCTTAGGTGGGGAAACAACCTTGGGTAGTAGCCTTATAGAAAGAAGATAGTGATGGAAAACTCTTATCGAGTTATAAGAAATGAATTTATGTAATTCATTGAAGATAATAAAAGACCTTATGTGTTTATGTGTTAAAGTATGCGTTAGATGATACGACTTAGTAACTAAAACTTAAAATTTTGTTGTCGGGGATGTCGAATATTGGAGAAGCTAGTCAAGTTGGGAGGAAGAACCCCATGTACCTATAGTACCGACGGAGGAGGAGCCCCGGAGACATTCATTCATCGTTAGGGAGCATTAGAGGAGTCATCTCCATTGATCACCGTTGTTGGTCGAGAGCATGAGCCCGAGGCCCGATCCCGAGGAGGATCCTGAGGAGGAATTTGTTGAGGAAGAAGAAGAAGAAGAAGAAGAGGAGTTACCACGGTACACCATTGATGCTGAGATGTATGACACGTTATACGACTGTAACGTGGAGTTAAGAGACGAGGTCCAGGATTTGACTGAGCGAGCGGTTATTCAGCATATTACTATAGAGCAGAAAGAGAGGGAGATTTCGACTCTTCACTCTCGACTGGCAAATGTAGAATGGATTTGGTCCATGAGAAGGGTCAAACTGAAGATAAGACCGAGGAGATAGAGAAACTGAAGAAGGAACTAAAGGAAATATCCGAAAGGTGAACATATCGCGAGGAAGGTTTGGGTAAGAGAATCGCGTCGAAATGATCGTCGCGAGAGGATGATAGTAGTCGTGCAAAGAAAGCGAAGATTGGGGAAACGTACTCTACACTTAACAAGGCAATAAATGAGACCCAAGATCGAGTTTTGAGGTACCCAATCCAGTTCGAAGGACTACCATTATACATGATGGATCGCAGGACGATGCATCGCATCTTAGAAGAGAGGCGTAGCAAGGCTAATCGAAGACCTTGATCGACGGTGATATATGATTTATTTAATTATGTGAAGAACTTAATTAGTTTTAGATGTAAATTCTGACGTGTTTATGAACGAAAGAATATTTTAATGTTTTAAATCCTGTGGATTCTTTATTCCAGGATAGTTGATGTAAATAGCAGTTATGTTATCGTTTAATGTTAAAACTTTTGATTTGAATGAAAATATATCAAGTTGTTTGAGATGATGTGTTAAATGAATATGTTAAATTGTTAAGTAATGCCTTAAATATTTAGAGAAATAAATAAAGTTCTAATAAACGTTTATTTAACAGAAAAATTCCGCCAAGGAGAAGACAACAACGTCACCTGACTTAGGAAGAGTCAACCAATAATAACAATAATGCCAATGCTAATCCCGTTCAGCAGTTGGTGAACTTACTGACTAGAGCCATGAATAACCAACCTCAAGCTCCACCAAACACAACGTTTAAGGACTTCAAGGCGGTGGGACCGCCAGAGTTCAAAGGTTCCATGAACCCAATCGAGGCTCAAACGTGGGTTATGGAAATGGAGAAGGTTTTCAACGTTGCTAGGGTTAGAGAAGACCAGAAGACCACTTTTGCAACGTTTATGTTGAAGTCTGAGGCTAGCTACTAGTGGCAAGCAAACAAAGTGCGAGGAGGTGAAGGCGTGATTACGTGGGAAAGATTTAAAGAGATGTTTTTCGAAATGTATTTCCCAACTAGTTCGTAGAATCAGATGGAGGTTCAATTTCTGGAACTGAAGCAGGGAAACATGAGTGTACCTGACTACGCGGCTAAATTCAACCAGTTGGCAAGGTTCGCCCCCTACTAAGTACACACTGACGAGAGAAAAGCCAGAAGATTCTAACAAGGACTAAAGCCTTGGGTGTATAGCAAGGTATCAATGTTTCAATAAACACATTTGCTGGAGTACTGGAAAAGGCCATCCTCACTGAAGGAGAAAGTGATGCGGTGACCAAGTATAATCAAGATCAAAAGAAGAATACGAATGAAGGTAAAACTAATAACAAGGCCAGTGGAAGTGGCACAAGAGGTGGAAATTTCAATCAGAAGAAAAGGTGGAACGACAGCTCATCATCGGGGAATCAGTAAGGTAATCAGAAGAAAAGAAGTGAAGCATGCCCAACTTGCGGAAAAGCCCATCTGGGAGTTTGTATTAAAGGAAAAAGAGTGCTACAATTGTGGTCAGGGAGGCCACATAGCACCAAACTGTCCAAACCCAAAGAAGGGTGCTTGTTTTACTTGTGGTTCGAAGGACCATCTGGCAAGAGATTGTCCCAAGAAAGGATCGGGAGGGTCAGGATCAGGAGGAAACCGGGGAAATAACAGTGGAAATGCCTTAACCATCACCGGACCAACCACAACAAACCGACCGACCACCCAGACTTTCAACATGACGATGCAAGATGCAGTTCAATCCCGTGATGTGGTGTCAGGTATCATTCCGATTAATAAAGTTAATGCTTATGTAATATTTGATTCGGGTGCTACTTGTTCCTTTATATCCGATGATTTTGCCAAGAATTTAGATTTGCCTAAGAATGAATTGGATTACCCCATGAACATAGAAATTGCGAATAGAGAAATAATCCCTGTTAAGTACGTACCTAAGAACTGTAGAGTGGATATTAAGGGTAATATCATGAACGTAGATCTTATTCCTATTCGACTTGGAGAATTTGACGTTATTTTGGGAATGGACTAGTTATTCAATTACGGGGCTATAAATGATTGCCAAAAGAAGCGTATCAACCTTATGACTCCGTCAAAAGTTGTATTTTATGGTAGCAAGTTGCCTAGACAAGCGAGTTGTCTGACGATGATGCAGGCCAGGAAGTTGTTGAGACAAGGCTGTATAGGATACTTAGCTTACATAGTCGATAGTCAAAATGAGAATCCGAAGGTAGAAGAAATACCGATTGTGAGGGACTTCTTCGACGTATTTCCAGACAATTTACCAGGACTTCCACCAGATAGAGAGGTAGATTTCGTAATCGATTTGGCGCCCGAAACTGCTCCAATATCGAAGGCACCATATCGAATAGCACCAGTAGAGATGAAGGAATTAATGGTACAATTACAAGAATTATTGGACAAGAAGTACATTCAACCGAGCGTATCACCGGTGTTGTTTGTGAAAAAAGAAGGATGGATCGATGCGACTCTGCATTGACTACAGAGAACTAAATAAGGTCACGATTAAGAATAGATATCCATTACCAAGGATCGACGACCTGTTTGATCAATTAAAGGGAGCGAGATACTTTTCCAAGATAGACTTGAGAAGCGGTTATCATCAACTGAAGGTGAGGCTAGAGGATGTACCGAAGACAGCGTTCAGAACGCGATACGGTCACTATAAATTTTTAGTAATGTCATTTGGTCTAACAAATGCTCCTGCAGCATTTATGGGACTAATGAATGGTGTGTTCAAGCCGTTTTTGGACAAATTCGTAGTGGTATTTATAGATGACATTTTGGTATATTACAAAACCAAAGAAGAACACGAAGAACATTTGAGGTTAACGTTGGAATTATTAAGAAGGGAGAAGTTGTACGCTGAATTTTCGAAATGCGAATTTTGATCGAAAGCGAGTACAATTTCTTGGTCACGTGTCGATAAAAAATGAAATTTCGGTAGATCCATCCAAAGTAGAAATTGTGATTAATCGGGATCAGTAGAGAACGCCAAGTAAAGTAAGAATTTTTCTTGGATTGGCGGGATATTATAGAAGGTTCATACAAGACTTTTCCAAGATCGCAACTCCGTTAACGAATTTAACTCGAAAAGTTGTGAAATTTGTATAGACGGATAAGTGTGAGGAAAGTTTTCAAGAATTGAAGAAGAGTTTGAGTACGGCCCCTGTGTTATCTCTTCCGGATGATACAGGAAATTTTGTTGTTTATAGTGATGCGTCGCATAAAGGACTTGGCTGTGTGATGATGCAAAATGGCAAAGTCATTGCGTATGCATCACGACAATTGAAGGATTACGAGAATGGATACCCAACCCATGACTTGGAGTTAGCTGCAGTTGTTTTTGCTTTGAAAATTTGGAGGCACTATCTATACAGGGAGAAGTGTGAAATATATACGGACCACAAGAGTTTGAAATATATTTTTACACAGAAGGATTTGAATATGCGTCAAAGAAGATGGTTGGAAAGGGTCGTGAGAAATTGATGATGTTAACTGCTCAAGATGAGCTAATTTCAAAAATGGAGAAACTGGAGTTGGAAGTGAAGTATCCTATGGAGATCGATCAGAAGCTATTTCAGATGAAATCTAGTACAACTCTACTAGATAAAGTGAAGGAGGCTCAGCTTCAGGACGAAGAATGTATAAAGGTGAGAAAGAAGATATCTGAAGGAATCGAATTGAGATTTAAGATGGATAAGGAAGGAATATTGATATTTGAGAGTAGAATTTGGGTACCTTGATCTAAAAAGATTAAGGAAGTTATTTTGAGCGAGGCTCATAGTTCACAATATTCGATTAACCCTGGTAGTACCAAGATGTACCAAGATCTTAGACTACATTTTTGGTGGCCGAATTTGAAACGTGATGTTGCAGAATGTGTTGCCAGTGTCTGACCTGTCAGAAAATAAAAGCAGAACATCAGAGACCGAGTGGATTGATACAACCGTTAGAGATCCCAGAATGGAAATGGGAACATATTACAATGGACTTCGTGGTTGGCCTTCCGATGACTTAGAAAGGCTACGACGCAGTATGGGTTAACGTTGACCGATTGACGAAATCTGCACACTTCCTTCCGATCAAAATAAGATTCAACTTAGATCAGTTGGCGAGGCTATACGTAAAAGAGATTGTTTCGAGGCATGGAGTTCCGGTATCAATTGTTTCAGATAGGGATCCGCGCTTCACATCAAATTTCTGGAAACGTCTTCAGGAATGCATGGGTACGTAATTGCGAATGAGTACAGCTTACCACCCTCAAACAGACGGGCAGAGCGAGAGAACGATTCCAACATTAGAGGATATGCTAAGAGCCTGTGTGATGGACTTTAAAGGAAATTGGGATGATCACCTACCGTTAGTAGAGTTCGGCTACAGCAACAGTTACCACGCTAGTATTGGTATCTTTGCCTTCTGAAGCGTTATCTGGCGAAAGTGCGAACTCCGCTTTCTTTGGGATGAAGTTGGTGAGAGACAATTGCTAGGGCGAATTTGGTACAATGAAACATCGAAAAATAGTCAAAGTGATCCGAGCACGGTAGTAGCGGCTCAAGATTGACAGAAGAAATACGCTGATCCACATCGTAAACATATCGAGTTTGAATCAGGTAGTTATGTTTTCTTGAAGGTCTCTCCCTGGAAGGGGAAGATCAGGTTCGGAAAGAAAGGGAAATTGAGCCCATGATTCATTGGACCCTTTGAAGTACTGAGAAGAATCAGAGAAGTTGCGTACGAGGTAGCCTTACCTCCAGCACTCGAGAATGTCCACAACGTCTTCCATGTTTATGTATTACGACCATACAAAGTCGATTACAAGCATGTAATTGAATACGAACCCCTGCATTTTGAGAAAGACTTATCTTACGAAGAAATTCCTGTCCAAATTGTCGACCGAAAAAAGAACAAGTTCTCAAAAATAAAGTTATACCTTCTGTTAAGGTAATTTGGAGGAACCACAACGCTGAAGAAGCTACGTGGGAACTCGAAGAGAATATGATGAAGAATTACCCTCATTTATTTACTTAATTATTTGTAAGTGATTCTGGGGACATAATCTTTGTAAGGAGGGGAGAATGTAACAGGTCGAATTTATTGAGTCGTGATTCTGGGGACAGAATCCTTTTATGGGGGAAAAGATGTGATGAACGAGATTTTGTAAATTAATTTTTAATATTTATTGAATTAAATAAATATTTTTTGATGATTTAATTATTAGATTAAATAATTAATTGATGCAATTGTGGTAGATTAATTTAATTATATGTGTTACATCTATTAAATTAATGTATAGAATAATTATTATTCAAATATGTAATTATATGAGCTTATTGTATTAAAAGAAATATTTAATTAAGCATGATGTCATTTAATTAATTTAATTATTAATTAGAGAGTTAATAATTTGACATTATTTATTAATGAGAAAATTATTTATGTGACTATATGGATTTATGAGAAATTATTATATTTTATTTAAAATATATTAAATAAAATATTGGAGTTATTTTATAAGGAGTGTGACATTAATTAAACTATAGTATAAGAAGTTTATCAAATTAAATGAGAATGAATTATATTGAATAGCCAAACAAGGCCTTAGTAGTGGTTGAGGGCAGTTAACCACGAATTGGTTAACTGACCACAACTACGTTAGTTTAATTATTATATGTGACGTCTTCTTCTTCATTCATTCCATTATTGCTAAGTCTAGAGAATTTTCACAGAGAGATAGAATTAAGAAATTGAGAGAATTGTGAGTTATTTAATTGATTAAGAAAGTTTAGTCCCTCCTATCTACACTAATCTGTGAGTAATTCTCTCCAACCCAAATTCTACTTTTACATCATTTAGTTTTTTATGAAAATGGCTTTCAATCAAGTTCTGTGGAATTTCTGTAAATTGGGAAATTGAGTTAGGAATATATGTAATAATTCGAGTAGCATAACATGTTTTATATATATTTTATATGATTCCATATCATAAGTTTCAATAAATGATGACTTGCTATTTCAAAAATTAATTTACAGAGTTTGGGTTTTGGCCATATAGCCTTATACGTGATATTTCATGTATTGAACGTATATTATCCCTAAATTTTACATTCGTATGTTGTTATGCATGTTGATACGAATAGACCAAAGTTTAAATAAACGGATTCGGTGTTATAACGAATCCGTAGTGACAATTTTCATGTTTTATTTTCAAAACCTTCAAGACCATCAAGAACAATGGAAGTAAATGTGTTGATTTTGCAAATTATGTGTTGTAACTTGTTAAAATCATGCTAGATTGGTTAAGTAATAATTATATATGTATTACAATGATTGGGTAAGTCTAAATTAGCAAAAAATAACTAATTGAAAGTTATGGCCATATTCATGTATAATTTTACATGTGATTGATTTTTGGCCTAATTTGGCCTTGTTATGTTCATGACGAACCGCAAAAATCTTGAAAAAATGAGCTTGGTAACCCATCCCCCCTGCATGCGTTACTAAACTAAATTACCATACACATAAACTAATTGAAAAAAAAAATAATAAATAATTATAATTAATAAAAAATAAATAAAAAATAAATAAATAAATAAATAAATAAAAAATAAATATTTGATGAAAATTATTATTAAAATATTTATAAAATAAATTAAATATTTTAATTGAGATATTTATGGAATAAAATAAATATTCGATGAAAATTATTATTAAAATATTTATAAAATAAATTAAATAATTTAATTGAGATATTTATGGAATAAAATAAATATTCAATGAAAATTATTATTAAAATATTTATAAAATAAAGTAAATATTTTAATTGAGATATTTATGGAATAAAATAAATATTCGATGGAAATTATTATGAAATAATTTATTCGAGTGTAATAATAGTAAGAGAATGAAAATATTCCAATTTAATTAAGTAATTAAATTAAAAGGGTAATGATTTGTTAAATAAAGTAGAGTTTATATTAAATAATTAAGTGAAAATGTAACTAATGAATGTCATGAATACATATGGTATGTGTGTAGGATTTGTGGTGAACGGAAGTAGTAATCGTTTAGCCTATGCAGGAGACAAGTTTCCTAACCCTACTTGTCATTATTGTTCAAGTTTATTATTTACATCGAGTAAATTATCATTACTATTATTCAAGTTCAAATGTTATATTAAAGATTGATTATCTTTTCAAAGCATGATTCAGTTATACAATAATTTTCCTATTATATACTTCTTGAGATTATTATTCAATTTGAATATCGCTATTATTGAACCTTATTAGACTAGCGAACCCTTATTGATTCGACTAGTCCATACTCGATGAGCGTTCTAAATTTCAAAACCCTTAATAAATTATCCAAACCAAACTTCCTTTGGTGCGGACTCGAATGTCAAACTGAGATGAATAACCTTGCAAAGGGATTTACTTATGCATTAGCGTTAAGATATTGTGCACAGTATGGTACTAAGGGTTGATCCCCCTAAGTACGAGTAGAAAGGTCCATAGTCTTATGACTGTTAAAGTTTTCAAGTATAACCCTTGATAACCTAGGACATAGTTCAAGGTCTTATGACCCTCAGAATTCTTTTGATTCTTGTTATTCATTCTTGATTCAAAAGTTGAGCTTTTATTCAGATGTCTTTGATTTACTCGCATGTTATTATACTGTTATTTCATTATTATACTTGTGGGCAATAGTGCTCACTCTTGCTAATAATAACATTGCGATTAAGAATGAAAAAGAAGCGATGAACCTTCCACTAGTAAAGGCAAGGGCAAAGTTAGCAAGTGATGAAGAGTTGTTGTTTATTTGATGATGTATTTTGTTTAAGACTTGATTTAATGATGTTGTTAAGACTTATTTGTTTATGATTCCGCACAGATGTTTAAGGTTAGTTTAACCTGGGGTTGTATTATTATTATTCAGATGTTGTAACCCTTAAGGGGAAGATTTTTATTCTATCTATTGCATGGCTTTCATTTATTATGGGTAGATAGATAGATGATATTTGTACAGTGAACACCAAATCCCGTGGAATTGAAGTTCCCGAATTTGGGTGTGTCACAGTGGCACAATTTTAGCCCAATTGAAGGGGGGGTATTTTGGACGTTTAGCATACTAAATAAGAAATTAAAAGAAAAAAAAACTTGGGGAAAAAATGGCCACTTGGCCGAATATTAAGTGGAGAGGAAAAGGAAGAAGCATGTCATCATTTTAAGCCACATTTTGCAAAAGATATTTTACCTACTTATGCCTTAGGTGTCATTATATTTCTAAGCCACTCATGTTAACTAACATGTGGGAGATAAAAGGCTAAATGGCTGGTGGTTAATTCGTGGGAGAAAAGGAGAGGTTCATGTGGAGATAATTATAATATATCAAGTCTAATAAAATAAAGCTATCTTATTTCTTTCTCTTTCATCTCCTTCATTTAGCTAACATAAGAAACTAAAGAGAGAGAGAGAGAAAGAGGTGGGGCGGCATCCATTAAAGGAAGGAAGGGGATAGAGTTTTTGTAAAACTACCAAGTTTCATAATCAAACTAGGAAGAAGAAGAAGGGGAACATGGGAACCAAAGGTATAAATACCTTTTATTTATGTATTTTTGATTATTCTTAATCAAACCTTAAATCTATGTTTCTAAACTTAAAAACCATAAATATACTTGTTTTTGAGTGTTTTAAATTTAGATATACCCATATTGGGTGTTAATTTGTTTGGAAATCAAAAGAAAAGAAAGATGATTTTTCTAGTTTATAAACCATAAATTTTAATGTACTTTGGATTTTCACCGTTTTTGATCTACACCTTCTTTTTGCGATCCGTCAAAGAGAGGTACTAGATATGTAAGTTAAGTACTAAAACCAAGTGGTAGAACTCAAAAATATTGAGTACACAAGCTGTAGTGGTTGTTTTAGCAAAAACAGTTTCATTGTTAAAAAGGAAAACAGACTGTTTTAGTCTAGTAAGTGCCAGGGGTAGTTTTGTCATTTTTCTGACATTCAAAAATTTTGGAAAATCTTGGGATGATAATTTGATGTGTTTTCTAACATCTCCAAGTGGAATCACTAAAAAAGGAGTTTCGGCCCTGAAAAAGCTATTGTTCCAGATTTTGCAAGGGCAGTTTAGGCAACTTAATTTATGAAATAAATTCCGTATTTTTAGGACATGAACATATATGATATAAAGTATCTCCTCTCCAAAAATAAGCTCATTCTGACTTAAAATGACCAAGTTATGACCATTTCAATTTTTGGGATTTTTCGACAAAAACGACTATAACCGGAGTTCTATAACTCCGATGGCCACGAAATTTAAACTGGAGGTTCACGTTAACACGAATAAGATTATGTCAAGAGATGGAAATTTTTGGATTTAAGCATGATAGGGCTAATTTCTTAAGCTACAGACTAAAAATGATTTTTGAAAATACTAAAGGAAGTTGAAAAATTATGGAAAAATTATTTTTGTGTATGAAATATATGTATATATGTTTGGACAAATGATAAAAAAATAATAAATTGATTTGTTATTTTTGTGAAAAGAGATAATGAATCCAGCTTGATGGATTGAAAAATCTGTTGAATCCAGTTTGCTGGATTTGAATGCAGTTTACTAAATTGAAACATCTATTGAATCTAGTTTGCTGGATTGGAAATTAATGAATCCAGGCTTGCTGGATTGGGTGTCAGTTGAATTCAAACTTACAGGATTGCAATCTGGTTATTGGATTTGGAATCCAGTTTGTTGGATTGCATTTGGTTTGCTGGATTGATTATCCGGTTGTTGGATTTGGAATCCAGTTTGCTGGATATGGAATCCAGTTTTGTAACAATCTAGAATTTTAAATTATAATTTCAAATATTTATTGAATTATATAAATATTTAATTGGTGCATTTATTGTTGAATAAATATTTATTTAATTTGATTTGATTTGATTATTTATTTGTTAAATAAATAATTTATGAGTTAAGGAAATTAATTATTATGAGATAATATTCTAATTTAATTTAATAATTAAGTTAGAGAATTGATAGGGATTAAATGAATTATTATAATATTTTTAATTTAATTTGGTAATAAAAGTGTGAAAATAAACTATGTTATAAATGAGTTATTAAAATAAATTAAAGGAGTTTAATTTAGTTTTGCCAAACAAGACTTAAAAACATTAAGTCTTTATTTTTAAAGTGTTTTACTCAAACATAGCCTTATAGCTTTTGAATTTGTAATTATAATTATAATAAATAATATAAATAGAATAAATAAATATAAATAATATATATTAAATTCTGGTAATTGATAATTTAATATTGTCATTAGTAAAATGTCGATTTTGTTACGTTTTGGATTATGTGTTGTATGTATTTTATTTTATGAGAAAAGGAGTTGGCTTATATTGAAACTGAGAATGAAGGAAGAGGTTTACAAAAAAGTTTGAGAGAGAGAATAGAGAGAGTTTGAGAGGAAAAGCATGTGATTCTAAAGCAATTATTTGTGATTAGCAAGGATTACTAAGTAATTGAAGGAATTTTCTATAACCTTAATATTATATATATATATATATATATATATATGATTTACGGCATAAATTTCCAAGTTTCTGTGAATTCAATTTTCTTGAATTGCTGTTATATTAACTGAGTTGTTGCAATAGTGAGTAATGGTGGTGTTAGAATTTGCATTTAGACAAGAATTAGTAATCACGTTAAAAAAAGAAAAGAAAACTGATTACAGTGCATGTGTGTATGAATATGGCTTGTTGGAGTTTAAAATTGATAATTGGTTTGTAAACTAGTCTGTAAGTTGAGTCTTGAATGTATTAATTCAGTAAATAACGAAGAAAACTTAGCTTGAATGAGTTAATTTAATGTATAATGGTGATCACAATGTAAATTTTGTCAAGTATGTTAAAAAATGGAGTTTTGGAAAAAATAAAAATTAGTTATGTATGTTCGATAATTCAATTCTATTACTAAACCAAAATTCTAGCCTTAGCTTAATATTGTTCAAGCAAGGTATGTTACATTATTCAATGCTTATGCTTTTAGTTCATTTCTAAAGCATGACCTATATATACAATGTTGATTCACTTATGACTTATTCCATAACATATTGTTATTACATTTTATTCAACTAATCCTTAGTTAATGTTCGTTAAACTCTAAATTACCTTAAAACTTATCCAAACCAAACTTATTTTGGTACGGACTTGTATTCTAAATACTGAGATGAATAACCCTATTACAGGGGATAATGTACGCATAGCGTTTAGATGTTTGTGCACAATACATTGTACGAAGGGCTGATACCCCTAAGTACGAGAAGTCCCTACAGCCTTATGACTATTTAGGTTTAAGTTGAAAGAATACTTATAACTTTGGACATAGTTCGTGGTCTTGTGACCCTCAGATATATATTTTCAAATTTTGTTCCTGATTATTATTGATAGAGCATATTATTAAATTCTATTGAGCCTATTCATTTAGTAGTTGTTATGATGTTTTATTTATTGTCATTTCAAGTGAGCATTGTTTGCTCACTCTTGCTGATATAACTATTACAGCTAAAGTTGAGAAGGTCGATGAACCTACTACCAGTAAAGGGAAAGGAAAGATGAACAAGTATTGAAGACTTATAAACCTGTTGACTTTTATATTATCGACTTAATTTTAAATATTGTGATGTAGTTATTTAATTTTATGCACTTGATATTTATATTTAAAGGTTAGATAATGTAATACCCGGTAAAAAAAATAAAAATAAAAATAAATATTGAATAAGAACAATTATTTTGTTTTGATTTATATTAATTGTATTTTGTCTTTTAATTTGGGTCAAACTAGTCATTTAAATTATGTGGGCTAATAAATATTAATAAGTAATAGATAATATTATGTGATTAAAATTTTGGCCTTAATATTAAATTAACCCAATTAGAAGTTTATTAGGCAATTTAAATTAATAAATAGCTAAACCTAATATTACTTCATTATACAAAAAAAAAAAAAGAAGAAGAGGTGGCCGCTTAACCGAGGAAGAGAGAGTTGTGATTGTGAGATTTAATTAGCTTCTTGAGAAACAAACAAAAGAGGTGCCTTCCTTTCTTTTTGCTTTTTCTGTATATCATTAGTTATGGGTCATATCAATCTAATTGTGTAATCAATAGTATGTGGTATATGTATATGTTTCACTATTTCGCATGGTAAGAGATTGATATGAAGCTCATGTGTTGAAAAAAAGAAAAAAAAAAAAAAAAAAAAAAAAAAGAAGAAGAAGAGATTCATTATCATGAGTAAAAGCTACAGGAATAAAACAGGATATATAGTGTGCGTGTATGTATATAATATATATATTGAGATATTAAGGATATTGATTGGGTAAATAAAAAGGGAAATGATTAGAAAATTTATTATAATTTAATTTGGGTTTGTATTGTAAAATTGATGTAATTGAGGAAATTAATTTCATATTAATATAATTTATAATTAGTAGGTAACTTATAATTGTATTATTATTACTTTTAATTAGTTCGGATGGAGGAGTAATAAAGAATGAATCTATATTATATTAAATATATTATTTTTTGGAATGAAGTTAATATGAATCTTGGTGTACTTTGTATATAACTTAAACATGAAGCTCATATTATTTTATAATTGTAATATTAATAATAATAATAATAATAGTAATAACAAATCATGGAAAAGGGGAAATTATTAATTATGAATTTAATATACTGTTATTAATTTATTTATGTTAATTTGTGTAATTAGATCGGACGGAATGAATTTAAAGAGTTATATTTGGAATATAAATTTTGGAGTATTAATAATTGATATAAAGCGATGATTAAAGGCATATTAAATAGATTATGAATTATTTTGGAATTATTAGTTTGGATTATTTTTAATCTGAGGTGAATATGTTTAGGTTATGAATAACGTTTCGTATTTGATATCGTTGGCATTTGAGGGTAAGATTTTGTGGAGTGTGCTATAAATGGTTTGGAAGTATCAGGTACGGATATCGTACTCTTTCAACGACATTCTTGTTAAATTTGATTTGTTCGTTTTGTTCTTCGTTTCGAATTCTATTATTATTTCACATAATTGTCTCTTGTGAAATAAATATATTAGTTTTATTTTAGAATTGATACATATGACTCATTTTTGTACTCTTTGAATTAGGTTATCATGTTTAGTACTATTTATTTTGATAATTGTAGAGCGGTACATGTTGGTACCTTCTTTTTGAAACCTTGTGACTATAATTTGATTTGGTTCAACATGTACATATAGAACCCTTTTGTTGGTATTATGTCGCATGTGTTGTGACATGGTATTTTTGTTAGAATATACCGTAGGGTATACTTGAGCTATAACCACCGTGTGGGCTACCACAGAGCATGTAAATCTTAACACGAAAGGCATGACACTTTTCGTGGCGGTGTGATTAGTCCACGACGTCTCCGTTTTGGGACCCGGAGGAAGTGGACCATTTGGTGTTTTGTTGTGGGAGGCGTATGGGTTAACCCTAATTTTGTGTTCTGCGGATTGGTGATGATGTGCCGTACACACCTATCCGAGTTGCATACATTTGGATTCGCGGTCCAATGTGTGAGTGCATGTGTGGCATCATTTGATTTGCTGTGTGACATTATTTGTTTTGCTTGTGTGGCATTAGTTTGACTTGCCTGTGTGGCAATATATATTTCTGAGCTCATTCGGTATGAAATAACACCCAACCATTTGATTCAGCCTATTATTTCATTGTATTAGTTTTGTTTGTTTATGTTCAGTTCAATTCATTGAGTTTGTTACTTCAGTTCGTTATTTCTTTATCCTTCTATTGGTTTCGTCAATTTTATTTATTCAGATATATTCCATTCAGATCTTTGGAGATTATATTTTCGTCCGTATTTACACTTGAGACTTTGTTTAGTATTTTGTCTCAATTATTTTCGTATATCAGTTGTATATCTTTTGTATATCTGTATCCGTACTGGACAATTGGCTCATGCTGTGTTTTTCTTCCTGCTGGTTTACAAGGGTGATTAAGGGCTAGTGTGATGTGAGTGTTGCCTTGACCATCTAGGTTGATTAAATCTTTGGTTTTGATTAATTTGATTCTAGTTGGAGAATTGTATTTAGTACTTCATTGATGGATATCATTATTAATATTTTGAATTTATTAGTGCCGTGTTTACTAATTTTGAGGTTTGTTGTGCTTTGTACGTGACCTCCCTTTCCTTTTCGGGAAGGAGGTGTTACAGATAACATGGGAGATTTTAATGGGAAGGTTTATTGTTAAATTTTATTACATTTGGATAGTTAGAAATGAATGTTTTATCAAGTGAACACCAAATCTTATGGGAATGAAGTACCGGATTTGGGGTGTCACAAGTTTGTTGAATTGCAATTTGGTTTGCTTGATTGGATATTCGATTGCTGGATTTGGAATCCAGTTTTCTGGATTGCAATCTAGTTTGCTGGATTATAATCTGGGTTGCTGGATTAGTAGGTTTAGATAATTCAGGTTGCTGGATTAGTATTTGAATATTAGATTTTAAAGAAGAACTTATAATATATAAGATTAAAGTGTTAAATTATAATGTATATGATATAGTGATTAAAGAATTATCAAATGACGATAATAATAATGACGTTTTAAGGAGTAATCTAATATTTGATTATGTGATAAGTGTTTAAGTTGTATAATGACTGTAATTAACAGTAGTATATGTGATGATATTATTATAATTGAGAGATCGCTATTATCAATATTAGGTCTTTCAGATAAAGCTAAAATAGGTTGCGTAACAGTAATCGACGGTGCATGCAAGTTTCCTTAACTCTAACTATAGTTATTGTTTTTCAATTACAGTAGTGGATAATTATTGTTGATTATGCCACGTCTATGGTTTATTGATTCACTCCTTGTTCACGTTGTATATGTTCATCAGGTATAAAAGGCTAATCACCTTCATTACCATATTATTCAGTTATATTTGTTCATGTTCATTGTTGGTCATTCATTATTTTTGACTCGGTCATTCAGTTATGAAAATTGATTCATGTTCTTTCACAATTATTATATTGTTGAAAGTTTGTCAGCAAGCTTATATTATTCATTCTTTCAATCATGATATATCTTTTTAAGAACATATAATTATGGGGAAAACTTGTTGCTCACCTTTGCTATATCATGATAAACATTTCAGATTAAGACGAAAACTTCGGGCACATGCAAAGGCAAAGGCAAAGGCAAAGGCAAAGACAACTTACAAGAATGGATTATTGAACAGTTAAAATTATAAATAGTATTAAAGGCAAATAACATTGTAAGTCTTGTAGTATATGAATAAGTGTATTAAGTTAAGGTTATCGACCTTGGGGATTGTGTTGTAAAGGTCATTGTATAAACAATTTATGTTTATATCTTTCACAATAGTTATAGAATTGATGTACCAAGTTCGTGGTGATTAGTACCCAGATTTGGAGACTTCACAGTTAGTATCAGAGTTGTAGGTTATAAACCTTAGGTAAGGTTACGTTAGGCTAATAACTGCAGTGGGATAAGGATAAGGACTAACTCAAATAGAGTTAGTGCATCGATAAGATTCAAAGACGAATCTCGGCAAGTTATAAAAGATACGAAGTTACCTAACTTTGATAGATATAGTCTAAAAGACTAAAAGTATACGGGGAAAGGAGATCGTAAAACAAAATGATCATAGCATAGAAATGAATCGTAATATAATACGATGAGATCACCCCGTGATCTGATAAGGTCATAGCAGGGAGGAGGATCAATCAAATGATTTAAAATTGTACAGCAAAATTGTTTTGTGTCAATGGTACTATGAATTGGTACTATGCCAACTCAAAAAAAGGGTTGGGGTGATGCAATACGGATTAAAAAAAATTCATATGGAGTAAGTATAAAGCTAGGATTAAGCGGGATTTTAATTGAGGACTCATGTCAGCAGCTGAGTTATATGATTCCTTGTATGGGCGGGGAATTTGTACTTGGTTTTAGAACCACTTAGCTTCCTACTCGATATAGTTGTTAAGTTGAACAATTCTTTGTATGGGCGGGGAATTGTCCTTGGTTTAACTACCGCTTAACTTCCTATATTGATTAGTGGGCGAGTTTGGTTTAACAACAACTTAGTTTCTAGTATTGATAATCATTGAAATGTTTGTGTTGCGCTATTTTCTATATGCATGATGAGAAGGTGATTCTTTTCTCAAGTGTATAACAGATAGGTAGAGGATATAATGTAAGACCCCAACTTTCATAAATAAAGATTAATTTTTCTCGAAATATATTTTTGAATATTATGTTGTGGATTTGATATAATGTTATAGTTGTGGGTAATATTTATAAATTTTACAAAGTATGGAAGTTGTTATAAAATATTCGATTGGTCGGGAAATATTCGTTTTAACAGGAAATATTCGTACAACAACACAATCATTGGTGGACACCACAACAGAATTATTGTCGGAGTTAGAAAATGACAGAAATATCTTTTTATAAAAATAATGGCGAAAGTTTTACCGTTAACTGTCAAATTACGCGGTGATGAAAAATACTATAATACGCGTGGTTTCATAGTAGCACACGGTATTTGATGCTTACGTGAGAAGTCACTCAGTTATACTCAATTATTGCTACAGTAATTGCTGCATAGTTGTCGACGTCGGGATTTTTATTTGTCCCTTTTCGTTTGGTGTTCTCATGGTAGGTGATATTTGTTTGAAAAAAAAGTGAAAAAGGTCCGACATGTAACATGTCGACGATGGACTGTTAAGAGTCGCTAGTTAGTTTTTTATATGGTTTTACCAACACTACCGAGAAAAGGTTTGCACATTAACCCAGTGATGTGACACTGCTAAACGGGTCGGTGAAACCGAGATTCATTAGGGTCCGGGGACTTGCTTATACGGAGGGAAGGTTTTAGGTATCCCCCGACATCCATGTTATCACGGTGACTGCCACTTTTCAAGAAACTGTTATATGAATGTGTGTGTGTGTGTGTGAGGGGGGGGTCAATGTGCTGTTATTTGGAAGTAGTGCGAGACCTCGTTCGCACCTATATACTCAGGGTTTGAATTTGTGTAAAAATTCAGTTTTAAACAAGATATGGCAGTGATGTTTTATAAAAGAGGTTTTTCAAACCATTGTGCTCAATAGTAATTGAGACCTTTTACACTCCTATTTTATTACGTGTTCGGCTTGATTGCATTTTATTTTCGAGATGCGAAGCATCTTCAATAAAATAATGTACAAATTGGTGCCGAACTCCTCATGGGCATGAAAACCATCTGAGGAAATCCAAACACCGTGAATAAATTTACAAGCTGCTTACAGCTGAAAATGTCCATCACGGGAACCGAATCTAGATCCAATAGACTGAATCTGTGATCATATGATTCCTAGGCTCACATGATGTTGCAATTGATATGAAAGCGGTATATATATATATATATATATATATATATATATATATATATATATATATATAAATATTATATATATATATAATGATCAATATACCATGAAGCACCTCCATGAAGGATCGTAAATATAAATAAAGTTGTAAAAGCAATCAACCATGACGAAAGTAGACTCTGTGGGACGAAAAAGGAAATATATATATATATATATATATATATATATATATATATATATATATATATATATAAGCGTATACGCATATAGGATGTAAAATTAGGGCTCATCGAATGTAGTCCGAAACGTTAATATATATATTAAAGCGATGGCGCCTTTCGGATGTAAAATTTAGGCTCATCGAACAAAAAAATCGACATACGGTTCATATATATATATATATATATATATATATATATATATATATAAAAATAAATGCTCGGATGTAAGTCTAGGCTCATCAAAAAAAATTCGACACACAGTTCATATATAAAAGGATATATATATATACGAAAGCAAATAAACGCTCCAAACCTAAGTCAAGGCTCAATCGAGGCATAACTCGATAATATTAGTCCATATATATATATATATATATATATATATATATATAACTAAAATGAAACCACGGACCAAAATCCGGGAAAACACACGCAATACGACTCTCAACGTGAAGAATGGTGTGTGCAAAGATGAAGAGAAAGGCTTTAAAGTGTGTAAGAAGGCTTACAGTGGGCTGCCAAAGAGGACTTCTATAACTTGAAAGGATGAAAACTCGGCTCCCGCCGGTACAAATAAAAGCTATATGTGAGCTCACAAGTGTGTAAAATGAGAAAGCACTCAGTTTAGGATGAGTATAGAGCAAATTTGAAAGGGCTTCCTCGCCTTTTTCTCTTACAAAATGGCCACCCCAAGCCCTCTATTTATTGAGGGGGGGCCGCAGATGTACCTGCGGCTGCCCTGGGTGCCTCGAGCTCCACGGGTCCCACCATCTCGAAATACGTGCACACATGCAACGTGATGTCCGCTAGAAGTTTCAGAATTACAATCCGGGCATCCGATTGAGGTATGTGAGACCTATTTCGGAATACCGTTGTCGAGAGTTACGCAATGACATGGGATTAGAGGTTGTAAGAAGTCAGGAAGATGGGACCATACCCTCCGGTCTTCAAGCTTCAAATTCTATTTGTTACCCTGCGTAATAGTCACTCGGGATTAGACTTCCTTGATTCTTGTGGGACATTGTTGTGTAGAAATGTATGTATGAGATGTTGAGACGGTGTTATGTGGTGTCGAGGTGGCAAGATGACGACTTTGCCCTCCGCCGGGGTTATCTCCGGTTTGGGCTAATAAAGCAGATGTAAAAATCTAGAATTTCAAATTGTAATGTTTAAATATTTATTGAATTATATAAATATTTAATTGATGTGTCTATCATTGAATAAATATTTGTTTAATTGATTTAATTTTATTTGGTTAATTATTTGTTAAATAAATAATTAATGAGTTAAGAAAATTATTATTATATTGATATTTCAATTTGATGGTTAATTATTTGTATTGAGTTATGTGATTAAATGATTTATTTAATAAATTATTATTTGAATTAATTAATTAAGTATGAAACTTAATTAAATATTGTGTGACAAATAACTATATTATAAGGAGTATTAAAATAAATTAAAGTAGTTTTAATTGAGTTTACCCAAACAAGGCTTAAGTATATTAAGTCTTTTTTTGAAACTTTGCCAAACAAAGCACTATGACTTTTGGATTTCTTTTTAATTTTGAATTATAATAATAATAAAATAAATAAATAAAATATAAATATATTTACAAGTTATAATTATAATTTGTAATTGTAATTGTAACTGATATAATTATTAGGCTTATTATGGCCATAGCCGTTTTATGTTTATGTTGGTTTATCAGTTGGGTTACGTTGTTAGTATCCTAGACTATTACTGAGAAAAAGAAAAGTTCAGAGATTTTGAGAGAGAATCTGAGAGAGAGAAGCAACAAGAGAAGGTTCTGAATTCTTCAAACTATTTTCAGTGATAACAAGGATTTCAAACAATTTGAAGGTATTTTATCTAAACCTTAGTATTATATATATACATATATATGTTGTACGGCAACAATTTTATACTCTGTGAATTTCTATGTTTTAAATTGTTGTTATACAACTGATTATGATGATATATATGGTTGTGATGTTAGAACTAGTGTTTAAACTAGGAAATTGCATGCTAATTTTGGATAACAATAGAAAATAATGACAATGTTTATGTTTTCTTATATGGCTTGTGTAAATATCAATTTTGATGGTCAATTCATATGCTAAACTATAAATTGAAGCTTGTCTATGCTAGTTCATTAAGAAACGAAGATAATATAACTTGAACGAAGTGATTTGGTGAGAAATTGAAATCACAGTGTTGATTTTTGTGAAGAAACTCAAAAATGGAGTTTTCATATGAAAATGAGAAATTTGAGAAATTAAAATAGTTAAAAGTGTTGTTAAATTGTTCTATGTTGATGAATATGTTAGCAATCATGTTTATGATAGTTTTATATTTATTTTATATGTTAATATTACTGTTTTGTGGGTGAAATTCGTGTTTCTTGGGCTAAAGTAAAGCTCTTTGTTCATAGCCGACTGCCTTCTAATCTATGCACCGGTCTTGTTTGCTACCGGTGCCAAGGCTAAAATTAGCTAAATTGTCTTGTGTGTAAGCAAATTCATACCATACATCGATATGAGGCAGCCTTCTCATCATTGCATTTTGGGGAAGCCTTACCACTCGGTCTAAGGTTATGATTAAGTGTCAAACATGTAGTAAGAAGGTTAAAACAAAACCATGATATTTAATTGATAAATTCAAAGTTTTGAATGATTAGTAAATGATGAACGTGGTATATTAGAACTTAATGAGCATGATGAATAGTAAACAGGTGTTGTGGAGGTTAACACTTGTAATTTCTGATATTTGTATGGTAGCTTAAGACTTGTGCTAAAATAATAAGTCTAACTAGAAATGCGTGTTATGTTGGAATGTGAATGTTAATATATCTAATAGATGGTGATCCTAAACCTATATGTAGATGAAAGTGAGTTTAATATTATAGCTTACGCTCGAGGCAAGTTCTTTAACTCTACTTTTATAATAATTGTGCAAGCTTCTAAATCTCATCTATTTATATTGAGCATATTTTAATCTTAAGTTATTGTAATTCTAATCATTGTTGGCTTACTCTAACTTGTTTATAGTAAAACAGGTTTCTCTAGTTCATTCTTTTATAATAAATGTTTCTTGAACCTTAATTCCTTGTGTGAATGGCTCAATCACTTTGTATAGTTTATTATCATGTGGAGTAAGCATTGTTTCCAGCTTGCTATTAATAAGTGCATGTTCGGTAACTAAATTTCTAATTTGGCAAGATCACAGACCTAGCTTATTATTGTTCAAGCCAAGGTTTATCATTTTATTCATTTTGATCAATACTTATGCTCTCTAGTTATTTTTAAGCATGAGTTTAGAATATAGTCAGTTCATCTATGATTCTCAAATGATCTATGTTATGTTGTTATTAAACAACTATTGTGTTATCAAGCATTGTTGATTCAACTAGTTCCCTAGTTGATGATCTTTAAACTTTAAATTACCCTTGAAAGCTTATCCAAACCAAATTTTCTTTGGTGCGGACTTGTACTCTAAATACTGAGATGAACAACCCTATTATTAGGGGTTTACGCTTAGCATTGAAATGTTTGTGCACAATGCATTTTACGAAGGGCTGATCTCTCTAAGTACGTGGAGTCCTTATAGTCTTATGACTATTAAAGTTAAAGTTGAAAGATTACTTATAACTGTGGAGTCCTCAGTAATATATTTTAGAATGTTAATAGAACATATCATTCAGTTCTATTGAGCCTATTATTTGGTAAATGTTGTAAAGTTTATCCATTCTTATTTCAAATGAGCTTTGTTTGCTCACTCTTGCTTATATAACCATTACAACTAAGGATGAGAAGGTAGATGTACCTAGCACCAGTAAGGGAAAGGGGAAGATGAACAAGTATTAAAGACTTGTAATATGTTGACAGTTATTTATCAGACTTTAATTTGATTGATGTAATGAAGTATTTATTTAATTTTCGTATTTGAATGGTTGTATTTAAAGGTTAGAAAACCTGGGAGATTTTTTTAATGTAATCCCTTAAGGGAAGGTTCATTATTCAATTTTTATTATGATTGGGTAGTAGATATGAATGTTTTGCTTAAGTGAACTGCAAATCTTGAGGTAAGGAAGTACTAGGATTTGGGGGTGTCACAACAGACGTTGCTTAGGGTTATCTCTGAGATTGGATTGCTGCAAGTGTTGAAGGTCCTCAATGTCATCTCTGAGGTGTGCCTATCTTCCCAGTGTTATCTTCGAGTCTGGTACTGAGTGCCTCAGTGTGAGTGCCGAGGTTGAAGCTGATTGCATGCATTTGAAACAAGCATTTTTGAGGTTATCTCTGGAACTGCAACGACACTCCTTGGGGTTATCTCCAAGGTTGGTAACTACTACTCCCAATGTTGGGATTGAGACTTAATATCTCGGGGTTATCTCCGAGATGAATCGGCCTTCTCCGATGGAATTTTCGGTTTTAGAACTGCATGCCTCGGGGTTATCTACGAGGTTGGACCTGATACTCTCGGTGTGTGTTTCGGGGTTGAGACTGAACTTCTGGTAGTATCTGGACTGGATATGAGCTGTCTTCCAGGGTTATCTCTGAAAGACGAATCTGCCCTCCTACAATGTCAGTAACAGGTGTGCAGAAAATTTTGAGTGTCTACAATAGTATCTCACGTTATTTGATTCAATTATTGTCAATATTTTATATATTATAAAATCAATAATTGAGATGACAAGTTATTCATATTATTATCTGCATAATTAATAATGTCTAGAAAGTTCTGTCGAGGAAAGGAGTTTGGTCACCTAATTGTGCGCCAATAGGGAAAAATCCTTATCAAAAAGTCTCAATTTTCTTGGGAAAGATCTGGTTGTTAATATTACGTATGACACCCCCAAATCTAGGTACTTCATTCCCACAAGATTTGGTGCTCACTATCCATACATTCATACTGTCTACCCAAATAAAGTAATATTTAAACCATAAATCCTCCCTTTAAATAGGGTTACATCATTAAAAAAGAATCTTCCCTGGTTGTCTAACCTTTAAACATCATAATAGTGCGAAAATAAAATTATTACATCACATCATTCTTTAAAAGTCTATGATCATAATGATGAAAATAAAATTACAAAAGTCCGCATCACTTGTACATTTTCCCTTTCCTTCGCTAGTTGAAGGTTCATCTACCTTCTCAACTTTAACTGCAATGAGTATATAAATATGCAAGAGTGAACAAACAATTGCTCACTGGATATAACAATGGATCAACAGAATAATAATAATAATAATTGTCAACAATAGGCTCATCAAAACTGAATGGTACTCTAACGATGATAATCAAAAACTGGAACCCAAAATATGGAATATATCTAACTGAGGGTCATAAGACCATGAATTATGTCCACAGTTGTGAGTAATCTTTCAACTCCAACTTTAACAGTCATAAGACTATAAGGACTCCTCGTGCTTAGGGGGATCAGCCCTTCGTAGAATGTATTTTGCACAAACATTTCAACGCTAAGCGTAAATTATCCCCTAATAATAGGGTTGTGAAAGTAGTATGCACACAAGCCAATCATGTTTGATGATAAAGCATATACTTTGTAACAATCTTATTCATTTATTAAATAAAGAGTATTAATTTATTAAAGGCTTTTAATTATCTACATGATGTTGTTTTATAATATGTGATAAACCCATAGTTTTAAGCAATGCTTTTAGAATAATGATGATGATCATTCTAATGAGATCTAAATTCTTAGAAAGCTTAAAACTAAAATAGTTCCCAATCGTTGGATTACTAAATTGGGATTTGTGAATCCGGATAGATTGGTACATACGTTACTTGCTCATTGGATGAGGATGATTGATCTCATGATCATTTGTGTGGAGACACTAAAGCAAGTATGTAGGTGCTTATTGGAGAATAAGTTCAATGAACGTGGCTCGCTAAGGAATACCTAATGGAGTTTTACTTGCCTGTCAATAGGAATTCCTGTAGTGATAGTAGTACAAGTAATCTTTGGACTTGAGATCATCATAGTATCTTGTGTATGATGAGTTATACTTTGACTTATTCCTTAAGACCCTTAGGGTATATCAAAAGGTATGCTTGGGTATAATAAGTTGTACATGGAGATAATGTATGATCAATAAAGAATCTACCACTTCTAATAAAAGAAGAGAAATGTCCTATGTGATTTGATAAATGACAACCCAGGAGTCCTTGGCCAAGGCAGAATGAAATTAGAAAGGAGTTTCTAATTTGCATTATTTGGTGTTGTGCATTTAAGAGTCGAAATACATATGATTAAATAAAATAAGACTTGACAGAAATTCCATGTATTATATTTAATTGGGACATTGTATGGTGGAAGGATTGAATTGTACGGTAACTATTTACTCAAAGGTTCTTTAATGATTAATGTTGAAATCTATATTATCTAGAAAGTCGTTGATCGCTAGGGAGGCTTATCCCTATTATAGAATAAATATTATTTATTTAAATAAATTAATTGTTTAATTTATTTATTTAAATAAGATTAGAATTCTAATTGATTTATTCACAACCGGTTTAATATGGAGAACCTAAAGGGTCACACCATAAAAGGAAGAATAATTATTTAAAAAGTTAATGGCATAATCGTAATAATATAGTTATGTATATTTAATTTAATCTATGGTGATAGAATAAATTAAATAGCTAAATATTTATTATTTAATATTTTAGAAATATTAAATATAAATTAATAAGAGGAGTCTTATTAATATTATTATTATTATTATTTTAATTTCTAAATAGTTTGGAAATTAATTTAATATAAAGTACTCTCATTTATCCTAATAGGATTAGGAAGGAAAATTAATTAAAGGAGTTTAATTAATTATCCCTAATAAGATTAAGAAGCTTAAATAATTAAAAGAATTTAATTAATTAAATAAAACCCAATTTCTTAATTGTTAAGGAGGGTTGCCCACATCTATAAATAAGATGAGTCTTATTATGGGTGATGTTGTTGTTGACTTTTGACTTTTTAATAATAATGACTTAATTCCAATAGTTGGAGAGAGTCGCCTTTTTTCTATGAGAGATAGAAAAACTAGGGTTTGAGCCAATACCCATCTTTTTGAATTCTTCTCCTTCCTCGGTGGATCACCTCTGAGAGGCCAAACACTTGGGTGGCTAACGCCGATCAAAGGAAGGAACCAAACCCGGTGGATTCAAGTTGAATGCGAAAAGGATTGGAGGTGAACTTGTACTGAGGAAACTTGGATCTTCAAGGGTATGATTTTATTCTTTATCTTTTCGCTTAATTAATAATTGTGCATAAAGGGTGATCCGGATATATGGTTTGTAAAATTTTTTAACTCGATTTTTACACGCCGCTTATTTTTGCAATTTGATTGCGTTCATGAATATTACAAACCTAACAAAGGCATCGAGCCAAACTTTTATGCAAATTATTAATTATTTTAATTTAATATGTATATTGATATGTGTTTAGAACAATTTAATTGGGACATAATTTGTTGTATAAAATTTATTAAAAAAAAAAAAAAAAAAGTTGTTTCCGTTTTATCTTGGCTGGGTCAATATAACGTTTAAGCGATAATATCACGGTATATGATATCAAGGGTGGAAAATTTTTAAACCGTGGCCCGTGATATTCGATCTATGTGGTTTTATTTTTATTTTTTCATATGAGCTTAATTTTTTTTTTCCCAGCATGAATCAATGTTAATGAATCTTCAAAGAAATCCGTTATTCACGTGAGGAATCAAATGTTTCGTATATTATATATATATGATTACTAAGGTTTATATATATATATATTATTATAACCCCACTTTATCACCTTTAATATCACCGAAAAGGTAAATTGCATCGCAACTAATCTCCTCAATGCATGGATATATATTATATAGATATAATATATATTATGAAATCTCCTAATTGGTTATATTATATATATATTATATAGATATTATATATATATATATATATATATATATATATATATATAAATAATTTTAATTTTAAAATAAAAGTTTATTTTAATCTTAAAATAAAAGGTTTATTTTATTATTAAAATAAAAAGTTTATTTTAATTTTAAAATTAAATTTCATGCTAACTAATTAGAGTTGGAATTGGATTCCATGATAACTAATTGGAGTTGAAATTGGATTACATGTTTCTTTAAATAAAGGAGTTTATTTAGATATGAAATAAGATTTCATATTATTCAAAATAAAAGAGTTTATTTGTGAATAGGAAAAAGAATCCTAATTTCCTTAAATAAAGGAGTTTATTTAGATATGAAATAAGATTTCATATTATTCAAAATAAAATAGTTTATTTGTGAATAGGAAAGAAAATCCGTGTTTCTTTTAATAAAAGATTTTTTTAACTTGAAATTGGATTCAATAATTAATTAAAATAAAGGAGTTTATTTTGATTAAAATAAAATAGTTTATTTTATTCAAAATTGGATAAATTAAAATAAAATAGTTTTATTTTGATTTAAATTTGGATTAAAATAAAGGAGTTTATTTTGATTCAAAATTAATTTTATACTAACTAAATTTGCCCATTAAATGATATCAATATATATATTAAATGTTTATTATTCATAAGATGAATGTTATTTATTGATGCATATGATGATATGTATGATAATAAATGGGATTGATTATGGATAATTGACGAATGTGATTGGATTTTATTTTAGTTGGATGCATGAATGTATGGGTTTTATTAAATGGGGTCTCAGATATTCGCCTTCTCTTATTTTTTTTTCTTATATAAATTCTATCTCCTCCCTATGTACTTCCCTCGATCACGATCAAGGTTTCTATTTATTTTAAATAGTTTTGTAATAGGAATAGTTAGAATTAATTTTGAAAAATTAGAGATCAAGGAGCAAGGAGCAAGGAGCGCTTGAAGACCCATTTGTAATGGAGCCCGTGTTTAAATGTAATAGTTATATTTAAATATTATTTCTTTCACCCCTAGGGAGCCTGACCTTTTGGTTCACTTGGTGGCTCTAGTGAACCAAACTAGAATAAAAGTCCATAATCAATTCGGGTAGAATATAGTATTCTATATGTGCATGCTTATACTATATATATTATATATTATGCAAACATGCTTCGATGTTCATTAATATGACGCGCATTTTATATATATATATATATATATATATATATATATATATATATATATATATGTATATGCTGCTAAACAAAGATGAGACAAATTAATAACAAATCCCTCAAAAATTTTTATATTAAGTCCTAAGCGCTCAAAGATATTTGGAATATCGAACGTCAGCCTTTCTAGCATGATAAAATTAATAGAGTATTAAATATTTAATATGAGTTTGTTGTGTCACCACAAGGCAAGTATTAAGTATTTAAGATGTTAATTTATCACATTTGATGCTTATAAAGAAAATTGAACAATTTTGTTTTGTTGTGTCACCACAAGGATGATATTTTTCTTTTTGAATATATGGAGTGCTAGGTCGGACTTAACTTGGATAATTTTGATTCGGATGTGCCACCACTGATCAAAATAATCTAAGAGGCAAAAAAAAAAAGGAGTTGCATAGTTGATGTAATTGACAAAAGTTGTCTACCTATTTATTTATATATAGTTTGTTGTGTCACCACAAGGCTATATACATTTGAAATGGATCCTTATTCTCACTAGCAAATCTTTAATTAGATTTTGCCGAACTATATATATTGAGGGTAATATAGTTTGAAAAAATAGTGGGAGATACCAATTTAAAACAAGACCTAAATTATTTTGGTAATTAATAAAAGAATGTATGTTAAAATGTTGTTAATCACAAATTCATTTACATAATTTTACAATGTCTAAAATTACTATCATCACTGCGAAGCATATTAGATGCTAAATTAACTTAATCAATTAAACGAATTGGTTAAGGAATTTGAGAATAGTTCTCATAGTGAAAAACTATCTTATGTCCTTAATACGCCTATCCTCGCAATGGTTGCGCATAATGCCTCCGAGGAAGAGATTGCTACTTTTAGAAAGTGGCAAAATGATGCACAATTGGCTCAATGCATCATGCTCTCGCATCCATGAGTAACGAGCTTCAAATACGAAGATGAAACTATGGATGCTCCTACTATATTCTTGCACATCAAGTAGTTGATGGTGAGGAAAGTAGGACTGATAGATATCAGATATCTAAGGAGCTCTTCCGATCTAGAATGACTAATGACACTACAAAGATGCATAAAAAGTCCTTAACATAATCAATTTGATTGATCAATTATGACAACTGGTTTTGTCATGGAGTGAAAGTTGAGCCAAGATTTGATCTTGCACTCACTTCCGAACTCCTCTCACAATTGTTGTGAATTTTTCATATAAACAAGCTAGATATCAGCTTCGTTGATTTGCTTAACATGTTGAAAAATGATGAGAGTAACTTTCCAACCAAGAAAGACCATGTCTTACTGGTAGGGGCCAAAGGATCTTCTGAAAAGAAGAACGATTCAAAGAAGGTATATGAAAAGGCAAAACAAAGGATAATAAGAACAAAACGATACGGATAGCAAAGGAGTTTGCTTCACCGCAATAAGCCCGGACACCGGAAAGAAATCATGAGAAGCATCTTGTAGAGGCTAACCAAAGAAGCTTAGTGAAGTTTCGGTTACAAATACAATTTTGTTCATGATTTAAATAAATTTTTCTTTAAGTCAAGGTTCTACTTGGGTATTGGATATCGACTTTGGTTATCATAAATATAGATTTATGAAGGGACCAAGAAGTAAGTAGAAAGTTAAACAAAGATAAGTAATCCTATATGTGGAAAATGAAGCAAAGGTTGCTTTGCATTAGCTATAGAAACTTATAGTTTAGCAATGCCTACGGCAAATCTATTAAGTCAATAAGTTTTTATCAGTATTCCAGCTTCTTGTTAAAAAATATTATTTCCATTTTATTGTTGGACAATGAAATCTTTGGTATTATATTTAAGAACAATTGTTGTTCTATTTATAATAATAATGTTTTGTATAGAACCGAATATTACTTAATAAATTTTGTATACTTGACTTACGTGAAAATAATTTTACATATTGAACAAATTAGTATAAGAAAAGGAGATGATCATTCAAAGAGTTAAATGTGTGTATTTGATGAAAATACAAGTGTGAATTATTTGAAAGGTTCAAAGAATTCAGAAGTGAAACAAATTGGCAATGTATTAAGATTATTTGATTAGATCAAGGAATAAATACTTGTGCAATAAGTTTCTAGATCATCTCAAATGGTTTTCTCATAATGGACACATCCTGATACGCAATAATTTATTGATGTATCTGAATGAAAAATTATACCTTGTTGAATATGGTACGGTCCGTAATGATTTTACCGACATTCCAGTATCCCTCTAGGATCATGTCCTAGAAATGGCTGCATATCTACGAAAAGGTAACATCAAAATTCAGCCCCAAGACTCCATAAAAGTTATGGATGGGAGGATTCCTAATCTTAAGTATGTTAAGATAAGGGTTGTCCAACTTATGTGAAAAGGTTTCAAAGGATAAGCTTGGGACAAGATTTGACATGTGTCAATTTGTGGGACATCCTAAAGTAAGTTTAGGTATATGTTCTATAATTCTACTTAGCAAAAGGTGTTTGTTACGAAACATGCTTTTTCTAAGATAAAGGTGTTTATCATTAAAAGGGCTAGTGGGAGAATAATAGATCTTGAAGAGTTTAAGAACCACAAAACACTATAAGTCAAATAAGAGGAACCAGAGATAACTCGCTGTACCACAACCGAATCAGAATCGAATAGTACCAAAGATACCTAGGAGGTATGGATTCATCATAGATGATGATGATGAGGTACACATCATAGAAGATGATGATCCAGATTATATACGATGAGGTAAGTGTTGTAGACACCTGTAGAAATGGATTGAAGCAAGTTTCAAATATGAAACATTCGTTTTGATGAGGCAATCAAAGAGTTTGATTTTATCAAAATAAGAATGAACCTAGTGTGTACAAAAGGGTCAGTGGGGAGCATCGTGACATTCCTAGTACTATATGTTGATATACTACGGATAAGGAATAACATACCAATGCTACAATCAAGTAAAGATAAAGTTGTCTAAACATTCCTCCATGAATGGTTTGGGAAGAGTATCTTAATTGGGGATAAAATCTATATAGATAGATATAAGAGGATGCTCAACTTAACCCAAGGAACGATATTCATTTGATGCTAAAGTCGTTTAGCATGGCAAACTCAAGAGATGTCTCATGTTGATGAGCTATGGAGTGTATCTCTTTAATAGTCCCCACGACTCTCGAAAAGAGAGGTCGCATGAGTGACAATCATGTATGCAATGAAATGTACGAGACTTGATGTTGATCACCATATTATGGAGAAGTTCATTATGAGTCGTTGAAAAACATCTTAAAGTGCTTAACCCACTAAGGATGTGATCATATTCATGGTGGGTCTTAATTAAAACTAGAGGGCTTAATAAGACTCAAGTTTTTCGCATGCACAAGACGATAGAAAAAATCCACTTTAAGGTAAAGTGTTATCTTGAACAAAGGTGCGTTGAATTGAAAGGTTCCAAATAGAAAAAAGAGTTCTTTGGTTTAGTGATAAAGACAAAGTATATAGCTATAAATGAAGTCGCAAGTTGATTGTTTGGATGATAAGTTCATTACGTAACTAGGAATAGTTCCTAAGTCTCATCTTGGATCTAAACATGTGTTGTGGCACTTTCATTTGATTATTAGAATCATTGAAAGATGGGAAATCACTATAGAGATAATGGACTCTCAAAACAACATTACATATCCATTAACTAAAGCTTATCCAATGTAGCAGGATAATCGCCACTTAGAGAAGAAGAGTATAAGATACCATGACGATTGATCGCTTTTAGTGCAAGTGGGAGATTGAAAGTAGTATGCACACAAGCCAATCATGTTTGATGATAAAGCATATACTTTGTAACAATCTTATTCATTTATTAATAAAAGTATTAATTTATTAAAGGCTTTTAATTATCTACATGATGTTGTTTTATAATATGTGATAAACCCATAGTTTTAAGCAATGCTTTTAGAATAATGATGATGATCATTCTAATGAGATCTAAATTCTTAGAAAGCTTAAAACTAAAATAGTTCCCAATCATTGGATTACTAAATTGGGGATTAGTGAATCCGGATAGATTGGTACATACGTTGCTCGCTCATTGGATGAGGATGATTGATCTCATGATCATTTGTGTGGAGACACTAAAGCAAGTATGTAGGTGCTTATTAGAGAATAAGTTCATCGAACGTGGCTCGCTAAGGAATACCTAATGGAGTTTTACTTACTCACAATAGGAATTCCTCAGTAGTGATAGTAAAGTACAAGTGATCCTTGGTCTTGAGATCATCATAGTATCTTGTGTATGATGAGTTATACTTTGACTTATTTCTTAAGACCCTTAGGGTATATCAAAGGGTATGCTTGTGTATAATAAGTTATACATGGAGATAATGTATGATCAATAAAGAATCTACCACTTCTATTAAAAGAAGAGAAATGTCCTATGTGATTCGATAAATGACAACCCAAAGAGTCCTTGGCAAGAAGCGTAATGAAATTAGAAAGGAGTTTCTAATTTGCATTATTTGGTGTCAGCATTTAAGGATCGAAATACATATAATTAAATAAAATAAGACTTGATAGTAAATTCCATGTCTTATATTTAATTGGGACATCAGATGGTGGAAGGATTGAATTATATGCAGAATTATTTACTTACTCAAAGGTTCTTTTAATGATTAATGTTGAAATCTATATTATCTAGAAAGTCGTTGATCGCTAGGGAGGCTTATCCCTATTGTAGAATAAATATTATTTATTTAAATAAATTAATTGTTTAATTTATTTTTTAAATAAGATTAGAATTGTTCTAATTGATTTACTCACAACCTGGTTTAATATGGAGAACCTAAAGGGTCACACCATAAAAAGGAAGAATAATTATTTAAGAAGTTAATGGCATAATCGTAATAATATAAGTTATGTATATTTAATTTAATCTATGGTGATAGAATAAATTAAATAGCTTAATATTTATTATTTAATATTTTAGAAATATTAAATATAAATTAATAAGAGGAGTCTTATTAATATTATTACAATTATTATTATTTTAATTTCTAAAGAGTTTAGGAATTAATTTAATATAAGTACTCTCATTTATTCCTAATTGGATTAGGAAGGAAAATTAGTTAAAGGAGTTTATTTAATTATCCCTAATAAGATTAGGGAGCTTAATTAATTAAAAGAATTTAATAAATTAAATAAAACCCAATTCCTTAATTGTTAAGGAGGGTTGCCCACATCTATAAATAAGAGGAGTCTTATTATGGGTGATGTGGTTGTTGACTTTTTTAACATAATGTAATAATTCCAATAGTTGGGAGAGTACGCCTTTTCTATACAGATAGATAAAAACTAGGGTTTGAGCCAATACCCTTCTTTTTGAAAATTCTTTTTCCTTGGTGGATCACCTCTAGAGGCCAAACACTTGGGTGGCTAACGTTGATCAAAGGAAGGAACAAACCAGGTGGATTCAAGTTGAACGCGAAAGGATTTGGAGGTGAACTTGTACCTGAGGAAGCTCGATCTTCAAGGGTATGATTTTATTCTTTATCTTTTCTTTTAATTAATAATTGTGCATAAAGGGTGATCCGGGTATATGGTTTGTAAATTTTTTTAAACTCTGATTTTTACACGTTTCCGCTTATTTTTGCAATTTGATTGCGTTCTTAAATATTACAAACCTAACAAGATGTACCTGCGGCTGCCCTGGGTGCCCCGGGCTCCACGGGTCCCACCATCTCGAAATACGTGCACACATGCAACGTGATGTCCGCTCGAAGTTTCAGAATTACAATCCGGGCATCCGATTGAGGTATGTGAGACCTATTTCGGAATACCGTTTTCGAGAGTTACGCAATGACATGGGATTAGAGGTTGTACGAAGTCAGGAAGATGGGACCATGCCCTCCGGTCTTCAAGCTTCAAATTCTATTTGTTACCCTGCGTAATAGTCACTCGGGATTAGACTTCCTTGATTCTTGTGGGACATTGCTGTGTAGAAATGTATGTATGAGATATTGAGACGGTGTTATGTGGTGTCGAGGTGGCAAGATGACGACTTTGCCCTCCGTACGGGTTATCTCCTTTGAGGCGATAAAGCGTATGTAAAAATCCAGAATTTCAAATTGTAATGTTTAAATATTTATTCAATTATATAAATATTTAATTGATGTGTCTATCGTTGAATAAATATTTGTTTAATTGATTTAATTTTATTTGGTTAATTATTTGTTAAATAAATAATTAATGAGTTAAGGAAATTATTATTATATTGATATTTCAATTTGATGGTTAATTATTTGTATTGAAGTTATGTGATTAAATGATATATTTAATAAATTATTATTTGAATTAATTAATTAAGTATGAAAACTTAATTAAATATTGTGTGACAAATAACTATATTATAAGGAGTATTAAAATAAATTAAAGTAGTTTTAATTGAGTTTACCCAAACAAGGCTTAAGTATATTAAGTCTTTTTTAGAGCTTTGCCAAACAAAGCACTATGACTTTTGGATTTCCTTTTTAATTTTGAATTATAATAATAATTAAATAAATAAATAAAATATAAATATATTTACAAGTTATACGTTATAATTTGTAATTGTAATTGTAACTGATATAATTATTAGGCTTATTATAGCCATAGCCGTTTTATGTTTACGTTGGTTTATCAGTTGGGTTACGTTGTTAGTATCCTAGACTATTACTGAGAAAAAGAAAAGTTCAAAGATTTTGAGAGAGAATCTGAGAGAGAGAAGCAACAAGAGAAGGTTCTGAATTCTTCAAACTATTTTCAGTGATAACAAGGATTTCAAACGATTTGAAGGTATTTTATCTAAACCTTAGTATTATATATATATACATATATATGTTGTACGGCAACAATTTTATACTCTGTGAATTTCTATGTTTTAAATTGTTGTTATACAACTGATTATGATGATATATATGGTTGTGATGTTAGAACTAGTGTTTAAACTAGGAAATTGCATGCTAATTTCGGATAACAATAGAAAATAATGACAATGTTTATGTTTTCTTATATGGCTTGTGTAAGTATCAATTTTGATGGTCAATTCATATGTTAAACTGTAAATTGAAGCTTGTTTATGCTAGTTCATTAAGAAACGAAGATAATATAACTTGAACGAAGTGATTTGGTGAGAAATTGAAATCACAGTGTTGATTTTTGTGAAGAAACTCAAAAATGGAGTTTTCATATGAAAATGAGAAATTTGAGAAATTAAAATAGTTAAAAGTGTTGTTAAATTGTTCTATGTTGATGAATATGTTAGCAATCATGTTTATGATAGTTTTATATTTATTTTATATGTTAATATTACTGTTTTGTGGGTGAAATTGTGTTTTCTTGGGCTAAAGTTTGCCATCGCTCATAGCCGATGAGCTTCTTCGCTTTACTATGCACCAGTCTTGGTAATTTACCGGTGCCAAGGTTAAAATTACTTGAAATTGCTTATTTGTGTAGGGCAATTGCGCCATACACTGATATGAGGCAGAGCCTCACTTCATTGCAGATTTTGGGGGAAGCCTTACCACCTTGGCCTAAGGTTATGATTAAGTGTCAAACATGTAGTAAGAAGGTTAAAACAAAACCATGATATTTAATTGATAAATTCAAAGTTTTGAATGATTAGTAAATGATGAACGTGGTATATTAGAACTTAGTGAGCATGATGAATAGTAAACAGGTGTTGTGGAGGTTAACACTTGTAATTTATGATATTTGTATGGTAGCTTAAGACTTGTGCTAAAATAATAAGTCTAACTAGAAATGCGTGTTATGTTGGAATGTGAATGTTAATATATCTAATAGATGGTGATTCTAAACCTATATGTAGGTGAAAGTGAGTTTAATATTATAGCTTACGCTCGAGGCATGTTCTTTAACTCTACTTTTATAATAATTGTGCAAGCTTCTAAATCTCATCTATTTACATTGAGCATATTTTAATCTTAAGTTATTGTAATTCTAATCATTGTTGGCTTACTCTAACTTGTTTATAGTAAAACAGGTTTCTCTAGTTTATTCTTTTATAATAAATGTTTCTTAAACCTTAATTCCTTGTGTGAATGGTTCAATCACTTTGTATAGTTTATTATCATGTGGAGTAAGCATTGTTTCCAGCTTGCTATTAATAAGTGCATGTTCGGTAACTAAATTTCTAATTTGGCAAGATCACAGACCTAGCTTATTATTGTTCAAGCCAAGGTTTATCATTTTCCTAATTTTGATCAATACTTATGCTCTCTAGTTATTTTTAAGCATGAGTTTAGAATATAGTCAGTTCATCTATGATTCTCAAATGATTTATGTTATGTTGTTATTAAACAACTATTGTGTTATCAAGCATTGTTGATTCAACTAGTTCCCTAGTTGATGATCTTTAAACTTTAAATTACCCTTGAAAGCTTATCCAAACCAAATTTTCTTTGGTGCGGACTTGTACTCTAAATACTGAGATGAACAACCCTATTATTAGGGGTTTACGCTTAGCGTTGAAATGTTTGTGCACAATACATTTTACGAAGGGCTGATCTCCCTAAATACGTGGAGTCCTTATAGTCTTATGACTATTAAAGTTAAAGTTGAAAGATTACTTATAACTGTGGACATGGTTCGTGGTCATTAGACCCTTAGTAATATATTTTAGAATGTTAATAGAACATATCATTCAGTTCTATTGAGCCTATTATTTGGCAAATGTTGTAAAGTTTATCCATTCTTATTTTAAATGAGCTTTGTTTGCTCACTCTTGCTTATATAACCATTACAACTAAGGATGAGAAGGTAGATGTACCTAGTACCAGTAAGGGAAAGGGGAAGATGAACAAGTATTAAAGACTTGTAATATGTTGACAGTTATTTATCAGACTTTAATTTGATTGATGTAATGAAGTATTTATTTAATTTCCGCATTTGAATGATTGTATTTAAAGGTTAGAAAACCTGGGAGATTTTATTAATGTAATCCCTTAAGGGAAGGTTTATTATTCAATTTTTATTATGATTGGGTAGTAGATATAAATGTTTTGCTTATGTGAACAAAGAAATCTTGAGGTAAGGAAGCACTTGGGGATTGGGGGTGTCACAAATGACGTTGCTTAGGGTTATCTCTCGAGATTGGATTCTTTGCAAGTGTTGAAGGTCCTCAATGTCATCTCCGAGGTGTGCCTATCTTCCTGTGGTTATCTCCGAAGTGCGGTAATCGAAAAGCCTCAAAGCAGTCTTGAGGTTGAAGCCGATTGCATGCATTTGAAACAAGCATTTACGAGGTTATCTCCTAATCAAGCACGACACTCCTTGGAGTTATCTCCAAGGTTGGTAACTGCTACTCCCAATGTTGGGATTGAGACTTAATATCTCGGGGTTATCTCCGAGATGAATCGGCCTTCTCCGATGGAATTTCCGGTATTAGAACTGCATGCCTCGGGGTTATCTACGAGGTTGGACCTGATACTCTCGGTGTGTGTTTCGGGGTTGAGACAGAACTTCTGGTAGTATCCGGACTGGATATGAGTTGTCTTCCACGGTTATCTCTGAAAGACGAATCTGCCCTCCTACAATGTCAGTAACAGGTGTGCAAAAAATTTTGAGTGTCTACAATAGTATCTCACATTATTTGATTCAATTATTGTCAATATTTTATATATTATTAAATCAATAATTGAGATGACAAGTTATTCATATTATTATCTGCATAATTAATAATGTCTAGAAAGTTCTGTCGAGGAAAGGAGTTTGGTCACCTAATTGTGCGCCAATAGGGAGAAATCCTTATCGAAAAGTCTCACTTTTCTTGGGAAAGATCTGGTTATTAATATTGCGTATGACACCCCCAAATCTAGGTACTTCATTCCCACAAGATTTGGTGCTCACTATCCATACATTCATACTGTCTACCCAAATAAAGTAATATTTAAACCATAAATCCTCCCTTTAAATAGGGTTACATCATTAAAAAAGAATCTTCCCAGGTTGTCTAACCTTTAAACATCATAATAGTGCGAAAATAAAATTATTACATCACATCATTCTTTAAAAGTCTATGATCCTAACATTAAAATAAAATTACAAGTCTGCATCACTTGTACATTTTCCCCTTTCCATTGCTAGTTGAAGGTTCATCTACCTTCTCAACTTTAGCTGCAATGAGTATATAAATATGCAAGAGTGAACAAACAATTGCTCACTGGATATAACAATGGATCAACAGAATAATAATAATAATAATAATTGCCAACAATAGGCTCATCAAAACTGAATGGTACTCTAACGATGATAATCGAAAACTGGAACCCAAAATATGGAATATATCTAACTGAGGGTCATAAGACCATGAATTATGTCCACAGTTGTGAGTAATCTTTCAACTCCAACTTTAACAGTCATAAGACTATAAGGACTCCTCGTACTTAGGGGGATCAGCCCTTCGTAGAATGTATTATGCACAAACATTTCAACGCTAAGCGTAAATTATCCCCTAATAATAGGGTTGTTCATCTCAGTATTTGGAGTACAAGTCTGCACCAAAGAAAGTTTGGTTTGATAAGCTTTCAAGGGTAATTTGAAGTTTAACGAACATCAACTAGAGGACTAGTTGAATCAATAGTGTTTGATAACACAACAGTTGATCAATAATAATGTGATATGAAACAATGAATAATTATAATATGAAACCATGAATAAGTGTAAGCGAACTAACTATATCTTGAACTCATGCTTAGAAACAACTACAAAGCATAAGTATTGAATAACAATAAACCTTGCTTGAATAAAAATTAAGCTAAGACTATGAATTATTGAATAAACATTAGGTAATAGCAAGCTGAAAAAAAGCTTACTCACTATGAGAATGACTTGTGTCAAGTAAATGAACTAAGATAATTCAACATTAGAATTTAGAATTCAAGAACATTGTATTCATAATACATGAATGACAATAAAGAAACTTGTCTAACAATAAACAAGTTAGAATACATCAATAAATATTGGAATTCAAAATTTGTTCGAATAAAGTTTAAGTCATAGCTAGCTTGTTCAAATAATGATTAGGAATACAAGGATTCGATTAATCAAGGATTAAAGTTAGAAACTTGCTCAATGTAAATGAATAAAGTTATACAATGTGATAATAGAACTAGCTCAACAAAAGTGTAGAGTTAGAATACTTGTTCAATGTAAAAAGAAAGTTTAGAAACTTGCCTCGAGCGTAAGCTACAATATTAAACTCACGTTCACCTACACATTGGTTTAGAACCACATTATCTATTAGATATGCTAACATACCACAACATGTACATTTCTAGCTAACCTTATCATTTTAGCACAAGTCTTATGCTACCATATATATTTCAGAATTCCCAAGTGTTAACATCACAACACCTATCTAACATTCATTGTATAAACTAAGTTATCACGTAATGCGTTCGTAACCTACTAATCACTTTTACAACTTTGAATTCATGATCCATATAACACAACTCTGTTTTAGGCTTGTTGTTACATGTTGGACACATTAAGCTAAGTTAAATTGAACGCCCAAAGTCTGCATAATTAATAACCTTTTCACTGTTTATGGTAGAATCTTGCACTGCACCGCAGCTTTTGATTTTATCTTTAGTGGCGGCCATGCGCGCACCAATGCCTTAAAGACAAAAAACTGTCGTCAAGGCTACGCACGTGATTCCAATTCACGTAAACATGGTTACGACTGACGGTTTTCTTAAGCCAACTAACACGAATTTCACCCACCAAACAGTGATAATAACACGTACAAATGGTAGAGAACTATCACAAACATGTTTGTGAACATATTCCACCAATTAAAATAATTTCACAACAATTTAAGCTAGGTTAATTTCTCAAATTTCATGATTTTCATATAAAACTCAAAATTTGATATTCATTCTAAAAATCATCACTGTGAATTCAATACTTGACCAAATCACTCCATTCAAATTACGTTATGCTCGTTTCTTACTAAATTAACATATACAAGACTCAATTTACAGTTTAACATATGAATTGACCATCAAAATTGGTACTCACCTAAGCCATACAAAGAATAAATATAATATCAAAATTTCCTACTGTCAAAACGAAATTAGCATACAAATTTCTTATTTTAAACATAACTCTAGCATCATAAGCATGTATCATCACAATTACCAAGTATCTATCCACAATTCACCAATTTTGATTTCATAGAACACAAACAAGGCTATGCCGTAATTTCATATATGTATATACATATATATATATATATATATATATATGATACAAAGGTAAGATAAAATACCTTCAAATAGCTTGGCAATCCTTGCTAACTCTTGTAATCCTTACTAAAATTACCATAAATTGCTTAAGTTCTCTCACAATTCTCTCAACTCTCTGAACTCTCAGTGTTATGCTCTCTTAGGCTTAGAAATTAGAATGCGTAAAACAACTGATATCTATAATGCGTAATAACAAAGATACAAAACTGATATGCCATAATAAGCCTCATCAGTTACAACATATAATGTATATATTATAAATATATTAAATTTACTATTTTAATTATATTTTATTTATTCTATTTATTTTATTTAAATTCAAAAATTAGAAATCCAAAAGCCATAAGGCTTGTTTCACAAAACCCCTTTTAAATTTAAAGAATTAATATCCTTGAACCTTGTTTGGATAAAACTAAATTAAAACTACTTTAATTTATTTTAATAACTCCTTATAATATAGTTATTTGTCACACTATATTTAATTAAGTTTTCATATTTAATTTAATTAATCCAAATAACAATTAATTAAATAAATCATTTAATCACATAACTCAACACAAATAAGTAACCATTAAATTGAAATATCAATATAATAATAATTTCCTTAATTCATTAATTATTTTTTTAACAAATAATTAACCAAATAAAATTAAATCAATTAAACAAATATTTATTCAACGATAAACACATCCAATAAATATTTACATAATTCAATAAATATTTAATATTACAATTAAAATTCTGGAATGTTACATCATTCCCTCAGGATAATTCAAATCGTCACATTCTTCCCTACTTACAAAGACCCCAGAATCGAAGACATAGATTAAACAAATAACTCAATATAATTTTTCATCATATCAGCTTCGAGTTCCCACGTAGCATCTTCGACATTGTGGTTCCTCCATATCACCTTCACAGAAGGTATCGCTTTATTCCTGAGCACTTGTTCTTTCCTGTCGACTATCTGGATAGGAATCTCTTCAAAAGTTAAATCTTTACTGAACTGCAACGGTTCATATTAGATCACATGCTTGTAATCGTGTTTATACGGTCGCAACACCGACACATGAAAAACATTGTGCACATGCTCTAATTCTATAGGTAAAGCTACTTCGTAAGCCGCCTCTCCCACTCTTCGCAGTATTTTGAAAGGTCCAATAAACCTTGGGCTAAGCTTTCCTTTCTTGCCAAAATGAATTTTCCCTTCCAGGAGAAACTTTCAGGAACACAAAATTTCCTGCTTCAAATTCACGACTTTTTCTGTGTTGATCAACATACTTTTTCTGTCGATCTTGAGCAGCTACCAGTCTTGCTCTGATGAGTTTGACAACTTCAGCGGTCTGCTGTACTAGTTCTGGGCCTAACATTTGACGCTCACCAACTTAATCCCAGCATAGTGGAGTTCTGCACTTTCTCCCGTATAACGCCTCGTACGGTGGCATACCAATACTTGCGTGGTAACTGTTGTTGTATGCAAATTCAACCAATGGTAGATGATCATCCCAATTTCCTTTGAAATCCATTATGCATGCTCTAAGCATATCTTCTAGCGTCTGGATCGTTCGTTCGCTTTGTCCATCGATTTGCGGATGATATGTTGTACTCATCTTTAGTTGCGTTCCCATGCATTCTTGAAGTTTCTTCCAGAAATTAGATGTGAACCTCGGATCTCTGTGTGATACAATTGACACCGGAACTCCATGTCTTGAGACGATCTCCTTAACGTATAGCTTCGCCAGCTGATCAAGATTAAATCTAATCTTTATTGGCAAAAAGTGTGCAGATTTCGTCAATCTGTCCACTATAACCCATATCGCATCGTATCTTTTCTGAGTCGTTGGAAAACCTACCACAAAATCCATTGTGATATGCTCCCACTTCCATTCTGGTATTTCCAATGGCTGAAGTAATCCGTTTGGTCGTTGATGCTCGGCATTCACTTTTTGACATGTCAAACACTTTGCAACGCATTCTACAACATCTCTTTTCATGTTCGGCCACCAGAAATAACACCGCAAATCTTGATACATTTTCGTACTTCTGGGATGAATCGAGTATCTTGAGCTAGCTATGAGCTTCCGTCAAGATGTCTTCTTTAATATCCTGTACTACTGGAACCCAAATTCGTCCCTCGAATCTTAGCATTCCCGCATTATTGACTTGATACTTCACTTCTTTACCTTCGGCCACGCCTTCCTTTATTTATTTTGATTTAAATTTCGATTAAAATAAAGGAGTTTATTTTTGATCTAAAATAGATTTTATACTAACTAAATTTGTCCATTAAAATGATATTATCAATATATATATTAAATGTTTATTATTCATAAGTGATGAATGTTATTTATCGATGCATATACGATACGATGATGTGACGATAATAAACGGGATTGGGACATATGTATTATCACCTAATGTGATTCGATTTTATTTTACTGGACGCATTTAAAAATGGGTTTTATTAAATGGGGTCTCATTCGCCTTCTCTTCTAATTTTTAATATAAATTCTATCTCCTCCATGCATTTCCTCGACCATCAAGGTTTTATTTATTTAAATAGTTTTCGTAATAGAATAGTTAGAATTAATTTTGAAGAATTAGAGATCAAGGAGCAAGGAGCTAAGGAGCAATTTTAGAAGCTTGAAGACTCTGCTTAGTAATGGAGCCCGTAATTAAATGTAATAGTTATATTTAAATATTAATTTCAACCTCTGTAAAGTTCAACCTTTGTCTCACTCTGTGGCCTCTAGTGAACCAAACTAGGAATAAAAGTCCATAATCAAAGTAGAATATATAAGATTCTATACGTGCGTACTTATACTATATATAATATATATTATAAACATGCTTCTAATAAAATTAATAGAGTATTAAATATTTAATATGAGTTTGTCAGGTCACCACAAGGCAAGTATTAAGTATTTAAGATGTTAATTTATCATACATTTGATGTTATAAAGAAAATCAACAATATTGTTTTGTCAGTGTCACCACAAGGACGATATTTTTTCTTTTCGAATATACGAGTGCTCCGAATTTCTTAACTTGGATAATTTTTTGATTCTGACGTGCCACCACTTCGATCAAAATAATCTAAGAGGCAAAAAGAAAAGGAGTTGCATAGTCGATGTAATCGACAAAAGTTGTCTTTTATTTATATATAGTTTGTCGCGGCTACCACAATACTATATACATTTTCAAAATGGGATCCTTATTCTCACTAGCAAATCTTTAATTAGATTTTACCCTAATCTATAAGCGAGGGTAATATAGTTTGAAGAAAAATAGTGGAGATACCAATTTAAAAAGAAGACCTAATTTATTTCCTGTAATTAATAAAAGAATGTATGTTAAAATGTTAATTATAAATTCATTTGCTGCATTTTTTTACAATGTCAAAATTACTATCATCGCGAAACATATTAGATGTTATTTAATCGACCATATTAAACCCGATTGGTTAAGAATCTGAGAATAGTTCCTATAGTAAAAGCTATCTATGTCCTTAATACTATCCTCGTGAATGGTTGCGCATAACGCCTCGAGGAAGAGATCACTTTTAGAGTGGTGCACGATGATGCAATACTTGGTTCAACATCATGCTCACATCCATGAGTAACGCAGCCACGCCACAAGATGAAACTTATGGATGTCTCTTACTATACCCCCCGCACATCAAGTAGTTGATGGTGAGGAAAGTAGGACCCATAGATATCGAGCATCTAAGGAGCTCTTCATCTAGAACGCCAACGCACTATAGCAATGCACAAACAGCTCTAACATAATCAATTTGATTGACTTCAATTAGGAGACAACGGATTTTGTCACGGATGGAGAGTTGAGCCAAGATTTGATCTTGCACTCACTCCCGACCTCTTTCACACATCATATGTGAATTTTCATACGATCAAGCTAGACATCGCCTTCTTGATTTCCGCTTAACATGTCAAAAATGTCAGAGATCACTTTCCAACCAAGAAAGACCATGCCCATCTTAATAAAGGATCTTCCGAAAGAAGAACTATCAAAGAAGGTATATAGAAAAGGCAAAACAAAGGATAATAAGAACAAACCGATACGGACAGTTGGAGTTTGCTTCCCCACCAGAATAAGCGAAAGATTCGCAGAAAATAACAAGAAGCTTAGTGAAGTTTCTGCTATAAATACAATTTGTTCATGGTTGAAATAAATTTTTCTTAAGTCAATGTTCTATTTGGTATTGATACCGACTTTGGTTATCATAAATATGATTTGGCTTAGGATTCAAGTGTATAGAAAGCTAAACAAATATAAGTAATCCTACGGTAGGAAAAACGGCTGAAGAGTTGGTCACGATTAGCCATAGAAACTTATAGTTTAGCAATGCCTCTACTCAGCAAATCTATTGTCAATAAGTTGTTATTGTGATTCCACTTGCCTAAAATATTATTTCCATTTTATTGTTGAAAATGAAAACTTGGTATTATAATTAAGAATTTGTCCGTTTCTATTTATATAACGTTTTCAGGACAGAATCGAATATTACTTAATGGATTTTGTATACTGGATTTCATTAAAATTATTTGTAAATTGAACAAACTAGTATAAGAAAAGTGAGATGATCATTCAAAGAGTTGAATGTATGTATTTGTTGAATACAAGCGTGAATTATTCGAAAGGTTCAAATAATTCAAAAGTGAAACAAATTGCAGATATTAGATTCTTTCGACGGATCAAGGAATACTTGTGCAAGAAGTTTCTAGATCATCTCAAAATGGTTTTCTCTATACGGGACACCGGGTCGATACATAATAATTGATAGATGTATTCGAAGGAAAATCATACCTGCTACACATGGTACGATCCAAAATGATTTTGGTCGACATCTCCAAAGATCCTTCCCTGATAATGTCCTAGAAATGGCTGCATATCTACTAAAAAAGGTAACTTCAAAATTCGGGCCCTAAGACTCCATAAAAGTTATGGATTGTGGAGGATTCCTAATCTTAAGTATGTTAAGATAAGGGGTTGTCCAACTTATGAAAAAAGGTTTCAAAGGATAAGCTTGAGACAAGTATTCTGACAAGTGTCGATTTCAGGACATCCCAAAGTAAGTTTAGGGTATATGTTCTGGCACTCATCACTTAGCAAAAAGGTGTTTGTTATGAAGACGCTTCCTTCAAAAGATAAAGGTGTTTATCATTGAAGGGCTAGTGGGAGTATAATAGATCTTGGAAGAGTTCAAGAACCACAAAACACTATAAGTCAAACAAGAGGAACCTATAGATGTAATCTATCATACTAACAAATCAATCAGAATCTGACAATAGTAATCAAGATACCTAGAGGTATGGATTCATCATAGATGATGATGATGAGGGTAATGATCATAAAGATGATGATCCGTAGTTACATATGATGAGGTAAGAGTTCTAGTGTGTACAAAAGGGTCATTGAGAGCATTTTCTACATCTTCATCTCAGAAGTTGTATGTTTTCACCTTGTCCACCAAAGTTGGACTAGCTTCTATCTGGTACAATTTTTCATCGGATTCTTTTGGAAATTTGATTTCTAGCTCTAGCCTTGCCATTGCTAAAATGAGCTCCTCCTTATCAGTTAACAACATCAACTTTTCTCTGTCTTTCCTACTGAAGGCATCTGCAACCACATTAGCTTTTCCGAATGATAAAAAATCTCACAATCGTAATCATTTATCAATTCCATCCATCTCCTTTGTCGCATGTTCATGTCTTTCTGTGTGAAAATATACTTTAGACTTTTATTGTAAGACCCCAACTTTTTGAATAAAGATGAATTTTCTATAAATATCATTTTTGAATATTATGGAGTAAATTTGATATAATGTTATAGTTGTGGGTAATATTTATAAATTTTACAAAGTACGCAAGTTGTTATATAATTTTCGATTGGTCGGGGAATAATCATTTTAACAGGGAATATTCGTACAACGGAACAATCATTGGTGGACCCCACAACGGAATTATTGTCGGATTGAGAAAATGACAAAAACACTTTATGAAAATAACGACGGAAGTTTTACCATTAATTGTTCAAACACCCGGTGTTAAAAGTATAGTAATACGCGTAGTTGCACAGTAGCACACGATATTGATTATTGATGCTTACGTGAGAAGTCACTCAGTTTTGTTCAATTATTGTTACAGTAATTGCTGCATAATATCTCACGTTATTTGATTCAATTATTGTTAATATTTTATATATTATTAAATCAATAATTGAGATGACAAGGTTATTAATATTATTATTTACAATATTAACGATGTCTAGAAGTTCTGTCAAGGAGAGGTTTGGTCACCTAATTGCGCGCCAATAGGGAGAAATCCTTATTGGAAAGCCCCCTCTTTCCTGGGAACGAACTGGTCGATTAATATTGTGAATTATAATAATGATGATAAATGTTGTTAAAAATTTTGAGAGGAAATTTTTTATGAAGTAATTGTTATAAATTTTGCTTATTATTTGGACCCCCACTTAGCCAGTTTTTTAAAACAGTCGGAGAAAGTTATCTCAGTTTCATTTTATTTCTTATATATATGTGTGTATTATATATATATATATATATATATATATATATATATATATATATATATATATATAATAAGAAAAGTGATGATGGGAATGGTGGGTGGGGGGTGTAATGCGTGTGTGGGAGGATTATTATTATATATTATATATATATATATATATATATATAATAATAATGTGTGGATGTGTGTTTGAAAAGGATGTTAGTGGAGGAATTTTGTGGTAGAATTGGTAAGCCTTTGCCGAAAGGCAAAGGATATAAATATATTTATATTTTATAAGTTTTGTTTTATTAGATTTTAAATAGAATATATTATATTTTATTATAAACCAATCTGGACCGTCCGTTTAAAAGTAAATCAATCTGGACCGTTCATGAATTAGTTACTATGCAATCCATTCTTCTATAAATAGAAGCTCATTCCTTCATTATTTCTTACGAATTCACTAAAACTCTAGAGAGAGAAATTATAAAGAAACTATAGAAAAGTATTCTACTACTTCCCTACTCTTATATTCAGTTTCTTTTACAGTAAGGAGTATTATTTCTTGTGTATTCATGAAGAGAACTTCTGTTATTCAATTCTTTATTATTCTGCTGGAATAAATAGTATACGCGGACTACCCTATACTTGGTGACATTCATCTATTATTCTATTTTTATTATTGTTCTGTTGGAATATCCTGTCTGTACGTTTTACGCCGGACCTGGTTTCGTCTTAATTATTATTCTGTTGGAATATCTTGTTTGTGCGTTTTACACCGGACCTGGTTCCATCTTTATTATTATTCTGTTGGAACATCCTGTCGGTCTTAATTTTACTGACCGTTCCATTACTTATTATTCTCGTGGAATAACCATTATGCATGCGCAATCGCATGCATGGTGATTTCTTTTGTTATTCCATTCATTATTATACTCGGTTGGTTAAAGTTTTGACTTCTATACTCCATGAAATTAGTGGAATATCCTTGATATTTGCGCTTCATCCAAAGATCTCTTTCATGGAAATATTCTTCCGAGCATTCTTGAATTTTACTCTACAAAGCAGTATCATGTTGACAATTTGGACGTTATTAATTCCTAGATAAATTAATTCTTGAACTTGTTTTATTGAATTCTTATATCATTGTCATCATCCTCATGTTTATATTATGTTGAAAGTCATCTGTGGCCTGTAGTGCATAGATGGACTTGGTATGATTATTACCAGGGATTATTCGGTATAATCATGACCGTAATGTTACAAATGATGTGGTAAAAGTCCTCATTGGCCCGTAGTGCATTGAGGGACAGTTGTTGGCATGATCATGACCATTGATGAATACACGAATATCCTTGGCTGTGGTGCATGGATAATTTGTGGTTGTGATACTAATGAATATCCTTGGCCGTAGTGCAGGGATGATGTGGATTATTTATTAAGCTAAGTCTCAGCAATAAAAGTCATGAAAAACATTTTAAATCATAGAAGATAATAGATTTTATTCTCTACTTGACTCTTTTAATGGATTGCTTGTTCCGCTGCAGTTAAATTTGATGTTTGTTATATTGTATCAGTTTAATACTATTTAAGGCTAATGATAATTTATTCAGCATTATCTTAGTCATAATATTTCTTACTGGGCTAGTTGAGCTCATCCTTTCTTTCACTGTTTCTCTTCAGGAAATGAGAATATAGCGACGGAGCCTCGGGGAACGGAGTGATGGACCAGATGATAGTATTAGTAGTCCTCACTATTCTGTTAAATAGTGTGACAATAAATGTAATGAGGACCCCATTGAGTTTGTATATTGTCTAGATGACATTATTTGTATTAAAACTCACAGCATATGTTTAGTCATATTTTACACGACTGTTGTATAATTAAGTTGTATTTGAATTTTGTACCATGTATTTGGCGACTCAAGATGGGTGATGTATACCTATTTTGGGGGCATCACAATTGGTATCAAAGCTTAGGGATATGATCTCTGGCTAAGATGTGAGAATAGAACTAGGAGGGGAGAGACGGGGAATTCCTTCGTTAGTATGACCTACCTAAGTTTTTGGTATTTAATTGGTCGGTCCGAATATAGGGATAATATGTTACATGTCAATTAACCTTTTGTTTTGTGGCAGTATCTGAAAATGATATCCGAGAATGTTGAGAATAGCAATGGAGCACAGGCGACAGTTGATTCACCACATATCAATAATCAGGATAATGTGCATCAGGAAGGCGACAATCCTCATGCAAACAACAACACTGACCAAATAATGAATGATGGAATGTTCAGAGGCTTTATGCAATTCATGCAACAGCAGGCGAGAGGGGCTCCTGTCCAAAATGTAGGTGGAAACACTGGAAACTCTCGGATGGTCACCGCTAAACAGTTCATGGAGCTGGGACCACCGGAGTTTATTGGAGAGCCAAAACCACTTAAAGCGGAAGCATGGATAAAGCAGATCACCAAGATATTTGATGTCATGGGATGCTCTAAGGAGCAAAAGGTTCCCTTTGCTGCCTTTATGTTGCGAGGAGAGGCAGATTACTGGTGGGAATCGGTAAAGCGTACTCAACCGGCCGCACTGAAAATGTCTTGGGAGAAGTTCCAAGAACTATTCAACGACAAGTACTTTCCTGAAAGTATTCGTCACATGAAGGAGGTGGAGTTCATCAAGTTGGAACAGAATAATATGACCGTGTCGCAGTACGAAGCAAAGTTTGCCGAGTTCTACCGGTTTGCGTCCCACTTGGTGGATAATGAATAGAGAATGACGCGAATGTTTATAAGAGGTTTAAAGCCGGAGATATGTCAACATCTTATTTCTCATAAACCGTGTTTGTATTCAGATGTTGTAAATAGGGCTCAGTTAGTAGAGCGCGATAACGAGTCAACGCAACCAAAAGAGAGCAGCCGACAAAATGATAATACCAATGAGAGCGATCATCGACGGTGACAACAAAGCGTGGAGGAAATCAACGAGCCGTAGTGGTAACCACTTGGTGGTAATCTGAGGCAAAACAATAAGAATGGACATTTCAAGAAGAGGAGATTCAACAATGATGGAAAGACGTCAGCACCAACACCCGTTGTTAAGGAAGGAGAAAGACCATCTATCATATGCTTCAAATGCGGAGGGAGGACACATCGGTCAAATCAAGCGATCCGTCAGTCAAAGCATGTTATAATTGTGGAAGAGAAGGTCACCTAGCCCGATTTTGTCGTTCACCAAAGACAAGTTCAGCTAGGATGGAGGCACCAAAGGTCGTCCCAGAAAAGTCAAAGCCGGTAGTGCAAGGGAGAGCATTTATTGTGACCTCCCAGAAAGCAAGGAACCCGAATGAGATCATCACGGGTAAGCTTATCATAAACTCTAACGAAGTCTATACTTTATTTGATACCGGTTCTACCCATTCTTTTATTTCTCCTACTTGCGCTCAACGATTAAATTTGACTCCGGAGAAATTAGACGTTGACTTATCTGTGGAAACTCCGTTAGGAGAAACCTTCATTACATCCACTGTTTATAAGTCTTGTTTGGTTTAAATTGGTACCCTCACATTACCTGTCGATCTTATGTCATTAAAAATACTTACATTTGACGTGATTCTAGGGATTGATTGGTTAACTACTCATCATGCAAAAATTGATTGTTTTCGTAAGGTTGTTAGATTTCATATTCCTAATCAACCTATTATGTGAATTCAAGCGACAAAACCATTAAAGTCAATCACGATCATCTCAAGCCATAAAGGTATTCGTTTATTAAAAAACGGATGTCAAGCTTTCTTAGCTCATGTCACGAATCTAAACAAAAATACGTCAGTTTTGAATGATATTTCTATTGTTAATGAATTTCCTGATGTATTCCCTGAAGAACTTCCTGGCCTACCCTAGAGCGTAAAATTGAATTTTGTATGGACCTTGAACCTGGTACAAAACCAATTTCCAAAGCCCCATATCGAATGGCTCCTATTGAACTTCGGGAGTTAAAGACCCAACTGCAGGAATTGTTAGACAATGGCTTTATTCGTCCTAGTACTTCTCCTTGGGGTGATCCTGTTCTATTCGTGAAGAAGAAAGATGGGAGTATGCGACTTTGTATTGATTATCAGGAGTTGAATCATGTCACCATCAAAAATAGGTACCCATTGCCACGTATTGATGACCTGTTTGACCAGTTGCAAGACGCCAAATTCTTTTCAAAGATTGATCTTCATTCCGGATATCACCAATTAAAGATTAGAACCGATGACATTCCAAAGACGGCTTTCAACTCCGTGCAGAGGAATTATGAATTCCTAGTCATGTCCTTTGGATTGACTAATGCTCTACGCCTTCATGGATATGATGAACCGAGTATTCAAGGAATATTTGGATAACTTTGTGGTCGCCTTTATTGATGACATCCTTATTTATTCCAAAAGCCGTGAAGATCATGAGCAACACTTGAGGCTGACACTCCAAAAGCTTCGTGAATATAAGCTTTATGCCAAGTTGAAGAAATGAGAGTTACGGCTTGAGGAAGTAGCATTCCTTGGGCACGTGGTATCAAGTCATGGAATATCCGTTTAACCCAAAGAAAGATTGAAGCAATTCAAAGTCGAGAACAACCTAAATCGATGGATCGAAGTCGTAGCTTTCTCGGTTTAGCTGGTTATTATCGGAGATTCGTGGAAGGATTTTCTCGAATCGCTACTCCATTAACTCAGCTGACTCGGAAAGATACAAAGTAAGGTAGGAGCGAAGAATGTGAGAAGAGTTTTCAAGAACTCAAGAGGAGACTCATTTCAGCACCTGTTCTGATAATACCATCTAGCTCTGAGGGATTTGTCATCTACAGTGATGCTTCGGGCAAAGGGTTGGGATGTGTTCTCATGCAACATGGGAAAGTCACAGCCTATGCCTCGCGACAACTCAAAGAATATGAGAGGAATTATCCTACTCATGATCTAGAGTTAGCAAATTGTTGTCTTCAGACTTAAAATTTGGAGGCATTACTTGTATGGGGAGAAAGTGGAGATCTTTACTGATCATAAAAGCCTCGAATATTTCTTCACTCAAAAGGAAATCAACGTGCGATAACGATGTTGGCTTGAACTGTTGAAAGATTATGATCATACCATACAATACCATCCTAGAAAAGCGAACGTAAGAGTAATTTATTGAGTAGAAGATCATATGCAAGTGTGAATGCGATATTGTCAACGCAGAGGCCCATTTTGTGTGACTTACAAAGGATGGAGATAGAGTTAAAGACTCAGGGACCCATGTGATGATGGCGAATATCTGAGTAGAACCCACTTTAATTGATAAAGTTAAAAGCGCTCAAGCAACGGACACTGGAGCGTGATGCGTATGAGAAAGAAAGTGCAAGAAGGTGCTATGCCGAAAGTAAGAATCGATGAAGAAGGAATACTTTAAGTCAACTCCAGACTTTGTGTTCTTAACGACCCTGATTTAGAGTATAAAATCATGATGGAGGCGCACAACACACCGTTTGCAATCCATCCTGGGAGTACCAAAATGTATCATGATCTTCGTCATACATTTTGGTGGAGCAATATGAAGAGAGAGATAGCGTTGTTTATCTCAAGGTGTCTAACTTGTCAACGAGTTAAAGCGGAACATCAAGTACCAAAAGGTCCATTGCAACCACTTAAAATTCCAGAATGGAAGTGGGAGCACATTACCATGGATTTCGTTACATGTCTTCCTAAGGTTTCTCAAGGCATAGATGCGATTTGCGTCATTGTTGATAGATTGACCAAGTCTGCTCATTTCTTACCGATACGAAAAACTTATACACTTGAACGTCTTGTTAAATGCGATGTACATAAACGAGATTATAAGATCGCATGGTATGCTAAGATCCATAGTTTCGATCGAGACCCAAGATTCACTTCACGATTTTGGGTTAGTTTATAAAAAGCTATGGGCATAGAGTTACGATTTAGCTCAAAGATATCATCCTCGAGACGGACGGCGATCGGAGAGGACTATTCAAACTCTTGAAGATCTATTAAGACTCGTGTCCTTGATTTCAAGGAAGTTGGGACAAGTTCTTACCATTGGTGGAGTTTTCCTATTACAACAGCTTATCAAGCAAGTATTGGCATGGCTCCATTCAAGCGTTGTATGGAAGAAAGTGTCGTTCTCGGTAGATTTGGGATGAGGTGGGTGAAGCAACGTTGTTGGGACCGGAGTTGGTACGTATGACTACGAAAAAGATTCAAACGATCCGACAACGTATAAAAACCTCACAAGCTCGACAAAAGAGTTATGCTGATCTTCATCGAAAGGACGTGGAATTCGATATAGGAGATCACGTGTTGTTACGTGTTGCTCCATGGAAAGGAGTTACGATATTTGAAAAGAGAGGAAAACTCAATCCTCGATTCATCGGCCCATTTTTAATCCTCGATCGAGTAGGAACTGTGGCCTATAGACTCGCTTTACCGCCAAGTATGTCTCATGTTCATAACATTTTTCACATATCCATGTTACGTAAATATGTGAAAGACCCAAACCACATTATTGAGTTAGAACCGGACGAAATAGCGAAAGATTTGACGTATGAAGAGTTTCCTGTTCAAATCTTGGATAAGAAGGAACATATTCTACGCTCCAAGGTTATACCTCAAGTCAAAGTTTTGTGGAGAAATCACGATGTTGAGGAAATGACATGGGAGTTAGAATCTGAAATGAAATCAAGGTATCCTTACCTCTTCGAAATACCAGGTACGTACCCTAATTTCGAGGGCGAAATTTCATAAGAAGGGAAGGTTGTAAGACCCCAACTTTTTGAATAAAGATAAATTTTCAATAAATATCATTTTCGAATATTATGGAGTAAATTTGATATAATGTTATACTTGTGGGTAATATTTATAAATTTTGCAAAGTACGCAAGTTGTTATATAATATTCGATTGGTCGGGGAATATTCGTTTAAATAGGGAATATTCGTACAAGGGCACAATCATTGGTGGACCCCACAACGGAATTATTGTCGGATTGAGAAAACAACAAAAACACTTTATAAAAATAACGGCGGAAGTTTTACTGTTAACTGTTGAAACACTTGGTGTTAAAAGTACAGTAATATGCGTAGTTGCAAAGTAGCACACGTTATTGATTATTGATGCTTACGTGAGAAGTCACTCAGTTTTGTTCAATTATTGTTACAGTAATTGCTGCATAATATCTCACGTTATTTGATTAAATTATTGTCAATATTTTATATATTATTAAATCAATAATTGAGACGACAAGGTTATTAATATTATTATTTACAATATTAACGATGTCTAGAAGTTCTGTCAAGGAGAGGTTTGGTCACCTAATCATGCACCAATAGGGAGAAAAATCTTATTGAAAGCACCCTCTTTCTTGGGAACGACCTGGTCGATTAATATTGTGAATTATTATAATGATGATAAATGTTGTTAAAAATATTGAGAGGAAATTTTTTATGAAGTAATTGTTATAAATTTTTCTTATTATTTGGACCCCCACTTACCCATTTTTTTAAAACAATGGAGAAAGTTATCTCAGTTTATGTTTATATATATATATATATATATATATATATATATATATATATATATATATATATATATATATATATATATATATATATATATATGATGGGAATGGTGGGTGGGTGGGTGTGGGGGTGTGTGTGTGGGAGGGAGTATTATTTATAGTATATTATATATATAATAAGTGTGTGGATGTGTGTTTGAAAAGGATGTTAGTGGAGGAATTTTGTGGTAGAATTGGTAAGCGTTTGCCGAAGGGCAAAGGTTATAAATATATTTATATTTTATAAGTTTTGTTTTATTAGATTTTAAATAGAATATTTTATATTTTATTGTAAACCAATCTGGACTGTCCGTTTAAAAGTAAATCAATCTGGACCGTTCATGAATTAGTTACTATGCAGTCCATTCTTCTATAAATAGAAGCTCATTCCTTCATTAATTATTTCTTACGAATTCACTGAAACTCTAGAGACAGGAATTATAAAGAAACTATAGAAAAGTATTCTGCTACTTTCTTACTCTTATATTCAGTTTCTTTTACGGTAAGGAGTATTATTTCTTTTATATTCATGAAGAGAACTTCTGTTATTTCATTCTTTATTATTCTGCTAGAATAACCAGTATACGTGGACTACCCTATACTTGGTGACATTCTTCTATTATTCTGTCTTTATTATTATTATTTTGTTGAATATCCTTTCAGCGTTTTTACTTTCCGGACCGGTTTTAAATCTTTTTATTATTATTCTTTGGAATATCTTTTCATGCGCTTTCTGTGGGACCGGTTAAAATCTTTTATTATTATTCTTTTGGAACATCACACTTGCTGCAATTTACTTTGACTGTTTACATACTTATTATTCATTGGAATAACTTTTATCTATGCAAAGTACCGCATACATGGTGATTTATTTTGTTATTCCATTCGTTATTATATTCAAATAAGTTAAAGTTTTAACTTTATACTCCATGAAATTAGTTGAATATCCTTGATATTTAAGGCTTCATCCAAATATCTTTTCATGGAAATATTCTTCTGAGCATTCTTGAATTTTACTCTACAAAGCAGTATCATGTTGACAATTTGGGTGTTATTAGTTCTTAGATAAATAAATTCTTGAACTTGTTTTATTGAATTCTTATATCATTGTCATCATCCTCATGTTTATATTATGTTGAAAGTCATCATGGGCTCAGTAAGTGCATAGATAGACTTGGTATGATTATGACCGAGATTATTCGGTATAATCATGACCGTAATGTTACAAATGATGTGGTAAAAGTCCTCATTGGCCCGTAGTGCATTGATGGACAGTTGTTGGCATGATCATGACCATTGATGAATACACGAATATCCTTGGCTGTGGTGCATGGATAATTTATGGTTGTGATACTAATGAATATCCTTGGCCGTAGTGCAGGGATGATGTGGATTATTTATTAAGCCGAGTCTCAGCGATAAAAGTCATGAAAAAACCTTTTAAATCATAGAAGATAGTAGATTTTATTCTCTACTTGACTCTTTTAATGGATTGCTTGTTCCGTCATGAGCTTAAACTTGATTTTTGTTAAATTGTATCGCTTTAACACTTTGTTTAAGGCTAATGATAATTTATTCTCGCATTATCTTAGTCATAATATTTCTTCTTGGGCTAGTTGAGCTCACCTTTTTTCTTTCACTATTCTCTTGAAAATGAGAATATAGCCGGGATGAGTCGGGGAACGGAGTGATGGACCGATGATAGTATTAGTAGTCCTCACTATTACATTAAATAGTGTGACAATAAATGTAATGAGGACCCCATTGAGTTTATATATTGTCTAGATGACAATATTTGTATTAAAACTCACAAAGATATGTTTAGTCGTATTTTACACGCATTTGTTATATAATTAAGTTGTATTTGAATTTTGTACCATGTATTTGGCGACTCAAGATGGGTGATGTATACCTATTTTGGGGGCGTCACATTTATGGTTTGTGTAGATCTCACATTTCTCTCCGTAGAGATAGTGTCTCCATATTTTCAATGCAAACACAACCGCCGCCAACTCTAAATAATGAGTCGGATACCCTTTCTCGTATTCTTTCAGTTGCCTTGATGCATACGCAATAACCTTGTTGTTCTGCATAAGGACACAACCCAATCCTTTGTGTGAAGCATCACTATACACCACAAAGTTTCTTATATTATCTGGTAACGACAACACAGGTGTCACACTCAACTTCTTTTTCAGTTCTTGAAAAATTTCTTCACACTTCTCCGTCCGAACAAATTTTACAGACTTTCTCGTCAAATTCGTCAACGGAGTAGCAATCTTGGAAAAATCTTGAATAAATCATCTCTAATATCCTGCCAACCCCAAGAAACTTCTTACTTCTGATGGAGTTCTTGGTTGTTCCCAATTTATCACCGCTTCAACATTTGATGGATCTACGGAAATCCCGTCCTTATCAATTACATGACCAAGAAATTGTACACGTTCCAGCCAAAATTCACATTTAGAGAACTTCGCGTACAACTTTTCTTTTCTTAGCATCTCCAACGTCAGACGTAAGTGTTCCACGTGTTCTTCTTGATTTTTAGAGTACACCAGAATATCATCGATAAATACCACCATAAACTTGTCTAAAAATGGTTTAAACACCCTGTTCATCAAATCCATGAACGCTGCAGGGGCATTCGTCAAACCAAATGACATCAGTTAAAATTCCTTAACTGTTGAAATACCAAGTGGTAAAAGTACAGTAATACGCGTGGTTGCATAGTAGCACACGGTATTATACAGTATCTTGGATTGTTGATGCTTAATTAAGAAGTCACTACTCAATAATTGTTATAGTAATTACTGTTCAATATTTTATTTTATTGATTCAATAATTGCTCCGTTGATATTTTATATTATTGATTCAATAATTGTCATTGCACAGTATTTCAAATTATCAAATCAATAATTCATATTATTTGAATAATATTATTATTTTTATTATTGACAATGTCTAGAAAGTTCTGTCGATGAAAGGGGGTTGGTCACCTAATTGCGTTCCAATAGGGAGAAATCCTTATCAGAAAGTCCCCTCTTTCCTGGGAACGACCTGTTTGTCAATATTCTAATTTATAATATTATTTGTGAATAATTAATTGTTGATATATATGATAAGAAAATATTTATTCAATGTGGATTTAAATTGAGGAATTTTTAGCATGTGACATTTGTTGAAAGTTAGTATTTTATCTTTTTCTTTAAAATAATTCATTCAAATATATTATTATAATATTACATTATAGTAGTATGGTGTGATTATATAATAGTATGTTTTTTATAATTTGAATGGTAACATTATTATAGTAAATTCATGGTATAAAAGTAAAAGGATGTGGAAGATAACAAATTGAATATGAATTTCTATGATGTAAGCGATGATGTCATCGGACGATGAGGTAAGCAATGATGTAATATGATCGATGATGTAAACGATGATGTCATAAATTATGGCAAAAAGAAAATTTTACCCTTACTCTACCAAGCCTATAAATAGAAGTTCATTTTTTCATTATTTTTCACAATTTCATTCAAACTATAGAGAGAGAAAGTATAAAGAGAATAAGAGAGAAAGAAGAAGAGTATTCTATTACTACACTATTGCAGTATCCAATCTCCTACTAATGTAAAGGGTATTATTTCTTTCAGTATTCGTAAGTGATATTATTCTTGTTCAATATTAAATAAGAAATAATATTTTCTTCCATACTCTATAGTATTAAGTAATATTATTTCTTTTCATATTTCTAATTCTATACTTATGTTGATAAGTATTGCTTATATACTCCATGAAATTAGTAGAATATCCTTAATATTTGCGCTTCATCCAGTATCTTTTCATGGAAATATTATTCTAAGCATTCTTGATAAATTTTAATCTTTTCATGTCGGGGTACTATTCACGGGTTACTATTCCCGAAGAGCTATTCACGAGGTACTATTCACGACAAAAATTGATTTCTTTTCTGTCCAAATTATTTTTGATACAATATTATTCTTGAATTTTACTCCACAAAGCAGTATTATGTTGGCAATTTGGACATTATTGAATTTCAGATAAATTGAATTATAAATCTTTAAAAATTTTCCTTGCTCTCATTTAAATTGAATTCTTATATCATTGTCATCATCTTCACGCTTATATTGTGATGAAAGTCATCTTTAACCGTAGTGCATAGATGGGTTGTTGATTGGTATGATTATGACCATGGATTATTCGGTATAATCATGACTCGTAATGTTACAAATGATGTGGTAAAAGTCATCATTGGCCCGTAATGCATTAATGGACAGTTGTTGGTATGATCATGACCATTGGTGATACTAATGAATATCCTTGGCCCGTAGAGCCGGGATGATTCGATGACGTGGATTATTTATTAAGCTGAGTCTCAGCGATAAAACTGTTGATAAACTTTTTAAATCATAGAAGATAGTAGATATCATGCTCTACTTGACTCTTCTAATGGATTGCTTATTCCGCTGCAGTTAAACTTGATGTTTATTATATTTTATCAGTTTAACACTGTTGAAGGCTAACGATAATTTATTCTGCATTATCTTACTCATAATATTTCTTACTGGGATTTGAGCTCACCATTTTCTTTCATTGTTCTCTTCAGGAAATGAGAATATAGCTAAGGCTAGTCGGGAAACGGAGTGACGGTCCAGATGTTTGCATTAGTAGTCCTCACTATTATGTGAAATAGTGTGATAATAAATGTAATGAGGACTTATTTTGAGTTTGAATACTATCTAGAAGACAATATTTGTATTAAAACTCACAGCTTATGTTGTGTCGTATTCAACATGACACTTAACAGTTGTATAAATTAAGTTTGTATTTGTATTTTGTACCATGTATTGGGCGACTCAGAATGGGTGATGTATACCTATTTTGGGGGCGTCACAGTTGGTATCAAAGCTTAGGGATATGATCCCTGGCTGAGATGTGAGACTAGAACTATGAGGGGAGAGACGGGTAATTCCTTCACTAGTATGACCTACTTAAGTTTAATTGTAATTTAATTGGTCGGTAAAAATATAGGGATAATACGTGAGATGTCAATTAACCCTTGTTTTGTGGCCATGTCTGAAAATGACATCCGAGAATGTTAAGATTAAAAATGGAGCATAGGAAACCGTTGAGTCACCATAGATCAATACCCAGGATAATGTGCATCAGGAAGGCAATAATCCTTAGGTAAACAACAACACCAACCAAATGATGAACGACGAAATGTTCAGAGGCTTTCTACAATTCATGCAACGTCAGGCGAGAGAGACTCTTGTCCAAAATACAGTGGAAAAAACTGCAACTCACAGATGGTCATCGCTAAGCAATTCAAGGAACTGGGATAACCGGAGTTTCAAGAAGAGCCAAAACCACTTAAGGCGGAGGCGTGAATAAAGCAGATCACCGAGATATTTGATGTCTTGGGATGCTCCGAGGAGCAAAAGGTTCCCTTTGCCACCTTCATGTTGTGAGGAGAGGCAGATTACTGGTGGGAATCCATAAAACGTACCCAACCTACCGCAATGAAGATGTCTTGGGAGAAGTTCCAAGAACTGTTCAACGACAAGTACTTTCTCGAAAGTATTCGTCACATGAAGGAGGTGGAGTTTATCAAGCTGTAGCAAAACAATATGATCGTGTCACAGTACGAAGCTAAGTTTTCCAAGTTGTCCCGGTTTGTATCCCACTTGGTTTATAATGAGGAGAGAATGACGCATATGTTTCTAAGAGGTTTCAAACTTGAAATACGTCAATACCTAATTTCTCACAAATTGTGTTTGTATTCAGATGTTGTAAATAGGGCTCAGTTATTGGAGCGCGATAATGAGTTAACCCAACCAAGAGAGAGTAACCGGCAAATCGATAATACCAGTGGTAGCAGTCATCGAAGTGGTGACAACAAACGTGGAGGGAATCAACATGCCAGAAATGGTAACCACTTCAATGGTAATCATGGCCAAGATAATAGAAGTGGAAATTTCAAGAAGAGGAAATTCAATAATGATGGAAAGACGTCAGCACTAGCACCTATTGTTAAGGAAGGAGAACGACCGCCAGTCGTATGTTACAAATACGGAGGGGAAGGACACATCAGTCCAAACTGTACGCAGCAGTCCAAAGCATGTTACAATTTTGGAAGAAAAGGTCACCTAGACCGATTTTGTCGTGCACCAAAGTCAAGTCCAGCTGGGATGGAAGCATCAAAGGTCATCCCAGACAAGATAAAACCGGTAGTTCAAGGGAGAGCGTTTGTCGTAACCTCCCAAAAAGCAAGGAATCCGAACGAGGTGATCACGGGTAAGCTAATCATAAACTCTAGTGAAGTCTATACCTTATTTGATACATGTTCTACCCATTCTTTTATTTCTCCTACTTGCGCTCAACGTTTAAATTTAACTCCGGAGAAATTAGACTTTGATTTATCTGTCGAAACTCCGTTAGGAGAAACCTTCATTACATCCACTGTTTATAAGTCTTGTTTGATTCAAATCGGTAACCGCACGTTACCTGTCAATCTTATCTCTTTGAAAATACTTACATTTGATGTGATTTTAGGGATTGATTGGTTAACTACTCATCATGCTAAAATCGATTGTTTTCGTAAGGTTGTTAGCTTTCATTTTCCTAACCAACCTATTATGTGAATTCAAGCAACCAAACCAATAAAGTCAATCACTGTCATATCAAGCCATAAAGCTATTTGTTTATTGAAAAACGGATGTCAAGCTTTCTTAGCCCATGTCACGGATTTAAACAAAAATACGTCAGATTTGAATGATATTTCTATTGTTAATAAATTTCCTGACGTTTTCCCTGAAGAACTTCCTGGCCTACCCCTAGAGTGAGAAATCAAATTTTGTATCGACCTTGAACCCGGTACAAAACCCATTTCCAAAGCCTCATATCGAATGGCTCCTATTAAACTTCAGGAGTTAAAAACCCAACTACAGGAATTGTTAGACATCGATTTCATTCGTTCTAGTACGTCTCCTTGGAGTGCTCCTGTTCTATTCGTAAAGAAGAAAGATGGAAGTATGCAATTTTGTACTGACTATCGGGAGTTGAATCATGTCACCGTTAAAAATAGGTACATGTTACCTCGAATTGATGACATGTTTGACCAGTTGCAACGTGCTAAATTCTTTTTAAAGATCGATCTTCGTTCCGGATAACATCAGTTAAAAGTTAAAACTGATGACATTCAAAAGACCGCTTTCAGAACTCAGTACGGGCAATACAAATTCCTAGTCATGTCTTTTGGTTTGACTAATGCTCATGCGGCCTTCATGGATATGATGAACCGAGTATTCAAGGAATATTTGGATCATTTTGTTGTTGTCTTTATTGATGACATCCTCATAAACTCCAAAAGCTGTGAAGATCATGAGCAACACTTGAGGCTAATACTCTAAAAGCTTTGTGAAAACAAGCTATATGCCAAGTTGAAGAAATGCGAGTTCTGGCTTGAGGAAGTAGCATTCCTTGGGCACATGATATCAAATCACGGAATATCTGTTGACCCGACAAAGATTGAAGCAATTCAAAGATGGGAGCAACCTAAGTCAGTTACCAAAGTACGTAGCTTTCTAGGCTTAGTTGGTTATTATCGGTGATTCGTAGAAGGATTTTCTCGAATCACTACTCCATTAACTCAGCTGACTCGAAAAGATACAAAATTCTGTTGGAGCAAGGAATGTGAGAGGAGTTTTCAAGAACTCAAGTGGAGACTCATTTCAAAGACTGCTCGACAATACCATCCAGTTCGAGAGGATATGTTATCTACAGTGATGCTTCAGGCAAGGGTTTAGGATGTGTTCTCATAAAACATGGGAAGGTCATAGCCTATGCCTCGCGACAACTCAAAGAATATGAGAGGAATTATCATATTCATGATCTAGAGTTGGCAGCTGTCATTTTCGCACTTAAAATCTGGAGGCATTACCTACATGGGGAGAAAGTGGAGATCTTTACGGATCATAAAAGCCTCAAATATTTCTTCACTCAAAAGGAACTCAACACGCGGAAGCAACGTTGGCTTGAACTGCTGAAGGATTATGATCATACTATTCAATACCATCTTGAAAAAGCGAATGTGGTAGCTGACACATTGAGTAGAAGATCATATGCGGGTACGAGTGTGATATTGTCAACGCAAATGCCCATTTTGTATGACTTGCAAAGGATGGAGATAGAGATAAAGACTCTATGGACCCACGTGATGATGTTAAATATACGAGTAGAACCACCTTTAATCGATAAAGTTAAAGTTTCTCAAACTACAGACCTGGAGCTGATGCGTATGAAGAAGAAAGTGCAAGAAGGTGTTATTCCGGAAGCAAGAATCGATGAAGAATGAATACTTAGAGTCAACTCCAGACTTTGTGTTCCTAACGACTCTGATTTGAAGTATAAGATCATGATGGAGGCGCACAACACACCATTTACAATCCATCCTGGGAGTACCAAAATGTATCATGATATTCGATATACATTTTGGTGGAGCAATATGAAGAGAGAGATAGCAGAGTTTATCTCAAGGTGTTTAACGTGTCAACGTGTTAAGGCGGAGCATCAAGTACCAAAAGGTCCATTGCAACCACTTGAAATTTTAGAATCTAAGTGGGAGCCCATTACCATGGATTTTGTTACTAGTCTTCCCAAGGTTTCTCAAGGCATAGATGCAATTTGGGTCACTGTCGATAGATTGACCAAGTCTGCTCATTTCTTACCTATACAAGAAACTTATACACATGAACGTCTTGCTCGTATGTACATAAATGAGATTATAAGACTGCATGGTATGCCAGTATCCATAGTTTCTGATCGAGGCCCAAGATTCACTTCACAGTTTTGGGTCAGTTTGTAAATAGCTATGGGCACAGATTTACGATTTAGTTCGGCATATCATCCTCAGACGGACGGGCAGTCGGAGAGGACTATTCAAACTCTAGAAGATCTATTAAGACTTTATTTCCTTGACTTCAAAGGAAGTTGGGACAAGTTCTTACCATTGGTGGAATTCTCCTACAACAACAGTTATCAAGCAAGTATCGGAATGGCTCTGCTCGAGGCCTTGTATGGAAGAAAGTGTTGTTCTCTAGTATGTTGGGATGAGGTGGGTGAAGAACCGTTGTTGGGACCGAAATTGGTACGTATGACTACGAAAAAGATTCAAATGATCCGGTAACGTATAAAGACCTCACAAGATCGATAAAAGAGTTATGCTGATCTTCATCGAAAGAACGTGGAATTCAATGTTGGAGAACATGTGTTGTTACGTGTTGCTCCATGGAAAGAAGTTACAAGATTTGGAAAGAGAGGAAAGTTCAATCCTCGATTCATTGGCCCATTTAAAATCCTCGATCGAGTAGGAACTCTGGCTTATAGACTCGCCTTACCGCCAAGTATGTCTCGAGTTCATAACGTATTTCACATATCCATGTTACGTAAATATGTGGAAGACCCGAACAACATTATTGAGTTAGAACCGGATGAAATAGCGGAAGATTTAACGTATGAAGAGGTACCTGTTAAAATCTTGGATAAGAAGGAACATATTCTATGCTCCAAGGTTATACCTCAAGTCAAAGTTTTGTGGAGAAACCACGATGTTGAGGAAATGACCTGGGAGTTAGAATCCGAAATGAAGTCAAGGTATCCTCACCTCTTCAACATACCAGGTATGTACCTTAATTTCGAGGATGAAATTTTATAAGAAGGGGAGGTTGTAAGACCCCAACTTTTATGAATAAAGATTATTTTTCTCTAAATATCATTTTGAATATTATGGTGTGGATTTGATATAATGTTATAGTTGTGGGTAATATTTATAAATTTTGATAAGTAAACAAGTTGTTATAAAATATTCGTTTAGTCGGGGATTATTCTCTTTGGTCGGAGAATATTCGAACGATGGAACAATCATTGGTGGGCCCCACAACAGAATTATTGTCAGAGTTAGAAAATGACAGAAATATCTTTTTATAAAAATAACGGCGAAAGTTTTTCCGTTAACTGTTGAAATACCCGGTGGTAAAAGTAATGCGAGTTTACGGCATGGTTGCATAGTAGCACACGGTATTATCTGATATCTTGGATTATTGATGCTTACGTAAGAAGTTACTACTCAATAATTGTTACAGTAATTACTGTTTAATATTTTATTTTATTGATTCAATAATTGCTATGTTAATATTTTATATTATTGATTCAATAATTTTCATTGCATAATATTTCAAATTATCAAATCAATAATTCATATTATTTGAATAATATTATTATTTGCATTATTGACAATGTCTAGAAAATTCTGTCGAGGAAAGTGGTTTGGTCACTTAATTGCGCGCCAATGGGGAGAAATTCTTATCGAAAAGTCCCCCTCTTTCCTGGAAACGACCTGTTGTCAATATTATAATTTATAATATTATTTGTGAATAATTAATTGTTGATATATATGATAAGAAAATATTTATTCAATGTGGATTTAAACTAAGGAATTTTTAGCATGTGACATTTGTTGAACGTTGGTATTTTATCTTTTTCGATAAAATAATTCATTCAAATATATTATTATAATATTACATTATAGTTGTATGATGTGATTATGTAATAATATGTTTTTTATAATTTTAATGGTAACATTATTATAGTAAATTCATGGTATAAAAGTAAAAGGATGTGGAAGAGAACAAATTGAATATGAATTTCAATGATGTAAGCGATGATGTCATCAGACGATGAGGTAAGAAATGATGTAATATGATCGATGATGTAAGCGATGATGTCATAAATTATGGCGAAAAGACTATTTTACCCTTACCTTGCCAAGCCTATAAATAAAAGCTCATTTCTTCATTATTTTTCACCAATGCATTCAAGCTATAGAGAGAGAAAGTATAAAGAGAATAAGAGAGAAAGAAGAAGAGTATTCTGTTACTACACTATTGCAGTATCAAATCTCCTACTAAGGTAAGGGGTATTATTTCTTTTCAGATTTAAGAATCGATATTATTCTTGTTCAATATTTGTAAGAAATAATATTTTCTTCCATACTCTGTAGTATGTAAGTAATATTATTTCGTTTCATATTTCTAATTCTATACTTATGTTGATAAGTATTGCTTCTATACTCCATGAAATTAGTAGAATATCCTTGATATTTGCGTTTCATCCAGTATATCATTTCATGGAAATATTATTCTAAACATTCTTGATAAGTTTTTAATCTTTTCATGTCGGGGTACTATTCACGGGTTACTAATCCCGAAGTACTATTCACGAGGTACTATTTACTCGGTTACTATTCACTGGATACTATTCACGACAAAAATTGATTTATTTTCTGTCCAAATTATTTTTGATACAATATTATTCTTGATTTGTACTCCACAAAGCAGTATCATGTTGGCAATTTGGATATTATTAAATTCTGGATAAATTGAATTATAAATCTTTAAAATTTATCCTTGCTCTCATTTAAATTGAATTCTTATATCATTGTCATCATCCTCATGATTATATTGTGATGAAAGTCATCTTTGGCCGTAGTGCAAAGAGGGGCTGTTGATTGGTATGATTATGACCAGAGATTATTCGGTATAATCATGACCCATAATGTTACAAATGATGTGGTAAAAGTCATCATTGGCCTGTAGTGCATTGATGGACAGTTGTTGGTATAATCATCACCATTGGTGATACTAATGAATATCCTTGGCCCGTAGAGCAGGGATAATTCGATGATGTGGATTATTTATTAAGCTGAGTCTCAGCGATAAAATTGTTGATAACCTTTTTAAATCATAAAAGATAGTAGATGTCATGCTCTACTTGACTCTTCTAATGGATTGCTTGTTCTATTGCAGTTAAACTTGATGTTTATTATATTTTATCAGTTTAACACTTTTGAAGGCTAACGATAATTTATTTTGCATTATCTTAGTCATATTATTTCTTACTGGGCTAGTTGAGTTCACCCTTTATTTCATTGTTCTCTTCAGGAAATGAGAATATAGGTGGGACTAGTCGGGGAACGGAGTGACGGTCCAGATGTTTGTATTAGTAGTCCTCACTATTCTGTGAAATAGTGTGATAATAAATGTAATGAGGACTTATTTTGAGTTTGAATACTGTCTAGAAGACAATATTTGTATTAAAACTCACAGCTTATGTTGTGTTGTATTCTACACGACACAACAGTTGTATAAATTAAGTTTGTATTTGTATTCTGTACCATGTATTTGGCGACTCAGAATGGATGATGTATACCTATTTTGGGGGCGTCACACCCATTGCCTCATATTGATGACCTGTTTGACCAATTGTAAGGTGCCAAATTCTTTTCAAAGTTTGATCTTCGTTCCTGATATCATCAGTTACAGATTAAAATTGTGACAACCCGAGAATTTAGATATTTATAAAATCTTAAAATATTGAATTAAGGTTAAATAATAATCCTAGACAGAAAATAACGGAATGGATTTGAAATTTTTGAGAAGGAATTTTAAGGATTTCAAAATCTTTTGGTGAATTATTCAGGATTATGTATATAAACCTATATGTTCTGTGTATATGGTATTATATATGTACAGTTTGTGGTTAAGGGTCAAGGTTTGACCAGATAAACTATATCAGTGTCAAACCCTAATATTATTTTTGAACGCCAACGTTCAGTTAGAAAACCCTAGCGACTGATAAGAAACCCTAACAAATTATTTGGAAACCCTAATTTGGGAACCCTAATGCTTAGTATAAAACCCTAAGGGTTAAAAGTTATGTGAGTAATGAATATGAATATTATGTGATGGTTTATATTTGTTTATTAATATAAACAAATAAAAGAAACTAGTGTGATCCTAATTATATATTAGAAATGAAAAATTTATTTAACTTAAGGGTTATGGTATGAGAGAATATTGGTATTTAAATTATATACTAATTCTAAGAAATTTATTTTATACATCTCAGTTAATTAATTTTATTACCTATTTAATAGCAAGTCTAATTGGGTTAAGAAAGTAAGAGCATGTAAGTAAGGAATTAAATTATTATTTGAGTAAATAAAAACACTAATTAAATAATTTGGAAAAGTTAGAATTAAGAGTATTGGAATATGTTATTTATTTTGGCCCAAATATTTTTATTGGAAAGCCCAAATAATTAAATTTAAAGTCCAAAAGATTATTTATGGGAAGCCCAAAAAATCATTTATAGTGGCCCAAAGAAATTAAATTAAAAGTCCAAAGAGATTAAATATGGTGGCCTAAGTGTTGGCCCAATCAAATTATTTAGAGGCCCAATCAATAAATTTAAAAAGCCCAAAGTTTGATCCAAGTATGAAGGAAGGGCATTTTGGACATTTGGTATATTAAGTAAGCAATAAAAAATCAAAGCAAACTTGGTAGATACCATATGGCCGGCACAAGGAGAGGAGAAGAAGTGGTGCACATCACCATCTCAAGCACCACATGTTGGAAAAGATATTTCAAAACAAGCTAGGTGGCATTTTTTTTATGAAGCCACCTTGTATACCAATCTCCCATATATTTATGTAATGATTATTAATGAGAGAGATAGAGAGAATTGGTGGAGAATTAATGGCCACATGGTCGGTGGGTTAGTGGAAGAAAAAAAAGAGAGGAGCATGTGATATATCAAGTTTACTAAAATCTATTGTTTTCTCTCTCTTCTCTTTTATTTCATTTCCATATTTGCTAGTAAGATAAACTAAATAGAGAGAGGGGGAGAAGAGAGGAGGTTCGGCAGCCATGGAGGAGGGAAAGGGGAGTCTTTGGTAAGACCTAAAATCTCCATAATCAAACAATGAAAAAGAAGAAGAAGGAGAGCAAGGTAATCAAAGGTATAAATACCTTTTGTTATGTAATTTTTTATTATTGTAAATCAAATCTTGAAACTATATTTCTAAACTCAAAACCCATGAATATACATGTTAATGAGTGTTTATTGTTTAGATATACCCATATTGGGTGTTGTTTTAGTTGGAAATCAAAATAAAGAAAAGTGATTTTTCTAGTTTATGAGCCCTAAAATTTCTATGTACTTTGGATTTTAACCATTTTTGATTTACACCTTCTTTTTGCGATCCGCCAAAGAGAGGTGCTAGATATGTAAGTTATCTACTAAACCCAGGTGGTAGCACTCAACAATGTTTAGTATATTGTCCGTAGTGACTGATTTAGCAAAAATAGTTTTGTGTCTTTTGAGGTAAAACTGACTATTTTTTGGACAGTCAATAGTAGGGGAAGTTTAGTCATTTTCAGATATTTAAAAATTCTGTAAATATTTGGGAGGATACTATGATAAGTTAGCAAACATCTCCAAGTGGAATCACTGAAAAAGGAGTTGTAGATTTCCGTATGGACTATTTTTAACAAAGCACGAAAAACTGCAAATTGACAAAAGTAAACTACCAAAGATTTCGCAACTGCTGTTTCGGCAATTTAAATTGTGAGAACATTTCTAGCCTCTTGGGAAATGAAAATATATGGTATTAAGTACCTCATGTCCAAAAATGAGCTAATTACGACTTAAAATAACCAAGTTATGACCATTTTAATATTTGTGATTTTCTAACAAAAATTGCTATAACCGGAGTACTATAACTCCGATGGCCACGAAATTTAAACTTGAGCATCACGTTAACACTTATAAGACTGTACCAAGAGATGGGAATTTTCGGAGTTGAGCATGATAGGGATAATTTCTTAAGCTACACACTAAAAATGATTTATGAAAAATACTAAAGGAAGTTGGAAAATTATGGAAACATACTTTTTGTGTATGATTTATATGTATGTGTTTGGACAAAGGATAGAAAAATAATATATTAATTTGGTATTTTCGTGATAAGGATATGTAATCATGCTTGCTGGATTGAAAACAGTTTACTGAATTGAAAATATGTGGAATCCAGCTTGTGGGATTGCAATCTAGTCACTGGATGTGATATTAAGTTTGCTGGATTGTAGTTTAGTTTGCTGGATTGGCCATCTAGATAATGAATTTAGAATCCAGCTTGCTGGATTCCAATTCTGGGTTGCTGGATTGGTATTTGACTTTTATGTTCAAGAAAAACTTTTAATATATGAGATTAAAGTATTTAAATCATATAAATAAAATATTAATGATTTAAAATTCATGATAAATGATAACAATTATCTAAAAATTATTACGAGATTATGAAAAATGTTTTGACTGATAATATAATTATATAAGATATTTGCTAAGTGTTAGGCATAGTTTAATTGAACTTAAACTCGTGAATTGTCCGACTAGACCGTCGGGATGTTAGAACTTTGTCGAACTCAAGTCAGACTGAAATAGTTTGACCTGATACTAAGTCTTATGTGTGTTATAGACTGATAGGGTTATGTGTTATGTGTTTAGGTTATTCTATGTATATATACTAGTATTATATTGTGATGATATTATTCTAATATTGGAGATCTATATTACTAATATTAGGTCTTCGGATAAAGCGTTATAAATTGCGTAGAAGTAATCAACGGTTCAGGCAAGTTTTTACTTAACTCTACTTAAAGTTGTTTCATTTAGATATACTTATGGATAATCATTGCTGGTTGTCATTGTAGAATTGTACTCTGTACATATTGCATGTATAATTCAGGTATGAAAGGTTGATCACCTTCATTACCCTTCGGTCCAGATATATTTGTTCATGTTATATACTTGTTCAGTCAAAAGTTTGTTCTTACTAGTTCACAATTATATTGTTGAATTATAGCCAACTTATTATTCAGATTCTTTCAATCATAATATATCGTTAAATTATTGAACTTAAACTTTATGGGCAATCTTATGCTCACCCTTGCTATATCATGATAAACATTGCAGATTAAGACGAATACGTCGAATACAAGGAAATGTTAAAGACAGTTCCAGCTTTAGTATACGTGTGCATCTAAATTTGTATAAGTATTATATATTAATGTTGTTGTAAGTCAAATAAGTTATGAATTATGTATTAAGTGAAGGTTACTCGACCTTAGGGAATAATGTGTAAAGTTTATTGTATAAACAATTTATGTTTATATCTTCCGCATATAGTAATAGTTATAGAATGATTGTACCAGATCTGTGGTGATTTAGGACCTGTATTTGGGGCTCTCACAAAAACCGATGACATTCCAAAGACTGCTTTCAGAACTCGGTATGATTATGAATTCCTAGTCATGTCCTTTGGATTGACTAATGCTCCTGCTGCCTTTATGGATATGATGAAACGAGTATTCAACGAATATTTAGATCATTTTGTAGTTGTCTTTATTGATGACATCCTCATATACTCCAAAAGTTGTGAAGATCATTAGCAACACTTGAGGCTGATACTCCAAAAGCTTCGAGAAAACAAGCTATATGCCAAGTTGAAGAAATGCTAGTTCTGGCTTAAAGAAGTAGCATTCCTTGGGCACGTGATATCAAACCACAGAATATCTGTTGACCTGGTAAAAATTGAAGCAATACAGGGATGGAAGCAACTCAGAACGCCTCAAATCTGGTCTACTTTTCGGGCCTTTCAAACTCAAGTCCACGATCCTATCTCCTTCCAAGCACACATCATTATATAGCTAAATATAATGACATACATTCTCAAATCCCAGGTTCTCGAAACCTTAAAATCTCTTTCATTACAAATAATGATAATTACATTATTCTTTTCATCTTACACGAGTGACTTTCATCCGCCACCGAGGATACATAACTGTTCATTAAACTAGTGTATAGTTTAATTCTATCATTCTATATTACAAGTCTTCACTTGATCTTCATGCTCATTCATCTAATGAATGACACTTAATCTGAATCTTAGATCAACTTGATCTTTATGGGATCCTTAAGTTCTTTCTAACATCGTACTCTGAAAATGTTTTTCATTTAAAGCAAGTGTGAGCATTCAATTGCCCACCAAGTCATAACAGTTGATCAAACAACTTCAAGAGTTTAAACATTCTTCAGAAATTTGATAACCGAACAAAGGTTATGAAGCAGCTTGAATAATAGGAATAGTCTCGATTCCTATCATCTTAAAACATTAGTCATATTCACTTTGAAATACTTTCATTCTTCTACCTTTTTCATACACATCCCTGCTTTGGCTAGAATCACTAGCACACATACTTTACAATAACGGTTCATATATAAACCGAACATACTTATATTGAATAGCTCAATCACGAAACAGCTTAATCTCATAGAAACACCGGCAGTTCAAATTGTGGCACAAGGCCTCATACATACTACCACCTTGTACATACATTGCACATATGCACATAGACGAGACTTCTCAAGTTCAACATCTGAGAAGTTTCAGAAACTAGCATTCATATAAAATGAATGAAGTTAGGAAACTTGCCTTATGCACAGCTACAACTTATAGTTTACGCTGAATTGCTTATTCCAAATCCCTATATAACACATAAGGAAATAACACGTACACCAATTAGTCATATACTTAACTTACGCATTGGTTTACTTAACTTTACTTCTTAAGGTTCGCGCTCTTGTAATTTAAGCTTACGCGACTAACTTTCATTACCGATTCACGGCTTCATGACATACGGAGATGTCTTACTCAAAACGTTCATCATCTTTGATGATTTACATTCTTATCTTCTTCTTATAACTATTCTAGGACTCATCACACATCGCGTCTCTACTAGTACTCCATATGGTACTCTGAGTGGTTTTCCACAAACAACCAACAAACAAATTCCCGTCTCATCTACATTGCCCACACAGTGAGTTAGATCGGTTGCCAGTTTCGTATATAACTTCGCTCTCTGAATGAATTGTTTAGCCTAGCTCCCATATGTCAACTATCAAAGGTTACGATTGTACCACAACCTAACTTCTCTTAACTTATATGAACCATTAAACTATAATGTTCGTTAAGTGAACTTCTTATTCCTTACGACTTTCTGCAATTAAATACCATACCTCAGGATTCATTCTTTATCGTCTATGTCATACAGTCTTTTGTATACTCAAAACGATCATTCCATATTAATTCTACGCATTTATAGCGTTAGGCATTTTACATTACCTTATTCTTATCTTACAACATCCGGTTCATTCGACTCGGAACGTTTTCCAAGTTATACTTATTAACTCAGCTTCTTAACATTATACGTTATTGTTTTCAATTTAGTTCTTCACCGTTCACGGTTAAATCTTAGGCTTCATTACCTTACGGTCAAACCATACACGGAGTGTAGGTTCTGTCCATTTAATAATCGCGTACACTCAACCCTCACGTCGGTTAAAATGTTTAACGCTTACCTTTCATTCTAACATTCTCTATCCGACTTACATTCGGCTTTTATTACTCTTATTACCGTTCGTTACGTCTTTCCTTGATAATTATATCTTACTTACCACCTTCGTTAACGTCTAAGTCATACAACCATTGTACACTTAGAACATTCGTCCAACGCGAATACGATTCACGAGAATCGTTTACGTATTCGACGTTTACGTTGCTCGTCTCTTCATCTCTCATTCAACCTCTACTCAAGGTTTTAATTGCATTCAATCGTTATCCAACCCATGAACCCCATGTTCATTATTCTTTCTTAATGTCAAATCCATACAGTTCATTGTATGCTAAGACGGATCGTTCATCGCAACAACGTTGCGTTCACAGCGTCTAAACGCCTTATACTTATCTCTCACTACCATAACATAACATCGAAATGTTATTCATTACCTTCGTCACTCAACGTTTAAGGAATCACCATCATAGCAATCCCACACGTTCGATTCATCACGACTACGGTCCCCGAATATTGGTTACGTAATCTAGCGTTTACATTCTTCATCTTTTAATCAAGTAAAATCTTTCTGCTCAACCTTCACTAACGATTTAAATCACTTGGTTAAGTGTTACATTAGGTGAACTACATGTTCATATTTCTTTCTTCCACATCCCCCAATAACTGAGAAATAAAAATCTCATTTCTGGGCATTGCCCAACACCGGCGCTGTGGCGCCGTGCCCCTTCCTCTCTCTCGCGCTGCGGCGCGACCTTCGTCACCCTCTTCCCTTGGTCTGGAGCTGCGACGCCAAACCCTTCGTTACCTCTCGTGCTGCGGCGCCACTCGCCAATAGATTATGGTAGAGCTTATACCGTGGCACCGCTCAAAAGCTCAAATTATGCATGCTGTGCTAGCCTAAACCCTAGAAAAATTTCTAAGTCTTACATTAAGTTTGAGATACGTACTTCCCGATCTCATAACTTCTTCGTTATAACTCGGAACAAGGTCGTTCCAAAGCCATACTCTTCCTTAACTTACGTACTTCAATACCCCTCACCAAAACTTCATTCAATCCGCTAACGCTTCCATTCAATTGGCTTAATCTTCATCCTTCGCTCATTTTATGCTTTTAATGTTCTTCGTTACGTCGTCAAGTAATTCGGTCATCCGAACTCGGAACTCATTCGTTCTTGAGTCCATGACTCACGTTTTCTACGTTCTCTTACTTTCTTATGAAACCCTACACATTCGGGTTCATTTACTAACTTTCTAATTCTCGTTCGTCTTTTACGAAATTTCGCCATAACTTTGTTATAGCTAAGTTTTAATCCGTTCTTCATGCACTACTAGAAAATTCGACCTATAGCTATGGTCACCGATCGTCGCTATAAAGCCAAAAAAAACTGTCGCTATAGACTACAACGATGACGGCCGCCAACCGTCGTTAGAAGCCGTATCGCTAAAACCTATAGCGATTTGGTCTTTTAACTTTATAACGACGATCGGCGACCGTCACTATAGGTAATGCCAAAATCGTGTTTAGATGTCTATAGCGACGCTCAGCGACCATCGCTATAGGCCTTTGCTTTATATAACACTATAGCTACGATCGATGACCATCGCTATAGCCTTTTTATATTTAAAAAAAATTTAATTAATAATGCAAATTTATTCAACAAACACAAATACAATATAAAATAAAATATAAAAAATATTATATACATCATTTAAAATCTCCATGGCTCTTCTCTTCTTACATATAAATTAAATACTATGCTAGGAAACTTACAAATACTTAGCAGCCACAACCTACTTCTATAAATGTGGTACATGGCTCTTCTCTTCATACATATAAATTATCAATCTCCATTGTTTTTATTAATGCCCAGATACACCAGCAGGCAGCAAGTCTAACTGTTGCATCCCAAATCTTTCCCCAACCATTGCCAAGACTGTTAACTCCTCATTTGAAGAAGATGATATGGTCGCAACATTACAGTAAACACCATTTGATAGCTTCTTACCTAGCTTTTCTCGCACCATATAATGTACTATAGAATGACACTATCTTCCGGACCACTCACAACAGACAATTATCTTTACGTATCAAAGGAGGAAGGTCACATATATTAACAGAATTACATCCATATCGCAAACAGTTTTCAAGCCAAAAGACAATGTATGATGAGATTTCATTGATAGAAAGTAGACTTCTCGAAAAACTAAAACTATGGCTTTTGATGCATACAAGTGTAATAGACAATGATACACCTTTATCATGAATTCATATGGTATCACATTTTAATGAATTCATATATACTATTCACGTAAAAATAGTCTTATATTACTTAGATATTTAAGTTTGATTTTATGTTAGCTCACTTTAAATGTAATTTTGTTCTATCACTAATGTTGTATGTACATTTCATACCAAAATAATTTTGCTTTGGGAAAATTTTAATAACAAGATACCATATCCAAAGACATTTATGCCATTTCTTTTGGCCTCCTTCATTCGACGAGCACGAGAATGGGAGTGAATTTTAGTCGGCTTCCTGATGATAAAACCATCCATGACCAGCTTTCTTATGTTCTGACCTGCACTCCAGAAAAAAGAAAATTAAAACAAAGGAATCAAACTTTATCTTTAATTAGTCATAGTTGTATAAAATTGATTTTAACATCATATTGAGTATGAATATAAACCCACAGATGCAACTGGTTGTATAATAGATTTACCATTAAAGGACCGGGGCGAATAATTGTGTATCCGAGGCCTGATCTTCTTAATGAATCTTCCCCAGCCTTCATATATTTGAATGTAGCATTAGTTGTCATGCAAACCAACTTAAAGGCCTAAAAGAGAAAAAAATTAAGTGAAGAAAGACCAACCTTCTTGGCTTTTAAAACCTGCTCCCTTCTGGTAGGTTCTATCCTCCGATCCTCGCATACGAGACTAAGATAAAGTCTGTTTCTTGGCCTGTCTGCAAAAATTTGATTAACAAAATCGTATTATGGAAACAGAAAGGTTGCATATTACAGGCATAAACCAAGTATAAAAACAAGACCGAATGATTATAATTTCTACTATCCTACCAGTGAAACATTACGAAGCCACTTACTGGCAATGCTTTTATATATTCCAATATTAGTTGAAAGCTTCTCAAATCCTGATTTGTTGTGGTGGTTCCATCAGCAACTCTCTGTGGCAAAAATATAATAACACAGAATTATCAGAACTCAAGACATGGAGCATATTTCTTACTTCAAATTCCAAGAAACAGCTGCTTTACTTGAGATCGTCATTTTCTCAACAAATCTCAAAACATTTAGTGTGCATGCATGCTTGGGCTGATGGGAATATATAAACATTGAAAGAGAATAATATAACAAAAACAAAGGGAGAAAAGGAGGACAATAACAGAACTAGTTTTATTTTAGTTTATTTTTAGATAAGTAAGGACATAGTTGTTCTTCATACTACTCATTCTCTACAATTCTTTAATTAGATAAGTAAGGACATAGTTGTTTTAAAATAAAATTTATTTAGACATGTTACATTCAATTTTTTTTGAATTTCAGAATAGCTAGTAGGATAGACAATATGCTAACAACAAAACAAAATATGATGTTACAATCAATTTTATATAACTAATTAAAGTGTTTTGGTGTATATTATGTAAATGTTATTAACAATGACTGCATAAGAGAACTTAATTTAACAAACAGCTTGTTCAGAATATGTCAACATGCACGAATTACATGAGTCAGACTAATAAAAACAAAAAGGAAAATGACAATATCAACATAAAAATTTACATGCATCCGGGTTTTTGCAAGCTCAATAGGGTAGCAACCTGTGCAGGCTAATGAGCATACTAAATGAGCTTGCCAATAAAGGGGCATATGGTGTCATGCTTGGAGCATTCTTGCCTGTGAATTCTTCCAAGTAGTTGCAGAAGATGTCATAGTAAGGCAAGTGGATTCCAACCTGGGTTGACAATAAGCATATGGTTACAAAATAATGAAATGAGCACATGGTCATAAAGTAATGAAATGAACGTCAATGTCTCCTTTTTTTAGGCCATAGTCCAAATATAATACATAATGACAAAAGATTGAAGATCCATTTTGAAATTTATTTCAATAGAAAAAGTCCAACACATAATTTTTCATGGAGAACAGACTAAAAAATGAAGAAAGAAAAGAAACCGTGATTCCAATAATAATTTGAACGGTTTCTATTCGGCACTTCTAAATAAACTATTAGCATAATTCATTAATAATTAGGGATCTTTTAGCTTCATTTTTGGGCAGCTGCTACCTTAAAAATTAATAATTAGGAATACCAAAAATATTTAAATTAGGAAGCTTCTTTCAATAATAAAGATCCAGGAAGACAAAAAGTTGGTACATTAGGCCATGGACCATAATATTTAAATCAGAAACATACCTTACAAAAATATTAGGCCATTAGGCCATGGACCATTAAGCTTCAACAATTAAGCTTCCTAATTTAAATATTAGGCCATGGACCATTAAGCTTCATCAAACTTTTATTACACGAGGAATACCAAAAATATTTAAATTAGAAAAGACAAACAGTTGCTGCAAAGGAATGTATAGCTATAGTTGCAATTAGGCCAAGCATGAATGAAGATAATCTTACTTGAAAGTTTCATCATTATTGGTTCCATTGGATTCATCAGTTGACTAAAGTTCAGCATAACAAAGAAGATTAAAAATGATTTAGTAAGCTTTCAGAAGAAATTAGAAATTAGAAATATGTGTGGGTGCAAAATTATGATATATCTTAGAGGAAGAAAATTTGAATTTTTGTATTTCCATCGATGTAGCAATACGTTTCCTACTAATTCCAAGTTAGTTAGAAAGAACAATCATGTGGTGTATCAAACATATTTCTCAAATTCAATTTTTTTTTTGCAAAAAATTCCCTTTATTAATGAAAGAAGAAAATTGAATAATAAATGATACTTGAGAGACTATTTAAAATATGACAACATTTATGTTAAGATTGCCCAAAATTCTCCAAATTACTTCAAATTGCTAAATGTTATGAAAAAAAAGTATGTTAGGTCTCCCATAAACATCTAAATCGTTTAACCACTTTTCAAATTTACAAACAAAAAAATTTAAAAAAAAATTGAATAACTGCAAATAGTCATATATTAACTTCAAAATTTAAGCATGAAATGAAATAGTTCAAGAGAAAGAAAAAGATGAAAAAACAAAACTAGTATCTAGTTGCAAGTGTATTCTATTTTTACATTGACGTGCAACACTTTGACATGAATAAAATCCTAAAAATTGACACTACTATTACTAATTATGTCATATTACAACCCTCTCTAATATATTATGGTACTAAGCAAATGCTAAATTCATCTTATGCAAATATGAAATCTACTTGTCAATGAAATTAAGGACATACCATCTGTATTCGTCATTGTCGGGTCCATTTGGTTGAGCGTAAGTTTCGATCTAAGCAATCTCACGCCTAATGTAACAAATCTATCAAGAACTTCAAAAAGCCGCAAATCTAACAAACTGATAAAAAAGGAAGAAGACATTAAATATATGAGAGAGGTCTATAATGATGATAAAAATAAGATGAAGATAAAATAACATACAAGAGAGATGTACCTAATGTTGTACGGCTTAGATCAGAGAACACGATGGTCTACTACTAGAAGCACCTCTAATCACCGCGTAAGTTCGATCAATCGAGAAATGGTGAGAGGGGAGAGAGAAAGGGGAAAGGGTTAGAGATGAGAGCTCGATCGACTGAATATTTGGGATAAAATAATGATTTGGGGGAAATTAGATGCTCGTGCCCAAGCTAATTAAGACCCGGTAATGACAGCCAATAAAAACTCCCTACACCGACGGCCATATATTGACTGTCACTATATATTACCTATAGCAACGCTTCTGCCCCAACCGTCGCTATATCCCGTCGCTATATGTTGAACTTCTAGTAGTGATGAACGTTTCTACCATTCCTAACCAAGAAATAAACAACTAACTTATACACGATGGTTTTAAACTTGTCCATCAACAACATTCTTTGTGTTCTTCGCGTTCTTCGTGTTCTTCGTTCGTTCTTCATTTTAATCGATATTTTGGATTACGATTCCACTTTTTCTTGGAATTTGATGTTATAGAACATCATTCCTTACTTATTTCACCTACTCGTTCATAAGATTCATTCGGATAGCCCAAAATCCTTACGAATCTTATAATTCCTTAAGAAATTTACAAACCAAACTTCAAATTCTTATTTCTTTATTTTCTCATGATTTCAACCATATTAAATCATTTCTAACATCATATTCTCCCTATTCTCCATAAGCTATGTTTTAAGCATAGAAACTTAAAGAAAATATTAGAAAAAACTAGGGTTCGGATTACCGTTCTTCTTTAATCATCTTCCGTTATACAAAGCCAGCGATTTGCAAGCTTTTCTATTTCATGATCACTTTTGATCCGAGCATTCATGCTCAAACTATTCCTTCTCCCTCTTCATCCGAGCTCTCTCTCTCTCAAGTTATAGGATTTTCAAAAATCCTAAAAAATGAAATCTAGCTTCTTATTTATAGAAACCAAAGCTTAGGGGCACCTTGGTCATTTCTCCCCACCTCCTTACTATTCCCACCTCCTCCAACACTTAGCCACCAAGTAAACTTGGCCTCCACCCTTACTTGGTGGCCAAGTGGCCAGCCCACATGCCCATGGGTCACCCCATGGGTTGCCCCATGGGTTCTTACCCATCCGCTTACCCATCGGTTCGATCCATGATTTATTTTCTTGGTTTAGGCCTTAACCCTAATTCTTATTGGGCCTATCTTGGGCTTAACTTCACAAAGCATTGGGCTTGACATAATGGGCCTATCTTGGGCTTAACTTCACAAAGCATTGGGCTTGACATAATCCAAGTCCAATTGGATTCTAAATGTCCATGAACTCAAAGTCCATTAAGACTAATCTTATTCTATCATTCCATTCCCAGTATTCTCAATATTCTCTTCAGATATCGCTCGTTAAATTCGATATTATTATCGTCATACTAATTTTTACTATACTAAATTTAATAACTAGTATTATACTCGTATTTCTCACGCATAATAACCTTAATTATTATACGGATCATAACATTCTCGAACTCACTTTTCCTAACCCTTAAGTTTTATGTCTTCTTCTTCGTTTTGCCATAACTAAAATATTATTGAATATTCCACCACGCCTCAAAGTTATACGTAATCATTAAATTCTCGAATTTGAAAATAAATCTCCGGTGAATAGTGTCTATTTCGCTTAAAAAATATTTTGTTCTCGGAAAACTTTCATTTTCGTCTTGAAAATTCTTACTCGCTCAATCTAGCTCGTGGCAGAATCCTCCTCCCACTTATAATCATCCTAGGTTATAGAACGATAAATAAACACATAGCACATAATAATATTAATAAAAATTCATTTTATTAATAACTAATTTTTTAAACCTAAATTTTGGATAATCCATAATTATGGGTTGTTATACAACCTAAGTCGATGGATCGAAGTATGTAGCTTTCTTTACTTAGTTTGGTTATTATCGAGATTTGTGGAAGGATTTTTTCGAATCGATACTCCATTAACTCAGCTGACTCAAAAAGATACAATATTTGGTTGGAGCGAGGAATGTGAGAAGAGTTTTCAAGATCTCAAGAGGAGACTCATTTTAGCACCTATTCTAACAATACCATCTGGTTCGGACGGATCTGTCATCTACAACGATGCTTCAGGCAGAGGGTTAGGATGTGTTCTCATACAACATGGAAAAGTCATAGCCTATGCCTCGCGATAACTCAAAGAATATGAGAGCGATTATCCTACTCATGATCTAAAGTTGGCAGCAGTCATTTTCACACTAAAGATCTGGAGGCATTACCTATATGGGGAGAAAGTGGAGATCTATACAGATGATAAAAGCCTTAAATATTTCTTCACCCAAAAGGAACTCAACATGCGACAACGACGTTGGCTCAGCTGTTGAAATATTACGATCATACCATTCAATACCATCTTGGAAAAGCGAACGTAGTAGTGACGCGTTGAGTAGAAGATCATATGCGGGTACGAATGCGATATTGTAACATTCCAGAATTTTAATTGTAATATTAAATATTCAATGAATTATATAAATATTTAATGGATATGTTTATCGTTGAATAAATATTTGTTTAATTGATTTCATTTTATTTGGAGAATTATTTGTTAAATAAATAATTGATTAATTAAAGAAATTATAATTATATTGATATTTCAATTTAATGATTAATTATTTGTATTGTGTTTTATGATTAAAAGATTTATTTAATTAATTGTGATTTGAATTAATTAAAATAAATATGAATGCTTGATTAAATATAGTGTGACAAATAACTATATTATAAGGAGTTATTAAAATAAATTAAAGTAGTATAATTTAGTTTTTTGCCAAACAAGGCTTAATATATTAATTCTTTAATATTTAAAGGGTTTTTGCCAAAACAAGCCTTATGGCTTTTGAGATTTCTAGTTTTTGAAATAAAATAAAATAAATAATATAAATAAAACAAATAAAATAATAAATATAATATATTTATGTTATATACGTTTATCCTAATAACTGATGTTACTTATTATGAGTATTAAGCTTATGTAAGTTTTTTATTATATCATTCAGCATTCTATTTGCTAAAGCTTAAAGAAGATAGGAGTTTGAGAGTTCAGAGAATTATAGAGAGAAATGTGAAAGGTTAAGAGTGAAACTTGAGAAAATTGTCTGCAATTGTAGGGTGTGCAAGTGAATTAAAGGTATGTTCCATAATCTCTATAGTATAAGCATGTATATGTGTTTGACGGCAAAATTCTATATACTCTGTGAATCCAAATTCTCTTGGCTTGTTGTAGAAACTGAGTTTTTGCAATTTATATGTAATTTATAATACTAGAGTTTATGGCTAAACCAGAATTCGTATGCTAATTACAGTTAATAGGAAGAAAATTTGTCAGTATGTATATGTTTTCATATGTAGCTATGTAATTATCAATTTTAGTGGCCAATTAGTGTGTGAAATTATAAATTATAAGTATCAATGTTAGTTCATTGAGATATGAGCATAACGTAATTTGAATGAGGAGATTTGGCGAACTAATGAATTCACAGTGATGATTTTTAGAATGAATATCAAAAATTTAGTTTTTGTATGAAAACAAGAATTTTGAGAAATTAAAATAGTTTTAGTTGGTGTTAAATTGTTCTAATTGGTTGTAAATGTGAGCAATCATGTTTATGATTGTTGTATATTTATTTTACGTGTTAATATTACTGTCTATTGGGTGAAATTTGTGTTTGTTGGGCTAAAGTCGGCTACTGTTCATTAGCCTTCTCTGCGTCTGTCTGAACACCGGCGCAGCTGCGCCAGTTCCAAGGCAGAAAATGGTTCAGCTGGTCCCAAGCCTTTGTATGGCACATCTGCGCCATACCCTGGTTTGAGATTTTGGCTTATGATATTACTGCAGACTTGGGGAAACATTATAGCATGGTCTGAAATTATGTTAGCATGTTAAATGTGTAATGTTAAGGTTAACATAACATAGTTTATTATGGTTAGTAAGTTCAAAGTTGCAAAAATGATTAGTAAATCGAGAACGTGTTATGCGATAACGTAGTTTATACAATGAACGTTAGTTAAGTGTTGTGATGATTGACACTTGGGAATTCTGTAATGTAAATGGTAGCATAAGACTTGTGCTAAAATAACAAGTTTAGTTAGTAATGCGTTTTATATTGAAAAGTGAATATTAGTATGTCTAATAGGTGTTGTGGTTTTAATACTGTGTATAGGTGAACGTGAGTTTTAATATTTTAGCTTACGCTCGAGATAAGTTTTCTAACTCTACACTTTCTTTGAGTTAGTTCTATTATTATATTGTATAACTTCATGCTTTTGATTGAGCAAAATTTTTATCTTAACTGTTATTGAATAAGTTAATTGTTCCTAAAATTCATTCGAACAAACTCTAACTCTAATGTTATTGGAAATTATTATTGATTGATTCATTCTAACTTGTTTACGATTAACCAAGTTTCTTAAGTTCTATTATTGTATAATGAACATAGTTTTCACTCTCGTCTCTATTATTGAACTGCTTTTAATTCTTTGCATGAGTTAATACCTTGTTGGGCAAGTTTTTAGTTTCTATCTTGCTATCGCTTAGATGTATGTTCAGGAATTTCATTTCTAATGTTATAAGACTCGAACCTTAACTTATTTTACTGTTCAAGCAAAGGTTAACCATTTTATTCAATTTAATTATTGAATGCTTATGCTCTATAGTTATTTCAAGCATGAGTTTGATATGTATAATCAGTTCATTTATGATTCTCAAATGTTCTAAGTTATGTTGTTATTAAACAACTATTGTGTTATCAAGCATTGTTGATTCAACTAGTTCCCTAATTGATGATCATTAAACTGCAATTACCCTTGAAAGCATATCCAAACCAAACTTTCTTTGGTGCGGACTTGTACTATAAATACTGAGATGAACAACCCTATGTTTAGGGGTTTACGCTTAGCGTTGAAATGGTTGTGCACAATACATTGTTCGAAGGATTGATCCCCCTAAGTACGTGGAGTCCTTATAGTCATATGACTGTTAAAGTTAAAGTTGAAAGATTACTTATAACTGTGGACATGGTTCGTGGTCATTAGACCCTCAGTAGTATATTTAAAAATGTTAATAGAACATATCATTCAGTTCTATTGAGCCTATGAGTTGGCAAATGTTGTAATGTTAATAGAACATATCATTCAGTTCTATTGAACATATTATTTGGCAAATATTGTAAAGATATTTATTCTTATTTCAAGTGAGCTTTGTTTGCTTACTCTTGTATATTTATACACTTATTGCAGCTATGGTTGAAAAGGTAGATTAACCTACAACTAGCAAAGGGAAGGAAAAAATGTACAAGTGATGAAGACTTGTAATTCTATTTTATCGTTATGATGATAGACTTTTAATAATGATGTGATGTAATAATTTAATTTCCGCATTTGAATGATTGTAATTAAAGGTTAGATAACCTGGGAGATAATGTTTTATTAAAATAATCCTCAGATGGGCAAGTTTTATTATTTAATAATATTATGATTGGGTAGTTAGATATGAATGTTTTAATTACGTGAACACCAAATCTTGAGGTAATGAAGTACCGAGGATTTGGGGTGTCAAAAGTTAGTATCAAAGCTATAGGTTATGAACCTTAGGTGGGGAAAAGCCTTAGGAAGTAACCTTTGAAAAGATAGTGATGATTAACTCTTATTGAGTTTTAAGGAAGAAATAATAAAACACTTATGTGATTATGTGTTTATAACTTATGTGCTCGTGAGTGTCGAGTAGCAATGATTAATAATTAAAACTTGAAATTTTGTTGTCAGGATGACTAATGTCAGAGAATCTAGTCAGGCTAGGGAGGATAGATCTCAGATGCCTATAGAGGAGGAGCCTCGCAATATTCAGGTTATTTGGGAACAACTACTGCCACGGGAGTTAGCCCCGTTGGTCACAGTGGTTGAAAGGTGAGGATGATGATGTGGAGACGGATGAGGAGGATCCCGTTGAGTTGCCACAGGAAGATGAGGATGATGAGGAGGAGGAGGAGGAGACTCCACTAACCTCGATAGTTGCTCAAATGTACGATGAAGTCTACGACCGTAACGTGGAACTTCAGGATACATTCGAGGAATCGCAAGAGATAGTAACTGAACAATAGACTATGATGACACGAAAAGACAATGAGATCCGGGATCTTGAGGAATGACCGACTAATGTCGAGGAGAAGCTAGAACAAACTGAAGGAGAGAAATAACAACTGATCGAGGAGGTCGCTGAATTGAAGAATAAGCTAAGGGAAGAAGCTACGAAAAGGGCAAGAGCCAAGGACGTATATGAGGAAGTGTTTCAATGAGCCAGGATAGCAGTTAAAGACGCACAGGCAAAGAGAATGAAGATGGAAGAGATGAATAAAGTATTCAACACTGTGGTTAATCGAGCGCAAGATCGGGTCATGGGTTATCCGATTCAGTTCGAGACGCTACCATCGTACGTATTAGATCGCAGAATAATGTTTCGGATTATGGAGGAAGAATGTAGTAAGGCTAAGCAGTATCTTAGTAGAACATCGTAGTTGTTATGCGATTAATAGAATGTTAAATAAATTGTAAATCCCAAGTGTTATGTAACCTATGGGATATGACGATGATTTTGTCATGAAACTTTTGTAGTTCAGGAAAGTAATGTAAATAGCAGTGATGCTATCATTTTATATTTTCAAAGAGGTTTTGAATAAATAAAAGTTGTTATTTTATTCAAAGTGTTATGTGATTATGTGGCTATTTCTTTTGTGGAGGCAAGTTAAGTAGAAATTACTTAAAAGAGTTGAATAATAACCTAATGAGTGTATTTTTAACAGAAAATGCCTCCCAAACGTCAACCACCACGACAGAGAACCACTGAAGGAGCCAACAATAATGACAATGTTGATGCTAACCCCGTTCAATAATTAGTGATGTTACTGACAGGAGCGTTACAGAATCAACCACAGAACAAAGAAAAAATGTTTAAGGAGTTCAAGGCGGTTGGACCACCTGAATTTCGTGGGTCCGTGAATCCAGTCGAGGCACAGACTTGGATTATGGAGATAGAAAAGGTGTTCGATGTTACTAGGGTAGGGGATGACCAGAAGACTACTTTTGTGACATTCATGTTGAAAGCAGAGGCTAGTTATTGGTGGCAGGCCAATAAAACTTGAGAAGGACCAGGAATGATGACCTGGGATAGGTTTAAGGAGATATTCTTCGAGACCTATTTCCCTGAGAGTTCGAAGGGTCAGCTGGAAGTGTAATTTCTGGAACTGAAGCAGGGAACGATGACGGTATCTGAGTATGTAGCTAAATTCAACGAGTTGGCGAGGTTTGCACCTTATCAAGTCATCACTTACGAACGCTTGGCGAAGAGATTTGAATAGAGACCAAGCCCCAAGTTGTATAAGGGGGTTTCCTGTTCAATTGAAGACTTTCGCAGCGATAATGGAGAAAGAAATACTCGCTTGAAGGGTGTGGGCGAGGCGGTGACAAAAGTTCAATCGAGAATGAAGAAGAAGAAGAAGAACGAGGTGGAGATTAAGAATGGAGGTGGTAGTGGTGGAAACAACAACAACAACAACAACTTGAAGAGGAAGTGGAATGGAAACGTGGGTGCTGGGAACCAGCAGGGTAACCAGCAAAATAAGAATTTTGAAGCATGTGCTACATGCGGGAAGTTTTCACAAGGGCGCGTACTTAATGGGGAAACGAGTATGCTTCAATTGTGGCCAGGAGGGTCACATCGCCCCAAATTGCACTCAACCTAAGAAGAACGCGTGCTTCACGTGCGAATCCAAGGATTATTTTGCTCGTGAATGCCCTAAGAAGAAGGATGGAGTGACAACCAGAAGCAATGGAGGTAACAATGGAGGTATAGCATCAAACAAACCTATAGCTAGAACCGTCAACATGACTGTGCAAGATGTTGTGCAATCAAAAGATGTGGTGTCAAGTATTATTCCAATCAATGATATTGATGCTTATGTATTATTTGATTCGGGTGCTACTTGCTCGTTTATCTCTGATGAATTTTCTAAGATGTTAGAATTGCTTAGAGAAGAACTGAATTTCCCTTTGCACATAGAAATTGCGAATAAAGAGATAATTCATGTTAGATTCGTATACAAGAACTTTAGGGTGAACATTAAGGAGAATATCTTGATGGTAGATTTGATTCCGATTAGACCGGGAGAGTTTGATGTTATTTTGGGAATGGATTGGTACATTCAAATACGGAGCGGTAATTGATTGCCAAAAGAAGTGTATAAACCTTATGACCCCGTCAAAGGTAGTATTTTTAAGGTAGCAAGTCGCCTAGACAAATGAAATGTCTAACGATTATACAGGCCAAGAAATTGTTGAGTCAAGGCTGTGTGGGCTATTTAGCTTACATAGTCGATACTCAGAAAAAGAATGTGAAACTGGAAGAGACACCAATGGTGAGGGAATTTGAGGATGTGTTTCTAGAGGATTTGCCAGGACTTTCCGCCTCATAGAGAGATTGAGTTCGTGATTGACTTAGTGTAGGGAACAACACCGATATCGAAGGCCCCGTACAGAATGGCTCCAGTAGAAATGAAGGAACTGATGGTACAACTACAAGAGTTGCTAGACAAGAAGTATATTCAACCAAGCGTATCACCGTGGGGAGTGCCAGTGTTATTCGTGAAGAAGAAGGATGGGTCAATGCGTATTTGCATTGATTATATAGAATTAAACAAAGTCGCTATTAAAAACAAATATCCATTGCCAAGAATAGATGACTTGTTTGATCAGTTGAAGGGTGCTAAATACTTCTCAAAAATAGATTTGAGAAGTGGGTATCACCAGTTGAAAGTGAGGAAGGAGGATATACCTCGAAAATGTCTTTTGGTTTAATCAATGCACCCGTTGCATTCATGGATTTGATGAATAGGGTGTTTAAACCATTCTTAGACAAGTTTGTAGTGGTATTCATCGACGATATTCTGGTGTATTCCAAAACTCAAGAAGAACACGTGGTACACTTATGTTTGACATTGAAAACACTAAGAAAAGAAAAGTTGTACGCGAAATTCTCTAAGTGCGAATTTTGGCTAGATCGTGTGCAATTTCTTGGGCACGTGATTGACAAAGATGGGATTTCAGTGGATCCATCAAAAGTGGAAGCTGTAATCAATTGGGAACAACCAAGAACACCGTCGGAAGTGAGGAGTTTCTTGGGACTGGCCGATTATTATAGACGATTTATTAAAGATTTTTCTAAAATAGCCACTCCATTAACAAATTTGACAAGGAAAACTATGAAATTTGTTTGGACGGAGAAATGTGAAGAAAGTTTCCAGGACTTAAAGAAGAAATTAAGCATGGCACATGTGTTGTCATTACCAGATAGTACATGAAATTTTGTGGTGTATAGTGATGCCTCACATAAAGGGTTGGGTTGTGTTCTTATGCAGAATGGCAATGTAATTGCGTATGCATCAAGACAACTGAAGGATTATGAGAAAGGTTATCTGACTCATGATTTGGAATTGGCTGCAATAGTGTTTACTCTCAAGATATGGAGACAATATCTCTATGGAGAGAAATGTGAAATCTACACAAACCATAAAAGTCTGAAGTATATTTTCACACAGAAGGACCTGAATATGCATCAAAGAAGATGGATGGAATTGATAAAAGATTACGATTGTGAGATCTTTTATCACCCGGGCAAAGCGAATGTGGTTGCAGATGCTTTGAAGCGAGAAAGGCGGGAGAAGTTGATGTTGATAACTACTCAGGAGGAGCTTATTTCAGCAATGACAAAGCTAGAGTTGGAAATCAAATTTCCAAAGGAATTCGATGAACGACTATTCCAGATAGATGCTAGTCCAACTTTGGTGGACAAAGTGAAGAATGCTCAACTACAAGATAAAGAATGTGAAGCGATCAAAGAGAAAATGGTTGAAGGTAGTGATGTAAAATACAAGATCGATACCGAAGGACTACTACGGTTCAAGGAAAGAATTTGGGTTCCAGCAATATCAGAGCTTAAAGACGAAATCTTGACCGAAGCACCAACACAAGATATTCAATTCATCTAGGAAGTACAAAGATGTATCAAGATTTGCGGTGACATTTTTGGTGTCCAAATATGAAAAGAGACATTGCAGAATGCGTTGCAAAATGCTTGACGTGTTAGAAGGTGAAAGCTGAACATCAACGACCAAGCGGGCTACTTCAACTGTTGGAAATACCAGAATGGAAATGGGAGCATATCACAATGGATTTTGTGGTGGGTCTTCCAACGACTCAGAAAGGATACGATGTGATATGGGTAATAGTGGACAGATTGACAAAATCTGCACACTTTTTGCCAATAAAGATTAGATTTAATCTTGGTCAGCTAGCAAAACTGTACGTTAAAGAGATCGTGTCAAGACATGGAGTTCCAGTGTCAATTGTATCAGACAGAGATCCAAGGTTCACATCAAACGTCTGGAAGAGACTACAAGAGTGTATGGGAACACAGTTGCGAATGAGTACCGCACACCATCCATAAACCAACGGGCAAAGCGAATGAACAATCTAAATGTTGGAAGATATGCTGAGAGCATGCATCATGGATTTCAGAACAATAGTTACCATGCGAGCATCGATATGCCACCTTACGAGGCATTGTACGGTATAAAGTGCAGAACTCCACTGTGCTGGGATGAAGTCGGTGAACGCCAACAGTTAGGACTAGAACTGGTACAACAAACTGCTGAAGTTGTCAAACTCATCAACAAGATTGGTAGCAGCCCAAAACAGATAGAAAAAGTATGCCGATCAACATAGGCAAAATCACGAATTTGAAGTAGGAAATTTTGTTTTCCTAAAAGTTTCTCCTTGGAAGGGGAAAATTCATTTTGGCAAGAAAGGAAAGCTCAGCCCAAGATTTATTTCTACAAAGAGTGGGGGAAGTGGCTTATGAGGTAGCCCTACCTCCAGAGTTGGAAAACATTCATAATATTTTTCACATTTCGGTGTTACGACCGTATAAACCTGATTACAAGCACGTGATCGAGTATGAACCATTGAAATTCGATAAGGATTTGTCTTATAAAGAGACTCCTATCCAGATAGTCAACAGGAAAGAACAAGTGCTCTGAAATAAAGTGATACCTTCTGTGAAGGTGATATGGAGAAACCACAATGTCGAAGAGGCAACGTGGGAACTCGAAGCTGAAATGATGAAAAGTTACCCTGAGTTATTTGTTTAATCTATGTCTTTGATTCTAGGGACAAAATCTTTGTAAGTAGGGAAGAATGTGATGATTTGATTGTTTGATTTGTGATTCTAGGGACAAAATCCTTTTAAGGAGGGAATGATGTAACAGTCCAAAATTTTAATTATAATATTAAATATTTATTGAATTATATAAATATTTAATGGATATATTTATCATTGAATAAATATTTTTTAATTGATTTAATTTTATTTGGAGAATTATTTGTTAAATAAATAATTGATGAATTAAGGAAGTTATTATTATATTGATATTTCAATTTAATGATTAATTATTTGTATTGTGTTTTGTGATTAAAGGATTTATTTAATTAATTGTGATTTGAATTAATTAAAATAAATATGAAAGCTTGATTAAATATAGTGTGACAAATAACTATATTATAAGGAGTTATTAAAATAAATTAAAGTAGTTTAATTTAGTTTTTGCCAAACAAGGCTTAATATATTAATTCTTTAATATTTAAAGGGTTTTTGCCAAACAAGCCTTATGACTTTTGAGATTTCTAGTTTTTGAAATTAAATAAAATAAATAATATAAATAAAACAAATAAAATAATATATATAATATATTTATGTTATATACGTTTATCCTAATAACTGATGTTACTTATTATGAGTATTAAGCTTATGTCAGTTTTTTATTATATCATTACGCATTCTATTTGCCAAAGCTTAGAGAAGACATGAGTTTGAGAGTTCAGAGAATTATAGAGAGAATTGTTAAAGGTTGAGAGTGAAACTTGAGAAAATTGTCTGCAATTGCAGGGTGTGCATGCGAATTAAAGGTATGTTCCATAATCTCTATAGTATAAGCATGTATATGTGTTTGACGGCAAAATTCTATATACTCTGTGATGCCCCCTCTAACGAATGATATTTTTGTAATTTAATTTTAATATTTATTTGAATTAAATAAATTTTTTCAATGATTTAATTATTAGATTAAATAATTAATTGATGCAATTGTGATAGATTAATTTAATTATATGTGTTACATTTATTAAATTAATGTGAAGAATATTTATTATTTAAGTATGTATTTATGTGAGCTTATTGTATTAAAAGAAATATTTAATAAGTCTATTGGTATTTTAATTAATTTAATTATTAATTAGAGAGTTAATAATTTGACATTATTTATTAATGAGAAATTTAATTATGTGACTATGTGAATTTATGAGAAATTATTACATTTTATTTAAAGTAAATTAAATAAGATATTGATTTATTTTATAAAGGAGTGTGACACTAATTAAACTATATGATAAAGTTTTATTAAATTAAATGGTTTTTGAAACCTATTCTAGCTAGACAAACATGGCACTAAGGGAGGTTTGGAGCAGTTATCCTTGTTAGGTAACTGACCTCCATCATGCGCATCAGTTCACCTTATTTATTAGTATACACCTTTCTTTTTCCTTAATTGGCTAAGTCTGGAAATAAAAAACAGAGAGAGTTTGAGAAATTTTTGAGAGAGATTGTGAGTACTTTGATTGAAGTAGAGAGAAATTGTCATCCTTTTTCATCTACGCTTTGGGTAATTCTCTCCAACCCAATTCTCATATTTTACGTCATTTAGTTTTTATGAAAATGGCTTTCATTCACCTTGTAAAGTCTCTGTAATTGGGAAATTGTATTGTTATATGGATATATATAATAATACGAGTAGCATAACATGTTTTATATATATATTGCATGATTCCATATCATCAGTTTCATGAAATTATACAATATAAGATTACAGAGTATGTTATATGGCCATATGGCCCTTACGCACAAATTTAATGCGTTGATCATATATTATCCTTAAATTTTACACTTGTATATGATTATGCATGCTAAAACGAACAAAACGAAACTTGAATGGTTGGATTTGGCCTTATAACGAATCCGTAGTATTAAATTCCATGTTTGTGTTCAAGAACATCAAGAACAATACAATTTGCATATTTTAATTTTGTAATTATGTGTTTTAATGTGTTAAAATCACTCTACAAGTGTTGGGTAATGATTATGTATGAATTCTAGCATGTGGGTATGTTTAATTTGTTGAATTTAATGACCATATAGTGTTTATTTCACTTTGATTACATGTTCTTCGCGAATCGAAAATCAAAAAGCGGAGTGTCGCTGCACGCAAAAACTCCAAGTACAATTCCCATACATGCAGCTGAGAGACCTACTGACTGCCAGTGCCAAGACCCAAAGACAACAATGGCGCCAAGAAGCCACTTAGCAGAATGGCCCAGAAATGAGTTTTTAAAATGTTTAAGTCTAACAATGTGTTATTAACCTAATCTAATAAACATAAAAACTTGCTAGACATATAGTGAGGTGTTAAAATAAATTCATAACACGTCCATAACACAATTACGTGTGAATTAAACGATTGAATGCATAGTTAGCTTATTGTTCGTGAAATCTAATTTTTGACAATAAGTGTAGTAATTGCCTAAGTATAGTCATGAATTCGAGTTAGACAAAAGAATAAACTTATGATGTTTAGTACGTTGTAATTGACTGGTATTTTGAACGTAATTGATATGTAGGATTTAAATCAAAGAACGAGTTTAGATAAAGTGTTATCTACGCATTTGGCAAGTTTCCTACCCTACTTTGTTATCATTGTTCAAGTTTATTATTTACCTTAAGTAAATTCTCATTACTATTATTCAAGTTCGAATTGTTATATTAAAGATTGATTATCCTTTCAAAGTATGAATTTGTTATACAATATTTGTTCTATTGTATACTTCTTAAGATTATTATTCAATTTAATTATCATTATTGTTGAACCTTATTAGACTAGCGAACCCTTATTGATTCGACTAGTCCATAATTGATGAACGTTCTAAATTTCAGAACCTTTATTGAATTATCCAAACCAAACTTCCTTTGGTACGGACTCGAATGTCAAACTGAGATGAACAACCCTACAAAGGGATTTACTTATTCGTTAGCGTTAAGATATTGTGCACAGTATGGTACTAAGGGTTGATCCCCCTAAGTACGAGAAGAAGAGTCCATAGTCTTATGACTGTTAAAGGTTTCATGAATAAATACTTGACAACCTAGGACATAATTCAAGGTCTTACGACCCTCAAAATTTCTTTTGATTCTTGTTATTCATTCATGATTCAAAAGTTGAGCTTTTATATTCGAAGTTATTATTTCTCTCGCATGTTATTATTCATTGTTATATTTTTATACTTGTGGGAAATCGTGCTCACTCTTGTGTAATAATAACATTGCAGTTAAGAACGAAAGAGCAAACGAACATTCCACGAGTAAAGGCAAGGGCAAGCTTAGCAAGTAATGAAGATTGATTATTTATGTGGTTATGTAATGATATTTAGAATTGATGGTACTTAAGACTTATTTGTTTATGTTTCCACACAGATGATTTAAGGTTAGAGTAACCTGGGATTTATTTATTATGTAGTTGATGTAACCCCATAAGGGGAGACTTATTATTATTTCTATCTATTGCATGGTTTGCATTTATTTATGGGTAGATAGATGGATGATGTTTGTACAGTGAACACCAAATCCTGTGGAAATGGAAGTACCGAATTTGGGGGTGTCACAGGTTGGTATCAAAGCCGTAGGTTATGAACCTTAGGTGGGGGAACAACCTTAGGTTACTGCCTTATAGAAAGAATATAATGATGGAAAACTCTTATCAAGTTCTAGGAAATGAATTTTTGTAATTCATTGAAGATAATAAAAGACTTTATATGCTTATGTGTTAAATTATGTGCTCACTAGTACGACTTAGTAACTAAAACTTGAAATTTTGTTGTCAGGATGTCGGATGTTGGAGGAACTAGCCGAGCAGGGGAGGAGGAACCCCGAGTACCTACAGTACCTAAAGAGGAGGAACCCCGAGACATTCATGTTGTTAGGGAACAGTTGGTACAGAGGGAGTCATCTCCATTGATCACCGTTGTTGGTCAGAAGCATGAACCTGAGGAGGATCCTGAGGAGGATCCTGAGGAGGAATTTGACGAGGAAGAGGAAGAAGAGGAGTTTCCACAGCACTCCATTGATGCTGAGATGTACGACACATTATACGACCGTAACGTGGAGTTACGAGATGAGGTTTATGATCTGACTAAGCGGGCGATTATTCAGCTTATTACTCTCGAGCAGAAGGAGAGGGAGATTTTGACTCTTCACTCACGACTGGGAAATGTAGAATGGGATTTGGTCCACGAGAAGGGTCAAACCGAAGATAAGACCGCAGAGATAGAAAAGTTGAAGAAGGAACTAAAGGAAAGCTCTGAAAGGCTGATCATAGCAGAGGAAGGCTAGATGAGAGAGTTACGTCGTGCTGATCTTGCCGAAGAGGATGGTCGTGCAAAGAAGGCTAAGCTTGGAGAGACATACTCTACACTTAATCATGCAATGGATGAGGCCCAGGATCGATTTTTGAGGTACCCCATCCAACTCGAAGGACTTCCATCGTACATGCTGGATCGCAGGACGATGTCTCGCATCATGGAAGAGGAGCGTAGCAAGGCTATTCAACGCCTTGATAGACAGTGATTGAATTTATTTAATTATGTGATAAACTTATTTGGTATCTAGATGTAAATTTCGATGTTGTTATGAACAAAGGAATAGTTTAATATTAAATCATGTGGATTCTTTATCTTAGGATAGTTGAAGTAAAAAGCAGTGATGCTATCATTTGATGTAAAACTCTTGATTTGAATTAAATATATTAAGTTGTTTCAGATGACGTGTTAAATAATTATATTAAATTGTTAAGTTAAGTCTTAACTATTTAGAGAATTTAATAGAGATTTAATAAACATATATTTTAACAGAATTATGCCGCCAAGAAGAAGACAACAACGTCAACCAGCTCAGGAAGAGTCTACGAATAACAACAATAATGCCAATGCTAATCCTGTTTAGCAATTAGTTAACTTGCTAGCTGGAGTAATGAATAATCAACCTCAAGCTCCACTAAATACTACATTTAAAGATTTCAAGGCGGTGGGACCGCCCGAATTTAAAGGTTCCATGAACCTGATCGAGGCTCAAATGTGGGTTATGAAAATGGAGAAGGTTTTTGACGTCGCTAGGGTTAGAGAAGACCAGAAGACTGCTTTTGCAATGTTTATGCTGAAGTCTGAAGCTAGCTATTGGTGGCAAGCAAACAAAGTGCGAGGAGGTGAAGGTGTAATTACTTGGGAGAGATTTAAAGAGATGTTATTCGAGATGTATTTCCCAACCAGCTCGCAGAACCAGATGGAGGTTCAATTTATGGAATTAAAGCAGGGAAATATGAGCGTACTTGATTATGCGGCTAGATTCAATGAGTTAGTGAGGTTCGCCCCGTATCAAGTACACACGGACGAGAGAAAAGCCAGAAGATTCGAACAAGGACTAAAGCCTGGGTATCTGATAAAAGTATTAATGTTTCGGATAAACACTTTTCTTTGAGTACTAGAAAAGCCATCCATCTCGGCGAAGGTGGAGGCGATCACGGTGACCAAGTATAATCAAGATCGGAAGAAGAAGAAGAGTGCGGTGAAGGAAATAACAAAACTAGTGGAAGTGGCACAGAGGTGGTAATTTTAATCGAGAAGAAAAGGTGGAATGAAAACTCATCATCGAGGAATCAACAAGGAAGTCGGAAGAAAAGAATCGAAGCATGCCTAACTCAAGGGGAAGCTCATCCGGGAGTTTGTATGAAGGGAAAAGAGTGTGCTACAATTGTGGTCAGGAAGGCCACATAACACCTAACTGTCCTAACCCAAAGAAGGGTGCTTGTTTCACTTGTGGTTCGAAGGACCATCTGGCAAGAGACTGTCCTAAGAAGGGATCGGGAGGGTCAGGATTAGGAGGAAACCGGGGAATAACATAAAGTGAAATACCTTAACTATCACCGGACCAACCGCAACAAACCGATCGACCGCCAGGACTTTCAACATGACGGTGCAGGATGCAGTTCAGTCTCGTGATGTGGTGTCAGGTATCATTCCGATCAATAAAATTAATGCTTATGTTTTATTTGATTCGGGTGCTACTTGTTCCTTTATATCCGATGACTTTGCTAAGAATTTAGATTTGCCTAAGAATGAATTGGATTACCCCATGAACATAGAAATTGCGAATAGAGAAATAATCCTGTTAAATGCATACATAAGAAGCGTAGAGTGGATATTAAGGGTAATATCATGAACGTAGATCTTATCCCTATTCGACTTGGGGAATTTGACGTCATATTGGGAATGGATCGGTTATTCAATTACTGGTACGTAATTGATTGCCAAAGAAGCGTATTAACCTTATTACTTTGTCAAAGGTTGTGTTTTATAAAGTGAAGTCGCCTAGACAAGCGAGTTGTCGTGCGATGATGATGCGTGCCGGAAGTTATTAACACAAGGTCGTGTAGGATACTTAGCTTACATAGTCGAGAGTTAAAAAGAGAATCCGAAGGTAGAAGAGATATCGATTGTGAGGGACTTCGTAGATATATTTCCAGACGATTTGCCAGGACTTCCACTAGATAGAGAAGTAGATTTCGTGATCGATTTGGCGACCAGAACTGCTCCAATATCGAAGGCACCATACCGAATGGCACCAGTAGAGATGAAAGAATTAATGGTACAACTACAAGAATTACTGGAAAAGAAGTACATTCAACCGAGCGTATCGCCGTGGGGAGCGCCGATGTTATTTGTGAAAAAGAAGGATAGATCGATCTGGCTCTGCATTGACTACAGAGAATTGAATAAGGTCACGATTAAGAACAGATATCCATTACCGAGGATCGACGATCTTGTTTGATCAATTGAAGGGAGCGAGATACTTTTCCAAGATAGACTTGAGGAGTGGTTATCATTAACTGAAGGTGAGGCCAGAGGATGTACCAAGAAGCAGTTGAACACGTGATATGGTCACTACAAATTTTTAGTAATGTCGTTTGGTCTTACGAATGCTCCTGCAGCATTTATGGGACTAATGAATGGTGTGTTTAAGCCGTTTTTGGACAAGTTCATAGTGGTATTTATATATAACATTTTGGTTTATTCAAATACAAAGGAAGAACATGAAGAGCATTTGAGATTAACATTGGAGGTATTGAGAAGGGAGAAGTTGTATTCTAAGTTTTCGAAATGCGAATTTTGGATTGAACGAGTGCAATTTCTTGGGCACGTGATCGATAAAAATGGAATTTCGGTAGATCCATCAAAATTCGAAGCCGTGATTAACTGGGATCAGCCGAGGACGTCGTCGGAAGTATGAAGTTTTATTGGATTGCCAGGATATTATAGAAGATTCATTCAAGACTTTTCTAAGATCGCAACTCCTCTAACGAATTTAACTTGAAAAGCTATGAAATTTGTTTGGACGGAGAAGTGTGAGGAAAACTTTCAAGAATTGAAGAAGAGGTTGAGTACAACACCTGTGTTGTCTCTTCCGGACGATACAGGAAATTTTGTTGTTTATAGTGATGCGTCGCATAAAGGACTTGGTTATGGCTGATGCAAAACTACAAAGTCATTGCGTGCATGCATCACAACAATTGAGGATTACGAGAAGGATACCCGACCCATGACTTGGAGTTAGGCTGCGAGTTGTTTTTGCTTTGAAAATTTGGAGGCACTATCTCTACGGGAGAAGTGTGTAATATATCTGGGACCACAAGAGTCTCGAAATATATTTTCACACGTAAGGATTTGAATATCGTCAAAGAAGATGGTTGGAATTAATTAAGGATTACGACTGTGAGATTTTATACCATTCGGGGAAAGCAAATGTAGTTGCCGACGCCTTAAGTAGAAAGGGTCGGGAGAAATTGATGATGTTGACTGCTCAAGAGGAGCTAAATTCAGAAATGGAGAAAATGGAGTTGGAAGTGAATGGAGATTGATGAGAAGCTATTTCAGATGCAATCTGGTACAACTCTACTAGATAAAGTTAAGGAGGCTCAACTTCAGGACGAAGAATGTGAGAAGGTGAAAAAGAAGATATCTGAAGGGACTGAACCAAGATTCAAAATAGACAGTGAGGGACTACTAAGATTTGAGAATAGAATTTGGGTACCACCAGTACCAGAGATTAAGGAAGAAATTTTGAGCGAAGCTCATAGTTCACGATATTCGATTCACCCTGGTAGTACCAAGATGTACCAAGATCTTCGACAACATTTCTGGTGGCCGAATTTGAAACGTGATGTTGCAGAATGTGTTGCCAAGTGTCTGACCTGTCAGAAAGTGAAGGTAGAACATCAGAGACTGAGTGGATTGCTACAATGGTTGGAGATCCCAGAATGGAAATGGGAACATATTACAATGGACTTCGTGGTTGGCCTTTCGATGACTCAAAAAGGCTATATATGACGCAGTATGGGTTATCGTTGACCGACTGACGAAATTCACACACTTCTTTCCGATCAAAATCAGATTCAACTTAGATCAGTTGGCGAGACTATACGTAAAAGAGATTGTTTCGAGGCACGGAGTGCCGGTGTCAATTATTTCTGATAGAGATCTGCGCTCTACATAAAATTTTTGGAAACGTCTTCAGGAATGCATGGGTACGCAATTGCGAATGAGTACAGCTTACCACCCTCAAACAGACGGACAGAGCAAAAGAACGATTCAGACATTAGAGGATATGCTAAGAGCCTATGTGATGGACATTAAAGGAAATTAGGATGATCACCTACCATCAGTAGAGTTCGGCTATAACAACAGTTACCACGCTAGTATAGGCATGCCGCCTTATGAAGCGTTATACGGTAGAAAGTGCAGAACTCCACTTTATTGGGATGAAGTTGGCGAAAGACAATTGCTAGGGCCAGAATTGGTACAACAAACAGCAGAAATAGTCGAAGTGATCCGAGCATGGCTGGTAGCAGCTCAAGATCGACAGAAGAAATACGTTGATCCACATCGTAAAAATATCAAATTTGAATCAGGTAGTTTTGTTTTCTTGAAGGTCTCTCCTTGGAAGGGAAAGATCAGGTTCGGAAAGAAAAGAGAAATTGAGCCCAAGATTCATTGGACCATTTGAAGTCTCGAGAATAATTGGAGAAGTTAAATGACGAGGTAGCCCTACCTCCAGCACTCGAGAATGTCCATAACGTCTTCCATGTTTATGTTTTACGACCCTACAAACCCGATTACAAGCATCTAATTGAATACAAACCCCTACATTTTGAAAAAGACTTATCTTACGAAGAAATTTCTGTTCAAATTGTCGACAGAAAAGAACAAGTTCTCAGAAATAAAGTAATACCTTCTATTAAGGTAATTTGGAGGAACCACAACGCTGAAGAAGCTACATAGAAAATCGAAGAGAATATGATGAAGAATTACCCTCATTTATTTACTTAATTTATGTATGGCGATTACGGGGATGTAATCTTTGTAAGGGGGGGAGAATGTAACGGGTTAAATTTATTGAGTCGTGATTCTGGGGATAGAATCCTTTTAAGCGGGGAAAGATGTGACGAACGAGATTTTTGTAATTTAATTTTAATATTTATTTGAATTAAATAATTATTTTCGATGATTTAATTATTAGATTAAATAATTAATTGATGCAAATGTGATAGATTAATTTAATTATGTGTTACATTTATTAAATTAATGTGGAGAATATTATTATTTAAGTATGTATTTATGTGAGCTTATTGTATTAAAAGAAATATTTAATAAGCCTATTAGTATTTTAATTAATTTAATTATTAATTAGAGAGTTAATAATTTGACATTATTTATTAATGAGAAATTTAATTATGTGACTATGTGAATTTATGAGAAATTATTACATTTTATTTAAAGTAAATTAAATAAGATATTGATTTATTTTATGAAGGAGTGTGACACTAATTAAACTATATGATAAAGTTTTATTAAACTAAATGGTTTTTGAAACCTTTTCTAGCTAGACAAACATGGCACTAAGGGAGGTTTGGAGCGATTACCCATGTTAGTAATTGACCTCTCCATCATCTTCACCTTCATCTTATTTATTAGTATCGCCTTTCTTTTTTTATTAATAGGGTAAATCTTTCTTTTTTTTGAGAGAGATTAATTGGCTTGAAGTAGAGAAAATAAATCTACGCTTTGGTAATTCAAACCCAATTCTCATATTTTACGTCATTTAGTTTTTATGAAAATGGCTTTCATTCATCCCGTAAAGTCTCCGTAATTGGGAAATTATGTTGTTATATGGATATATATAATAATACGAGTAGCATAACATGTTTTATATATATATATATTGCATGATTCCATATCATCAGTTTCATGAAATTATACAATATAAAATTACAGAGTATGTTATATGGCCATATGGCCCTTACGCACAAATTTAATACGTTGATCATATATTATCCTTAAATTTTACACTTGTATATGATTATGAATGCTAAAACGAACAAAATGAAACTTGAATGGTTTGATTTGGCTTTATAACAAATCCGTAGTATTAAATTCCATGTTTGTGTTCAAGAACATCAAGAACAATACAATTTGCATATTTTAATTCTCTAATTATGTGTTTTAATGGGTTAAAATCACTCTATAAGTGTTGAGTAATGATTATGTATGAATTCTAGCATGTGGGTATGTTTAATTTGGTGAATTTAATGACCATATAGTGTTTATTTCACCTGATTCTGTGTTTTCGCGAACTAGAAATCAAAAACTAGAGTGTTACGCCACGGCGCCAACTCCAAGTACAATTCACGTACAACTGCAGCTGCCACAGCATCCACACAAGCTGCCAGAGACTACTGTTTCAAGACGCTATACTGGCATGCCAGTAAGCACTGTGACCCAAAGACAACAAGTGCACTGCATGCGCCACTTACTTAGAGAATGGCCCATAAATGAGATTTTAAAATGTTTAAGTCTAGGAATGTGTTATTAACCAAATATAATGAACATAAAAAATTTCTAGACATATAATGAGGTGTTAAAATAAATTCTTAACACGTCCATAACACAATTACGTGTGAATTGAACGATTGAATGCATAGTTAGCTTATTGTTCGTGAAATTTAATTTTTGACAATAAGTGTAGTAATTGACTAAGTATAGTCATGAATTCGAGTTAGACAAAAGAATAAACTTATGATGTTTAGTACGTTGTAATTAACTGGTATTGTGAACGTAATTGATATGTAGGATTTAAATCAAAGAACGAGTTTAGTTAAAGTGTAATCTACACACGAGGCAAGTTTTCTACCGCTACTTGTTATCATTGTTCAAGTTTATTATTTACCTTGAGTAAATTCTCATTACTATTATTCAAGTTCAATTGTTATATTAAAGATTGATTATCCTTTCAAAGTATGAATTTGTTATACAATATTTGTTCTATTGTATACTTCTTAAGATTATTATTCAATTTAATTTATAATTATTGTTGAACCTTATTAGACTAGCAAACCCTTATTGATTCGACTAGTCCATAGTTGATGAACGTTCTAAATTTCGAACCCCTTATTGAATTATCCAAACCAAACTTCCTTTAGTACGGACTCGAATGTCAAACCGAGATGAACAACCTCGCAAAGGAATTTATTTATCGTTAAGCGTTAAGATATTGTGCATAGTATGGTACTAAGGGCTGATCCCCTAAGTACGAGAGAAGAAGAGTCCATAGTCTTATGATCATTAAAGGTTTCAAGAATAAACACTTGACAACCTAGGACATAGTTCAAGGTCTTACGACCCTCGAAATTCTTTTTGATTCTTGTTATTCATTCTTGATTCAAAAGTTGAGCTTTTATATTTGAAGTTATTATTTCTCTCGCATGTTATTATTCATTATTATATTGTTATACTTGTGGGCAATCGTGCTCACTCTTGCGTAATAATAACATTGCAGTTAAGAACGAAAGAGTAGACAAACCTTCCACTAGTAAAGGCAAGGGCAAGCTTAACAAGTAATGAAGATTGATTATTTATGTGGTTATGTAATGATAATTAGAATTGATGTTACTTAAGACTTATTTATTTATGTTTCCGCACAGATGATTTAAGGTTAGAGTAACCTGGGATTTATTTATTATGTAGTTGATTTAACCCCATATGGGGAGACTTATTATTATTTCTATCTATTGCATGGTTTGTATTTATTTATGGGTAGATAGATGGATGATGTTTGTACAGTGAACACCAAATCCTGTGGAAATGGAAGTACCGGATTTTGACACCCCCAAATCCGGGACTCTACCAACCCGACATATGGTGCTCCACGGTGCTACAGTTCACACAAACGTTCAATTGAAATGCCTTAAAAGAATGAATATGTCTTATATATATTCCAAAACAATACTTCCATTCCCAAGTTCTATATAACTCGTTACATTTGTTCTTGTCATAATATCAAATATTATCATTACAAACCTATACTATTACATAGGCAATCTACAAGTTCGTTTTAGCCTTCCCTTTATCCTTGTCGAATCTTTTGGTCCGTTCGGTCTAAACTACATTCATATGGTTCAAGCAAGAGTGAGCATAACAAGCTCAACAAGTACAAAAATTTCTTTTAAAAAGCATGCTTGAAATATAGTAATTGTATATCTTCAATAACTGGATAATAGTTACGAAGTACTATCCATAATTCAAAATAACATTCCTTTTCTTTCAAAATATTTTACAATGACAATATTCAATAAGACACCAATTATGGTCCAAGACCATGAGCATTTCATAATTTCTTTGAAAAGGACAACCCGGCACGAAGTCCGTAAGTTCGACATATCTTACGAGCACTTCTAGGTGATCAGCCTATAGTACTCTATGTTGTTCAACACTACATCCATTAAACGTGTGTACGTTTAAGTTGTGGTAACTTCACGTGCCCATCGAATACTCGATGAAAATATATTTGTTTATTCATATTCAAGCTTACCTTGAATCCGTACCAAAAAATTGGCGTAGGATAGCGTTATCAATTCTATATGGAAAAATTGTAAAGAAATCAATCAACTCTTTCGTAAAACCTTTCATGCATTTTATAACTTGAATCATTTGAAAACTTGACTAACACAAAGGTTAGATAAGCGTTTAGAAAAACTTGCCTTCAATGTCTGCTACAGTAAAATTACGTTTCCTTTGAGTCTTTACGGTCTCTACAACACATAATCACATAACATACCACATTAGGTTATAAATGAACATACATAGCTCCTAAAGAATATTACCCTTCTTCTCAATTTAATCATGTATTAGATTTGTTATTATTGGTTCCGGCTTACCGTCGTTCTTTTACATCTTTCTTACCAACTTATTTCCTTTCTATAACTTAATTAAAATTATTTCATTAATACAACTCATTTTGAGGTAACCATCCTCCCTCACGGCTTACTAACGTCCTCACGTTATTAATCGACACTTAATTGTCATTGGTTAAATACACTTATTGCACACCATTCCCGCTCACATTCAATTGACTTATTTTGACCTTAAGTGATCATACTTGGGGTTTAATCCTAACTTAATAAGGTTTTATTAAGTTCCTTAGTTCATTGATAACAATTTCCATTCATGCTCTACTTGTGTCCATTCTTTACTATCTGGATTTTAAGTCTGGCGATACGGTGCCAATGTTGCTTTGTTATGCCAAGACCGTGGCGTCCACCGTTAGGGCTTGAAAATTAGACTCAAGGCCACAAACATGAGTCCCTTTGTTATAGGTCGCGTTATGGCGTGAGTTTCCGTGTGAGGCTCACTTTAAGCTTTGGCCGATTATTTGGCTTGAGTCGCGTCAAGCGTGTGACTCTGTCGTGCCACGAACAAATTTTGACATATTTTCTTTTATTAGGTGAGATTCCCGAGCTCCTAACTTCTTTGTTATAAGTCCGAATTGGCTCGTTCAAGAGCCTAAGGTTCATAAATCACATACTCTACGTGTTCATGCAAGAATTTTATATATTCAACTCCGTTTGCTAAAAATTCACCTATTAGTCCATTTTTAACGAAAACGATAAACGTTCATGAACGTTCAATGCTCGTTTCTTCGTTCTAAGTTGGAATCAGCTCATTTTCGAGTCTGCAACTCTTTAATGCCAAATAAGACTTGTCTCCATTGAAAACCAATGTTTCTAAGCTCAATATCAAAATTCGACTTCCATTCCGAGAATTTCACGAAGTCGACGATTATCGTCCAATCGTGTGAATTCCGGAAAACTTCGTTACTTAAGATTTGTTCATCGTTCTAAATTAATTCAATCCATTATATAGACATCTCCACTTACATATTAAAACATTTTATTTTCATGTGAGGTCATTACATGTTCTTCATGAACTTATTTACTTATTAAAGTATAACATACTTGATTTCATTGCTTATGATTTATTAATGAGTTAAGTCCTTTAATCACTATTCTTACATCTCATTAATCATACTATCTTCTTAAGGTAAACATGTCACAAGAGCATATAGGTTCCTCATGATTTCATAACTTATTTAGGTTTGATTTACTTATTCGTGACTTATACGGCTTAAGTTCATTGAGTTGTTCATTCTCTTCATTTATTAGCATACAAATCCTTCCACTACCCACTTCTCTAACAATGGAAGAAAAAGAGAATCATGGTTCAAGATTGGTTACCATTGATGATCACTTGGTTAATCTTTGATCTTCTTCTTGCTTCTTGAAATATGTAATCTAGCTTTTCTATCATTTATGGCTTATTATCTCTAACCAATAAGCTCTTAACTTGTGGGATGAAATGAAAAACCCACAAAATGAAATCCAAGCACTCTATTTATAGGAAAACCAAAGTTAGGGCATAATGGTCATAAAACCACTCCACCTCCTTACTATTCTTAGCTTAAGCATTAAGTAAACTTGCTCCCCACATTATTTACTTAGCCATTAAGTTATCTTGCTCTCCATAACACTTGGCCATTAAGTATACTTGGTTATCACACTTACTTAGCCATTAAGTTACTTGCTCCCTACTTTGGATCATCCATGGTTTTCCCCATGGGTTTAAACCATCCCATAACCCATTGGTTCTTACTTTGTGCCTTTAGTTTTAATTAGATTAGCTTATGTTTTGGGCTTTACATTTAATTAGCTTAACTAACTTAACTTATACATTGGGCTTGTAATTAAACAAACACTTGGGCTTGTTCATTAATTTACATCGGACTTAACCATACTTACATTTGGGCCTTATCACACTTTCCATTGAACAATACAATTTCCTACACAATTTAACAAATCAATTACAATTTGCTTAAGGCCTTGGAACATATACTATCGTATAATTCTCGTATTCTAACTCATATACTTATTCATCATATACGATATACCATCATTCATACATACTCATATAATACTTAGATCATACTCAGATATACTACCTCGCATAATACCTACGTATCATACAATCATTTCCTTAACTTCTTCTTCGCTTGATTTTCCTAACGTTCTCAAATTAAGTCCACAGGCAAAAATATTACATTTTCCATAACTAAAATATTATTGGATATTCCATCTCACCTTGATATTCTATCGTTACGTATTTCTGGAAGTTCAAAAATAATTCCGGCGAAATGCGTGAATAGTGTTTTTCGAAAATTTCTCGAAAAGCATTTATTTTCGCCTTGAAATTCAAACACTTTAATTCTACTACGTAGCCAAAATACTACTGACGTTACGATATGTTTAGGTCATAGAATCGACCTTGAATTAGCTTGCTTGCTCCCATAAATAATCAATTAAATTCATTTAATCCACATAATTAAATAAAATTTTAATTTTCCTAAAAATTTGATTTTCTCAAGCTATTATATACTGTGAATACAAATTCTCTTGGCTTGTTGTAGAAACCGAGTTGTTGCAATTTATATGTAATTTATAATACTAGAGTTTATGGCTAAACCAAAATTCGTATGCTAATTACAGTTAATAGGAAGAAAATTTGTCAGTATATATATGTTTTCATATGTAGCTATGTAAGTATCAATTTTAGTGGCCCATTAGTGTGTGAAAATTATAAATTGAAGCTTGTATATGTTAGTTCATTGAGATACGAGCATAACGTAATTTGAATGAGGAGATTTGGCCAACTAATGAATTCACAATGATGATTTTTAGAATGAATATCAAAAATTGAGTTTTTTGTATGAAAACATGAAATTTGAGAAATTAAAATAGTTTTAGTTGGTGTTAAATTATTCTAATTGGTTGTAAATGTGAGCAATCATGTTTATGATAGTTGTATATTTATTTTACGTGTTAATATTATCGCTTCATTGGGTGAAATTTGTGTTTGTTGGGCTAAAGTTCTGCTCTTTTTCATTAGCCTTCTCTGCGTCTGTCTCGAACATCGGTAGCAATTGCTTGCGGTGCAGGGTAGAAAATGGTGTAAATGGTGGCACTTATTTGGCGTTGCTTCTTGCTGGCCCCAAGCCTTTGTATGGCGTAGTTGTACCATACCCAGGTTTGAGATTCTAGCTTCTGCTATTACTGCAGACTTGGGGAAACATTATAACATGGTCTGAAATTATGTTAGCATGTTAATTGTGTAATGTTAAGGTTAACATAACATAGTGAATTATGGTTAGTAAGTTCAAAGATGAAAAAATGATTAGTAAATCGAGAACGTGTTATATGATAACTTAGTTTATACAATGAACGTTAGTTAAGTGTTGTGATGATTAACACTTGGGAATTCAGTAATGTAAATGGTAGCGTAAGACTTGTGCTAAAATAACAAGTTTAGCTAGTAATGCGTTTTATATTGAAAAGTGAATATTAGTAGGTCTAATAGATGTTGTGGTTTTAATACTGTGTATAGGTGAATGTGAGTTTTAATATTTTAGCTTACGCTCGTGGAAAGTTTTCTAACTCTACACTTTCGTTGAGTTAGTTCTATTATTATATTGTATAACTTCATGCTTTTGATTGAGCAAGCTTTTTATCTTAACTGTTATTGAATAAGTCAATTGTTCCTAAAATACATTCGAGCAAACTCTAACTCCAATGTTATTGGAAATTCTTATTGATTGATTCATTCTAACTTGTTTACAGTTAAGCAAGTTTCTTAAGTTCTATTATTGTATAATGAACATAGTTTTCAGCTCTAGTCTCTATTATTGAACTGTTTTAATTCTTTGCATGAGTTAATACCTTGTTGGGCAAGTTTTTAGTTTCTAGTTTGCTATCAGTTAGATGTACGTTCAGGAAATTCATTTCTAATGTTATAAGACTCGAACCTTAACTTATTTTACTGTTTAAGCAAAGGTTAACCATTTTATTCAATTTAATTATTGAATGCTTATGCTCTATAGTTATTTCAAGCATGAGTTTGATATGTATAATCAGTTCATTTATGATTCTCAAATGCTCTAAGTTATGTTGTTATTAAACAACTATTGTGTTATCAAGCATTATTGATTCAACTAGTTCCCTAGTTGATGATCATTAAACTTCAATTACCCTTGAAAGCTTATCCAAACCAAACTTTCTTTGGTGCGGACTTGTACTCTAAATACTGAGATGAAAAACCCTATGTTTAGGGGTTTACGCTTAGCGTTGAAATGGTTGTGCACAATACATTGTACGAATGATTGATCCCCCTAAGTACGTGGAGTCCTTATAGTCATATGATTGTTAAAGTTAAAGTTGAAAGATTACTTATAACTGTGGACATGGTTCATGGTCATTAGACCCTCAGTAGTATATTTAAGAATGTTAATAGAACATATCATTCAGTTCTATTGAGCCTATGAGTTGGCAAATGTTGTAATGTTAATAGAACATATCATTCAGTTCTATTGAGCCTATTATTTGGCAAATGTTGTAAAGATATTTATTCTTATTTCAAGTGAGCTTTGTTTGCTCAGCTCTTGCATATTTATACACTTATTGCAGCTATGGTTGAAAAGGTAGATAAACCTACAACTACCAAAGGGAAGGGAAAAATGTACAAGTGATGAAGACTTGTAATTCTGTTTTATCGTTATGATGATAGACTTTTAATAATAATGTGATGTAATAATTTAATTTCCGCATTTGAATGATTGTAATTAAAGGTTAGATAACCTGGGAGATAATGTTTTTATTAAAGTAATCATGTATGGGCATGTTTTATTATTCAATTATATTATGATTGGGTAGTTAGATATAAATGTTTTGATTACGTGAACACCAAATCTTGAGGTAATGAAGTACCAGGATTTGGGGGTGTCACATATATTGTTTGTAACAACCCGATATTTTTTATATAACTAAATCAGAAATTTTGCGTATAAATTTTTTTTTTATTATTTTAAGGATGAGGATTGTGCAAGATTATGTGTATATGTATTTTTGTAGTAAATAAAAATATATTTATTACATAAATAATTACAAATAAATTTATTTTAGAATTATTGATTATTATAAAGTATATTCTTATAATAATTAATTTTAAGATAGAAATGTTTTTATTAATTATTTTCCATAAAATATAAACATATATTATTTAAATAATATATGAAGTAATTTTAGAATAACTATAATAATTATTTTATGATATGAATTTTAGTACAATTATTAAGTTAATTATTTTACCTTAATTATTAAGGTTTAATATGAATAATAAATCAGATATGGAATCCAAACCCTAATTTTGGATTTTTATCCAAGGATGAGAATAATAATATAATACTAATTATATTTTTATTTTCGGGTGCTATAAATATGTATTGTATGTACGTATTGATAATGGTTGGTCAATTATGGTTTATATTTTCAAAACCCAATTATTAATTGGTTAAACCCTAGTTTTCTTGGGAAACCCTAATTTGGAAATCAATTGTGAGTTTAAGACTGTTATATAACTGTATTATATGATTTATGTTGTGTATTAGATAATGATTTGAGTAATTAGGTAAACCCCTAATTTTTGAAACCGTAAATAAATTCTTTAGAAAAACCCTAATTATAAAACCCTAATTTTTGAAATGTTAAACCCTAATTTGAAACTCAAATTAGAGTCCAAGATTGATTGGTGATTGTGTTAATGTGATTAATTAACAAGTATTAGAATTACAATTGTTAATTATGGAAACCCTAAATTGTTAAACCCTAATTACTAAACTAGAACCCTAATTTAGTAATTGGAAACCCTAATTATAATTTGGTAACCCTAATTACCAAAAGAATAAACCCTAATTGCTAAATTAACAAAGTTAATTATAATTAGAGATATTAAAACCTAATGTTCCTGTATAAATTAATTAGAAAATTAATCATAATTATGAAACCCTAATTTCAAAATTTTAGAAACTAAAATTTATTTTATTTTATTTTTGTGCAAACCCTAAATTGGAAATCCTATAATTGATTTATGCTAAACCCTAAGGGTTAAACCCTAAGGGTTTGACAAGATTACAATTTTGCCATTAAAAATAAAAAGCTAAATGACCCTTTTACCCTTTTATGCATTTTTAATTGATAACTTGTAAATCCTACCAAATAATGGAGTGAGTGACCAACTATGTTGACATTGTGGCAAATATCTCAGCAAATCAGCCTCTCTTTTCCAGCAATGTCATCAAGATACATTGCACCAATGTATTATAAAAGGATTGAGAGAGAGAAATTGTACTCATTTACTCATTTTACACTCTAAGATCTTAACAACTCTCTCTCACACCTAAAGCTCTGAAAATCATAAAGATTCAGTCCCAAATACCAGCCCCACGAATACCACTAACAGATCAAGAAGCCAGAAATCAAAATTGTTCATAAGAGGTATAAAACCCTAGCAAGAAATCTGTCCAATGATTCCATGTTAGATGTTATGTTTGAGTGTTAGAATATGTTGTTTATAGTGTATAATCATGATGTGGGTTTCAAGATGTTAGATCCATAACATCTAGAGGCTCAGATTAGGCATTTTAGAAAATTTGGAAAAATAAATTTTTGTCCTCTAACAACGAATGTCACCCCTTATATCTCGTGATATGTAAAGTTTTTGTGTTTTGAAAGCTTGTAGTTGTATTCGTGTATGTGTGTGTTCTTTAGTCTACAAGTGGAATCGGGGTCATTGGATGTGTATATTGTAAGTTATAACCGTCAAAGATAGTTGACCTTGGCATTGACCGGGCCATTTCGGGTAGCCCAGAAACCGAGAACTAGCGTCTGACAAGTATTTGTTGGCCTTGGATGTAACGACCGAGAAATTCGAATCTTATTGTAAAATGATTTTATTAAATTAAATAATAATAAAATCATATTCCATGTGTTATCAAGATGGTTGTCATTGTATAACCTATTGATGTTAGAATGTCGTAGTATTTGAGCTACATGGATGAATTAAAGTGTTTAAATTTCCAAGACGAAAATAAAAGTTTTTCGAGAAATTTTCCGAAAAACACTATTCATCGATATTTGCTCGGGATATAATTTTGAGTTTCCGAGAAATACGTAATGATGAAATAACAAGGTAAGGTGGATTATGTAATAAAAATCTAGTTATGAAAAATGTAATAATTCGCTTGTGGACTTAATTTATAAACGTTAAGGAAGGCGAAATAGTATTGAATAAGTAATAATGTATGATACTTTGGTATTGTACGGAGTAATGAAAACGAGTATAATACTAAGTATTATACGAGTTTGTAGGAAGGATGAAATACCGTATATAAATTCTATATGAATTAGAATACGAAAATAATACATCAACAATATGTATTAAGAAATGTTAATGGACTTGGAAGATTGGTTAACAATTATATACAAGTCCAAGTGAATTAAAGGGAGAAGCCCAATCATTAATGAATGAACAAACTAGGTTTATTAATGCAAAGCCCAAAGGATGATTTAATGTAAGCCCAAGATAGAATCCATGAGTTGTATGACCCATGGGGCCAACCATATTAATATGGTTATTGTTGTGACCAAGGTAATGTGGTGACCAAGTTAAAGTAATGACCAAGTATTAAGAGTAATGATCAAGTTAAATGAGTAATGACCAAGTGTAGGATAAGAGTTGTGCTAGCCAAGTAACGAATAGTAAGGAGGTGGCTTAAGGAGGTGGGATAATTTAATGACCAAACCACCATAGCTTTGCAATTTCTATAAATATAGGAGGCTTACAAGCCATTTAACACTTGTTCAAATAATCCAACATTTCAAAAGTGCTTAAGTGTTAGAGAATAAGCTACCAATAAGTCACTTCCATAAGTAATAAGAAGAAGAAAGCTACCTTACCAAGACTACAAAAAAAGTATGATTTCTTCTCTATTATCTTCTATCTCTACCATGATAGGTGGATAAGAAAAGTTGGAATTAAGGAACATGGATGTTAAGAAGTAAGAAGAATGAGTAAGAAATGAACTTAAGCCACATAAGTTGGCAATAAGTTATTTGAACTTATAAAAGTTATAAACTTATTATAAGTTAACCTTGAATGCTAAGTATGAAAATATGATCTTGTAATAAGAGAAGTGAATTAAGAACTTATATGATTATATGTATCATGCATACATAAGTAAAGTTATATGTGAAGAACATGTAAAGTATGATGATTAAGAAACTCAAATTGTCATAAGTCATGAATAATCAAATCTTAAGTAGTTTATAATTTGACAAGTTTTAAGCTCATGAAGAATAAGTCAAAATCCAACAATGAATATAAGTTATTGTATTAAGTATGTTAAGATGTTCACATGATGAATGAAGTTCATTTGTAATGTTGAACAAATCATAAGAATGAAGATTCGCCGGAAATTGCACGATTGGACGATAATCGTCGAATTCGTAAAATTCTCGGAATAGAAGTTAAATTTTGTGTTTGATCACGGAACCATGGTTTTCAATAGAGACAATTCATATTTGGCATTTAAGAGTTGCGAACTTGAAAATGACTGGATTCCAACTTAGAACGAAGAAACGAGCGTTAAACGTTCACGAACGTTTATCGTTTTCGTTAAAATGAACCAATAGGTGAATTTTTAGCAAACGAAGTCAAATAGATAAAATTATTACATGATCATATAGATTACGTAATTTGTGAACCGTAGGCTTTTGAACGAGCCAATTCGGACTTATAACGAAGAAGTTATGCGTCCGGGAAGTTCACAAAAAATTCAAAACTGAAATTGTTTTCTGGTGCACAGAGTTGGCAGGCTGCAAGCGCCAACCCCAAACAAAATGAGTCGAGTAGCGAGAGAAGTGTTCGAGCACCTTGCGCAAGAGTTGGCCGCAACCATGAACCATAGTTCAATATGTGGCGCCGCAACGCCATATACAGTACCAAAATCCTCTGGAGAGTGGCGTGCGTGGCATTTATTAAGTAAGGACTCGCGCCAACAACAAAGTCCGGGACAAGGATGCGGTGATGCTATAAGCTCAAAGTCTTGATGAAACGTGAGATATAATTATAAAGTTGTATAAAGGCGCCATAACATCGAATATAAATGCGCCTCTCATAACAAGGATGGTAATGAATGTTTCTAAGTACAAAGACAAGAAAGCTAATTGATTTAAAAGTAAACTCAACTTAAGGAAGGTCTTTGATCGGAGTGAATGTTTTACTAAATATTGTTATTATTGTAAAACATTTTGAAAGAAAAGATGGAGTGCGATTTTGAGTTATCAATAGTACTTCATAACTATTGTTCAATTATTGAAGATATATGATTTGTATATTTCAAGCATGTTGTTATTAAATTGTTATACTTGCTGAGCTAGTTATGCTAACTCTTGCTTGAACCATGTGAATGCATCTAAGACTGAACGTCCCGAAGGATCGAAAAAGGATAAGGGAAAAGCTAAAATGATTACTAAAGCATTTTGTAATAGTATAGGTCTATAGTATGTAATGTATAATCTAATGCGATATTATGACAAAGAACCTTTGTAATGGGTATAGAACCTGGGAAATGTAAATATTACTTTAAAATATATAGATGGTAAATATTGTCTGTGAAGTTGCAATTCTCAAAGGTTAGCAAGGATTTCAAAGCTAATTCAGTGGTGTTTGCAAGGAATTATTACGCTAATTGAAGGTATTTTCCCTAATTATATATGAATATGCATATATGAGCCTACGGCAAAATTTTATATACTGTGATTTCAAATTTGTTGAATTGTTGTTATACAATGGGTTACTTGTGATTATATGAGTTTATGATGATTAGAGGTAGTGCTTAAACGAGAATTGCATGCTAAATTCGTTTGACAGTAGGAAGAAATAATGTCAGCATATGTATTTCTTATGTAGCTTATGAAAGTAACAATTATGATGATCAATTTAGTGTGTAAAATTGAACCGTGACTATGTTAGTTAGTTTGTTAAGAATTACAGAGAACTTAGTTAAAAATAATCAAATTGGTGTATCATTGTGATTACAATGTTCATTTGTGTCAAGAAATATCAAAAATAGAGTTTTGGTTTTAAAATATGATATTCCAGTATTTAATTTTTCTAGAATTATGGTTTAAGTTGTGTTAATATAGTATTTGTATGCTTGGTGAAGTTTATGTGTAATTTGCATAAGTTATAGATGTTAATTGGTGTTAGAAATTAAGACAAAGCTTTGTTCTGTGTTTTATTTTGGGGTGTTCGTAATTGAAGCCTCGGTATGAGTTTCATTACCATTCACTCAAATTCGCTCTCTAGCGCCAAAATCTGCGCCCCAACGCCAAAAATGGCCCAAAAGTTCGCACCCCAGCACTGGAATTTGCGCCCCAGCGCTGGAATTCGCGCCTCGGCGCCACTGACTCGCGCCCCAACGCTGGAAAAGTGGTCTGGGTTGGACAATTTTGACCTCCTGTAGTAAAATGGCCATAACCTTTGCATACGAACTCCGATTGAGGTAATTCAAGATGATTTGGAAAGAGGACGAATAGGCCTATAACTTTTATTCTTTAAGGGTTTCAATTTGAAATGGTTATGAAGGGTCAAAATGGTCATCTTTAGGACTCTTGTGTATTTGGAGCCAATCGGAGGGCGTCGGGATGCGCGAATGCAAGTGCAACCCTTTGTGTATTAGTATAACTTAATGATAACATGTTGGACATGTAATAGGATGTTTTATTAAGTTGTTAATGTGTATGTGCAATGACATGATCATTTAAGTAGTTGTAATAAAGCTAAAAAGTAATGTTTAGGAAAAGATGTGGTGTTATTTAAACTTAAACTTAGTTAGTAGCTATACTAAAAGTAAGAAAGCACTCATGAAGGTAATGTTAGTGTAACTAATGTGTATTGTCAATACATATGGTATGTGTATGACTTGGGGTGAACGTGAGTTGTGATTGTTTAACCTACGCACGAGGCAAGTTCCCTAACCTTTGCTAATTTATTATTCAGCAAGGTTACTTTTCACTGTTATGTTATACTTATGCAAATTCTCTATTTCTAATCTCTTGTTTAACGATTTATTGTCATGCAAGTTCTTTAACCCTCATTTATTGTTGAGAAAGTTAGTTAATCTTTATCTCTTTATTCAAAGTCTCAGTATTATTATTGTAAGAAGTGTGTTTATTCAAATCTACTAATAAGCATTTGTTTGACCTTCGTTCTTCAATATCATTGTACTATCTTACGTTATTGTATCGAAACTCTAAGTTGCTTAGCAATTCTTTACCAATTCAACTAATCCTTAGTTGATGAATGTTCCAAACTCTAAATTACCCTTGAAGTCTACCCAAACCAAACTTCCTTTGGTTTGTTTATGTACTCACACAACTTTGAAAGCATGTTGTCAATGATAACATTTGTTCAACTTAGAAATTGTTAATACTCTAGCCTTATTGATTCATCGATATACCTTGTTCATGAAGATATTATAATCAAACCCTTGAATAGTTATTGGTTTCTATCTCGATTCAACCAATACTTAGTTGATGAGCGTTCTAAAATCTAGACTTCCTTTGAAGTTAATTCCCAACCAAACTTCCTTTGGTTCGGAACCTGATAATCTAAGCTGAGATGAACAACCCTATATCAGGGGATTATTTTAGAGCTACGCAATAAGCGTTAAAATGTTCTTGTAATACATAGTACAAAAGGGCTGATCACCAGAGTACGGAATGATGGTCCATATAGTCGTTTAGGCTGTTAAAGGTTCTGATGAAACACACTTGTGAACCTAGGACATAGATGATGATTATAGTCTTTTAGACTATTAAAGGTTAAAGTAGAAATACTTGAAAACCTAGAATAGAGTTCGTGGTCTTGTCACCCTCAGTGTATTCTTTGATGTTGATATCTATTGTTAACTTAAACGTCCATTATTCCTTTGAACTCATAGCTGTTTAATTAAAGTTTATTGTTCCGATAAGAATACTTTACCATTGAAAGCTCGGTTAATTGTCATTCATAAAAAGTTATTGTATATTATCCTTCTTGTGGGCAATTATTTGCTCACTCTTGCACAAAACAATGCAGATGAAGTTACGAAGTTTGAAAAGCTTTCTACAAGCAAAGGCAACGACAAAGTGCTTGATTAGACAACAACGTTTATTTTATATTTTATTTATGAAGCTTATGTAATAGATTTAATTATGATTATGTTTTAGTTTTCCGCTGATGATTGTAATAAAGGTTAGATGACCTGGGATTTATTTGAGATTATGTAACCCTTTGGTGGGAGATTTATTGTTTAAGCTTTTGAGTTTAATTATATCCTTTGTTTATGGGTAGTTAGTTATGATTTAATTGGACAGTGAACACCAAATCGTGGGATTGAGGTGCCCGATTTGGGGCGCCACACTAACTTCCGAGGCAAAACCAAAGCTATATAGGAAACTTAACGTGGGAGAGGTTCAAGGAGATTTTCTTCGAGAACTATTTTCCTACGAGTATGCAAGGGAGGATGGAGATGAGGTTTCTTGAATTGAGACAAGGGGACATGATAGTTCCCCAGTATGCTGCCAAGTTTAATGAACTGGCACGATTCGCTCCACATCAAGTGGACACTGGAGTGAGAAAGGCTAGAAGATTGGAGCAGGGCTTGAAACCCTGGCTCTATAGCCGAATCTCTGTGTTCCAAAGTACTTCCTTTGGAACCATACTAGAAAAGGCAATAATTTCCGAAGGTGGGAATGAGGCTCTCAGCCAGTACCACAAGGATAAGAAAAACAAGGGCAAGGTTGATGGAAGAACCAAGACCGATGGAGCCAGTGGAAGTGGCAACGATCAGAAGAGGAAGGGCTTTAACTCTGGGAATACCGAAGTAAAACAAGGGGACTCTAAGAGGAGGATGGAGGCCTGTAAAACCTGTGGGAAGACTCACTTAGGAGTCTGTCTCAAAGGAAAGGCGGTTTGTTATAATTGTGTACAGGAATGGCACATTTTGCCTAACTGTCCAAATCTGAAGAAAAATCACGGATGTTTTGTATGTGGATAAACTGACCACATATCAAAAAACTGACCGAAGAAGGGGATAGAAGGAAATAAGGGAACTAATAGCGGGAAGTTAGCTATTAGTGGTCCAAATTTCAATAGGGAAATCAATGGCTCGCACTTTTAATATAACGGTCATTCCAAGATGCGGTGGCATCAGGGGATGTAGTTGTAGGTATTATTCCGATCAACAATATAAATGCATACGTGCTATTTGATTCGGGTGCTACTTGTTCGTTTATAGCATGTGATTTTGCTAGATGACTAGAATTATTTCCCGAAAAATTACCTATACCTTTGAACATTAAGGTAGCAAATGAGGAGATAATTTCTGTTGAAGATATTCATAGGAGTTGTTGCGTAGATGTACGTGGTTGTAAGTTATCGGTTGATTTAATACCGATAAAGTTAAGAGAATTTGATGTAATTCTCGGGATGGATTGGTTAATTAACCATGGAGCAATTATAGACTGCCAAAAGAAATGTGTGAGTATCAGGACATTGAAGCAACCTCCTGTACTATTTTACGGTTGTAAATTGCCAGGACGTCCGTGTTGCCTTACTATGACACAAACTAGAAAACTCTTAAGGAAGGGTTGTGTAGGTTACCCATGCCATGTTGTTGATACCCAGAGAGTGGGAGCAACCATGGAACAAATACCTATAGTAAACGAATTCATGGATATATTTCCAAGTGAGTTACCGGGTTTACCGCCGGATAGGGAGATCGAATTTGTGATAGACATTGTGCCAGGAGCTTCACTAGTCTCAAGGTCACCGTACCGTATGGTGCATGTGGAAATGAAAGAACTAATGGTTTAGCTACAGGAACTATTGGACAAAAAGTACATTCAACCAAGTGTTTCGCCGTGGGGAGCACCGATGTTGTTTGTCAAGAAGAAAGACGGATCGTTAAGGCTTTGTATCGACTATCGGGAGTTGAACAAGTTAACGATAAAGAATAAATACCCATTGCCCAGGATCGATGATGTCTTTGATCAATTGAAAGGGGCAAAGTATTTTTCTAAAATAGATTTGCAGACGGGGTATCATTAGTTGAAGGTTAGGAAGGAAGATGTACCAAAGACTGCATTCAGGACTCGTTATGGTCATTACGAGTTTTAGGTGATGTCATTTGGGTTGATTTAATGCACCAAATTGCATTTATGGATATGATGAATAGAGTGTTCAAATTATATTTGGACAAGTTAAATCAGGGTGTTTATCGATGATATTCTAGTCTATTCTAAGACACCGTAAGATCATCTTTGAACACTTAAGATTAGTGTTGGAGACACTAAGGAAGGAGAAGTTATATGAGAAATTCACCAAATGTGAGTTTTGGCTGGAAAAAGGTGCAGTTTTTAGGTCAAGTCATTGACCAAGAGGGGATTTCAGTGGATCCAGCGAAGGTGGAAGTAGTGATGAATTGGGAACAACCGAAAATGCCGACTGAGGTGTGGAGTTTTCTAGGGTTAGCAGGGTACTATAGAAGATTTATCCAAGATTTTTTGAAGATAGCTACCTCGTTGACTAATTTAACAAGGAAGACGATGAAATACGTATGGATGGATAAATGTGAAGACAGTTTTCAAGAACTGAAGAAAAGATTAAGTGAAGCTCCTGTTTTGTCATTACCAGATGACACAGGAAATTTTGTAGTATATAGTGATGCTTCACATAGAGGACTTGGTTGTGTGCTTATGCAGCATGGCAAAGTCATTGCGTATGCATCTCGGCAGTTGAAGGATTATGAGAAAGTTTATCCTACTTATGATCTGGAACTGGCCGCGGTAGTGTTTGCCTTAAAGATATGGAGACATTATCTTTATGGGGAAAAATGTGAGATATATACGGACCATAAAAGTCTAAAGTATATCTTCACTCAGAAGGAGTTGAATATGAGACAGAGAAGATGGATGGAGTTGATAAAGGATTATGATTGTGAAATCATGTATCACCCTGGAAAGGCCAATGTAGTTGCCGACGCCTTAAGTAGGAAGGGTCGGGAAAAGTTGTCTATGTTAACGGCTCAAAATGAGTTAATAACGAGAGATGGCTAGGATGGAAATAGAAGTAAAAATGCTGAGTGATTGGGCGCGTCACTCTTTGCGACGGAGATGCAATCTACCATCGTAGAAAGAGTTAAGGAGGTACAACTCAAGACGGACGAGTGTAACCAAATGAAGAAGTGGTTATCCAAGAAGGAAGATGCTAAGTTTAGTCTTGATAATGAGGAATTATTAAGATTTGAGGTAAGAATTTGGGTTCTAATGAGACTGAATTAAAGGAGCAATTGTTACAAAAAGCTCATAATTCCAGGTACTCGATACATCCTGGTAGCACTAAGATGTATCAAGACCTTCGACAGAGTTTTTGGTGGCCAAACATGAAGAGAGAAATAACAGAGTATGTAAGTAGATGCTTAACTTGTCAAAAAGTTAAGGCCGAACATCAACGACCAGATGGCTTAAAATACGATCATTGGAGATTCGAAATGGAAGTGGGAGCATATCACGATGGACTTCGTGGTGGGACTTCTGACGACTCATAAAGGGTACGATTTGATTTGGGTAATAGTGGACCGGTTGATGAAGTCAGCTCACTTTTTGCCAATTAGGGTCAAGTATAACTTAGACCAGTTAGCTAAACTTTATGTTAAGGAAATCATTTCCAGACATGGAGTACCAGTGTCGATTGTGTCAGATCGTGATCCACGATTCACATCGAATTTTTGGAGGAGTTTGCAAGAACAGTTGGGAACACAGCTGAGGTTAAGCATGGCTTATCATCCACAAACCGATGGGCAGAGCGAAAGGACAATTCAGACGTTAGAAGACATGTTGAGGTCTTGCGTCATGGATTTCAAAGGTAGTTGGGATGATCACCTACCACTAGTAGAGTTTGTGTATAACAACAGTTATCATGCAAGCATAGATATGCCGCCGTATGAAGCTCTGTATGGGAGAAAGTGCATAACACCTTTATGTTGGGATGAGCTGGGAGAACACCGGATGCTAGGACTAGAATTGGTGCAGCAGACAGCGAATGTGGTGAAGTTAATTCTGATGCGTCTCGTTACAGCTCAGGACAGACAGAAGAAGTATGCGGACTCACATATACTAAGTCGAGAGTTTGAGGTGGGCTCGTATGTGTTTCTAAAGGTATCTCCCTGGAAAGGAAAGATACGCTTTGGAAAGAAAGGAAAGTTAAGTCCAAGGTTTATAGGACCTTTTGAGGTGTTAAAACGAGTGGGAGAGGTAGCTTATATGATAGCATTACCTCCAGACCTAGAACGAATACATAACGTGTTTCACGTGTCATATTACATCCATATAAAAATTTCTGGACTATAAGCATGTAATCGAGTATGAGCCAATTCATATCGAGAAAGACTTAACATATGAAGAGTCGCCGTCGCGGATCATTGATAGAAAGGAACAAGTTACGAGGAACAAGGTAATACCATCAAGAAAGGTATTATGGAAGAACCACGATCTTTGAAGAAGAAGAAACGTGGGAACTTGAAGAAAAGATGAAGAAAAATTTTCCTCATCTATTTGATTAAAGTAAGACGAGATTACGGGGATAGAATCTTTATAAGTGGGAAGAATATAACGACCAAGAAATTGGGATCTTATTGTAAAATGATTTTATTAAATTAAATAATAATAAAATCATATTCCATGTGTTATCAAGATGGTTGTCATTGTATAACCTATTGATGTTAGAATGTCGTAGTATTTGAGCTACATGGATGAATTAAAGTGTTTGAATTTCCAAGACAAAAATAAAAGTTTTTCGAGAAATTTTCAGAAAACACTATTCATTGGTATGTGCTCGGGATATAATTTTGAGTTTCCGAGAAATACGTAATGATGAAATAACAAGGTAAGGTGGATTATGTAATAAAAATCTAGTTATGGAAAATGTAATAAATCGCTTGTGGACTTAATTTATAAACGTTAAGGAAGGCAAAATAGTATTGAATAAGTAATAATGTATGATACTTTGGTATTGTACGGAGTAATGAAAACGAGTATAATACTAAGTATTATACGAGTTTGTAGGAAGGATGAAATATCGTATATAAATTCTATATGAATTAGAATACGAAAATAATACATCAACAATATGTATTAAGAAATGTTAATGGACTTAGAAGATTGGTTAACAATTATATACAAGTCCATGTGAATTAAAGGGAGAGGCCCAATCATTAATGAATGAACAAACTAGGTTTATTAATGCAAAGCCCAAAGGATGATTTAATATAAGCCCAAGATAGAATCCATGAGTTGTATGACCCATGGGGCCAACCATATTAATATGGTTATTGTGGTGACCAAGTTAATGTGGTGACCAAGTTAAAGTAATGACCAAGTATTAAGAGTAATGATCAAGTTAAATGAGTAATGACCAAGTGTAGGATAAGAGTTGTGCTAGCCAAGTAATGAATAGTAAGGAGGTGGCTTAAGGAGGTTGGATGATTTAATGACCAAACCACCCTAGCTTTGCAATTTCTATAAATATAGGAGGCTTACAAGCCATTTAACACTTGTTCAAATAATCCAACATTTCAAAAGTGCTTAAGTGTTAGAGAGAATAAGCTACCAATAAGTCACTTCCATAAGTAATAAGAAGAAGAAAGCTACCTTACCAAGACTACAAAAAAAAAGATTTCTTCTCTATTATCTTCTATCTCTACCATGATAGGTGGATAAGAAAAGTTGGAATTAAGGAACATGGATGTTAAGAAGTAAGAAGAATGAGTAAGAAATGAACTTAAGCCACATAAGTTGGCAATAAGTCATTTGAACTTATAAAAGTTATAAACTTATTATAAGTTAACCTTGAATGCTAAGTATGAAAATATGATCTTGTAATAAGAGAAGTGAATTAAGAACTTATATGATTATATGTATCATGTATACATAAGTAAAGTTATATGTGAAGAACATGTAAAGTATGATGATTAAGAAACTCAAATTGTCATAAGTCATGAATAATCAAATCTTAAGTAGTTTATAATTTGACAAGTTGTAAGCTCATGAAGAATAAGTCAAAATCCAACAATGAATATAAGTTGTTGTATTAAGTATGTTAAGATGTTCACATGATGAATGAAGTTCATTTGTAATGTTGAACAAATCATAAGAATGAAGATTTGCCGGAAATTGCACGATTGGACGATAATCGTCGAATTCGTAAAATTCTCGGAATAGAAGTCAAATTTTGTGTTTGATCACGGAACCATGGTTTTCCAATAGAGACAAGTCATATTTGGCATTTAAGAGTTGTGGACTCGAAAATGACCGGATTCTAACTTAGAACGAAGAAACGAGCGTTGAACGTTCACGAACATTTATCGTTTTCATTAAAAATGAACCAATAAGTGAATTTTTAGCAAACGAAGTCAAATAGATAAAATTCTTGCATGATCATGTAGATTATGTAATTTATGAACCGTAGGCTTCTGAACGAGCCAATTCGGACTTATAACGAAGAAGTTATCCGTCCGGTAAGTTCACAAAAAATTCAAAACTGAAATTGTTTTCTGGTGCACAGAGTTGGCGCCGCGGTGCCAACCCTAGGCAAAATGAGTCAGCCATATTGCATGAATGAACAAAGGTTCAAGCACACTGCTGCAAGAGTTCGCATGAAGGCGAACCATAGTTCATATATGTGGCCACCAGCACCATGTATACAATATTAAAATCCTCTGAGAGTGTGGTGCATATGACCCATTAAGTAAGGACTCGCATGCATGCCAAGTCCGGGACAGTGATGCTATAAGCTCGTGCCACAACGCGAGATATAAGTATAAAATAAAAGCCCGCCCAATACCGATCTCGAAACAAGGATGGTAATGAATGTTTCTAAGTACAAAGACAAGAAAGCTAATTGATTTAAAAGTAAACTCAACTTAAGGAAGGTAATGTAACATTGTTTAAACTTTGTTAAACCTTAAGGATGTTGTATAAAGGTTGAGATAACCTAATCGAATATAAATGCAAGGATAATGATAAACCGGAACGAATAGTAATTGAATCTAATACACCATTAGATTGAAATGGAAGGTATGATATAGTCATATACATACTTGATTATATGTGACCTAATGTAAGGCATTATGTGATCATGTATTGTAGAGACTTGAGTGACTTGAACATAAAGTTAATATACCGTAGCAGACGCTAAAGGTAAGTATTCTAACTCTTGTCTCAGTTCAATCTGAACAAGTTTTTGAGGTTCATGTATTCTTTCGCATGAATTGAGGTATGTTGAAGTTAAAGCCAACTCCTTTGGCTAGACTTGATGTATGGATAATCTATTCATGTATTATCAAATGTTGCTATCTTTTGTCAACTACTTGATATGGTTTTCAAAAGAAGACTAAAATGTTAAACAAATGTTTTGTCGGTAAAACGACAGGCACGTGAGGTTGCCAAATGCTTAAACGTGCATACGTTTAATGGATGTAGTGTTGATCAACATAGAGTACAATAGGATGATCACCTATAAGTGCTCGTAAGTAATATCGGGCTTACGGACTTGCTTCCGAGTTGTCCTTTTCCAATAAAGAATGAATACTCGAGGTCTTTGACCGGAGTGAATGTTTTACTAAATATTGTTATTATTGTAAAACATTTTGAAAGAAAAGATGGAGTGCTATTTTGAGTTATCAATAGTACTTCATAACTATTGTTCAGTTATTGAAGATATACGATTTGTATGTTTCAAGCATGTTGTTATTAAATTGTTATACTTGTTGAGCTAGTTATGCTCACTCTTGCTTAAACCATATAAATGCAGCTAAGACTGAACATCCTGAAGGATCGAAAAAGGATAAGGGAAAAGCTAAGGCATATTACTAAGTCGTCTTGTAATAAGATAGGTCTATTATTGTAATGTAATCGATATTATGACAAAGAACCTTTGTAATGGGTACGAGAACACAGGAAATGTAAATATTACTTTAAAATATATAGAAGTTATGTTCGTTTTCGAGACTTTTCAATTGAATGAATGTATGAATGTTGTCTGATATAGATAATCACATCCGGGTTGGAAGAAGATACCCTTTGAAGGGGCGCCACAAGTTGGTATCGAGCTGGGGTTATAAAAAAACTTAAGGGGAAAGTAGAACCTTAAGTCATAACCTTAAGAAAGAATAATGAAGTAAAAGATGGAAAGTAACCTTATAAAAATGCATTATATTATGTTATGTATTTCTATTATTTTACCGACGACGTATACTAATCAAATTATATTGTTTTATTGTAGATGTCGGGATAAAATGATATGTATAGAGATATATATGTAGTGAGCGAGGATTCGGTTAATCGGGTAGATACTACCAAATCTCAGTGAGATGGAGAACCAGAGTTGGTGACAATCGAGTCTGGAGACTCGGACGATTTAGACTGCATGTTGGTTATATACTGCATCTTGTAAATCACTAAAACATTTCATATATTACAAGTTGTGGAAGCCCAAAGTAGGCCTCCACGATCGTTTCTTCATTTCGGGTAACCCGAAATGAAGAACAACTCAACGACTACTTTGGACGATTAGATCTTATTGGTTATGTGATGAATGATCATGTTTGTTATTGGATCTTGTAATAGTGCATCATCACTACACGATCTAGTCAACAATATGTCCGTAAAAACAGGTTAAGAAGAATTACGTATGGTCAAACCTATCATCCTCAAGAACACCTATAATGACATTTAAATTTATATAGGCCCTTTAATGACAGATATTTTTTTAAATTAATTATTTTGATTAAATAAATAGAAACAAATAGTTTTTAATTATTAAAAATACCAAATAAATTATTAAAAATTATTTTAAATTTCAAAAATTAGTTTTATTTATTTTGAATATATTTCATAAATATTTAATATTTTTGAAATATTCAAAGTTTTTATTTATTTAATTATAATATTAAATAAATTATTTAAAAATGATTTTAATATTTAAAAATTATTTAAAATTATATTATGATATAAGAAAATATTTTAAGTTATTTTAATGACTTTTAATATTTTGTGATGAAATTCATTAATAAATTAATATTAATGATAATTAAGTTATTTACTAAATGAATTAAATAAATTGATTAAAATGATTTTATTATAGTAAAAATCATTTTAAATAATAATAAGTTATTTAAAAATATTTTAAGTTATAAAATATAATTTTTAATTTAAAGGTAAATTTTATTAATTAATTAATTATTAATGATATTAAGGTTATTTAATTATTATATTAAATAAATTAATTTAAAAATGATTTTATTGTTATAAAAATCATTTTAAATAAAAATAAAATGTTTAAAGATATTTGAAGTTATAAAATATAACTTTTAATATTTAAAGGATAATTTCATTAATAATTTAATATTAATAATTATTAATTTATTATTAATGATATTAAATTTATTTAATAAGTATATTAAATAAATAATTTTAAAATGGTTTTATTAATTTAAAAATCATTTAAAAAGGATATAAATGAATTAAAAATATTTTAAGTTATAATTAATGACTTTTAATATTTTAATAAATAGTACATTAATATTTAAATATTAAGGATAATTATTTAAAAATGATTTTAAATGTTTTAAAGTATTTTGAGTTATTATTAATAACTTTAACATTTTGGAAATAATTTCATTAATAGTTTAATATTAATTAAATATTAATGATAATAGAATTATTTAATATTTAAATCATTTAATAATGATTCTGATGTTTAAAAATTTATGACAAATTATAATAAATGTTTTAAAATTATTATAAGTCATTTAAAAATAATCTAACTGATACTAAGTTACAAAACAGAGTCTTAGACTCGATAATTACTCGATAAAATTGTTGGTACACCTGTTGGGATTTCGGCATAGAAACACAGCGGAAATTTAAAAATAATCAAAGCAATTCTGAAACCCAAAACAGGATCCAAGCGAAACTGAAATTAATTCAGTGGTTTAGATATTATATCGATTATGAAAAAGTTCTGAAATAGCTTCAAATCCTTTACACAATCCAATTAGAACCACGTCTCTACGGTATCCACACGAGCGAGCGCTTATCGAACCGTCGAACGATTACGCGATAAGAGGGACTTGCGGTACTAGCCACCAAAGGAACGATTATGAAACTATTTTCTCTCTAGTCTCTCTCTAAGAAGCGGCTAGGGTTTTTCAATTATGATGTAACCTAAAGTAGTATATATATATCATATATATATAGTAGTTAAAATGAATTAATCAAATCAAAACCTAATTTCATAAAAATTTGAATTTATATATATATATATATATATATATATCTTAATTAAGTCTTACTTAATTAATATACATATATATACAAATTATCCTTTTAATTTAAATTAAGTGATTTAAATAATATTAATCATATTAATATATTTAAATCTTTAAAATTTAAATTTATTCCCTTTAAATTACGTTCATGTGTGTGACCCTATAGGTTATTATTACGTTGGCAATAATTTTATAATCATATTATAAAATTATAAATAGATGAATGACATCTAGTAATGCATCACTTGCTACCCAAGTAATAATAAGATCGATGATTCGATCTGACCTTTTAAGTGACTAATGTTTCAATGTAATTTAATCATTTTAACCTTGACATCCTAGATTAAACTCGAGTCATGGAATATGTCATACTCTTCATAATTTAATCTAAGTTTTCTTGATCAATGAGTAGACTATATGAAACAAATCACTATTTGAGCATGGCCATGCATTTCATAGTCCTACTTTCGATCAAGAGGCCTATGGATATCACCCTAATTTATAGGAGGGTTAAATTCCATCTAGATCACTCATATTCCTCACACGATTCATGATGTACCCAATAATCATCTTTATAGTCCACCCTATTAAAGGTGACATTTGATGATATCAAAGTACATAAATTCTCGTGTAGTAATATAGTGATTTCAAGTCGGAGGACCATTACATCATTGTCACTATGAGAATCGCTAATGACAATTTGCATAATGTTCCACGTAGAATTCTCATGGTGGGTTTGTCCAGTACATCGTTCTCTAACACATACCTATGCATTGACTTAATATCTCATATATTTATGACCAATGAGATTTGGTCATCGATCGATCCATATAGTAGTCTCGATGCATCATTGTTGTCCTATCAACAATGGTACTCGACTAAGGGACATTTAAGAACAATGATACTAATTGTAATTATATAATCTCATGTTCAAGTCACATACTTGAAACTATATAAATTATATCACTATTCTAAGGAATTTTATTATGTTAACATTTATATAACGCGATAAATAAAACCATAATAAAATCATTCATTTATTCAATCAAATATAATATCAAAATGTTAAGCAATTATATCAAATAATTGGCCTCTAGGCATAAACTCTAACAGATCTCCCACTTGCACTAGAGCCAATCACTCATGTATCTAATACCCATGGAACTAGTGTGACCTTCGTTAGCCTATAACTGCGATAAAGCCTTGGTCGATGGATCTGCAACATTATCATATGGTGGCACTCTTCCTATATATTCATCTCCTCTATCAATGATTTCACGGATGAGATGGTACCACCTAAGTATATGCTTGGATCGTTGGTGAGATCTGGGTTCCTTAGCTTTGTCTGATGGCTCCATTATTATCACAATATAGAAACAACCGGATCAACAATGGTTGGAACAACACCAAGTTCGATGATGAACTTTTTAATCCATCTGACCTCCTTGGTTGCACTAGAAAAGCGACAATATACTCGACCCTCTGTTGTAGAATCGATTCATCGTCTCTTGTTTCAAACTTTTCCATTCTTGACACAACCATTAAGGCAAAACACAAAACTGGCCGAGACTTATAGTCATCATTGTCGATCTGAAACTAACATCTGTGTAACCCTTTCTTTGCCGATTCGTCTTCACCTCCATATACGAGAATGAATCCTTAGTCCTTTTCGGTGCTTGAGGATATTCTTGGCTATCTGTCTCTAGTGACCTTCACTTGGATTCGATTGGTATCTGCTCGTCATGCTCAACGCATCTGAGACATCCGACGACAGTACATATCATTGCATACATGATAGATCCAATTGCCCAAGCATAAGGGATCTTTCTCATATGCTCCTCATCATCTTGTGATTTATGGACATTGGGCCTTAGAGATCTTTACACCATGAGTCACGGGTAAGTTTCCTCTTTTCGCCTCTTGCATGTGAACCATTTCAACACTTTATCAATATATGTACTTTGACTTAGGTCGAGCATTTTCTCGATCTATCTCTATAGATCTTGATACCTAAAATGTAGGCAGCATCGCCCAAATCTTTCATGGAGAAACATTTTCCTAACCATGTTTTTACAGCCTGTAAGGAAGGAATGTCATTCCCAATAATTAATATGTCATCAACATATAATACTAGGAATACAATGTGACTCCCACTAACCTTCTTATATACACAAGGTTCATCTTCATTTTTAATAAAGCCAAATTCTTTGACTGCTTCATCAAATCGAAGATTCCAACTCCGAGAGGCTTGCTTCAATCCATAAATGGATCGTTGCAGCTTACATACCTTTCCAGCATCCTTTGGATTGACAAAACCCTCAGGTTGTGTCATGTACACATCCTCAAGGAGATTTCCATTAAGGAAAGCAGTTTTGACATCCATCTGCGATTTACGTAATCATAAAAAGTTGCGAATAGCAAGTAAGATCTGATGGATTTAACCATTGCCCTTTGGAGAAAGGTTTCATCATAGTCAACACCTTGAACTTGCTTGTAACCTTTTTGCTACCAATCGGCCTTTATAGGTTTGTACATTACCATCCATATCGGTTTTCTTCTTGAAAACCCACTTGCACCCGAATGTTTTACCCTTGGTGGATCAACCAGTCCATACTTGGTTAGTATACATGGAGTCCATCTCGATTTCATGGCTTCAAGCCATTTCTCGAAATCTGGTCCATTCATAGCTTCTTGGTAGGAAGCGGGCTCATCTTGATCTATGAGCATCACATCGCCGTTTTGAGTCACAAGATATCCATAATATCTCTCGAGGCTCTTGGCGTGTCCTACCGAGATCTCTGAATGCCTTGTGTAATTTGAAGCGGGTTCACTTTCCACAATATCTTGTGGTTCTGCTCACGTTCCAACTCGAGTTCAATGATATTTTGTGGTTCTCGAATTTCTTGAGTTCTACTTTCCTCCTTTGTTTCCTTTAGAGACAAATTCTCTTTCTAGAAAAATACCAGTTTGAGCAACAAATACTTTGTTCTCAGAAGGTTTGTAGAAATAATACCCTTTTGTTTCCTTTGGGTATCCCACAAAATTACATTTGTCGATTTGGGTCCGAGCTTGGTCAGAATCCAAACGTTTTACTGAGCGCCTCGAACCCCAAATCTTCATGAGCGACATATACTAGGGGCGTTTCCCGGTCCACATCTCATATGGTGTCTTCTCTGAACCGTCTTTGTAGGAACACGGTTAAGTGTGAATGCAGTTGTCTCTAGGGCATGACCCCATAAACTTATTGGAAGATCTACATGACTCATCATTGATCGTACCATGTCCAACAAGGTTCGATTCCTCCTCTCGATATACACCATTCCATTGTGGTGTTCCGGTGGAGTGAGTGTGATATAATACCACACTCCTTTATAAGGTCATCAAAGTCTTGGCTTAAGTATTCACCTCCTCGATCGGATCGAAGGGCTTTTATGCTTTTGCCAAATTGGTTTTGAACTTCATTCTTGAATTCCTTGAACTTTTAAAAGGATTTGGTTGTGTCTCATAAGATACACATATCCATATCTACTAAAGTTGTCGATAAATGTAATGAAGTAATAAAACCTACCTCTTGCTAACGAACTCATGGGTCCACATACATCACTATGTATAAGTCCCAATACATATAGCTTGCCCGTTCAACGTGTCCGATGAAAGGGCTTAACTCATCTTGCCTAATAAACAAGACTCACATTTCTCATATGATTCAAAATCAAATGAATCCAAGAACCCGTCTTTATGGAGTTTGGATATCGTTTCTCATTTATATGGCCTAAGCAGCGATTGCGAGAGATATGTCGGATTTGAATCATTTGATTTAAATTATTTTGTATTTATGTTATAGATAGGCATTTCTAAATCAAGAATATAGAGACCATTAAACAATTGTGCAACACCATAACAAATATCATTTAAGTAAAACAAACAACGATTGTTCTTTATTATAAATGAAAAACCTTTCTTGTCCAAACAAGAAAGCGAAATAATGTTTTTTGCTTATAGCGGGCACAAAATAACAATCTTCTAATTCTAAAACTAGCCCGGTGGGCAAAGATAAATGATAAGTTCCTACGGCCGGTCAACAACTTTTGCTCCATTCCCAACTCGTGAATCAACCTCTCCTTTTTGCTTGAAAGTCCTACTCCTTGGAGTCCACGCACATTAACACAAATGTGAGAACCACATCCGATATCCAATACCCATGATGTAAAGTAGACAAGTTGACTTCTATAACATATATACCTGAATCAAAAGTCGTACTTCCTTTCCTTTTCTTCACTTCTTCCAAATAAGCATGGCAGTTCCTTTTCCAGTGTCCAGGTTTTCCACAGAAGTGACACTCACCTTCTTTAGCCACCCCACCTTTAGGTTTTAAAGCTTTTTTGGTTTTGGAATTGGGTTTGGCAAAAGATTTAGATCCTATCTTCTTCTTGCCTTTCCAATTTCCCTTAGCATTCCCCTTTTGCACCATCATTATGGGAGCGGGTCCTGCCTTTTTCATGTTGTTCTCGGCAGTTCTTAACATGCTCAACAACTTCGATGAGGGGTTTCTCAATTTCATTCATAAGATAGTTCATAACAAATTGAGAGTAGTTGCTTGTTCAAAGATTGCAAAACAAGATCGGTTTGGGCTTCGGGAGTGATTGGAAAACCCACCTATCAAGGTATCAATATACCCAATCATTTTTAGCACATGTGGACCAAGCTGGATCACGTTCACCCATTTTGCGGTGATCTGACACCTTTGCTTGTATCATACCTCTCTGTCGAGCATGCCCTTGAACAATTTCTTGAGATGCTCGATCATCTCATAAGCATCCATCAACTTCATGTTTATTACGAAGCTCGGCGTTCATGGTTGCTAGCATGACACAACTCACGTCCGAGCATCATCTTGATGCTTCTTGTAAACATTATGCTCCATGCGTGGTGCGATGACAATTGTGTCTTTGCGAGAATGGGCCCATCAAGGACATATAGCTTGCGCTCTTGTTTGAGGACAATCCTCAAGTTCTATGCCGGTCGAGAAATTAATTCCACTCGACTTGTCCTTTTCAGGGTGATGATCGTAATGAAAAAGACTATTTGTGTTGTTGTTGTTTGCCATTGATATCTACAATTTATAAGTGCAAAAATAATAAGTCAAATTACGAGTTGATATTATGTAATTGATAATAGTACATTCAAAATATACCTCCCACTATTTTATTCAAATTAATAGCCCTCACCATTAATTCGGAAAGCATTTTCTATTAAATCTTTCTAGTGAGCGAAGATCCATATTTCATTATGCCTTAAGTTAGCTTTGGCTAATCTCTTAAAACACAATTATTTAGGTAGACAACCCTTTGTCAATTATATCATATATAACTCTGGATAGTTTGGTAAACAACATTTGTTTCTAGTCCATCTAATGGTACCTACCAAACTCTATGCCTCTAAGTCCACAATCTATTGAGATAACTTAGTTAAGTCGGGGGCCCAATGATTTTAACAGGTTTGGATATCACAATTATCCTATCGCATCTTACCTAGATAAATAGGGTACTTTGCTTTGGCAAACCTACATCTATTGATCAAGGTCTTGATGAGTGTTATTCATTGGAAGGCATCGATTTAGACTTAATATTTTATTGAGGATTTTATAAATTAATTTAGATCTCACCCATTTTAATCTTATTAAGCATGCACATTATATATCATATCATATCACATACAAGCATAAATAAAGTGCGAAAATTAAATGTGTCATCAGATTATGGCCCAATCCACTTTCAATCTTTTCAAGCTAATGAAAGATTGAAGGTCAATCTAAGGTGGTAAAAGATCTTAAAATAAATAGCTTCCTTGGATCTTCCTCAAGCATGTGCCTCCTCTCCATCATCATCTTTCCATCGTGTTCTCCATCTTGACATCTTCATCGATTACAAATTATTACATGACATAAAGAAACCTCGAGTTACATTCGAGGGGATTTAAATGAGAAGAGAATATTACATTAGAATTTATAGAAAGGCACGACATGCAAGCCGTATTTCAAAACCAAAAACCACTAACCTATGGGTCAAAAGGCAATAACTGTGCACCATGCATATCACAATAAGCACATAACAATTTATATATAATTAAAGAAAACTATATATAACATATAGGGGACACAACCATTATGCGCTACGGCGGGGGGGGGGGGGGTCCAAGGGTGGGTCTCCCCCCCTGGCGGTGGTCCTGGAAAAAAATTTTGAACTACAATCTGTATTGCAGAATTTTTCCATACGAATCTCTGAAACAGTTTCAGAATCATATATTTAATCCACCAAAATAGTCATAATAACAATACACCCGGTACATATCATATATGTCCAGTTTCAATTAATCATATTAAACTGAATATGCATACTTCTAATCCAATTAGAACCTAAGTTGTATACTATTATTACGCCATATAAGATATAATTAACAGAACATCATATACATGCATATCTATTACTGATATTCATAATACCAAAATATGTCGATTACAGAATATCATATACTCAATTAACAGAACATCATATACATGCATATCTATTACTGATATTCATAATACCAGAATATGTCAATTACAAAATATCATATACTTAAATAACAGTTCAGTAAAATTGTATCATCATATATCATATATATCAAAAACAATATAATCAATTTTGAAATAGGTAAAATTGTATCATCACATATCATATATATCGAAAATAATTAAACACGTTATCTGAATTAATCGTTTATAAGTAGCTTTGATACCACTGTTGGGATTTTGGCATAGAAACGCAATGAAAATTAAAAATAATCAAAGCAATTCCAAAACCAAAAAAGATCCAAGCGAAATCGAAATTAATTCAATGGTTTAGATATTATCTGGATTATGAAAAAGTTCTGAAATAGCTTCGAATCCTTTACGCAATCCAATTAGAACCACGTCTCTACGGTATCCACATGAACGCCACACGAATCGTCGAACAATTCTGCAATAAGAGGGACTTGCGGTACTAGCCACCAAAGGAACGATTATGAAACTGTTTTCTCTCTAGTCTCTCTCTAAGAGCGGCTAGGGTTTTTCAATTCTGATGTAACCCTAAGTAGCTGCTATATATCATATATATAGTAGTTAAAAGGAATTAATCAAATCAAAACCTAATTTCATAAAATCCGATATATATATATATATATATATATATATATCTTAATTAAGTCTTACTTAATTAATATACATATATATACAAATTATCCTTTTAATTTAAATTAAATGATTTAAATAATATTAATCATATTAATATATTTAAATCCTTAAAATTAAATTTATTCCCTTTTAAATTACGTTACATGTGTGTGACCTATAGGTTATTATTACGTTGGCAATAATTTTATAATCATATTATAAAATTATAAACGATGAAGCGGCATCTAGTAATGCATCACTTTTACCCAGTAATAATAAGATCGATGATTCGATGCAACCTTTTACGTGACCAATGTTTCAATGTAATTTAATCCTTTTAACCTTGACATCCTAGATTAAACTCAAGTCATGGAATATGTTATACTCTTCATAATTTAATTTGAGTTTTCTTGATCAATGAGTAAACTATATGAAACAAATCACTATTTGAGAATAGCCATGCATTTCATAGTCCTACTCAATCAAGAGGCCTATGGATATCACCCCTAATTTATAGGAGGGTTAAATTCCGTCTAGATCACTCATATTCCTCACAAGATTCATGATGTACCCAATAATCATCTTTATAGTCCACCCTATTAAAGGTGACATTTGATGATATCAACGTACATAAATTCTCGTGTAGTAATATAGTGATTTCAGGTCGGAGGACCATTACATCATTGTCACTATGAGAATCATTAATGACAATTTGCATAATGTTCCACGTAGAATTCTCATGGGTGGGTCTATCTAGTACATCGTTCTCTAACACATACCTATGCATTGACTTAATATCTCATATATTTATGACCAATGAGATTTGGTCATCAGTCAATCCACATACTAGTCTCAATTGCATCATTGTTGTCCTATCAACAATGGTACTCGACTAGGGACATTTAAGAGCAATGATACTAATTGTAATTATAAAATCTCATGTTCAAGTCACATACTTGAAACTATATAAATTGTATCACTATTATAAAGAATTTTATAATGTAAACATTAATATAACGTAGTAAATTAAACCATAATAAAATCATTCATTTATTCAATCAAAGATAATATCAAAATGTTAAGCAATTATATCAATAATTTTCCTCTAGGGTATAAACTCTAACAACACCGACTTGTTTCAGAAATTGATCTAGACTTAGATAATTTAATTAGATATGTGATTATTTGTGTTCAATGGTTGTTAAACATGGGTAATAATGTTATTAGGTTATGTGCTGACTGCGAAATGCAGTACTATGTGTTATAATATATTGTTCTAATCGAACGAATGATCTGATTAATGATAGGTCGTGATATAAACGATAAAACTAAGTTGTGAACTGTAAGCAGCGCATCAGGCAAGTATCTTACCTTTACATTTTCTTTATGAAACGGATATGAGTAAAAATGTTTCTAAATTATATTATTACTGTACGGATTATTAACCCTATATTATATACGTTCATTGATTATTAACATGTTAGTATATGGTAATTCAGATATATATATATATATATATATATATATTCTGTTCGTTAATTTCTATAAATGGTTATACAAGTGTCCCCACTTAGATAATCATTGTATTTAATCACATGTTGATATACCTTTGTCAATTACCCGTATATATATATATATATATATGTGTTGAATTATAGATTATTGTTGAACAAGATAAAACCTTTGATTTGGAACCCAGAAAAGTATAAACATCCCAACACGGGAAAACTTTTTATGCACCCAAGGTGGACAGAGTGAATGATACCTTCGTTCTTGCATGTAGTATTGATCAATGCAGGGCATAACGGGCTGATCACCCCCCGTGCCCGTAAGTTATGACGGTTTGCAGATGAATTTCTGTTTAACCTATTCGAAAATTGAAAATAATGTTCAGTACGTAGTTTCAAAATTTTGGTATAGAATTGATATATATATATATATATATATTATCATAGGTACAGATTACTTCACAACTGTTGAATCGATGTAGAAGGGTAGTATAAAGAAAACATTTAAATTCTTTCAGCTTATATATATAATTGCTATTACTTGTTGGGCACTCAAATGCTCATCCTTGCTTAATTTAAATGATTTCAGCTAAGTGTGAAGAACCAGAAAGCTCATGCAGAAACAAAGGAAAAGAAAAGCTAACCAAATAAGATTTGTTGTAGTTTATGTAATAGTTAACTTTATTAAGACAAGTATGATATATATTATCTATCATGGGTTGTAATGAATGTTTAAAGGTTACGTGATTTGGGATTCGGACTCTGATGAATATGTAAATTAAGTTGATCTTTATATTATTGTTATTATTATTAGTATTATTCCGCTCATAGAAATGGTATCGTGAAACACCGAGTTCAGATTTCAAGTACCGGGATTTGGGGGCTTTACATTGTCAATGCAAAGGCCCATTTTGTATGACTTGTAAAGGATGGAGATAGAGTTAAAGACTCCAGGGACCCACGTGATGATGATAAATATACGTGTAGAACCGACTTTAATCGATAAAGTTAAAGCTGCTCAAGCTAAAGACCTGGAGCTGATGCGTATGAAGAAGAAAGTGCAAGAAGGTGCTACTTCAGAAGCAAGAATCGATGAAGAAGGAATACTTCGAGTCAACTCTAGACTGTGTGTTCCTAATGACCCTGATTTAAAGTATAAGATCATGATGGAGGCGTACAACACACCATTTGCAATCAATCCTGGTAGTACCAAAATGTATCGTTGTGACGCCCCCAAAATTAGGTATACATCACCCATCTTGAGTCGCCAGATACATGGTACAGAATTCAAATACAACTTAATAATACAACTGCCGCAGTATAAATACGACAAAACATAAACCGTGAGTTTGAATACAAATATTGTCTACTAGAGAGTATAAAAACTCAAAAGGAGTCCCCATTACAATTATTATCACACTATTTCACGTAATAATGAGGACTACTAATGCAAACATCCAAGATCATCACTCGGTTTCTCGACTAGTCCCAAATACGTTCTCATTTCTCAAGAGAACGGTGAAAGAAAGGGTGAGCTCAACTAGCCCGAAGAAGAAATATTATGACTAAGATAATGCGAGAATAATTTATCGTTAGCCTTCAATAGTGTTAAACCGATAAAATATAATAACTATCAAGTTTAAGTGCGATGGAATAAGCAATCCATTAGAAGAGTCAAGTAGGGAATAAAATCTACTATCTTCTATGATTTAAAAAGTTTTTCATCACTTTTATCGTTGGGACTCAGCTTAATAAATAATCCACATCATCGAATCACCCCTGCACTACGGCCAAGGATATTCCTTAGTATCACGACCACGAATTATCCATGCACTACTACGACTTAAGATAATCATGTTTTCATCAACTATTCCCGATCATGCCATAAAATAATTCATCTTTGCACTACGGCCAAAGAGAATCCAAAGTCAAAATCATACCAAAAACTATCCATCAATGCACTACGGGCCAATAAGGACTTTTTCCACATCATTTGTAATATTACGGTTATGATTATACCGAATAATCCCTGGTCATAATCATACCAAGTCCATCTATACACTCAGAGCCACGGATGACTTTCAACATAATATAAGCATGAGGATGATGACAATGATATAAGAATTCAATAAAACAAGTTCAAGAATTAATTTATCCAGAACTAATAACGCCCACATTGTTAACATGATACTTCTTTGTAGAGTAAAATTTAAGAATGCTCGTAAGAATATTTCCATGAAAAGATCTTTGGATGAAGCGCAAATATCAAGGATATTCCACTAATTTCATGGAGTATAGAAGTCAAAATTTTAACTAACGAGTATAATAAAGAATGGAATAAAAAAGAAATCACCATGCATGCGATAGACCGCATAAGCAAAGTTATTCCAATGAATAATAAATAACGGAACCAGGTCCCACGTAAAATGCATGCATGATATATTCCAACAAAATAATAAAGAATGGAACCAGTCCCACGTGAACGCATGTATACATGATATTCAAACAAAATAATAAATATTAGAACCAGTCCTACAGAAATGCACGATGGGATATTCCTACAAGAATAATAAATAATGAAATAACAGAAGAATTTCACCAAGTATAGGGTAGCCTGCGTATACATGTTATTCCAACAGAATAATAAATAATGGTATAATAGAAGTTCTCTTCATGAATACAAAAGAAATAATACCCCTTACCGTAAAAGAAACTGAATATAAGAGTAGGGAAGTAGCATAATTGTAAGACCCCAAGTTTTTGAATAAAGATGAATTTTCTATAAATATCATTTTTGAATATTATGGAGTAAATTTGATATAATGTTATAGTTGTGGGTAATATTTATAAATTTTGCAAAGTACGCAAGTTGCATATAATATTCGTTTTAACAGGGAATATTCGTACAACGGCATAATCATTGGTGCACCCCACAACGAAATTATTGTCGGATTGAGAAAACGACAAAAATATTTTATTGAAAATAACGACGGAAGTTTTACCATTAATACTGTTGAACTACTCAAGAGTAAAACTACAATGAATACACGTGGTTGAATAGTAGCACATGGTGATTGATTATGATGCTTATGTGATAAGTTACTCATTTTGTTTTATTGGTATTATTAATGTAATAAAATAGAAAAGCTTTTTATATAAAATGTAAATACTTTTATAAAGTTATTCGCTTTATTAGGCTAATAATAAAATCTTTTTATATAAAATAGAATACTTTTATAAAGTTATCTGTTTTATTAGACAATAATTAGAATATATTATATTTTATTATGCATAGTGTTTGCATAGTGCCTGTATAGTGTTTGCATAGTAAAATCTTTTATAAAGTTATTCATTTTATTAGATTATAAATAGAATATATTATATTTTATTTAAAAGATTTTTCTTTAAATATGGACCATCAGATTAAAGTAAATCAATCTGGACCGTTCATGAGTTAGTTACTATGCAGTCCATTTTTCTATAAATAGAAGCTCATTCCTTCATTATTTCTTATGAATTCACTGAAATTCTAGAGAGATAAACTATAGAGAGAAAGAAGAAAAGTATGCTGCTACTTCACTACTTATATATCTAGTACTCTTCTTCTTAAGGTAGGGGGTATTATTTCTTTTGTATTCATGAAAAGAACTTTTGTTATTCCATTCTTTATTATTCTGTTGGAATAACATGTATACGCGGAATTCCTTATACTTGGTGAAATTCTCCTGTTATTTTATTCTTTATTATTCTATTGGAATATCCTGTCTGTGCGTTTTACGTCGGACCTGGTTTCGTCTTTACTATTCTGTTGGATCATCCTGTCGGTGCATATTACGCCTGACCTGATTCCGTTATTTAGTATTCTGTTGGAATAACCTGTCTATGTGAATTATCGCATCCTTGGTGATTTCTGTTGTTATTCTATTCTTTATTATTCTGTTGGAACATCCACTTGCAAGTAATTTACTTTGACTCGGTTATGTTATTATTATTACATTGGAATAACCTATTTATGCTGAAGTACCACATGCATGGTGATTTCTTTTGTTATTCCATTCTTAATTATACTCAAATTGGTTAAAGTTTTGACTTCTATACTCTAATGAAATTAGTGGAATATCCTTGATATTTGCGCTTCATCCAAAGATCTTTCATGGAAATATTCTTCTAAGCATTCTTGAATTTTACTTTACAAAGAAGTATCATGTTGACAATTTGGACGTTATTAGTTCCTGAATAACTTAGTTCTTGAACTTGTTTTATTGAATTCTTATATCGTTGTCATCATCTTCATGTTTATATTTTTTTAAAGTCATCTGTGGCTTTAGTAGTGCATAGATGGACTTGGTATGATTATGACTGTGGATTATTCTTGTAATCATGACCGTAATGTTACAAATGATGTGGTAAAAGTCCCCATTGGCCCGTAGTGCATTGATGGACAGTTGTTGGCATTATCATGACAATTAATGAATACACAAATATTCTTGGCCTATATTGCATGGATAGTTGTGGTCGTGATACTAAAGAATATCCTTGGCCGTAGTGCAAGGGGCAATTTGTTGATGTGGATTATTTATTAAGCTGAGTCCCAGCGATAAAAGTGATGAAAATCCTTTTAAATCATAGAAGATAGTAGATTTTATTCTCTACTTGACTCTTTTAATGGATTGCTTGTTCCGTTGCAATTAAAATTGATGTTTGTTATAATGTATCAATTTAACACTATTTAAGGCTAATGATAATTTATTCTGCATTATCTTAGTCATAATATTTCTTACTAGGCTAGTTGAGCTCACCCTTTCTTTCATTGTTCTCTTCAGGAAATGAGAATATAATTGGGACGAGTCGGAGAACGGAGTGAAGGACCAGATGATAGTATTAGTAGTCCTCACTATTCTGTTAAATAGTGTGACAATAAATGTAATGAGGACCCCATTGAGTTTGTATATTGTCTAGATGACAATATTTGTATTAAAACTCACAGCATATCTTTAGTCATATTTTACACGACTGTTGTATAATTAAGTTGTATTTGAATTTTGTACCATGTATTTGGCGACTCAAGATGGGTGATGTATACCTATTTTGGGGGCATCACAGTTGGTATTAAAGCTTAGGGATATGATCTCTGGCTAAGATGTGAGAATAGAACTAGGAGGGGAGAGACGGGGAATTCCTTCGCTAGTATGACCTACCTAAGTTTTTTTTTGTATTTAATTGGTCGGTTAGAATATAGGGATAATATGTTACATGTCAATTAACTTTTGTTTTGTAGCAGTATCTGAAAATGACATCCGAGAATGTTGAGAATAGCAATGGAGCACAGGCGATCGTTGATTCACCACATATCAATAATCAGGATAATGTGCATCAGGAAGGCGACAATCCTCATGCAAACAATAACACTGACCAAATGATGAATGATGGAATGTTCAAAGGCTTTATGCAATTCATGCAACAGCAGGCGAGAGCGGCTCCTATCCAAAATGTAGGTGGAAACACTGGAAACTCTCGGACGGTCACCGCTAAACAGTTCAACGAGCTGGGACCAACGAAGTTTATTGGAGAGCCAAAACCACTTAAGGCGAAGCATGGATAAAGCAGATCACCAAGATATTTGATGTCTTGGGATGCTCCGAGGAGCAAAAGGTTCCCTTTGCCGCCTTTATGTTGCGAGGAGAGGCAGATTACTGGTGGGAATCGGTAAAGCGTATTCAACCTGCCACACTGAAAATATCTTGGGAGAAGTTCCAAGAACTATTCAACGACAAGTACTTTCCCCAAAGTATTCGTCACATGAAGGAGGTGGAGTTCATCAAGTTAGAGCAGAATAACATGACCGTATTGAAGTACGAAGCCAAGTTTGCCGAGTTATCCCGGTTTGCATCCCACTTGGTGGATAATGAAGAGAGAATGACGCGTATGTTTTTAAGAGGTTTGAAGCCGAAGATACTTCAACATCTTATTTCTCATAAACTGTGTTTGTATTTAGATGTTGTAAATAGGGCTCAGTTAGTGGAGTGCGATAATGAGTCAACGGAACCAAAAGAGAGCAGCCGACAAAATAATAATACTAGTGAGAGCAGTCATCGAAGCAGTGACAACAAGCGTGGAGGGAATCAACAGGCCAGAAATGGTAACCACTTCGGTGGTAATCAGGGCCAAAGCAATAAGAATGGACATTTCTAGAATAGGAGATTCAATAATGATGGAAACACATCAGCATCAGCACCCTTTGTTAAGGAAGGAGAACGACCACCTATCATATGCTTCAAATGCGGAGGGGAGGGACATATCAGTCCAAACTGTACGATGCCGTCCAAAGCATGTTATAATTATGGAAGAGAAGGTCACCTAGCCCGATTTTGTCGTTCACCGAAGACAAGTTTAGCTAGGATGGAGGCACCAAAGGCCGTCCCAGAAAAGTCAAAGTCGGTAGTGCAATGGAGAGCGTTTGTTGTGACCTCCCAGAAAGCAAGGAACCCGAATGAGATCATCACGGGTAAGCTTATCATAAACTCTAGCGAAGTCTATACTTTATTTGATACCGGTTCTATCCATTCTTTTATTTCTCCTACTTGCGCTCAACGATTAAATTTCACTCCGGAGAAATTAGACGTTGACTTATATGTGGAAACTCCGTTGAGAGAAACCTTCATTACATCCATTATTTATAAGTCTTGTTTGGTTCAAATCAGTACCCTCACATTACCTGTCGATCTTATTTCATTAAAAATACTTGCATTTGACGTGATTCTAGGGATTGATTGGTTAACTACTCATCATGCAAAAATTGATTGTTTTCGTAAGGTTGTTAGCTTTCATATTCCTAATCAACCTATTATGCGAATTCAAGCGACAAAACCATTAAAGTCAATCACGGTCATCTCAAGCCATAAAGCTATTCGTTTATTAAAAAATGGATGTCAAGCTTTCTTAGCTCATGTCACGGATCTAAACAAAAATACGCCGGGTTTTGAATGATATTTCTATTGTTAATGAATTTCCTGACGTATTCCCTGAAGAACTTCCTGGCCTACCCCTAGAGCGTGAAATTGAATTTTGTATTGACCTTGAACCTGGTACAAAACCTATTTCCAAAGCCCCATATCGAATGGCTCTATTGAACTTCGAATTAAAGACCCAATCGCAGGAATTGTTAGACATTGTCTTTATTCGTCCCTAGTACTTCTCCTTGGGGTGCTCTGTTCTATTCGTGAAGAAGAAAGATGGGAGTATGCGACTTTGTATTGATTATCGGGAGTTGAATCATGTCACCATCAAAAATAGGTACCCATTGCCACGTATTGATGACCCGTTTGACCGCCATTGCAAGGAGCCAAATTCTTTTCAAAGATTGATCTCCGCTCTAGATATCACCAATTGAAGATTAGAACCGATAACATTCCAAAGACGACTTTTAAAACTCCTGAGACGGGCCTTATATGAATTCCTAGTCATGTCCTTTAGATTGACTAATGCTCCTGCTTCCTTCGTGGATATGATGAACCGAGTATTAAAGGAATATTTGGATCACTTTGTGGTCGTCTTTATTGATGACATCCTTATTTATTCCAAAAGCCGTGAAGAACATGAGCAACACTTGAGGCTGACACTCCAAAAGCTTCGTGAATATAAGCTTTATGCCAAGTTGAAGAAATGCGAGTTCTGGCTTGAGGAAGTAACATTCCTTGGGCACGTGGTATCAAGTCATGGAATATCTGTTGACCCAAAGAAATATTGAAGCTATTCAAAGTCGGGAGCAACCTAAATCGATGATAAGTAATCGTAGCTTTCTCGGTTTAGCTGTTTATTATCGGAGATTCGTGGAAGGATTTTCTCGAATCGCTACTCCATTAACTCAGCTGACTCGGAAAGATAGAAAGTTTGGTTGGAGCGAAGAATGTGAGAAGAGTTTTCAAGAACTCAAGAGGAGACTCATTTCAGCACCTGTTCTGATAATACCATCTGGCTCGGAGGGATTTATCATCTACAGTGATGCTTCGGGCAAAGGGTTGGGATGTTTTCTCATGCAACATTGGAAAGTCATAGCCTATGCCTCAAGATAACTCAAAGAATATGAGAGGAATTATCCTACTCATGATCTAGAGTTGGCAGCTGTTGTCTTCACACTAAAGATTTGGAGGCATTACTTGTATGGGGAGAAAGTGGAGATCTTTACGGATCATAAAAGCCTCAAATATTTCTTCACTCAAAAGGAACTCAACATGCGACAATGACGTTGGCTTGAACTGTTGAAAGATTATGACCATACCATCCAATACCATCATGGAAAAACAAATGTGGTAGCTAACGCATTGAGTAGAAGATCATATGCAAGTGCGAATGCGATATTGTCAACACAAAGGCCCATTTTGTGTGACTTACAAAGGATGGAGATAGAGTTAAAGACTCCAGGGACCCATGTGATGATGGCGAATATACGAGTAGAACCAATTTTAATTGATAAAGTTAAAGTTGCTCAAGCTACAGACCTGGAGCTGATGCGTATGAGGAAGAAAGTGCAAGAAGGTGCTATGCCGGAAGCAAGAATCGATGAAGAAGGAATACATTGAGTCAACTCCAGACTTTGTGTTCCTAATGACCCTGATTTAAAGTATAAAATCATGATGGAGTCGCACAACACACCGTTTCCAATCCATCTTGGGAGTACCAAAATGTATCATAATCTTCGTCATACATTTTGGTGGAGCAATATAAAGAGAGAGATAGAGCTGTTTATCTCAAGGTGTCTAACTTGTCAACGAGTTAAAGCGGAGCATCAAGTACCAAAAGGTCCATTGCAACCACTTGAAATTCTAGAATGGAAGTGGGAGCACATTACCATGGATTTCATTACTGGTCTTCCTAAGGTTTCTCAAGGCATAAGTGAGATTTGGGTCATTGTTGATAGATTGACCAAGTCTGCTCATTTCTTACCGATACGAGAAACTTATACACTTGAAGGTCTTACTCGTATGTACATAAACGAGATTGTAAGACTGCATGGTATGCCAGTATCCATAGTTTCTGATCGAGACCCAAGATTCACTTCACAATTTTGGGTTAATTTGCAAAAAGCTATGGGCACAGACTTGCGATTTAGCTCAAAATATCATCCTCAGATGGACGGACAGTCGGAGAGGACTATTTAAACTCTTGAAGATCTATTAAGACTCTGTGTCCTTTATTTCAAGGGAAGTTGGGACAAGTTCATACCATTGGTGAAGTTTTCCTACAATAACAGTTATCAAGCAAGTATTGGCATGACTCCATTCGAAGCGTTGTATGGAAGAAAGTATCGTTCTCTCAGTATGCTGGGATGAGGTGGGTGAAGCAACGTTGTTGGTACGTATGACTACGGAAAAGATTCAAATAATCCGACAACGTATAAAAACCTAACAAGATCGACAAAAGAGTTATGCTGATCTTCATCGAAAGGACGTGGAATTCAATATAGGAGATCATGTGTTGTTACGTGTTGCTCCATGGAAAGGAGTTACGAGATTTGGAAAGAGAGGAAAACTCAATCCTCAATTCATCGATCGAGTAGGAACTGTGGCCTATAGACTCGCTTTACCGCCAAGTATGTCTCGTGTTCATAACGTTTTTCACATATCCATGTTACATAAATATGTGAAAGACCAGAACCACATTATTGAGTTAGAACCGGACGAAATAGCGAAAGATTTGACGTATGAAGAGGTTCCTATTCAAATCTTGGATAAGAAGGAACATATTCTACGCTCCAAGGATATACCTAAAGTCAAAGTTTTGTGGAGAAGCAACGATGTTGAAGAAATGACTTGGGAGTTAGAATCTGAAATGAAATCAAGGTATCCTTACCTCTTCGACATACCAGGTATGTACCCTAATTTTGAGTACGAAATTTCATAAGAAGGGGAGGTTATAAGACCCCAACTTTTTGAATAAAGATGAATTTTCTATAAATATTATTTTTGAATATTATGGAGTAAATTTGATATAATGTTATAGTTGTGGGTAATATTTATAAAATTTGCAAAGTACGCAAGTTGTATATAATATTCGATTGTTCGGGGAATATTCGTTTTAACAGAAATATTCGCATAACGGCAAGACAATCATTGGTGGACCCCACAACGAAAATTATTTTCTTGATTGAGAAAATGACAAAAATATTTTATTGAAAATAATGGCGGAAGTTTTACTATTTATACTTGTTGAACTACTTTGGTAGTAAAAATACGATGTCTGGCGTGGTTGCATAGTAGCACATAATATTGATTATTGATGCTTATGTGATAAGTCACCGAGTTTTGTTTTATTGGTATTATTAATGTAATAAAAGTAAAAGCTTTTATATAAAATGTAATACTTTTATAAAGTTATTCATTTTATTAGCTAATAGTAAAATCTTTTATATAAAATAGAATACTTTTATAAAGTTATCTGCTTTATTAGACAATAATTAGAATATATTATATTTTATAAAGTTATTCGTTTTATTAGATTATAAATAGAATATATTATATTTTATTTAAAAGATTTTTCTTTAAATATGGACCGTCAGATTAAAGTAAATCAATCTGGACCGTTCATGAGTTAGTTACTATGCAGTCCATTTTTCTATAAATAGAAGCTCATTCCTTCATTATTTCTTACGAATTCACTGAAACTCTAGAGAGATAACTCTAGAGAGAAAGAAGAAAAGTATGCTGCTACTTCACTACTTATATATCTAGTACTCTTCTTCTTAAGGTAGGGGGTATTATTTCTTTTGTATTCATGAAGAGAACTTCTATTATTCTATTCTTTATTATTCTGTTGGAATAACCTGTATATGCGAACTTCCCTATACTTTATGAAATTCTCCTGTTATTCTATTCTTTATTATTCTGTTGGAATATCCTGTTTGTGTATTTTACGCCGGACCTGGTTCCGTCTTACTATTCTGTTGGAACATCCGGTTGGTGCGTATTACGCCTGACATGGTTCTGTTATTTAGTATTCTGTTGGAATAACCTGTCTATGCGAAGTACCGCATGCATGGTGATTTCTGTTGTTATTCTATTATTTATTATTCTGTTGGAATCCTGTCGGTGCAAATTTCGCCTGACCTGGTTCCGTTATTATTATTCAGTTGGAATAACCTATTTATGCGAAGTACCGCATGCATGGTGATTTCTTTTGTTATTCCATTCTTTATTAAACTCAGTTGGTTAAAGTTTTGACTTCTATACTCCATAAAATTAGTGGAATATCCTTGATATTTGCGCTTCATCTAGTATCTTTTCATGGAAATATTCTTCTGAGTATTCTTGAATTTTACTCTACAAAGAAGTATCATGTTGACAATTTAGACGTTATTAGTTCCTTAATAACTTAATTCTTGAACTTGTTTTATTGAATTCTTATATCGTCGTCATCATCCTCATGTTTATATTTTTTTTAAAGTTATTTGTGGCCTGTAGTGCATAGATGGACTTGGTATGATTATGACCAGGGATTATTCGGTATAATCATGACCGTAATGTTACAAATGATGTGGTAAAAGTCCTCATTGGCCCGTAGTGCATTGATTAACAGTTGTTGGCATGATCATGACCATTAATGAATACACAAATATTCTTGGCCTGTAGTGCATGGATAGTTGTGGTCGTGATACTAAAGAATATCCTTGGCCGTAGTGCAGGGGTGATTCAATGATGTGGATTATTTATTAAGCTGAGTCCGAGCGATAAAAGTGATGAAAAACCTTTTAAATCATAGAAGATAGTAGATTTTATTCTCTACTTGACTCTTTTAATGGATTTCTTTTTCCGCTGCAGTTAAACTTGATGTTTGTTATATTGTATCAGTTTAACACTGTTTAAGGCTAATGATAATTTATTTTGCATTATCTTAGTCATAATATTTCTTACTGGGCTAGCTGAGCTCACCCTTTCTTTCACTGTTCTCTTCAGGAAATGAGAATATAGCTGGGACGAGTCGGGGAACGGAGTGATGGACCAGATGATAGTATTAGTAGTCCTCATTATTCTGTTAAATAGTGTGACAATAAATGTAATGAGGACCCCATTGAGTTTGTATATTATCTAGATGACAATATTTGTATTAAAACTCACAGCATATGTTTAGTCGTATTTTACACGACTGTTGTATAATTAAGTTGTATTTGAATTGTGTACCATGTATTTGGCGACTCAAGATGGGTGATGTATACCTATTTTGGGGACATCACAAATGATTTGGGAAGAGTATCTTAATTGGGGATACAAATCTATATAGATAAATTTAAGAAGAGGCTCGACTTAACCCATAAAACGTATATTCATTAGATGCTAAAGTCGTTTAGCATGACAAACTCCAAAAGATGTCTCATGTTGATGAGCCATGGGTGTATCTCTCTTAATAGTCCTCATAGACTCCTAAAAGAGAGATCACATGAGTAACAATCATGTATACAATGAAATATACGAGACCGATGTTGATCGGTCATATTCTAGAAGATCACTATCGACAAAGAAAAAAAATCTTAAAGTACTTAACCGGCACTAAGGATGCGATTAAAATTTATGGTGAGTTTAAATTAAAACTAGAGGGCTTAAAAAACTCAAGTTTTTCAGACAGACCAAGATGACATAAAATCTACTTTAAGGTAAAGCGTTACCTTGAATCTCTATGGTGCGAAGAAAAATTGAAAGGTTCCAAACAACAAGGAGTTGTTGTTTTAGTTATAAAGATAAAGTATATAGCTATAATTGAAGCTGCAAGTTGATTGTTTGGATGAAAAGTTCATTACAGAACTAGGAATAGTTCCTAAGTCTCATCTTGGATCTAAACATGTGTTGTGGCACTTTCATTTGATTATGGGAATCATTGAAAGATGGAAAATCATTATAGAGATAGTGGACTCTCAAGAACAATATTACATATCCATTAACTAAAGCTTATCCAACAGCAGGATAATCGTCACTTAGAGAAGAAGGGTATGAGATACTATGGCGATGGCTTTAGTGCAAGTGGGAGATTGAAAGTAGTATGCACACAAGCCAATCATGTTTGATGATAAAACATATACTTTGTAACAATCTTATTCATTTATTAATAAAAAGTATTAATTTATTAAAGGCTTTTAATTATCTACATGATATTGTTTTATAATATGTGATAAATCCATAGTTTTAAGCAATGTTTTTAGAATAATGATGATGATCATTCAAATGAGATCTAAATTCTTAGAAAGCTTAAAACTAAAATAGTTCCTAATCATTGGATTACTAAATTAGGGATTAGTGAATCCGGATAGATTGGTACATACGTTGCTTTCTCATTGGATGAGGATGATTGATCTCATGATCATTTGTGTGGAGACACTAAAACAAGTATATAAGTGCTTATTAGAGAATAAGTTCACTGAACGTGGCTCGCTAAGGAATACCTAATGGAGTTTTACTTATGCGTAAAGTAGGAATTCACAGAAGTGATAGTTAATCTACAAGTGATCCTTGGACTTGAGATCATCATAGTATCTTGTGTATGATGAGTTATACTTTGACTTATTCCTTAAGACCCTTATGGTATATCAAAGGGTATGCTTGGGTATAATAAGTTGTACATGGAGATAATGTATGATCAATGAAGAATCTACCACTTCTAGTAAAAGAAGAGAAATGTCCTATGTAATTCGATAAATGACAACCCAAAGAGTCCTAGTAAGCTGATTATTGAAATTAGAAAGGAGTTTCTAATTTGTATTATTTGAGTTGTGCATTTAAGAGTTAAAATACATATAATTAAATAAAATAAGACTTGACAAAGAATTCCATGTCTTATATTTAATTGGGACATTGTATGGTAGAAGGATTGAAATATACTGAGAACTATTTATCCAAAGGTTCTTTTATGATTAATGTTAAAATCTATATTATCTAGAAAAGTCATTAATCGCTAGGGAGGCTTATCCCTATTGTAGAATAAATATTATTTATTTAAATAAAGTAATTGTTTAATTTATTTATTTAAATAAGATTAGAATTGTTCTAATTGATTTATTCACAACCCGATTTAATATGGAGAACCTAAAGGGTCACACCATAAAAGGAAGAATAATTATTTAAGAAGTTAATAGCATAATCATAATAATATAAAGTTAAGTGTATTTAATTTAATCTATGGTGATAGAATAAATTAAATAGCTTAATATTTATTATTTAATATTTTAGAAATATTAAATATAAATTAATAAGACGAGTCTTATTAATATTATTACAATTATTATTATTTTAATTTCTAAAAGAGTTTAGGAATTAATTTAATATAAGTACTCTCATTTATTCCTAATAGGATTAGGAGGGAAAATTAATTAAAGGAGTTTAATTAATTAACCCTAATAAGATTAGGGAGCCCATTTAATTAAAAGAGTTTAATTAAATTAATAATACCTTATTTAATTAAATAGGGTTACCTGATATCTTTATAAGGTGAGTCTTATATCATATATTAGTGATACGCAATTCCAACTGTTGGGAGAGTACGCTCTTTTTCTATGAGAGATAAAAAATTAGGGTTTAGCCAACCACTAATCTTCTTGAATCTTTCTTCTTCCTTGGTGGATCACATCTAGAGGCTAAACACTTGGGTAGCTAACGTTGATCAAAGGAAGGAACCAAACCTGGTGGATTCAAGTTGAACGCGAAAAAGATTGGAGGTGAACTTGTACCTGAGGAAGCTCGAATCTTCAAGTGTATGATTCTTGTTCTTTCTTTTTCGTTTAATTAATAATTGTGCATAAAGGATGATCCGGGTATATGGTTTGTAAAATTTTAAAACTCTGATTTTTCACGTTTTCGCTTACTTTGTGCAATTTGATTGCGTTCACGAATATTACAAACCTAATAGAAGCAACGTTGTTGGGGCCAGAATTGGTACGTATGGCTATGGAGAAAATTCAAATGATCTGACAACGTATAAAAACCTCACAAGATCGACAAAAGAGTTATGTTGATCTTCATCGAAATGACGTGGAATTCAATGTTGGAGAGCATGTGTTGTTATGTGTGGCACCATGGAAAGGACTTACGAGATTTGGAAAGAAAGGGAAGCTCAATTCTCGATTCATTGGACCATTTGAAATCCTCGATCGAGTAGGAACTGTGGCCTATAGTCTCGCTTTATCACCAAGTATGTCTCGTGTTCATAATGTCTTTCACATATCTATGTTACGTAAATATGTGGAAGACCCGAACCACGTTATTGAATTAGAACTAGATGAAATAGCTGAAGATTTAATGTATGGAGAGGTACCTTTTAAAATCTTGGATAAGAATGAACATATTCTACGCTCCAAGGTTATACCTGAAGTCAAAGTTTTGTGGAGAAACCACAATATTGAGGAAATGACCTGGGAGTTATAATCTGAAATGAAATCAAGGTATACAAACCTCTTCGACATACTAGGTACGTACCCTATTTCGAGGAAGAAATTTCATAAGAAGGGGAGGTTGTAAGACCCCAACTTTCATAAATAAAGATTAATTTTTCTCGAAATATATTTTTGAATATTATGGTATGGATTTGATATAATGTTATAGTTGTGGGTAATATTTATAAATTTTGCAAAGTATGCAAGTTGTTATAAAATATTCGATTGGTTAGAAGAATATTCGTTTTAACGTAAAATATTCATACGGCACGACACAATCATTAATGGACCCCACAAATGTAATTATTATCGAGTAAGAAAATGACAAAAATATCTTTTTATAAAATAACGGCGAAAGTTTTACCTTTAACCGTAGAATTACCCTGATGAAAAGTACAATAATACGGCGTGGTTACATAAGAGTAGCACCTGCGGTATTTGATGCTTACGTGAGAAGTAACTCAGTTATACTCAATTATTGCTACAATAATTACTGCATAGTATCTCACGTTATATGATTCATTGACAAGTTATTCATATTATTATCTGCATAATTAACAATGTCTAAAAAGTTCACGTAGAGAAAAGGGTCCGTCACCTAATTGCGGCGCCAATAGGAGAAAATTCTTATCTGAAAGCCCCTACATCCCGGGAAAGATCTGGGTTGATAATATTGCGAGTAATAATTGTGACACCCCAAATTCCGGGTACTTCAATTCCACGGGATTTGGTGTCCACAGTACAAATATCATCTATCTATCTACCCATAAAAATGCAAACCATGCAATAGATAGAATAAAAATCTTCCCCTTAAGGGTTACAACATCTGAATAATAATAATACAATCCCAGGTTAAACTAACCTTAAACATCTGTGCGGAATCATAAACAAATAAGTCTTAACAACATCATTAAATCAAGTCTTAAACATAAATACATAATCTAATAGAATAATAAGTCTTCATCACTTTCTAACTTTGCCCTTGCCCTTACTAGTGGAAGATTCATCAGTTCTTTCGTTCTTAACTGCAATGTTATTATTAAGCAAGAGTGAGCACTATTGCCCACAGGTATAATAATGAAATAACAAAGATAATAACATGCGAGAGAAATAATAACTTCTAAAATAAAAGCTCAACTTTTGAATCAAGAATGAATAGCAAGAATCAAAAGATTTCTGAGGGTCATAAGACCTTGAACTATGTCCTAGGTTATCAAGGGTTATACTTGAAACCTTTAACAACCATAAGACTATGGAGCTTTCTACTGCATTTTAGGGGATCAAATTTCTTAGTACCATACTATGCACAATATCTTAACGCTAACGCATAAGTAATCCCATTGCAGGGTTGTTCATCTAAGTTTGACATTCGAGTCCGCACCACAGGAAGTTTGGTTTGGATAATTCATCAAGGGTTCTAAAATTTAGAATACTCATCAAGTATGGACTAGTCGAATCAATACGTTTTCGCTAGTCTAATAAGGTTCAATAATAATGATATTCAAATTGAATAATAATCTCAGGAAGTATACAATAGGACAATTATTGTATAACTGAATCATGCTTTGAAAAGATAATTAATCTTTAATATAACATTTGAACTTGAATAATAGAAATGATAATTTACTCGAGGTAAAAAATAAACTTGAACAATAATGATAAGTAGGGTTAGGAAACTTGCCTCGTGCGTAGATTACACTTTAACTAAGCACGTTCTTTGAATTTAATCCTACATACCATTCACATTCACAATACCAGCTTAATTATAACTTAACTAATCATCATAAACTCATTCTCTTTATTACTTTGATTTTTACTATACTTAGTCAATTTATCACATTCATTGACACATAATTTACAAATAATGATTAATTATGCATTCCATAATTTAATCCACGTGTAATTATGCTATTTACATGTTAAACATTTATTTTAATATCTCATTATACTTCCAAACATATTTTTATGTTCATTAAATTAATTTACTAACAAATTGTTAGACTTAAACATTTTAAAAAATTACATTTCTCGAACTTTACGGAGAGTGGTGTGCATGTACCACTTTTTGTCTTGATTCTCGGCCTCGCGGCGCTACTGCGTCTTGCTACACAGTCAATGGTGTTCATGGCGGTGGCTTCGTAATATACATGACTCTTATGCTTATAGTGGCGGTATTGCACATGGTGTACCAGACACAGAAATGGCAGTTCGTGAAAAATCGCAGAACATGCCAATTTCTTATTTCCTACTCGAAATTAGACATACCCACATGATATAATTCGTATACAAACATTACTCAACATCTAAAGACTAATTTTATCCCATTAAAACATATAATCATAGAGTTTAAGCATGTAATTTTCACTGACTTTGATGTTCTTGAAGGTTTTGAAAATAAAACATGAAAATTGTCACTACGGATTCGTTATAACAATCAATCCGCTTATTTAAACTTTGGTCTCTTCGTATCAACATGCATAACAACATAGAATAATATAAAATTTAGGGATAATATACGATTAATACATGGAATATCACGTATAAGGCCATATGGCCAAAACCCAAACTCAGAAATTTTTGAAATAAAGAAGTCATCATTTATCAAACTTATGATATGAAAACATATAAAATATATATAAAACATGTTATGCTACTCGAATTATTACATATATTCCTAACTCAATTTCCCAATTTACACAAATTCCACGTAACTGATTGAAAGCCATTTTCATAAAAAAACTAAATGACGTAAAAGTAGAATTTGGGTTGGAGAGAATTACTCATAGATTAGTGTAGATAGGAGGGATTAAACTTTCTCAATCAATCTAACCAGTCACAATTCTCTCAATTTCTTAATTCTCTTTCTCTATGATAATTCTCTAGACTTAGCAATAATGGAATGAATGAAGAAGAAGACGTCGCATATAATAATTAAACTAACGTAGTTGTGGTCAGTTAACTAATTCGTGGTTAACTGCCCTCAAGCACTACTAAGGCCTTATTTGGCTATTCAAAATAGATTTATAAACCATTTAATTTAATAAAGCTTTATCATATAGATTAAAAATGTCACACTCCTTATAAAATAAATCCAATATTTTATTTAATATATTTTAAATAACATATAATAATTTCTCATAAATTCACATAATCACATAAATAATTTTCTCATTAATAAATAATGTCAAATTATTAACTCTCTAATTAATAATTAAATTAATTAAATAACATCATGCTTAATTAAATATTTCATTTAATACAATAAGCTCACATAATGACATACTTCGATAATAAAAATTCTCCACATTAATTTAATAAATGTAACACATATAATTAAATTAATCTACCACAATTGCATCAATTAATTATTTAATCTAATAATTAACTCATCAAAAATATTTATTTAATTCAATAAATATTAAAATAAATTACAAAATTCTCGTTCGTCACATCTTTCCCACCTTAAAAGGATTCTGTCCCCAGAATCACGACTCAATAAATTCGACCCGTTACATTCTCTCCCCCCCCCCCCCTTACAAAGATTCTCGTCCCCGTAATCGCTTTACATAATTAAGTAAATAAATGAGGGTAATTCTTCATCATATTCTCTTCGAGTTCCCACGTAGCTTCTTCAGCCGTTTTGGTTCCTCCAAATTACCTTAACAAAAGGTATAACTTTATTTCGAGAACTTGTTCTTTTCGGTCGACAATTTGGACAGGAATTTCTTCGTAAGATAAGTCTTTCTCAAAATGTAGGGGTTCGTATTCAATTACATGTTTGTAATCGGCTTTGCATGGTAGTTATACAGAAATGTGGAAAACATTGTGGACATTCTCGAGTGCTGGAGGTAAGGCTACCTCGTACGCAACTTCTCTGATTCTTCTCAGTACTTCAAAGGGTCCAATGAATCTTGAGCTCAATTTTCTTTTCTTTCTGAACCTGATCTTTCCCTTCCAGGGAGAGACCTTCAAGAAAACATAACTACCTGATTCAAACTCGATATTTTTATGACGTGGATCAGCGTATTTCTTCTGTCGATCTTGAGCCGCTACTAGTCGTGCTCGGATCACTTTGACTATTTCTGCCATCTGCTGTACCAATTCTAGCCCTAGCAATTGTCTTTCACCAACTTCATCCAAGTAAAGCGGAGTTCTGCACTTTCTATCGTATAACGCTTCGAAAGGCGGCATGCCAATACTAGCGTGGTAACTGTTGTTGTAGCCGAACTTTACTAACGGTAGGTGATCATCCCAATTTCCTTTGAAGTTCATCACACAGGCTCTTAGAATATCCACTAACGTTTGAATTGTACGTTCGCTCTGTCCGTTTGTTTGAGGGTGATAAGCTGTACTCATTCGCAATTGCGTACCCATGCATTCCTGAAGATGTTTCCAGAAATTTGATGTGAAGCGCGGATCTCTATCTGAAACAATTGATACCGGAACTCTGTGCCTCAAAACAATCTCTTTTACGTATAGCCTCGCCAACTGATCTAAGTTGAATCCTATTTTGATCAGAAGGAAGTGTGCAGATTTTGTCAGTCGGTCAACGATAACCCATACTGCGTCGTAGCCTTTCTGAGTAGTCGAAAGACCAACCACGAAATCCATTGTAATATGTTCCCATTTCCATTCTGGGATCTCTAACGGTTGTAGCAATCCATTTGGTCTCTGATGTTCTGCTTTCACTTTCTGACAGGTCAGACACTTGGCAACACATTCTGCAACATCACGTTTCAAATTCGGCCACCAGAAATGTTATCGAAGATCTTGATACATCTTGGTACTACCAGGGTGAATCGAATATCGTGAACTATGAGCCTCACTCAAAATTTCTTCCTTAATCTCTTGTATTGGCGGTACCAAAATTCTACTCTCAAATCTCAATATTCCTTCCTTATCCATCTTAAATCATGGTTCGGTTCCTTCAGATATCTTCTTTATCACCTTTTTACATTCTTCGTCCTGAAGATGAGCCTCCTTAACTTTATCCAGTAGGGTGGTACCAGATTGCATATGAAATAGCTTCTCATCAATTCCCATAGGATACTTCACCTCTAACTCCAGTTTCTCCATTTCTGAAATTAGCTCCTCCTGAGCAGTTAACATCATCAATTTCTCACGACCCTTTCTACTTAAGGCGTTGGCAACTACATTTGCTTTACCCGGATGGTATAAAATCTCACAGTCGTAATCTTTAATTAATTCCAACCATCTTCTTTGACGAATATTCAAATCCTTCTGTGTAAAAATATATTTCAGACTCTTGTGGTCCGTATTTATTTCACACTTCTCCTCGTATAGATAGTGCCTCCAAATTTTCAAAGCAAAAACAACTGCAGCTAACTCCAAGTCGTGGGTCGGATATCCCTTCTCTTAATCTTTCAATTGTCGTGATGCATACGCAATGACTCTGCCGTTTGCATAAGCACATAGCCAAGTCTTTTATGCGATGCATAGCTAAAAACAACAAAATTTTATGTATCGTCCGTAAGAGATAACATAGGGGCCGTACTCTGCCTCTTCTTCAATTCTTAAAAACTTTCCTCACACTTATCCGTCCAAATAAATTTCACAGCTTTCCGAGTTAAATTCGTTATCAGAGTTGCGATTTTGGAAAAGTCTTGAATGAACCTTCTATAATATCCTGCTAATTCAAGAAAACTTCTTACTTCTGACGGCGTTCTCGGCTGATCCTACTTAATCACGGCTTTGACTTTTGATGGATCTACCTAAATTCCGTTTTTATCGATCAGGTGCCCAAGAAATTGCACTCGTTCAATCCAAAATTTACATTTCGAAAACATGGCGTACAACTTTTCCCTTCTCAATACTTCCAACGTTAATCTCAAATGCTCTTCATGTTCTTCCTTGGTCTTCGAATAAACCAAAATATCATCTATAAATACCACCACGAATTTGTCCAAAAAAGACTTAAATAAACCATTCATTAGTCCCATAAATGCTGCAGCAGCATTCGTTAGACCAAACGACATTACTAAAAATTCGTAGTGACCGTATCGCGTTCTAAACGCTGTCATTGATACATCCTTTGGCCTCACCTTTAGTTGATGATAACCACTCCTCAAGTCTATCTTGGAAAAGTATCTTGCTCCGTTTAATTGATCAAACTGGTCGTCGATCCTCGGTAATGGATATCTGTTCTTAATCGTGACCTTATTCAGTTATCTGTAGTCAATGCAGAGCCGCATCGATCCGTCCTTCTTTTTCACAAACAACATTGGCGCTCCCCACAACGATACGCTCGGTTGAATGTACTTCTTATCCAACAGTTCTTGTAGTTGTACCATTAATTCCTTCATCTCTATTGGTGCCATTCGGTAGGGTGCCTTCGATATTGGAGCAGTCCCTGGCGCCAAATCGATCACGAAATCTACCTCTCTATCTGGTCAAAGTCCTGGTAAATCGTCTGGAAATACGTCGACGAAGTCCCTCACAATCAATATCTCTTCTACCATTGGATTCTCTTTTCGACTGTCGACCATATAAGCTAAGTATCCTACACAGCCTTGTCTCAACAACTTCCTGGCCTGCATCATCGTCAGACAACTCGCTTGTCTAGGGACTTACTACCTTAAAATACAACATTTGACAGAGTCATAAGGTTAATACGCTTCTTTTGATAATCAATTACAACACCGTAATTGAATAACTAATCCATTCCCAAAATAACGTCAAATTCCCCAAGTCGAATAGGGATAAGATCTACATTCATGATATTACCCTTAATATCCACTCTATAGTTCTTTTGTACGTACTTAATAGGGATTATTTCTCTATTCCCAATTTCTATGTTCATGGGGTAATCCAACTCATTCTTTGGCAAATCTAAATTCTTTGCAAAATCATCGGATATAAATGAACAAGTAGCACCCGAATCAAATAATATTTAAGCATTAAATTTATTGATCGGAATGATACCTGACACCACATCACGGGATTGAACTGCATCTTGCACCGTCATATTGAAAGTCCAGGCGGTCGGTCGATTTGTTGCGGTTGGTCCGATGATGGTTTAGGCATTTCCACTGTTATTTCCCCAGTTTCCTCCTGATCCTGACCATCCTGATCCCTTCTTAGGACAATCTCTTGCCAGATGGTCCTTCGAACCACAAGTACATTGGTGAAATTCTTCTGTTATTCCATTCTTTATTATTATGTTGGAATAACCTGTCTATGCAAAGTAATACATTCATGGTGAAATTCTTCTAATATTCCATTCTTTATTATTCATTGAATATCCTGTCATGCGTTTTTCTGGGGACCTTGTTCCGTTATTTATTATTCTTGGAATAACTTTTATGCCTATGCATCAATCTGCGTGCATGGTGATTTTTTTTGTTATTCCATTCTTTATTATACTCAAATTGGTTAAAGTTTTGACTTCTATACTCCATGAAATTAGTAGAATATCCTTGATATTTTGCTTCATCCAAAGATCTTTTCATGGAAACATTCTTCCGATCATTCTTGAATTTTACTCTACAAAACAAAGATCATGTTGACAATTTGGGCGTTAATAATTCCTGGATAAAATAATTCTTGAGCTTGTTTTACTGAATTCTTATATCATTGTCATCATCCTCGTGTTTATATTTTGTTGAAAGTCATCTGTAGCATGTAGTGCATAGATGGACTTGGTATGATTATGACCGAGGATTATTCAAAGGTAATCATTAATAGTAAAGTGACAAATGATGTGGTAAAGTTCTCATTGGCCCGGAGTGCATTGATGGACGCTTGTTGGCATGATCATGACCATTAATGAATACACAAATATTCTTGGCCCGTAGTGCATGGATAATTGTGGTCGATACTAAAGAATATCCTTGGGCAGTAGTGTAGGGGTGATTCGATGATGTGGAATATTTATTAAGTCGAGTCTCAACGATAATGTGATGATGAAAAACCTTTTAAATCATAAAAGATAGTAGATTTTATTTTCTACTTGACTCTTCTTTTAATGGATTGCTTGTTCATTTGCGATTAAACTTGATATCTATTATATTTTATCGCTTAACATTGTTGGAGACTAATGATAATTTATTCTGCATTATCTTAGTCATAATATTTCTTATTGGGCTAGTTGAGTTCACCCTTTCTTTCACTGTTCTCTTCAGGAAATGAGAATATAGTTGGGACGAGTCGGGGAACGGAGTGATGGTCCAGAGGATAGCATTAGTAGTCCTCACTATTCTGTGAAATAGTGTGATAATAATTGTAATGAGGACTCCTTTTGAGTTTGTATAATCTTTAGTAGATAATATTTGTATTCAAACTCACAGTTTATGTTTGTTGTATTGTACACGACAGTTGTATTAGTAAATTGTATTTGAATTCTGTACCATGTATCTGACGACCCAAGATGGGTGATGTATACCTAATTTTGGGGGCGTCACATAAAGAATATAGTAAAGGTTACATACTTGGGATTAGACTTTGATAAATGTAAGTTAAGTTGGATTTTTATATTATTGTTATTATTATTAGTATTATTCTGCTCATAGAAATGATATCGTGAAGCACCGAGTTCGGGTTTCAAGTACCCGAGTTTGCGGGCTTTACATGGTTCTAAGGTGGATTCCCCAAAACCTAATCCTATTATGCCAGATGTACTTCTCTGATGGGAGATCAGGGAGTCCATGGAAGAAGATGATTTATTCCATGTAGAGATTGTCTTTTCTAGTTCCTCAATCTTAGAAGTTAGATTTGACTCTCTTTGTGCATTAAGTTCATTAGTCTGTTTTAAGAGTTTATTTTCAGCTTCAAATTTGGAGAGAGAGTTAGTACTTAGAAGAGCTATTTCCAGTTCTTCCTGAACTTTCTCTTTCTCTTTTTGAAGAAGAGAATAGTCTTTAGACAGAACTTTGAACCATTTCATGTATTGATGTAGATCAGATGTTATGCCATGTAGTACAATTCTTAAATCATCAATATCTACATCAGGTGAGTTAAATTCAAATACCTCATCTATACTTACTTCATGATTGTCAGGGCTCTTCTTATCTTTTGCATGTTTGGCCATTAGACAAAGATTTGCTATTTGAGGATCTTCATCGTCTCCAAATTCGGGAGTTGAGTCGTTGTCTAAGTCACTCCATGATCCTCCGGCTACAAGACCTTTGTCTTTCTTCTGGAGCCTCTTGTTGCTTTTGAATTATTTCTTTGAATTTGATTTCCTCTTTAGTTCTTCTCTAAGAGGTTTGTTGCAATTTGCAATGAAATGGCCAGGCTTCTTGCAGTTGTAACATAAGTCATTTATCTGTTCCTGGCTGTTGTAGTTGTTGAATTTCTTAGGTTTGTTGATTTTGCCTTTACGCATGAACCTTTTGAGTCTTCTAACCAGCATGGTAAAGTCCTCATCATCATCTTCATCATAGTCAGAGTCATTTTCAGTGTTAGCTTTGGAGATGTCATCTGTTACTTTGAGATTAACCCCTTTGTCCTTCTTTCTTCCTTCAGATAGAGTCTCTGCTCGCTGAGTCAGCTCCAGTTTATAGGTGAGAAGGTTGCCATATAATTGTTGAACGGTCATTTCATGGAGATTCTTTGATTCTCTAATGGCAGTGGTTTTGGCACCCCATTTTCTAGGTAAAGCTCTCATAAACATTATGATCAAATCTTTATTTGGATAGATCTTTCCAAAAGCTCAAAGAGAGTTGAGTTGTACGTTGAATCTCTCATAAGTGGAGTTGTACGTTGATATGATATAAGCAGTTATAGCAGATATGGCAGTTATGGAAAGAATATAGGAGACACAATGTTTTTAAGTGATTCAGTATGACGCCCCCAAATCCGGGTATCTTCCAACCCGACAGATGGTGCTACACGGTGCTACAGTTCACATAAATATTCAATTGAAATGCCTCAAAAGAACGAATATGTCTTATATATATATATATATCAAAAAAGAATATTTACATTCCCCAGGTTCTTTACAACCAATACATTGTCTTTGTCATAATATGAATAATATTCCGTACAAAACCTATACTATTATAAAAGTAATCTATGGGTTCGCCTTCGCCTTCCATTTATCCTTGCAAGATCCATCGGTCTGTTCTGTCTTAGCTGCATTCATATGGTTCCATCAAGAATGAGCCTAACTAGCTCAGCAAGTACAACAATTCTAGGAAAATAACATGCTTGAAACATAGGAATCGTATATCTTCAATAACTGAACAATAGTAACGAAGTACTTTTGACAATTCAAAATAACACTTCTTTTCATTCAAAATGTTTTACAACAACAATATTCAGTAAAACATTAATTCCGTTTCAAGACCGTAAGCATTTCATAAGTACTTTGAAAAGGACGTCCCGACACTAAGTCCGTAAGTCCGACATATTTTACAAGCACGTCTAGGTGATCAGCCTATAGTACTCTATGTTGATCAACACTACATTATTAAACGTGTATACGTTTAAGTTGGGGCAACATCACGTGCTTGTCGTTTGACGACAAAACAATTTGAGCATACACAATCTACTTTTGAAAACCACAACATTATTAGTTCGGTAAATCCTTATCAACACTTGATAGAATAACATAGCATACATTTAGCCGAAAGGATTTGCTTTGACATTCCTCAAATACTAACTCATTCGAAGAATACATGAATCACAAAGACTTGTCCAGATCGAACTGGAACAAGGTTTAGAGTACTTGCCTTTAGCGTCTGCTACAATTTATAACACGTGCACTTTACGTCTTTAAGGTCTCTACATTAAACGATAGCATAACATAGAACATTAGGTCATGAATGATCACACATGGTTCCTAAATAATCTTACCCTTCTTCTCAACCTAAATACGTATTAGATTTATTATCGATTCTGGCTTTTCGTTAGATCATTCTTACATTCATATGCAATTGATTTAAATAAACCCTAAATGTTCATACTTAAGGCTTAATAATGTCTTTAACAGTGTTTCTTTTAAGATCCTTGATTATCAATTACTCTTCATGTTCATTTGTAAACCTTCATCACTATTTAGGTTATGAGGTTTGGCACGATGCACCGCCATCAGTATTGCAATTGGTGCCGCCATGGGTCACGCCATTATTATTCCTCAAAATCCGGACTTCGGCAACCGCAAGACGAGTCTCAATGATATATGCAATATTGCTGGCAATGACTCTCCGAGAGATGATGGCCAGTTTGGCATTGCGGCGCGAGCTTATTTGCCTTGGATTTGGCCATGGCTATTTTCTCTATGCACCAGACACTTTGGATAGATTTTTTAAAAATTGAAATTCCCGGACTCGTAACTTCTTCATTATAAGTCCGAATTGGCTCGTTCAAGAGCCTACGGGTCACAATTTACGTACTCTATGCGTTCATGCAAGAATTTTATCTATTTTACTTTGTTGGCTAAAATTTTACCTATTAGTCTATTTTAACAAAAACGATAAACGTTCGTGAACGTTCAACGCTCGTTTCTTCGTTTTAAGTCAGAATCCAACCATTTTCGAGTCCGCAACTCTATAATGCCAAATATGACTTATCTCCATCGAAAACCAACATTTCCAATGTCAAACACAAAATACGACTTCCATTCCGAGAATTTCACGAATTTGACGATTATCGTCCAATCGTGCAAATTCCGGCAAAACGTTATTACTAGTGATTTGTTTATCATTCTAAACACATTCATTACATTATATAGACATCTCAACTTATCTATTACAATAACTTATATTCCAATTTGGTTATGGCTTATTTATAAGTTCAAAACAACAATTTCTTAATATATGATTTTCATTTCCTTATGACTTATTCGGCTTAGGTCCATTGCTTATCAACTTCTCCTATGTTCTTAACATCTAAGTTCATTAGATTACATTTCTCTTATCAACCTACCATGATATAGATGAAGAAGACAAGATTATTTACCTTTGATGATTACTTCACTTCACTTTGAAAAATCTAACAAAAGTTGAAATGGATTATAAATGCTTATGGGTTCTAACAAATAAGTTGCTTTGAGAGAGAGTTGTTGGATGAAATTAATCAACCAAATAATGAAATGAGAGCTTTCTATTTATAGGCCATCCAAGGTTAGGGTAGAATGGTCTTTATGGCATCCCACTTCCTTAACTTCCACCTCCTTAGTATTCATAACCTAGTAACCAAGTAAACTTGCTAGCCACTTCTATTTCTTGACCATCACAACACTTGGTCACCACACAAAATGTTTGCCCAACAAGTCTACCCACTTCTTGGTTTGCTCCATGGATAATGTCCACTTCATTGGGCTTGCTAAGTAATCTAGTTAACTTCCTTGTTGGGCTTTGCATTTTAATAGTTTGGGCTTCACCTTATTAATCACTTGGGCTTAGTATAAATCCTACATAGGTTTACACCTTATAGCTTATGGACTTGTATTTTATGCAAAGTTACATTAATTCATTTCATTAGGTTTTAATACCTATATTCTCAAATTAAGGCCGCATGCGAATTATTGCGTTTTCCATACTTAGATTATTATTACATAATCCATCTCACCTCGATATTCTAACATTACGTATTTCTCGGAAATTCAAAACTAATTCCCTAGCGATAAACAGTGAATAGTGATTTTCGTAAACTTTCTCGGAAAACATTTATTTTCGTCTTGGAAATTCAAACACTTTAATACTCTCACGTGGTTCAAATACTACGATATTCTGACATTTCTAGGTTATAGAACGACATACATCTTATTAACACATATAATAACAAATAATATTATATTATTTATGATTTAATTCATTCAAATATTTTTACAAAGGATCCGAATTTCTCGGTTGTTACATTCTTCCCCCCTTATAAAGATTCTGTCCCAGAATCTCGCCCTATATTACTCAAACAAAAGAGGATAATTCTTCTTTATCTTCTCTTCCAATTCCCACGTTGCTTGCTCAACATCGTGGTTCTTCCATAACACCTTTACTGATGATATTACCTTGTTTCGCAGAACTTTCTCTTTTCTATCAATGATTTGAATCGGCATCTCTTCATATATTAAATCTTTCTCGATTTGAATAGGCTCAAATTCTATCACGTGCTTGTAATCTGGTTTGTAAGGACGTAGCACTGAAACGTGAAATACATTATGTATTCGCTCTATGTCTGGAGGTAACACTACTCTATAAGCTACCTCACCTACCCGTTCTACCACAAAAGGTCCTATAAACCATGGGCTTAGTTTTCCCTTCTTTCCAAAGCGTATCTTTCCTTTCCAGGGAGATACCTTGAGAAATACATACGAGCCTACCTCAAACTCTCTATTCTCTCAATGTAAGTCCGCATATTTCTTCTGCCTGTCTTGAGCTGCGACGAGACGCATACGTATCAACTTCACCACTTTCGCTGTTTGCTGCACCAATTCTGGTCCTAGTATTTGACGTTCTCCCACTTCATCCCAATACAACGGCGTTCTGTATTTCCTTCCATACAAAGCTTCATACGGAGGCATACCTATGCTTGCATGATAACTGTTGTTATACGCAAATTCTACTAATGGTAGATGATCATCCCAACTACCCTTGAAATCCATGATGCAAGATCTCAACATATCTTCTAACGTCTGAATTGTCCTCTCGCTCTATCCATCGGTTTGTGGATGATATGCCATAATCAACTTCAACTGCGTCCCCAACTGTTCTTGAAGACTTCTCCAAAAGTTCGACGTGAATCGTGGATCACGATCTGACACTATCGAAACAGGTGCTCCATGTCTGGAAATAATTTCCTTAACATAAAGCGTAGCTAACTGATCTAAGTTATACTTAATTCGAATTGGCAAAAAGTGAGCTAACTTCATCAACCGGTCCACTATTACCCAAATCGCATCATATCCCTTCTGAGTCATCGGAAGTCCCACCACAAAGTCCATCGTGATATGCTCCCACTTCCACTCTGGAATCTCCAATGACTATAACAAGCCACTCGGTCGTTGATGTTCGGCTTTAACTCTTTGACAAGTCAAGCACCTACTCACATACTCGGCTATTTCTCTCTTCATGTTCGGCCACCAAAAACTCTGTCGAAGGTCTTGATACATCTAAGTGCTACCAGGATGAATCGAGTACCTCGAGCTATGAGCCTCTTGCAATACTTGCTCCTTTAATTCTGTCTCATTCGGAACCCAAATTCTTCCCTCAAATCTTAATAATCCCTCATTATCAAGACTAAACTTAATATCTTTTTCATTAGTCAACCGCTTCTTCATCCGGTTTACACTCATCGGTTTTTGTTTGCACCTCCTTGACTCTCTCTCTACATGGTAGATGAATCTCCGTCATAAATGTCTTTGATCCGCCTCAATTGGCAACTTCACCTCCAACTCCATCCTAGCCATCTCTGTTATTAACTTTCGGTTTGAAACATTAACATAGACAACTTCTCCCGACCCTTTCTACTCAAGGCATCGGCCACTACATTGGCTTTTCCAGGGTGATACAGGATTTCACAATCGTAATCCTTTATCAACTCCAGCCACCTTCTCTGTCTCATATTCAACTCCTTCTATGTGAAGATATATTTTAGACTCTTGTGGTCAGTGTATATCTCACACTTTTCCCCATAAAGATAATGTCGCCATATCTTTAAGGCAAACACCACCATGGCCAGTTCCAGATCATGAGTAGGGTAAACTTTCTCATAATCCTTCAACTGCCTAGATGCATACGCAATGACCTTGCCATGCTGCATAAGCACGCAACCCAGTCCTTTATGCGAAGCATCGCTATAAACAACGAAATTTCCTGTGTCATCAGGTAATGACAAAATAGGCGCTTCACTCAATCTCTTCTTCAGTTCTTGAAAACCGTCTTCGCATTTCTCAGTCCATACGTACTTCACCGTCTTCCTCATCAAGTTAGTCAGCGGAGTAGCTATCTTCGAAAAGTCCTGAATGAACCTCCGATAGTAACCCGCTAACCCTAAGAAACTCCGCACCTCAGTCGGCGTTTTTGGTTGTTCCCAATTCATCACGGCTTCCACCTTCGCTGGATCTACTGAAATCCCCTCATGGTCAATAACATGACCTAAAAACTGTACCCTCTCTAACCAAAATTCATACTTAGTGAACTTTGCATATAACTTCTCCTTTCTTAATGTCTCCAACACTATTCTTAGGTGTTCAGCATGATCTTCCGGCGTCTTAGAGTAGACTAGAATATCATCAATAAACACCACGATGAACTTGTCCAAATATTGTTTGAACACTCTGTTCATCATGTCCATAAATGTAGCAGGTTCATTAGTCAACCCAAATGACATCACCAGAAACTCATAATGGCTATAACGAGTCCTGAATGCTGTCTTTGGCACATCTTCATTCCTAACCTTCAGCTGATGATACCCCGTTCTTAAATCTATTTTGGAAAAATATTTTGCCCCCTTCAACTGATCAAACAGATCATCGATCCTGGGCAACGGATACTTATTCTTTATCGTTAACTTGTTCAACTCTCGGTAGTCGATACAAAGAGTCACCGATTTGTCCTTCTTCTTGACAAACAGTACCGGTGCTCCCCACAGCGAAACGCTCGGTTGAATGTACTTCCTGTCCAATAATTCCTGCAACTGTACCATCAACTCCTTCATCTCCACTGGCGCCATGCGATACGGTGCCCTGGAAACTGGTGCCACTCCTGGCACAATATCTATAATGAACTCGGTCTCCCTATCCGGCGGAAGACCCAGTAACTCACTTGGAAATACATCCACGAACTCACTCACTATAGGTATTTGTTCCATGGTCGTTCCCACTCTCTGGGTATCAACCACATGACACAAATAACCTACACACCCCTTTTTCAATAATTTCCTAGTTTGTGTCATGGAAAGACAACACGAACGTCCCGTCGATTTATTCCTGTAAAATATTACATAAGATTGGTTTAATGTTTTAATATTTACGCATTTCTTTTGACAATCTATAATTGCCCCATGATTTATCAACCAATCCATTCCGAGAATTACGTCGAATTCTCCTAACTTTATTGGTATTAGATCTACCGATAATTTACAACCTCGAATGTCTACGCAACAACTCCTATGAATATCTTCAACAGGAATTATCTCTTCGTTTGCTACCTTAATGTTTAAAGGTATAGGCAACTTTTTGGGAAGTAGTCCTAGACATCTTGCAAAATCACATGCGATAAACGAACAAGTAGCACCCGAGTCAAACAACACGTATGCATTTAAGTCGTTGATCGAAATAATACCTGCGACTACGTCCCCCGAAGCCATCGCGTCTTGGACGGTCATATTAAAGGTGTGGACCATCGGCCTACCCGGCTGCGCTGGACCCCAAATAGTTAACTTACCACTATTGGCGCCCTTATTCCCGTCTGTCCCCTTCTTTGGGCAGTTCTTTGCCATGTGGTCCATAGACCCACATACAAAGCACCCATGATTCTTCTTCGGGCTTGGACAGTTTGGAGCAATATGCCCCTCCTGTCCGCAGTTATAACACACGACCTTACCCTTGAGACAGACTCCTAAATGAGTCTTCCCGCAGGTCTTGCAGGCCTCCATCCTCCTTTTCAGGTCCCCTAGTTTCACTATGGGATTTCCTGAGCTACTCACCTTCCTTTTATACCCTTCGCCACTCCCGCTGGCACCTTCAACCTTCACTCCTCCATCCACCTTTCCCTTGATTTTCTTGTCCTTGTGGTATTGGCTCAACGCCTCGCTACCACCTTCGGCAATTATTGCCTTTTCTAAAACAATTCCAAAGGAAGTGCTTTGGAATATAGAGATACGATTATAGAGCCAGGGTTTCAATCCCTGCTCGAACCGTCGAGCTTTCCTCACCTCGGTATCCACTTGATGTGGAACGAACCTTGCCAATTAATTAAACTTGGCAGCGTATTGGGGAACCGTCAAGTCCCCTTGTTTTAAATCTAGAAATCGCATCTCCATCCTTCCCTGCATGCTCGTAGAAAAATAGTTCTCGTAGAATATTTCCTTGAACCTCACCCACATTATCACATCTATTCCGGCCCTTGCCTGATTGGCCTCCCATAAAAAGTTGGCCTCTCCCTTCATCATGTAGGTTGCAAAGGCAACCTTTTGGGCCTCGTCGACATTTGCTATTGCAAATGCCTTCTCAATCTCCCTAACCCACATTTGGGCTTCGATAGGGTCCGTAGTTCCTTTGAACTCCGACGGACCCACACTCTTAAAGTCCTTAAATGTAGTAGCTCGTACTACACCAGGATTTACGGGGATATTAGCCCCAGTTTGGTTAAACGACGTGGTTAAAAGGTTCAAAAATTCCTGCATGGGGTTAACCGGACCTCCCTCCGGTTGATTAGTGTTCGCACCTTGGTTACGTGGTACTCTTCTTGGCGGCATTTTGCTGTTATAATAAACACATATTTCATTATTATGCATTTCCTGTCAGTTAGTTATTATTCCATATTAAACAATAACTTAAACATTCATTACTCAATATTTTTTGAAAAAGAAAACTTATATTTATTCATTGTAGTATAATACTACATCGGTTACATAACACAGTCTAAGCTGGATATATTACTTTCCCGCTATTGCTTTCCAAAAATTGGGAATTACAAAAGACTACCCTTGATTATACAAAAGAGGGCTTTACGTCACTGCTATATACACAAATATGTACATATCTAACTACTCTAGCAACTACTCAATCGTATCTTCCTTAAGGTATTCTCGAAATCTACCTTGGCAAGACCGACAATAATATCACGGCTGATAGTATGCCGCATCTGCCCTGTCTCTACAGGATACCCAACAACCTACAACTGGAAATCCTCATGAGAACTCCTATGAATATAGGACATTCTCCCTATCTTTTGTTTCTTGGTCTTTAGCTCTCTTCTAAGCTCTAAGACCTCCTGTTTTAGCTCATGGACCTTGTCCTTAGCCAAAACTCTCTCGTCATGTTCCTATTCCCACAACGACTCCACGTCCGTCTTGTCCTCTATAACCGCTTGGAGCTCCGCCTTCAGCTCCTTAACCTCCTGACAGTAGTGTACGTTCCTATCTATCACTGACATGAACAGTGACATCATCGACTCCCCTGGAGTTATCTCTGCTGCTATAGTTGTAACGCCCGAGAATTTCGAATTATCAATGAATTAAATTTTTATTTGATTATGTGGATTAAATGAATTTTATTGAGTTATTATATGAGTAAGATGTTCGAAGGTCGTTGTATGACCTAGAATGTGTAGATGTGGTTAGTATTCTGGCTTTGTGCTAGAATTAATTGTTGTGAATTATCAAGACGAGAACGAAGGTTTTCTGAGATGGTTTGCGTAAAAACACTATTCATTCGATGACGTTCGGAGCTAGGGTTTGAGATTCTGAGAAACGCGTAATGTTAGAATATAACGATATTATGGAATATCCAATAATATTTTTGTTATGGCAAACAAAGTTTTTGCCTGCGAACTTAAAACCTAAAGGTTTGTGAAAGAGGTTTCCGAAAGGGAAATGTAATGCGTATAGTCGTTTCGATTATTATACATAAGGAATATGAGTATTATACTCGTATGTATACGAGTATGATATGAAGAATAGTCTGACGTATAATCTGAATATTATATGAATATTATCTGAAGAGAATACGTGAATAATCTGCGTAGAATACTGAATCGTATTATTATTAGAATATGAGTTAAGGATTTTATACAATCCAATTGGACTTGGATTAATAACAAGCTCAATGAATTAAGTATACAAGCCCAAGTCAAGGCCCGATATTAGATTGGTTAAAGCCCGATGTTTATTAATGTCAAGCCCAATCCAAAAAAGTAAACCTGAATTGAACCGAATGGGTCGAGGATGGGTAAAACCCATGGGAAACCCATGGGGATGACCCATGGGCAAGGTGGGCCACCACTTGATGGCTGAAACAAGTGTCACTTGGTCACCAAGTATTTTGCTTGGTGACAAAGTTGTAAATAAGTGTGAGGAGGTGGTGAATTGGACAATTTTGCCCTCATTTGGTTTTCTATAAATAGAAAGCTAAGAGTTGGATTTTTGTTGTTTTACAAAGTTTGTCCAACATATTTGAGAGAGAGAAAAGAGCTAGAATCCTATAATCTTTCTACTTCCAAGCAAACCAAAAGACATTTATCAAGAACGTTAACGACTTCAAAGGTAAATTCCTATAAACCGTAATCTTCATCCTTTTTGATTTCTTTCTCATAGAAGAATCGTAGATGAGTGGAGAATGTTTATAGAGAAGATATAAGAATGCCTTTTAATGACCAAATCATCGATAGGTCATGACCAAATAGAAATTGTAAGTGTTTACGTGAGTTAAAACCATAAAAAGTCTTGAAAGTTATCTTAGTTATAATTGAACGTTTTTGAAACCGTTGAAGCTAAGATATGTGCATATTGATTGGTTAGGATGTAGATATGAAGTCCATGGAGTATTCCATGTGATTTGGCTTAGAGAACATTAGTAACGAAGTTATGGCTTGCGAAAATAGACGTTAAACGTCGAAAACGTATAAAGTCCGGATTAAAGGTCAAAAGTTGCCGTGTGACTTGAAAACATTGGTTTCCAATGTCAACACCTGAGATAAGGTAATTAAAAGTCGTTAGCGAAGGAATCGTCGCATTCCGACTTATAACGAAGAAAGCGAGTATTGAACGGGTGAAAACGTTAAACGAACGCTTAAAAATGAACTTAAAGATGAATTTCGAGTTAACGGATTTGTATATATGAAATTCTTATATGAACACGTAAAGGATGTAATTCCTGACTTGTAGGAATTCGAATGGGTCAATTCGGATGTAAAACGAACAAATTAGGAAGCCGGGAGTTTCGTTATGAAACAAAATCTATTTTGGCTAACTGGTGCATGAGACTTCGGCGCCGCATGACACAAAACAAGTACAAAGTGGTGGCGCGCCATTGGCGCGGACTTCGGTAGAACCACCACTAACTAACTCAACATAGCATGCGCCACCACTAATATACAAAGGATGATGCGTGCATTGCATTTGCATGCGTGGAAAAAAAGTTGACGAAGTTAGGTTTAGTTTCCTTTTTGAATGTAGACCTAAAGTAAGATGTTAAAAAGGTACTTAAAGTACATAATGAGACTTACTTTAAAACACTTATAAGATGTTAATGTAAGAAGAATGGGTAAGGTTTAATGGAAATTAAGCGAAGAACGCAAAATCGTAATGAGTGAACCGTGAGCGGCGTTCAAGTTGGTAATTAACCATTAATGATCGAATGTCGACTAAGGGCGTAAAACGTTAATAAAAGCGTAACGAAGTATAGAAAGTCGAATCGACTTTAATAATGGAGTTAAAACAAGTAAGACATAGAAGAGAAAAGAAGTTGGTTAGAATCGTAAAGTGAGTTTGTTTGATAACTAATTACGATTGTGCTATGTGAATGTATCATATAGATCTGTAAAAGGCGAGAATAGTTGGAATATATCTTTGAAGACGCTTGAAGGCAAGTCTTTCTTAACTCTTGTCTGACCTTCGTGTTAGCCATGTTTTTTGTAATGCATGATATACAATGCATGAATGGTAAATAGAAAAGAGTCGATGCCTATTTTATCTCGGGCTGAACAAGTATTGAAGGATAGATTGAATTGGTTACAAGTCATTGATATAGAATCGTTAACGCTATCCTATGCCAAGTATTTGGTACGGATGAGAAGGTAAGTTTGTCTATGAACAAACAAAAGTATTTTCATCGATTATTCGATGGGCACGCGAGGTTTCCAAATGTTAAACGTAAATACGTTTAACGTAAGAGTGTTGATCAACATAGAGTACAATAGGCTGATCACCTAGAAGTGATCGTAAGTAAAGACAAGTGGATGGCCTTAGTTCTGGATATCCTTTTCAAGTATGAAAATGAAAAGCGTATGTTCATGGTCTATTGACCGGTTCATCATTCCTAAGTATTATATATACTCTGGAATTGTTATAGTAGAAGTATTAGTCAAATGATTCAGGATGCTTAGTAAATAATTGTTCTAATATTGATATAAAGCATGGACTTACTGATGTGATATTCATATGTTTTAGTTGTTAAGACTTCTTTGAGCTAGTTATGCTCATTCTTGCTTGAACCATATGTTTTGCGACTAAAAGCGAAACGCGAACCGAGAGTTCTATGAGAGATAAAAGCAAGGCTAAGATGGACAATTAATCGTTCTGTAATAGACTAGTATATTTGTATGTAATATACTTATGAAGAACAACGAATGTATTCAGTTATGAACCTGGGAAAGGATTTATTACAGATGTAATACAAAGATAGTAATTACACTCATTTTGTTGTTATTTCAATGGAATGATTGTATGAAATGTAGTATCGTGGAGCACCATCTGTCGGGTTGGAAGATACCCGGATTTGGGGGCGTCATAGGTTGGTATCAAGCATTAGGTTATAAAACTTAAGGGGGGAGAACCTTAGGCTAATAACCTCGTAGGAAAGGAAGAGTCAAAAGAAAGCTAACTTTCGAGTCAAATGAGTTAATAAGGTATTGAGGAAACTTCGGTACCAAAAGATTTAAAAGATGGAAAGTAACCTAAATGGATTAAATGTGATTTGTGCTTATATTATTGTGTATTATGTACTAATCAATTTGTTATGTGTTATTGTAGATGTCGGTTGATAGCTTGATGTATAGGGATATACATGTGATCAGCGAGGAGTCCGTGAACCGAGTTGAGGCGATTACATGTGCTATAGCGAGACATACACAGTAGTGATTCTAGAAGAGTCGAGGCAGGAATATTACTCGGAGGAGGATTATTCGGAGGAGACCATGGGGATATCATCATATTTGAATATGATGATTGATGTGGAGGATGACATGGAGGTAACATCGATTAATACGGTGATGCCAGCCTTAGATTCTACACCTACTGAGAGACTATGAGGGCAATGTACCTCTCGGTGCTTGGCCAAGTAACGTCTGTTGCACAATATGGTGCGACACCGGAAGGAAGAGATCGATGATCTCTATGGGCGAAAAGAGTCTGCAGAGTCGGGACTATGAGATAGAGCATGATGAGAAAGTGCTCATGGTTGACAAGGGCCGGGACTATAAGAACGAGGTCATAGAACTTCACAAGCTGGTTGAAAAAGACCCGAAAGATAGCACAAATGTCATATATAAATGACGGTCATGCGAGGATTTCAAGCTTAAGATAGCTTGTTATTCTATTGAGTCGGGACGGACTCGACATCTACTATAAAGTCGGGATATTGTGTCGATTTTGGCAAACCAGAAGCATGAGAATGTTGTTAAGCAATATTAGGAGTAGTATAGTGAATACTTTTGTGTAGTGGCGTAAAACCCTCTTTTGTATAATTAAAGGGTAGTCTTTTTGTAAATCCCAATTTTTGTAGAAGTCAATCGCGGGATGTATATGTAATAGCTTTTGGGCTATGTAAAGCAACTTGTAAATAGTTTTGAACTATGAAGAAGCATTTTAATATAAGAAAGTTTTTATTTTGAATTGCTTTGTTGAGTATGAGTTATTGTCCAATTGATTGACGACTAATAACGAAGTAAGTAAATGAGTAATAACGGAACTTTATTTATTTAATCAGAAATGCAGCCAAGAAGAAGACAACGTAACCAAGAGGCGGAATCGCATAATGATAATGAGGGGGGCCCTAATAACCCAATCTGAGAGTTTCGTTAATTTATTAACAATTTGCATTTAACAATAGGGGTAGAGCACCCATGAGGACCTAGAAGTAGCGAAACGACTACTTTTAAGGAATTTAAAAGTGTAGGTCCACCCAATTTAAAGAACAACGGACCCAATGGAGGCCCAGAACATGGGTCGAGGAAATAGAAGGCGTTTGTTATTACAAGCGTGGTAGGCATAAAGACCTCTTTTGCGACCTATATGATGATGAAGGGGAAGCCAACTCTTTGGTGGGAGGCTCACCGAGGGTGAAATGGGCGGAAGAAGCTATTACATGGGAACAGTTTAAGAAGGTATTCTTGAGAACTATTTCCCTACTAGCATGCAAGGGAGAATGGAGATTAAGTTCTTAGAACTTAAGCGAGGGGACATATTTGTTCCCCGATCTGTGACCAAATTCAATGAATTGGCAGAGGTTAAGCTCCACACCAAGTGGACACGGAGGAGAGGAAGGCTCGTGGGTTTGAGCGGGGCCTAAAACCACAGCTCTATAGTAGGATATCGGTTTTTAGAGTGCTTCCTATGGGACCATTCGGAAAAGCGATAATAGCGGAGGGTGGTAGCGAGGCGTTGACCCAATACCACAAAGATAGGAAGAATAAGAGTAAGGAGAGGGAGGAAATAAAGGGCGAGGGTTGCGGTGGAAGTGGCAATATGCCTAAGAGGAAGAATTTTAACCACAGGAATCTTTGGGGGCAAAACAAGGGGATCCTAAACGGAGGATGGAGGCATATAAGACATGCGGTAAGACTCATCTGAGATCTGCACGAAAGGAAGGCCGTTGTTATAAGCTGTGGGCGGGGAGGGTCATATATCTCCCAATTGTCCTAATCTAAGAAAAAGCGGGGATGTTTTGTTTGTGGGTCGGTGAGACCATATGGCAAAATTGCCCAAGAAAAGGCGGAGGTAATAAGGGTTACGGTAGTGGTACTTTGGCCATTCTTGGACCAACACCATCGATGGGTAGACCCTCGGCCCGAGCGTTTAATATAATGATCCAAGATGCGGTTGCATCAATCGGATGTAATGGCAGTATATCATTCCGTCAACAAAATAAATGCTTACGTGTTATTTGACTCGGGTGCTACTTGTTCTTTTATAGCATGTGGATTTGCTCAACGATTGGGATTAAATCACGAAAAGTTAGAAATACCTTTAGATGTTAAGGTAAAAGCGAGGAGATAGTTCCCATTGAACATATTTATAGGAATTGTTTACGTAGATATCAAGGGTAATAGATTATCGGTAGATCTTTTCTGGAAATAAGGTTAAGAGAATTGATGTGATTCTCGGTATGGATTGGTTAATTAACCATAAATTAATAATAGATTGTCATAAAAAGAGTGTGAACCTAAGGCTTTCTAAGGAACACGAGGTGGTGTTTTATGGAAATAAATCACCGGGGACGTTCTTGTTGTCTAACCATGACCTGAAGCTAGGAAGATGTTGAAGAAGGGGTGTAAGGGTTATACGTGTCACGTGGTGGATACCAAGAGAATGAGAACATCATTGGAATAGATAGCGGTGGTTCAAGAATTTGCGGATGTATTTCCGAAGGAGTTACCTGGTATTCCTCCAAATAGGGATGTAGAATTTGTAATTGATTTGTTGCCGGGAATGGCACCAGTTTCAAAGGCACCATATAGAATGGCGCCAGTTGAGATGAAGGAGTTAATGGTTCAGTTGCAGGAACTATTAGATAGAAAGTACATTCAACCAAGTGTGTCACAGTGTAGAACTTAGGTGTTGTTTGTAAAGAAAAAGGACGGATCGTTACGACTTTGTATCGACTATCAGGAGTTTAACAAGTTAACGATTAAGAATAAATACCCGTTGCCCAAGATCGACGATCTATTTGATCAGTTGAAAGGGGCAAAGTATTTTTTTAAGATAGATTTGTGCACGGGGTATCATCAACTAAAGGTGAGGAAGGAAAATATACCTAAGACAGCGTTCAGAACTTGTTATGGGCATTACGAGTTTTTGGTTATGTCGTTTGGATTAACAAATGCGCCAGCCACATTCATGGATATGATGAACAGAGTGTTCAAACAGTATTTGGACCAGTTCGTCGTAGTGTTCATTGATGATATTCTAGTCTATTCTAAGATGCCGGAAGATCATCTTTGAACATCTAAGAATAGTGTTGGAAACCCTACGGAGGGAAGTTGTATGCAAAATTCACTAAGTGTGAATTTTGGCTCGAAAAAGTCTAGATTTCTAGGACATGTTATGAACAAAGATGGCATATCCGTAGATCCGGTGAAGGTAGAAGCGGTGAATGAGTGGGAGCAACAAAAAAATGCCAACCGAGGTTAGGAGTTTTACGGGGTTAGCGGGATCTTATAGAAGGTTCATTCGGGACTTTTCTAAATTATCTACTCGGTGACAAATCGTGACGACAAGGAAATCGGTGAAGTATGAGTGGACGAAAAAGTGTGAGCATAGTTTTCGAGAACTAAAAAGGAGGTTGAGTGAGGCACACATATATTATCCTTACCGAGGATGATCACGGGGAATTTTGTAGTTTATAGCGATGCTTCACATAGAGGACTAGGTTGCTTGCTTATGCGGCATGGCAAGGTCATTATTGCGTGTCGTCACGTCGATTAAAGGATTATGAGAAGGTCTATCCTACTCATGACCTAGAAGCTGGCAATTGTGTGTGTTTGCTTTAAAAATATGGAGACATTACTTATATGGGGAGAAGTGTGAGATATACACGGACCATAAAAGTCTAAAATATATCTTCACACAGAAGGAGTTGAACATGAGACAGAGAAGGTGGTTAGAATTAATAAAAGATTATGATTGTGATATCTTATATCATCAGGGAAAAGCGAATGTAATAGCGAATAGCGTTGAGTCGGAAGGGTAGAGAAAGCTATCGAATGTTAACGACTCGAAATGAGTTAATCACAAAGATGGCAAGGATGGAATTAGAAGTTAAGTTACCAAGGGAAACGAGGGAGATGTTATTTACAATGGAAACTCGACCAACGATAGTGGAACGGGTTAAGGAAGTATAGTTGAGTCTTGAAGAATGCGAGAGGATGAAGAAGATAATGAAGGATGGCGTGAAGACTAAGTATAACCTTGATAAAGAAGGTTTACTTCATTTTGAGGAAGAATTTGGGTTCCAAATAATTAGAGTTGAAGGAAGAGATTATGTGTGAGGCTCACGGTTTGAGGTTACTTCGATACATCCTGGTAGTACTAAGATGTATCAAGACCTTCGTCGAGAACTTTTGGTGGCCGAACATGAAGAGGAGATTACGAAATATGTTAGTAAGTGCTTAACTTGTCGAAAAGTTAAAAATTTGAACACCAAAAGGCCAAAGTGGTGATCTGACCACTTGAGAGATTCCGGAGTGGAAATGGGAGCATATCACCATGGACTTTGTGGTGGGACTTCCAATGACAAGAAAGGGATCACGATGCTATTTGGGTAATAGTGGATCGGTTAACTAAATCTGCTCATTTTCTACCAATAGGAGTTAGGTATAATTTAGAAGCGATTAGCTAAGCTTTATGTCGAAGAAATCATTTCTAGACATGGAGTACTGTTTTGATTGTGTCGATCGTGATCCACGATTCACGTCGAACTTTTGGAGGAGTTTGCAAGAGCAAATGGGAACACGATTAAGATTAAGTATGGCGTATCATCCCGCGAGACGGATGGGCAAAGCGAGCGGACAATTCAAATGCTAGAAGATATGTTAAGATCTTGCGTTATGGATTTCAAAGGGAGTTGGGACGAACATCTACCGTTGGTAGAATTCGCTTACAACAATAGTTTTCACGCTAGTATAGGCATGCCGCCTTACGAAGCGTTGTATGGACGGAAGTGTAGAACACCACTTTGTTGGGATGAAGTAGGTGAACGTCGAATGTTGGGACCTGAGATGGTACAACAAATGGCAGACATGGTAAAGCTGATAAGAGCTCGATTAGTAGCGGCTCAAGATGAACAACGAAAGTATCTGAGATCCTCATCGAGAGAGAGGAGTTTGAAGTAGGGTCTTATGTCTTTCTAAAAGTATCACCTTGGAAAGGGAAGATACGTTTTGGAAAGAAAGGGAAGTTAAGTCCGAGGTTTGTAGGACCTTTTGAGATTTTAAGAAGGATAGGGGAGGTAGCTTATGAAGTAGCCTTACCTCCAGAAATGGAAAGAATACACAATGTGTTTCACGTGTCTGTGTTGCGTCCTTATAAATCGGACTATAAGCATGTAATAGAGTATGAGTCTATTCAAGTAGAAAAAGACTTAACATATGAAGAACTTCCGATTTAGATTATTGATAGGAAGGAACAAGTCTTGAGAAATAAAGTAATACCTTAGTAAAGGTAATTTGGAGTAACCACGATCTTTGAAGAAACAGCGTGGGAGCTCGAAAAGTAAAATGAAGGAAAAGTTTCCTCATTTGTTTATGTAAGAATAAGCGAGATTACGGGGACAAAATCCTTATAAGGAGGAAAGAATGTAGCATGAGAATTTGAATTATCAATGAATTAAATTTTATTTGATTATGTGGATTAAATGAATTTTATTGAGTTATTATATGAGTAAGATGTTTAAAGGTCGTTGTATGACCTAGAATGTGTAGATGTGGTTAGTATTACGGCTTTGTGCTAGAATTAATTGTTGTGAATTATCAAGAGAGCGAAGGTTTTACGAGATTGTTTTGCGTAAAAACACTATTCATCAGATGACGTTCGAGACTAGGGTTTGAGATTACGAAAAGCAGCGTAATGTTAGAATATAGCGATATTATGGAATATCCAATAATATTTCCGTTATGGCAAGCGAAGTTTTTAACTGCGGACTTAAAACCTAAGGGTTTGTGAAAGAGGTTTCGAAAGGAAATGTAATGCGTATAGTCGTTTGATTATTATCGTAAGGAATATGAGTATTATACTAGTATGTATCTGAGTATGATATGAAGAATAGTATGACGTATATCTGAATATTATATATGAATATTATCTGAAGAGAATACGTGAATAATCTGGCGTAGAATACGAATCGTATTATTAGAATATGAGTTAAGGATTTTATACAATCCAATTGGACTTGGATTAATAACAAGCTCAATGAATTAAGTATCTGAAGCCCAAGTCGAGGCCCATATTAGATTGGTTAAAGCCCGATGTTTATTAATGTCAAGCCCGATCAAAAAAGTAAACCAAGCCGGAATTGAGCCGGTTGGGTCAAGGGATGGGTAAAATCCATGGGGCAACCCATAGGGATGACCCATGGGCAAGGTGGGCCGGCCACTTGATGGCCAAGCAAAGTGTCACTTGGTCACCAAGTATTTTGCTTGGTGACAAAGTTATAAATAAGTGAGAAGGTGGTGAATTGGACAATTTTGCCCCTCATTTGGTTTTCTATAAATAGAAAGCTAAGAGTTGGATTTTTGTTGTTTTACAAAGTTTGTCCAACATATTTGAGAGAGAAAAAAGAGCTAGAATCCTATAATCTTTCTACTTCCAAGCAAACAGACGTTTATCAAGAACGTTAACTACTTCAAAGGTAAATTCCTATAAACCGTAATCTTCATCCTTTTCGATTTCTTTCTCATAGAAGAATCGTAGATGAGTGGAGAATGTTTATAGAGAAGATATAAGAATGCCTTTTAATGACCAAATCATTGATAGGTCATGACTAAATAGATATCGTAAGTGTTTACGTGAGTTAAAACCATAGGAAGTCTTGAAAGTTAACTTAGTTATAATTGAACGTTTTGGAAACCGTTGTAGCTAAGATATGTGCATCTTGATTGGTTAGGATGGAGATATGAAGTCCATGGAGTATTCCATGTGATTTGGCTTAGAGAACATTAGTAATGAAGTTATGGCGGATTTTTGAAAATAGGCGTTAAGCGTCGAAAGCGTAAAAAGTCCGGATTAAAGGTCAAAAGTTGTCGTGTGACTTGAAAACGTCGGTTTCAATGTCAACCACGTGAGATAAGGTAATTAAAAGTCGTTGGCGAAGGAATCGTCGCATTTTGACTTATAACGAAGAAAAGCGAGTATTGAGCAGGTAAAAAGCGTTAAGCGAGCGGCTTAAAAATGAACTTAAAGGTGAATTCCAAGTTAATGGATTTGTATATATGAAATTCTTATATGAACACGTAAAGGATGTAATTCTTGACTTGTAGGAATTCGAATGGGTCAATTAGGATGTAAAAGCGAACAAATTAGGAAGCCGGGAGTTTCGTTAAGAAACCAATCTGTTTTAATAAGCGGTGCACGAGACTTCGCTGTATGACACCAAAACCAATTACAAAGTGGTGGCGCATGCGACTTCGGACTCGGTGATACCACCTACCTGACTACCTTGCTAACTTTGGCGCAACGCCACTAATATACTGAAAGATCTTGTGTGCAGCGGCTTGCAGATGATGGAAAAAAGTTGACCAAGTTAGGTTTAGTTCCCTTTTGAATGTAGACCTAAAAGTAAGATGTTAAAAGTACTTAAAGTACATAATGAGACTTACTTTAAAACACTTATAAGATGTTAATGTAAGAAGAATGGGTAAGGTTTAATGGAAATTAAGCGAAGAACGCAAAAATCGTAATGAGTGAGCCGTGAGCGACGTTCAACATTGGTAATTAACCATTAATGATCGAATGTCGACTAAGGGGCGTAAAACGTTAATAAAACATAATGAAGTATAGAAAGTCGAATCGACTTTAATAACGGAGTTAAAACAAGTAAGACATAGAAGAGAAAGAAGTTGGTTAGAGCCGTAAAGTGAGTTTGTTTGATAACTAATTACGATGTGCTATGTGAATGTATCATGTAGATCCTGTAAAAGGCGAGAATAGTTGGAATATATATTTGAAGGCGGCTTGAAGGCAAGTTTCTTAACTCTTGTCGACCTTCGTGTTAGCTGAGTTTTTTATGTAATGCATGATATCTGATGCATGAATGGTAAATAGAAAAGTGTCGATGCCTATTTTATCCGGGCTAGACAAGTATTGAAGGATAGATTGAATTGGTTACAAGTCTGTTGATATAGAAGCATTATGCTATTTATCCTATGCCAAGTATTTGAGTGCGGATGAGAAGGTAAGTTTGTCTATGAACAAACAAAAGTATTTTCATCGATTATTCGATGGGCACGCGAGTTGCCAAATGTTAAATGTAAATCGTTTAACGTAAAGTGTTGATCAACATAGAGTACAATAAATTTGATCACCTAGAAGTGCTCGTAAGTAAAGGCGGGTTGGATGGCCTTAGTCTTGGGATATCCTTTTCAAGTATGAAAATGAAAAGAGTATGTTCATGGTCTATTGAATGGGTTCATCATTCTAAGCTATTATATATACTCTTGGAATTGTTGTAGTAGAAGTATTAGTCAAATGATTCAGGATGCTTAGTAAATAATTGTTACGATATTGATATAAAGCATGTACTTCTTGATGTGATATTCATATGTTTTTAGTTGTTAAAGACTTGCTTGAGCTAGTTATGCTCATTCTTGCTTGAACCATATGTTTTGCGACTAAAAGCGAAAAGCGAAACAGGCGAGAGTTTCTATGAGAGATAAAAGGCAAGGCTAAGATGGACAATTAATCGTCTGTAATAGACTAGTATATTTGTATATAATATACTTATGAAGAACAACGAATGTATTGATTTATGAACACAGGAAAGGATTTATTACAGGATGTAATACAAAGATAGTAATTACACTTTGTTGTTATTTCAATTGAATATTTATGAAATGGAATGATTGTATGAAATGTATGAGGTCTAAGCTCTTGAGTCTCCGGACTCCAATGACAACAATCTCGGGATCTATTTGCTATGGGTTCTTGATATGATTTCTATCTGGTTTATCGACCTTCACGACTACATACATCTCTATTTTCACCGACATCTATAACAACACAAAAGTTGATTATAAACATCGATTCAATAAAACACATAACATATATGATGCATTTTATAAGGTTAACTTCCATCTTTTATTCTTTGACTTTTCTTTTATGACTTAAGGTTTTATTTCCTCCCATAAGTTTTATAACCTAATGCTTTGATACCAACCTATGACACCCCCAAATCCGTATCTTCAACCCGATAGATGGTGCTACACTACTCTGATTCATATAAACATTCAATTGAAATGCCTCAAAAGAACGGATATGTCTTATATATATATCAAAAGAATATTTACATTCCCCGTGTTCTTTAAACCAATACATTGTCTTTGTCATAATATGAATAATATTAAATACAAAACCTATACTATTACAAAAGTAATCTACGTTCGCCGCCATCCCTTTATCCTTGCTTAGGATCCATCGGTTAGTTCGTTTTAGCCGCATTCATATGGTCTAGCAAGAATGAGCCTAACTAATATCTTACAACAATTCTAGGAAAATAGCATGCTTGAAACATAGGAATGATCGTATATCTTCAATAACTGAATAATAGTTACGAAGTACTTTTGATAATTCAAAATAACACTTCTTTTCATTCAAAACGTTTTACAACAACAATATTCAGTAAAACATTAATTCCGGTTCAAGACCGTAAGCATTTCATAAGTACTTTGAAAAGGACGTTTCGGCACTAAGTTCGTAAGTCCGACATATCTTACGAGCACGTCTAGGTGATCAGCCAATAGTACTCTATGTTGATCAACACTACATTTATTAAACATGTATACGTTTAAGTTGTGGCAACCTCACGTGCCTGTCGTTTGACGACAAAACAATTTGAGCATACACAATCTACTTTTGAAAACCATAACATTATTAGTTCGGTAAATCCTTATCAACACTTGATAGAATAACATAGCATACGTTTAGCCGAAAGGATTGGCTTTGACATTACTCAAATACTAACTCATGCGAAGAATACATGAATCACAAAGACTTGTCCAGATCAAACTGGAACAAGGGTTAGAGTACTTACCTTTAGAATCTGCTACAATTTATAACACGTGCACTTTACGTCTTTAAGGTCTCTACATTAAATGATAGCATAACATAGAACATTAGGTCATGAATGATCACACATGGTTCCTAAATAATCTTACCCTTCTTCTCAACCTAAATACGTATTAGATTTATTATCGATTCTGGCTTTTCGATAGATCATTCTTACATTCATATTCAATTGATTTAACTAAACCCTAAATGTTCATACTTAAGGCTTAATGATGTCTTTAACAATTTCTTTTAAGATCCTTGATTATCAATTACTCTTCATGTTCATTTGTAAACATTCATCACTATTTAGGTTATGAGGCTAGCGTATTTAGTACCGGAATTATCACACTTGGTGCTGCTGCTGCTATGTCGCCACTTATTCCTCAAAAATCCGAATCGGTGTGCCATGGCCATGAGTCTCGATGTTATATGTCGTGCTACGGTGTGACTCTTTAGTAGATGATGGCCACTTTGGCGCTACGGCAGCGGGCTTATTTGCCTTGGGTTAGTGCCGCGGCGCCAGCTCTGTGCACCAGACACTTTGGACAGATTTTTCAAAAGTTGAAATTCCCGTACTTGTAACTTCTTCGTTATAAGTTTGAATTGGCTCGTTCAAGAGCCTACGGGTCATAATTTATGTACTCTATGCGTTCATGCAAGAATTTTATCTATTTTACTTTGTTGGCTAAAATTTCACCTATTAGTCCATTTTAACGAAAACGATAAACGTTCGTGAACGTTCAACGCTCGTTTCTTCGTTTTAAGTCGGAATCCGGCCATTTTTGAGTTCGCAAATCTATAATGCCAAATATGACTTGTCTCCATCAAAAACCAACTTTTTCCAATGTCAAACACAAAATACGACTTCCATTCCGAGAATTTCACGAATTCGACGATTATCGTCCAATCGTGCAAAATCCGACAAAACGTTATTACTATTGATTTGTTTATCATTCTAAACACATTCATTACATTATATAGACATCTCAACTTATTTATTACAATAACTTATTTTCCAATTTGGTTATGGCTTATTTATAAGTTCAAAACAACAATTTCTTAATATATGATTTTCATTTCCTTATGACTTATTCGTCTTAGGTCCATTGCTTATCAACTTCTCCTATGTTCTTAACATCTAAGTTCATTAGATTACATTTCTCTTATCAACCTACCATGATATAGATGAAGAAGACAAGATTATTTACCTTTGATGATTACTTCACTTCACTTTGAAAAATCTAACAAAAGTGGAAATGGCTTATTAGTGCTTATGGGTTCTAAGAAATAAGTTGCTTTGAGAGAGAGTTGTTGGATGAAATTAATCAACCAAATAATGAAATGAGAGCTTTCTATTTATAGGCCATCCAAGGTTAGGGTAGAATGGTCTTTATGGCATCCCACTTCCTTAACTTCCACCTCCTTAGTATTCATAACCTAGTAACCAAGTAAACTTGCTAGCCACTTCTATTTCTTGACCATCACAACACTTGGTCACCACACAAAATGTTTGCCCAACAAGTCTACCCACTTCTTGGTTTGCTCCATGGATAATGTCCACTTCATTGGGCTTGCTAAGTAATCTAGTTAACTTCCTTGTTGGGCTTTGCATTTTAATAGTTTGGGCTTCACCTTATTAATCACTTGGGCTTAGTATAAATCCTACATAGGTTTACACCTTATAGCTTATGGACTTGTATTTTATGCAAAGTTACATTAATTCATTTCATTAGGTTTTAATACCTATATTCTCAAATTAAGTCCACATGCGAATTATTGCGTTTTCCATACTTAGATTATTATTACATAATCCATCTCACCTCGATATTCTAAAATTACGTATTTCTCAGAAATTCAAAACTAATTCCCGAGCGATAAACGGTGAATAGTGATTTTCGTAAACTTTCTCGGAAAATATTTATTTTCGTCTTGGAAATTCAAACACTTTAATACTCTCACGTGGTTCGAATACTACGATATTCTGACATTTCTAGGTTATAGAACAACATACATCTTATTAACACATATAATAACAAATAATATTATTTTATTCATGATTTAATTCTTTCAAATATTTTTACAAAGGATCCGAATTTCTCGGTCGTTACATTCAGAGCTCTCAAGGCTCCTAGTCCACTCTTCTACTCCTTGAGTAGAAAATCCACTAAGGATATCTTTACAATCCTTGAATCTCCCAGATTCCTTCAAGACCAGCAGTCTTGGAACTTCTTAGTTCACTTCAGAACTCTTCAAGTCCAGCAGACTTGGTACTTCACAGTTCACTTAGAACTCTTCAAGTCCTTCTGACTTGGAACTTCTTACTTCACTTAAAGATGGTTAAGTTCTTGAATGATTCTACTCAGTTGCCGTTAAGCTTGTGTTCAAAAGAATTGAGTAGTTGAGCAAGCTTTCTTTTCAGATTGTAGAGTTGAGCGTTGAGTGTTCTTCAGCGTTTCATTGTATGCTTGCTTGATTCTTGCATATGCTTATGTTTTGCATATATGATGCCTTTGAAATATATCCGTTTGAAAGCATCCGTTGAAGTATTAATTGTATTTGACATTTCAGAGCACTGATGGTGACTTTCTTCGAAATCTTCCTCGTCGGTTGCCCGCCCACCGACATTCTTGATCGCTATCTCACCTAATACCTGAAAAGGTGTTTTCTGCTGACCCATAGTACTTTTCTTAGCTTCTTCAATACGTTTCTTTGTTACATACTAAGGATGACTGTTGTATCATTGGGACTCCCGATAGTCTTAACGTCTATAATCCATTCAACATTTATTGACTTTTATTCTTAAACAAATGGACAAGGCTTGATGATTCTGATGCAAACAGATGATACACTACGATTATGATCGTGGTGTCTTGCCACCTTGGAGCTTGATCTGGTATTGATGGATGAGAACACTACGATTTCTCTTAACTACTGGTACACTACGATCTTCACTTGCTTGACTTTCAGACTCTACGCTTCCGAGAGCACTCTACAATTCTTGAGTTTGACTCGGCAGGCGTTTGGACCACTCTACGATTCCATGAGAGGCCCTCCAAAGCAAACAGACTACGATCCTCGATGCTCTACGATTCTGCCTTGACTTCTGCAATCTTTTGATCAGCTTGATAGATTACGATTGTGACACCCCCAAATCCTGATACTTCATTACCACAAGAGTTGGTGTTCACTTAAATAAAACATTCATATCTAACTACCCAATCATAATAGAATTGAATAATAAACCTTCCCATTAAAGGATTACATTAATAAAAATCTCCCAGGTTATCTAACCTTAAAATACAATCATTCAAATGCGGAATTTTAAATAATAACTTCATTACAATCATTAAAGTAAAGTCTAATAATAAACTTTCAACATGATTACAAGTCTTCAATACTTGTTCATCTTTTCCTTCCCTTTACGGGTGCTAGGTACATCGACCTTCTCATCCTTAGCTGTAGTATTTATATAAGAAAAAGTGAGCAAACAAAGCTCACTTGAAATAATAATGAATAAAATCTTTATAACCACTGCCAAATAATAGGCACAATGAAACTGAACAAAATGCTTTATCAATGATAATCAGAATCATAAAATATTTAACTGAGGGTCATAAGACCACGAACTATGTCCATAGTTATAAGTAATCTTTCAACTTAAACTTTAACAGTCATAAGACTATAGGAACTCTTCGTACTTAGGGGGATCAGCCCTTCGTACAATGTATTGTGCATAAACATTTCAACGCTAAGTGTAAATTATCCCCTAATAAAAGGGTTGTTCATCTCAGTATTTAGAGTATAAGTCTGCACCAAAGTAAGTTTGGTTTGGATACATTTCAAGGTAATTTAGGTTTAACGAACATCAACTAAGGATTAGTTGAATAAAAAGTTCATAACGTTACGCTATGGAATAAATCACAACTGAATTAACATTGTATATTAAGGTTATGCTTTAGGAATAATCTAAGAGCATAAACAGTGAATAACTATAACATACCTTGCTTGAACAATATTAAGCCAAGGTTATTCAGAATTGAGTATTAAGCATGCATAACAAATAGCAAATTGAACGATAACAACTGTTCAACATTAGTATATCAGAATATGTAAACTTGCATTCTAACTAACAAGTTAAAGACGAGAATAACTTGTGCAATATCAGAATAAGATTTAGAAAACTGGCATCATCATAAACAAACTAGATACAAGAACCTGTTTATTCATAAGAAGAAGTTTGCACAATATAATAATAATAGAACTAGCTCAACGAAAATGTAGAGTTAGAGAACTTGCCTTGAGCAAATTACATTAGTAATAAAATTAGTAGCATATTAAAATATACTCATTCTTATTATAGAAGTACTGAAATCATATCTTGACAGTCCTTATATTAAAACATACAACTTTTTCAGACTTTGTGCAACCAAAACACACTGTATGGCCATTATGCTAACTCGCGTTGCGGCACCACAATTAACACTGGGTCGTAAGCCCTGCGGCACGGCTACTTCATCTTCACATGAGGCACAAGCCAAAGCTTGGCCATGCTATGACATCACACCTTCTAGACGTCAACGCAGATCTCGAGAATTATCTTGTTGAAATTTGCACATTGCAATGCTGAACTCCGATCCTCGGCGACCAAACCTCGGCATGATGAGGAACAATAGCCAAATTGGCCTACAAGCTACTTTCTAACAATCTAATTAGCATGTAATACATAAATAGACTTCATATAAACATAATTTAAAGACTCTTAAGCCATTTCTCCAACTCTTCACAGCACTTCGATGGGTCCAATAAACCTCGGGTTTAGCTTTGCCTTTTTACCGAAATGAATTTTCCCCTTCCAAGGAGAAACTTTTAGGAAAACATAATTTCCTACTTCGAACGCATGATCTTGTATGTGTTGATCATCATACTTTTTTTGTCTGTCTTGGGCTGCTACCAATCTTGTCCTGATGAGTTTGACAACCTCAGCAGTTTGTTGTACCAGATCTGGTCCTAACAGTTGTCGTTCACCAACTTCATCCTTGCACAGTGGAGTTCTGCACTTTCTGCCGTATAATGCTTTATAAGGTGGCATGCCGATGCTCGCGTGGTAACTGTTATTGTAGGCAAATTCCACCAACGGTAAATGTTCATCCCAACTCCCTTTGAAATTCATGATGCATGCTCTCAACATATCTTCCAATGTCTAAATTATTAGTTCGCTTTGGCCATCTGTTTATGGATGGTATGCCGTATTCATTCGCAATTGTGTTCCCATACATTATTGTAGTCTCTTCCAGAAGTTTAACGTGAATCGCGGATCTCTATCTGACACAATTGACACTAGCCCTCCATATCTCGAAACGATCTCTTTAACGTACAACTTTTCCTTTCTTAGTGTTTTCAACGTCAAACGTAAGTGTTCCACGTGTTCTTCTTGAGTCTTGAAGTACACCAGAATGTCGTCAATAAATACCACCACAAACTTGTCCAAGAATGGTTTAAACACCTTGTTCATCAAATCCATGAATGCAGCAGGGGCATTGGTCAGACCAAAAGACATCACCAGAAACTCGTAATATCCATACCAAGTTCTGAATGTCGTTCTAGGTATATCCTCCTTCCTTACCTTCAATTGGTGATACCCACTTCTCAAATCTATTTTTGAGAAGTATTTAACACCCTTCAATTGATCAAACAAGTCATCTATTCTTGGCAACGGATATTTATTCTTAATAGTGACTTTGTTTAATTCACTATAATCAATGCAAAGACGCATTGACCCATCCTTCTTCTTCACGAATAACACCGGTGCTCCCCACGGTGATACACTTGGTTGAATATACTTCTTGTCTAACAGCTCCTGCAGTTGTACCATCAGTTCCTTCATCTCTACCGGAGCCATTCTGTATGGGGCCTTCGATATCGGTGTTGTTCCTGGTGCTAAGTTGATCACAAACTCAATTTCTCTGTCAAGCGGAAGTCCCGGAAAATCCTCTAGAAACACATCTTCAAATTCCCTAACCACTGGTATCTCTTCCAGTTTCACACCCTTCTTCTGAGTATCGACTATGTAAGCTAAATAACCCATATAGCCTTGACTTAACAACTTCTTGGCCTGCATAATTCGTCAGACATCTCATTTGTCTAGATGATTTGCTACCATAGAAAACTACATTTGACGGAGTCATAAGGTTTACACATTTCTTTTGGCAATCAATAACCGCTCCACAACAGAACAGCCAATCCATTCCCAAAATAACATAAAACTCTCCCATTCTAATCAGAATTAAATTTACCATCATCATATTCCCCTTAATATTCACCCTACAGTTCTTGTATACGAACCTAACATGAATTACTTACTTATCCGCAATTTCTATGTTCAAAGGGAAATTCAATTCTTCACTAGGCAATCCTAACCTCTTATCAAATTCATCAGATATAAACGAGCAAGTAGCACCCAAATCAAATAATACATAAACATCAATATCATTGATTGAGATAATACCTGACACCACATCTTTTGATTGCACAACATCTTGCACAGTCATGTTGAAGGTTCTGGCTATGGGTTTGTTTGATGTCGTTGGTCTAGTAATGGCCCATGTACCTCCACTGCTACCTCCCTTGCTTCCTGTTGACCCTCCAGCCTTCTTCTTAGGGCACTCACGCGTAAAGTGATCCTTGGACCCGCATGTGAAGCAAACGTTCTTCTTGGGTTGATTGCAATTTGGGGCGATGTGACCCTCCTAGCCGCAATTAAAGCATACTCATTTCCCCATTAAGCAAACACCCTTGTGAAACTTCCCGCATGTGGCACATGCTTCGAACTTCTTATTCTGTTGGTTACCCTGTTGACTTCTAGTACCCACATTTCCATTCCATTTTCTATTCAGATTGTTGTTGTTGTTGTTTCCACTACTACCACCTCCATTCTTAATCTCCACATTCTTCTTTTTCTGTTCTTGATAGAACTTAGTTACAGCCTCGCCTCCACCTTCAGCGAGAATTACCTTCTCCATTACCGTTGCAAATGTCTTATGTAACGGGTCGAATTTATTGAGTCGTGATTCTGGGGACAGAATCCTTTTAAGGGGGGAAAGATGTGACGAACGAGATTTTTGTAATTTAATTTTAATATTTATTGAAGTAAATAAATATTTTTCGATGATTTAATTATTAGATTTAATAATTAGTTGATGCAATTATGGTAGATTAATTTAATTATGTGCTACATTTATTAAATTAATGTAGAGAATAATTATTATTCGAAGTATGACATTATGTGAGCTTATTGAATTAAAAGAAATATTTAATAAGCCTAAATGTTATTTAATTAATGTAATAATTAATTGGAGATTTAATAATTTGATATAATTAATTAATGAGAAAATTAATTATATGATTATGTGAATTTATGAGAAATTATTATATTTAATTTTAAATAAGATATTGATTTATTTTATGAAGGAGTGCGACATTAATTAAACTATATGATAAAGCTTTATTAGATTAAATGGTTTTTGAAACCTATTCTAGCTAGACAAACATGGCACTAAGGGAGGTTGGGAGCAGTTACCCATGTTAGGTAACTGACCTCCATCATGCGCGTCAGTTGCTTGATTAATATATGTATTCTCCTCTCTTCCTTTTCATTATTTGGCTAAGTCTGGCATAAAACAGAGAGGGAAAAAAGAGAGAGAGTTTGAGAATTTTATTGAGAAAGTTTGGGAAATTGTATTTGAAATAGAGAGAATTGTTATCCTTGTTCATCTACGCTTGGGTAATTCTCTTCAAGCCAATTTATATTTCACGTCAATTAGTTTTCATGAAAATGGCTTTCAAAACCTCTGTTATGTCTCTGTAATTGAGAAATTGAATTATTATATCGATATATGTAATAATACGAGTAGCATAACATGTTTTATATATATATTTCATGATTCCATATCATAAGTTTCATAATACGAAGACTTGTTATTTCAAAATTTACAAAGTTTGGGTTTTTGGCCTTATGGCCCTTATACGTAATTTTAGTGTGTCAAACATAAATGTTTCCCTAAATTTTACACTCGTATATTATTATACATGTTGATACGAAGAGACCAAACTTTAAACAAACGGATTCGGTGTTATAACGAATCCGTAGTGTCAACGCGAATAATAAGTACAAAAGCGGCGTCACAGCGCCACTCTGCAGAATGTCCAAAAATGAGATATTTTTAATGTTCAAGTCTAACAATGTGATATCAACTTAATGTAATGAACATAAAATTATGTTATAAGTATAATGAGATGTTAAAATAGATACTTAGCATGTAAATAACATAATTACATGTGGATTGAATTATGGATTTCATAATTAGCTTGTTATTCATGATGTGTAAATTATATGACAAAGTGATAATTTGACTAAGTATAGTCAATATTCGAATTAGACAAAAGAATGAGTTTATGATGATTAGTTAAGTTATAATTAACTAGTATTGTGAATGTGAATGGTATGTAGGATTAAATTCAAAGAACGTGCTTAGTTAAAGTGTAATCTACGCACGAGGCAAGTTTTCTAACCCTACTTGTAATTATTGTTCAAGTTTGTTATTTACCTTGAGTGAACTATCATTACTATTAATCAAGTTCAAATTTTATATTAAAGATTGATTATCTTTTCAAAGCATGATTTAGTTATACAATAATTGTCATATTGTATACTTCTTGAGATTATTATTCAAATTGAATATCATTATTGTTGAACCTTATTAGACTAGTGAACTTTATTGATTCAACTAGTCCTTAGTTGATGAACGTTCTAAATTTCAGAACCCTTATTGAATTATCCAAACCAAACTTCCTTTGGTACGGACTCGAATGTCAAACTGAGATGAACAACCCTACAAAAGGATTTACTTATGCGTTAGCGTTAAGATATTGTGTACAGTATGGTACTAAGGGTTGATCCCCCTAAGTCCGAGTAGAAAGGTCCATAGTCTTATGACTGTTAAAGGTTTCAAGTATAACCCTTGATAACCTAGGACATAGTTCAAGGTCTTATGACCCTCAGAAATCTTTTGATTCTTGTTATTCATTCTTGATTCAAAAGTTAAACTTTTATTCAAATATCTTTGATTCACTCGCATGTTATTATAATGTTATTTCATCGTTATACTTGTGGGCAATAGTGCTCACTCTTGCTTATTAATAACATTGCAGTTAAGAACGAAAGAACTGATGAACCTTCCACTAGTAAAGGCAAGGGAAAAGTTAGCAAGTGATGAAGACTTGTTGTTTATATGATGATGTATTTTGTTTAAGACTTGATTTAATGATGTTGTTAAGACTTATTTGTTTATGATTCCGCACAGATGTTTAAGGTTAGTTTAACCTGGGATTGTATTATTATTATTCGGATGTTGTAACCCTTAAGGGGAAGATTTTATTTTTATCTATTGCATGGCTTGCATTTATTATGGGTAGATAGATATATGATATTTGTACAGTGAACACCAAATCCTGTGGAATTGAAGTACCCGGATTTGGGGGTGTCACATCTTCAGCTGGAACAGGGAGACCCTACTGTACAACCAGGGCTTCAGTCCCTGTTTAAACCTCTTCGCCTTGCGTTCATCCGTGCTTACTTGATATGGCGCAAACCTCGCCAATTAGTTAAATTTTGTGGCATACTCAGATACCGTCATCATTCCCTGTTTCAGTTCTAAAAACTGCACTTCTAGCTGACTCTTCGAACTCTCGGGGAAATAGGTCTCGAAGAACAACTCCTTAAACCTATCCCATATCATAACCCCTTGACTTCCTTGCATTTTATTGGCCTACCACCAATAACTAGCCTCTGCTTTCAACATGAATGTTGCCAAAGCAGTCTTCTGATCCTCCCCTACTCTCGTAACATCGAATACTTTCTCTACCTCCATAATCTAGGTCTGTGCCTCAATTGGATTCATGGACCCACATAATTTTGGTGGTCCAACCGCCTTGAAGTCCTTAAACGTTGTAGCTTGATTCTGCGGTTGATTGTGCAGTGCACCTGTTAGTAACGTCACCAGCTGTTGGACTGGGTTAGCATCAACATTGTCATTATTGGTGGTTCCCTCAGCGGTTCTTTGTCGTGGTTAATGTCTTGGAGGCATTTTTTGTTAAAATACACTAATTAGATTATTACTCAATTTCTTTTAAGTATTTTCTACTTAACTTGCACCTCATAAAAGAAATCATCACAGAACACATAACACTTTGAATAAAATAAAATAATAACTTTTATTCATTCATAATCTTTCTGAAAACATAAGAACAATAGCATCACTGCTATTTACATTACTTTCCTGAACTACTAAAGTTTCAGGATAACATCATCATCATATCCCATAGGTTATATAACACTCGGGATTTACATATTATTTAACATTTTATTAATCGCATAACAGGTACATTCCCTACGATGTCCTACTAAGATACTGCGTAGCCTTACAACGCTCTTCCTCCATGATTCGGAACATTGTTCTGCGATCTAATATGAATGATGGCAGCGTCTCGAACTGAATAAGATAACCCACGACCCGATCTTGAGCTCGATTAATCACGGTGTTGAATACGTTATTCATCTCCTCCATCTTCATCCTCTTTTCTTGTGCATCTCTCTCTGCTATTCCGGCTCATTGATAAGCTTCCTTGTACGCGTCTTCGGCTCTTTCCCTCTTAGCAGACTCTTCCCTCAGCTTGTTCTTCAGTCCTGCGATCTCCGCTGTCATTTTTTCATTCTCTTCTTCAGTTTGAACCAACTTCTCTTCGACATTAGTCATACATTCATCTCGATCCTGGATCTCATCGTCCTTCTGTGCCATCGAGGTATGTTGTTCAACTACTATCTCCTCCAACTCCTCGACGGTATCCTGAAGTTCCACATTGCGGTCGTAGACTTCATCGTACATACGAGCAGCTAACGAGTTCAGTGGAATCTCTTCCTCCTCATCCACGTCATCCTCATTTGACTATGGCAGCTCAACGGGATCCTCCTCATCCGTTTCCACATCATCATCCTCATCTTCAACCACTGTGACCAACGGGGCTGACTCCCATGAAAGTAGTTGTTCCCAAACCACCTGAATGTCACGAGACTCCTCTTCTCTAGGCATCTGAGGTCCTTCCTCCCTAGCCTGACTGGATTTTCCGACATTAGTCATCCTGACAACAAAATATTTAAGTTTTAATTATTAATCATTACTACTCGACACTCACGAGCACATAAGTTATAATCACATAAGCACATAAGTGTTTTATTACTTCTTCCGTAAAACTCGATAAGAGTTTATCACCACTATCTTTTCAAAGGTTACTTCCTAAGGCTTTTTCTCCCACCTAAGGTTCATAACCTAAAGCTTTGATACCAAATCCTAATACTTCATTACCATAAGAGTTGGTGTTCACTTAAATAAAACATTTATATCTAACTACCCAATCATAATAGAATTGAATAATAAACCTTCCCATTAAAGGATTACATTAATAAAAATCTCCTAGGTTATCTAACCTTAAAATACATCATTCAAATGCAAAAAATTAAATAATAACTTCATTACAATCATTAAAGTAAAGTCTGATAATAAACTTTCAACATGATTACATGTCTTCAATACTTGTTCAACTTTTCCTTCCCTTTACTGGTGCTAGGTACATCGACCTTCTCATCCTTAGTTGTAGTATTTATATAAGCAAGAGTGAGCAAACAATGTTCACTTGAAATAATAATGAATAAAATCTTTATAACCACTGCCAAATAATAGGCACAATGAAACTGAACAAAATGCTTTATCAATGATAATCAGAATCATGAAATATTTAACTGAGGGTCATAAGACCACGTACTATGTCCATAGTTATAAGTAATCTTTCAACTTAAACTTTAATAGTCATAAGACTATAGGGACTCCTCATACTTAGGGGGATCAGCTCTTCGTACAATGTATTGTGCACAAACATTTCAACGCTAAGCGTAAATTATCCCCTAATAATAGGGTTGTTCATCTCAGTATTTAGAGCACAAGTCCGCACCAAAGTAAGTTTGGTTTGGATACATTTCAAGGTAATTTAGGTTTAACGAACATCAACTAAGGATTAGTTGAATAAAAAGTTCATAACGTTACGCTATGGAATAAATCACAACTGAATCACCATTGTATATTAAGGTTATGCTTTAAGAATAATCTAAGAGCATAAACAGTGAATAACTATAACATACCTTGTTTGAACAATATTAAGCCAAGGTTATTTAGAATTGAGTATTAAGCATGCATAACAAATAGCAAATTGAATGATAACAACTATTCAACATCAGTATATCAGAATATTTAAACTTGCATGCTAACTAACAAGTTAAAGACATGAATAACTTGTGCAATATCAGAATAAGATTTAGAAAACTGGCATCATCATAAACAAACTAGATACAAGAACCTATTTATTCGTAAGAAGAAGTTTGCACAGTATAATAATAATAGAACTAACTCAATGAAAATATAGAGTTAGAGAACTTACCTTGAGCAAAAGCTAAACCTTAACAACTCGAATCACAATACCCTATATATATGTCATCACGACATAATTAGTCACTTCCAACATTATATACATCATGTAAGGTTTGATTTTTAATCACATAATCAAATTAAATTAGTAATAAAATTAGTAGCATATTAAAATATACTCATTCTTAGTATAGAAGTACTGAAATCATATCTTAATAGTCCTTATATTAAAACATCCAACATTTTCAGACTTTGTGTAACCAAAACAGATCGTCTCGACAATTACGCTAACTCAAGCTTCTGGTACGCCATAGTTTTTTACATGTAAGGTCATGACTGCTGGCAGGTCTTTTATTTGTGAGGCACAAGCCAAAGCTTGGCGTTCTATGACGAGAGAGATTGTCTTTGCTAGGGTTGCACCATGACGCCAAACTCCAATCTTTGGCGACCAAACCTCGAAGAATGATATGAACAAAAGCCAAATTGGCCTACAAGCTACTTTCTAACAACCTAATTAGCATGTAATACATACATAGACTTCATATAAACATAATTTTAAGACTCTTAACATGTTTTGACCCATATAACAACATCAACATTGAATTTAAAACATCTAATTTCACTGTTTTTGATAAAACTTCACTTTTTGACATTTTCAGTGAAAATCATCACTGTGATTTTGTTTTTCAACCAAAAACGTTAATTCAAAGTACCTTGTTTATGTTTATTCATCCTCTTTCAATTTCAATAGTCAATTTATAATTTAAACAACTAATTAAACCTTAATTTTACTTTAAAGTAAGCCATATTCATATATATATATATATATATATATATATATATATATATATATATATAACTCACTGTAATATGATTTTCTTCACAAATTACATACATAAGATGAATTCCTCGACTATACTCATATATAAACTTATGAAAATAGTTTTATAACAAATAATTTATCATATAAAGTTGTATACAACAAACAATTCCAACTTCACAAAGTTTTTATAGAGAATTTTTTTAACAGAGAATATAACTACAACTTTTATAAAAAAACAAAAGCAAGATGATACCATAGTTTTAGAAGATGATGGTTATCTTTGATTCTCAAGCTTCTTTTCTCCAATTCTCTCTCAATTTCTCTAGCCTTTCTTCTTCTCTTCTTTTTCTTCTTTTGAGTTTTTTTCCTTCCTAACTCTAACTTACGTACTAACAAAATATAACGTATATGATATAATATGTATTAATTATATAATATAATTATATGTATAACTGATGTGACGTCCCCAAAATAGGTCCATTCCATCTAACCCATTCTGAGTCGCCAAATACATGGTACAAAAACAAATACAACTTCAGTAATATAATTGTCGTGCAAAATACGACAACACATATACTGTGAGCTTAAATACAACTATTGTCTAATAGACAGTATAAAAACTCAAAAGGGGTCCTCATTACAATTATTGATATGCTATTTCACAGAATAGTGAAGACTACAAATGCAACCATCTGGAAAGTCAATCCATTCCCCGACTAGTCCCAGCTATATTCTCATTTCCTGAAGAGAACAGTGAAAGAAAGGGTGAGCTCAACTAGCCCAGTAAGAAATATTATGACTAAGATAATATACAACAAATTATCATTAGTCTTCAACAGGGAAAAATCTGATAAAATATAATAGACAACAAGTTTTAGATCAACAACTGCAGCGGAATAAGCAATCCATTAGAAGAGTCAAGTAGAGAAAGAATTCTATTATCTTCTATAAATTTAAAAGTTCATCATCAATATTTTATCCCTGTAACATCAATCAATACACAACTTTAATCAAATATTCATCTTTGCACTGCGGGCCAAAGATATTCATTTGTATCACCAGTTGGTCATGTTCATCTCAACACCTATTCATCTTTGCACTACGGGCCAAAGATATTCATTAGGTAATCATTCATCTTTGCACTATAGGCCAAAGATATTCATCAGTTAATCATTCATCTTTGCACTACTGGCCAAAGATATTCAGTAATATCATCATTTAGGACTGAGGATGATGAAAAATATTTTAAAGGAACGAATCCAGTGAAACAAAATAACAAATATTAGAGATTCGTATTACAGTTTAACCAAGATCAATAATACTTCATAATAACCAATTTTGAAGCAAAATTCAAGAATAAAGATCAAAACATGGATACAATCAAAGATAGTAACCATAATAGACACCTTGGATAAAAAGAAAAAAAATTTATTTTTCGGTGAATAGTGTCGTATTCGTGAATAGTGCCATATACGTGAATAGTAACTCCGACGCCAAAAGATAGAAATTCCACAAGAAAAATCATCATGCTTCATGAATAGTACTCGTGAATAGTAACTTATGAATAGTAAGTCGTGAATAGTAACTCATGAATAGTAACCCCGACATGAAAAGTTCCAAATTTGATAAAAAGTTTCAACCAATATTTCGGCATAATGATATTGAAGAAATAATATCACTTACGAAGAAAATAACATCCCTTACCTTGCAAAGACAGTACTTCTGGCTGGAATACTGGATATAGTGTTGAAGGAACTTGCACCGTATAGCAACACTCAAAGTATCAAAATACTCACAAGAATACGCTCCATAATATAGAGAGAGAAAGAGAGAAAACATATTTCTGGTGTGATTTTTAATTCTAACTTAGCCCTCTATTTATAGGAAAATGTTAACACGCCGAAGCAGACTTAACCTGCAACCTGATGGCTTTACCTGCTACTATTCCCACCCACGACATTTGAAAATTCAATTGAGCACATTTCTCACCAACCAAAAGTGTGGCCCACCAATTCTAGATTTTTCCACCAAAATCATTTATAACCTTATTTCCGAATCAGTCACCTCTTAAAATTCATAACAAATTATACGCTTATTTTTAACGGTTCAAAATTTGTGGACATATACTCAACTTATGTATGTATAACATATCTAAAAATTACAATGATCCAACGGTCGGATTAAATATTATAACTCACACAATAAAGCTGTAATAACACCGATTTGATCTTTTAATACCACCAATCTGACAAAATACTGATAAAACACCTCAACATTAACTCCTTCATTTATAACCACATAAATAAATATTTCCTTATCATATGAATCAATAATTAATTATTCACAAATAATATTACAGAATCACATTTATTACAACCAGTCGTTCTTTGGAAAGAGGGGCTTTCCGATAAGGATTTCTCCTCATCAAGCGCCGCAATTAGGTGACCAAACCTCTCCTCGATGTAACTTTCTAGACATCGCCAATAATGTTATCTAATAATAGTATTCAAATAATATGAATTATTGATCTGATAATGGAGATACTATGCAGTGACAATTATTGAACAATAATAATATAAAATATCAACGCAGCAATTATTGAATCAATAAAATAAAATATTGAATAAGAATTCATCGTGACAATTATTATCGAGTGTCTTCTTACGTAAGGATCAATAATTCAACAATATTGTGCAATATCGTAATGCTCTTGCATGCGACCACGCATATTACTATATTTTAACCACCGGTATTCCAACAAAGTTAATTCGGTAATAACTACGCCATTATTCAATTTTGTCGTTTTTTCATCCGACAGCTTATCCGTTATGGGGCCCACAAATAGTCGCTACCAATCGCATTTAATATTCCCCGACAGAAAGAATATTCCACGACCAAACGAATATTCCCCGACAACAATGAATATAATATAACCACTTGCTTATTTTGAAAATTTGCACATTTCACCCATAATCAAAGTATTATATCAAATTAATACCTTATTATTCACAATAATAAATAAAGGAAATTTAATTTTTATTTATAATAAGTTGGGGTCTTACAACTGATATCCGTTATTATATTTTTGAAAATCAAAAGCCATAAGGCTTTTTTGGCTACCCACTTAAAATATAATCATTTAATCCTTATGCCTTGTTTGGTAAAACACATTTAAAATAAAGACTTAATATGCATTAAGCCTTGTTTGGAAAAACTGAATTAAACTCCTTTAATTTATTTTAATAACTCCTTTATAGTAAGGTTATTTGTCACACTTTTATTTAATTAAATTTTAATAATCAATTTAATTAATTCTAATAACAATTTATTAAATTAATTCATCACACAAATCAATACAACATAATTATAATTATTTTATAATTATAATTTTATTTAATCAACTAACACGTCATTTTAATTACAAATTCAATTAAAAATCATTATAATCATTATAAACTCTCTAACTTAATTATTAAATTAAATTAGAATATTATCTCATAATAATTAATTTCTTAACTCCTTAGTTATTTATTTAACAAATAATTAACCAATCAAATCAAATTAAATATATCTTGAACAATAAACACATCCATTATATATTTATATAATTTAATAAATATTTAAAATTATAATTTAAAATTTTAGATTGTTACATCCTTCCCTCCTTATAAGGATTCTGTCCCCAGAATCACAACTCAAATAAATCATTCATCACAATGATTCTATTGAAGCCTATCTATTATATCTCAAAACATAGATCAACCTAACAGCTTTGATCTTTTCTTCTATACATTCATTTACAGAATGATAAACATTAAAGCTCAGATCAACCTAACAAGTTTGATCTACCACTAAGTCATTGTACATGTATTACTTGAAGGACTTTACATATAATCATGAATATTGGCTTTTAACATCAAATTTAAATATACAATCTTCCAACATTACTTTTTAGGCTTGCAATGGATCTTTAGTGTTGAACAATGATTGTCATGCCTTATTTTCAGTTGAATAATACTATCAATTCAGTTTATCTATTGTGATTTGCACTTTAATTTATGAATTGCTTGATCACCAATTCTGTGTGGATTTATATGGACTCTAGAGATGATGTATGAATCTAGACCTAATCACTTTAGCATGCGTTCTTGAATTCTGTGCTTTAATAGAATCTTGATGAATGTTTAGGATAAAGATATACCTAGCATCGCATGTAATCGTGTAAAAGACTTAAACTTTAAGCCATATTTGATTTTAATTCACATAGAGCTATAGTGAATTAGTTAATTAGGGTGTTTGACTTAATTCTATAAATTTATGGATTTAAGTTAATACAGTGTTAGTGCATCGAGAGATGACTAATTCTACTGGAGTGTTCTTGATTAATAAACTGAGATAATGAATTGAACTAGAATAAGGTGTGATAATCAGAGTGAGATTTAAATTGAAGTTGTAAGCCTAATTCTCCATTATTTGGTTAAAATTTACGGTTACATAGTGTGTTGATTGATTTGGATTTTTAGTTTCTTAGTTTTTATTAATTATAATCATTGATTTGAATAGTTTAATAAAATTGAAATAATATAAAATTGGTAATTGTTAGATTTAATTTCATACTAGTCTCTGTGGGAACGATACTATAACACCCCCAAATTTGGGTACTTCGATTCCACGGGATTTGGTGTTCATTGTACAAATATCATCTATCTATCTACCCATAATAAATGCAAACCATGCAATAGATAGAAATAAAATCTTCCCTTTAAAGGGTTACAACATCTGATCATAAACATAATCCTAGGTTAAACTAACCTTAAACATCTGTGCGGAAATATAAATAATAAGTCTTAAATAACATCATTAACTCAAGTCTAACATAAATACATCATCCAACAAAATAACAAGTCTTCATCATTTGCTAACTTTGCCCTTGCCTTTACTAGTTGAAGGTTCATCGGTTCTTTCGTTCTTAACTGCAATGTTATTATTAAGCAAGAGTGAGCACTATTGCCCACAAGTATAACAATGAAATAACAGTATAATAACATGCGAGTAAATCAAAGACATCTGAATAAAAGCTCAACTTTTGAATCAAGAATGAATAACAAGAATCAAAATAATTCTGAGGGTCATAAGACCTTGAACTATGTCCTAGGTTACCAAGGGTTATACTTGAAACCTTTAACAGTCATAAGACTATGGACCTTTTTGCTCGTACTTAGGGGGATCAGCCCTTAGTACTATACTGTGCACAATATCTTAACGTTAACGCATAAGTAAATCCCTTTACAGGGTTGTTCATCTCAGTTTGACATTCGAGTCCGCACCAAAAGAAGTTTGGTTTGGATAATTCATCAAGGGTTGTGAAATTTAGAACGCTCATCAACTATGGACTAGTCGAATCAATAAGGGTTCGCTAGTTTAATAAGGTTCAATAATAATGATATTCAAATTGAATAATAATCTCAAGAAGTATACAATAGGACAATTATTGTATAACTGAATCATGCTTTGGAAAGATAATCAATCTTTAATATAACCTTTGAACTTGAATAATAACAATGATAATTTACTCGAGGTAAATAATAAACTTGAACAATAATGACAAGTAGGGTTAGGAAACTTGCCTCGTGCGTAGCTTACACTTTAACTAAGCACGTTCTTTGAATTTAATCCTACATACCATTCACATTCACAATACCAGTTAATTATAACTGAACTAATCATCAATGATCATTCTTTTGCCTAAACTTTGGTTATGACTATACTTTATCAAATTATCACATTGTCACATAATTTGTACTTCATGGATATCAAACTAATTATGTACTTAATAACTAAATCCACATGTAATTATGTTATTTACATGTTAAACATCTAATTTACATCTCATTATACTTCTAACATGTTTACATGTTCATTACATTAATTTACTAACACATTGTTAGACTTAATCAATTTAAAAATCTCATTTCTGAACTTTCTGGAGAGTGGTAATATATGCTATCATTTACACTGAGTCTTCTTGCACATGCATACGATGGTATTTGCTATACGGACTCTTGGCATATTTCGCCATGGCATCATGACTCGAGATATGGCGTGGCGTATGCGGTGGCTTACTGCTGTGGAAATAGGTAGGTAGCCAATTTGCAATACACATGTACAGTATCAGACACAAAATGGCGTCATGAAAAATCGCAGAACATGCCAATTTCTTCCAATTTCTATGTTCATGGGGTAATCCAATTCATTCTTAGGCAAATCTAAATTCTTGGCAAAATCATCGAATATAAAGGAACAAGTAGCACCCGAATCAAATAAAACATAAGCATTAATTTTATTGATCGGAATGATATTTGACACCTCATCACGGGATTGAATCGCATCTTGTATCAAATCATGTTGAAAGTCCCAAGGCGGTTGTCAGCTTGTTGCATGTAGGTCCGTGATGGTTAAGGCATTTCCACCGTTGTTTCCCGGTTTCCTCGATCCTGACCCTCCCGATCCCTTCTTGGGACAATCTCTTGCCAGATGGTCCTTCGAACCACAAGTAAAACAAGCACCCTTCTTTGGGTTTGGACAGTTTGGTGCTATGTGGACTTCCTGACCACAATTGTAGCACACTCTCTTTTCTTTCATACAAACTTCTAGATGGGCTTTCCCGCAAGTCGGGCATGCTTCAATTCTTTTATTCTGATTACCTTGTTGATTCCCCGATGATGAGCTGTAGTTCCATCTTTTCTTCTGATTGAAATTTCCACCTCCTGTGCCACTTCCACTGGCCTTGTTATTAATTTCACCTTCACTCTTCTTCTTCTTCTGATCTTGATTGTACTTGGTCACCACATCGCTTCCTCCTTCAGCTGAAGATGGCCTTTTCCAATACTCTGGCAAATGAGTTTATCTAAAACATTGATACCTTACTGTAAACCCAAGGCTTTAGTCCTTGTTCAATTCTTCAGGCCTTTCTCTCGTCAGTGTGTACTTGGTATGGTGCGAACCTTGCCAACTCGTTGAATTTAGCTGCGTAATCAGGTACGCTCATGTTTCCCTTGTTCAGTTCCAGAAATTGAACTTCCATCTGATTCTGCAAACTAGTTAGGAAGTACATCTCGAAGAACATCTCTTTAAATCTTTCCCACGTAATTATACCTTCACCGCCTCGCACTTTGTTTGCTTGCCACCAGTAGCTAGCCTCAGACTTCAGCATAAACGTTGCAAAAACGGTTTTTTGATCTTCTCTAACCCTAGCAACGTCGAAAACCTTCTCCATTTCCATAACTCACGTTTGAGCCTCGATTGGGTTCATTGAACCTTTGAACTCTGGCGGTCCCACCGCCTTGAAGTCTTTAAACGTTGTGTTTGGTGGAGCTTGCGGTTGATTATTCATGGCTCCAGTCAGTAAGTTAACCAACTGTTGCACGAGATTAGCGTTGGCATTATTGTTATTATTGGTTGACTCTTCCTGAGCCGGTTGACGTTGTTGTCTTCTCCTTGGCGGTATTTTTTTGTTAAATAAATGCTTATTAGAACTTTATTTATTTCTCTAAATAGTTAAGGCATTACTCAATAATTTAATATATCAATTAACACATTATCACAAACAACTTGATATATATTCATTCGAATCAAAGTTTTAACATCAAACTATAGCATCACTGATATTTACATCAACTATCCTGGAATAAAGAATCCACAGGATTTAAAACATTAAAATATTCCTTCGTTCATAAACACGTCAGAATTTACATCTAAAACTAATTTAAGTTCTTCACATAACTAAACAAATCATATCACTATCGGTCAAGGTACTGATTAGCCTTGCTACGCTCCTCTTCTAAGATACGATGCATCGTCCTGCGATCCATCATGTACAATGGTAGTCCCTCGAACTAGATTGGGTACCTCAAAACTCGATCTTGGGTCTCATTCATTGCCTTGTTAAGTGTAGAGTACGTTTCCCCAATCTTCGCTTTCTTTGCACGACTATCATCCTCTGCACGATTAGCTCGACGCGATTCTCTTACCCAACCTTCCTCTGCTATGTTTAGTCTATCGGAGGTTTCCTTCAGTTCCTTCTTCAGCTTCTCTATCTCCTCGGTCTTATCTTCAGTTTCACCCTTCTCATGGACCAAATCCCATTCTACATTTGCCAGTCGAGAGTGAAGAGTCGAAATCTCCCTTTCCTTCTGCTCTAGAGTAATATGCTGAATAATTGCTCGCTCGGTCAAATCCTGCACCTCATCTCATAATTCCACGTTACGGTCGTATTACGTGTCATACATCTCAGCATCAACGGTGTACCGTGGTAACTGTTAGGTTTGTAATATTCATGGGCGCAATCAAACTGCATAAAATTAGCGGAAGCGTGGTAAAATCAGAGTTTAAAAATTTACAAACCATATACCCGGATCATCCTTTATGCATAATTATTAATTAAACGAAGAATAAGAAATTATGAAATCATACCCTTATAGAAACGAGCTTCCTCAGGTACGAGTTCACCTCCTACTTCTCCGCGATCTCCTTGAATCCACCGGGTTTGGTTCCTTCCTTTGATCAACGTTAGCCACCCATGTGTTTGGCCTCTAGAGGTGATCCACCAAGGAAAAATAAAGATTCAAGAAGATGGGTGTTTATGGCTCAAACCCTAGTTTTTCCTATCTCTATAGAAAAAGGGTACTCTCCAACAAATTGGAATTATTACGTTGTAAAAGTTAATAACCCCCGACACCCATAATAAGACTCCTCTTATTTATAGATGTGGGCAACCCATCTTAACAATTAAGGAATTGAGTTTTATTTAATTAATTAAATTCTTTTAATTAATTAAGCTCCCTAATCTTATTAGGGATAATTAATTAAACTCCTTTAACTAATTTTCCCTCCTAATCCTATTAGGAATAAATGAGAGTACTTATACTAAATTAATTCCTAAACTCTTTTAGAAATTAAAATAATAATAATTGTAATAATATTAATAAGACTCCTCTTATTAATTTATATTTAATATTTCTAAAATATTAAATAATAAATATTAAGCTATTTAATTTATTCTATCACCATAGATTAAATTAAATATACTTAACATATTATTACGATTATGCCATTAACTTCTTAAATAACTATTCTTCCTTTTATGGTGTGACCCTTTAGGTTCTCCATATTATACCTAGGTTGTGAATAAATCAATTAGAACAATTCTAATCTTATTTAAATAAATAAATTAAACAATTAATTTATTTAAATAAATAATATTTATTCTACAATAGGGATAAGCCTCCCTAGCGATCAACGACTTTCCAGATAATATAGATTTCAACATTAATCATTAAAGAACCTTTGAGTAAATAGTTACCATACAATTCAATCCTTCCACCATACAATGTCCCAATTAAATATAAGACATGGAATTACCACAAGTCTTATTTTATTTAATTATATGTATTTTGACTCTTAAATGCACAACTCCAAATAATACAAATTAGAAACTCCTTTCTAATTTCATTCTCGCCTTAACCAAGGACTCTTTGGGTTGTCATTTATCGAATCACATAGGACATTTCTCTTCTTTTATTAGAAGTGGTAGATTCTTTATTGATCATACATTATCTTCATGTATAACTTATTATACCCAAGCATACCCTTTGATATACCCTAAGGGTCTTAAGGAATAAGTCAAAGTATAACTCATCATACATAAGATACTATGATGATCTCAAGTCCAAAGATTACTTGACTACTATCACTACAGGAATTCCTATTGACAGCAAAATAAAACTCCATTAGGTATTCCTTAGCGAGCCACGCTCAAAGTGAACTTATTCTCTAATAAGCACCTACATACTTGCTTTAGTGTCTCCACACAAATGATCATGAGATCAATCATCCTCATCCAATGAGCAAGCAACGTATGTACAAATCTATCCGGATTCACTAATCCCCAATTTAGTAATCCAATGATTGGGAACTATTTTAGTTTTTGAGTCATGCCTAAGAATTTAGATCTCATTAGAATGATCATCATCATTATTCTAAAAGTATTGCTTAAAACTATGGGTTTATCACATATTATAAAACAAAGATCATGTAGATAATTAAAAGCCTTTAATAAATTAATACTTTTATTAATAAATGAATAAGATTGTTACAAAGTATATGCTTTATCATCAAACATGATTGGCTTGTGTGCATATTACTTTCAATCTCCCACTTGCACTAAAGCCAATCGTCATGGTAACTCATACTCTTCTTCTCTAAGTGACGATTATCCTGCTGTTGGATAAGCTTTAGTTAATGGATATGTAATGTTGTTCATGAGAGTCCACTATCTCTATAGTGATTTCCCATCTTCAATGATTCTAATAATCAAATGAAAGTGCCACAACACATGTTTAGATCCAAGATGAGACTTGGGAACTATTCCTAGTTCTGTAATGAACTTTTAATCCAAACAATCAACTTGCAGCTTCATTTATAGCTATATACTTTGTCTTTATCACTAAACCAACAACTCTTTCATTGTTTGGAACCTTTCCAATTCAACGCACTACTTGCTCAAGATAATGCTTTACCTTAAAGTGGATTTTCTCGTCATCTTGGTCTCATTCGAAAAACTTGAGTCATTAAGCCCTCTAGTTTTAATTTAGACCCACTATGAATATGATCACATCCTTAGTGCTTGGGTTAAGCACTTTAAGATGTTTTTCACCGACTCATAGTGAACTTCTCCATAATATGACCGATCAACATCAGGTCTCGTACATTTCATTGCATACATGATTATCACTCATGCGACCTCTCTTTTCAGGAGTCTATGGGGACTATTAAGAGAGATACACTTCATAGCTCATCGACATGAGACATCTCTTGGAGTTTGCCATGCTAAACAACTTTAGCATCAAATGAATATATGTTCCTTGGGTTAAGTCGAGTATCCTCTTAAATCTATCTATATAGATTTATATCCCCAATTAAGATACTCTTCCAATTCATTCATGGAGGAATGTTTAGACAATTTTATCTTTACTGATCGTAGCATTGGTATGTAATTCCTCATCCGTAGTATATCAACATATAATACTAGAAATTTCACGATGCTCCCACTGACCCTTTTGTACACACTAGGTTCATTCTTATTTTTGATAAAATCAAACTCTTTTGATTGCCTCATCAAAACGAATGTTCCATATTTGAGAAACTTGCTTCAATCCATTTCTCAAAGTGTCTACAACACTTACCTCATCGTATGTAACTGGATCATCATCTTCTATGATGTGTACCTCATCATCATCATCCATGATGAATCCATACCTCCTAGGTATCTTTGGTACTATTCCAGATTTACGATTCAGTTGTGGTACAATAGGTCTATCTACAGGTTCTTCTTATTTGACTTATAGTGTTTTGTGGATCATGAACTTTTCAAGATCTATTATCCTCCCACTAGCCCCTTCAATGATAAACACCTTTATCTTAGAAAGGCGGTGTGTTCTCAATAAACACCTTTTGTTAAGCGTGATTATAGAACATATACCCTAAACTTACTTTAGGATGTCCCACAAATTATACTTGTCAAATCTTGTCCCAAGCTTATCCTTTGAAACCTTTTCACATAAGTTGGACAACCCCTTATCTTAACATACTTAAGATTAGGAATCCTCCCTGTCCATAACTTTTATGGAGTCTTGGGGCCGGATTTTGAGGTTACCTTTTCGTAGATATGCAGCCATTTCTAGGACATGATCCTAGAAGGATACTGGAATGTCGGTAAAATAATTATGGACCGCACCATGTCTAACAAGGTACGATTTTTCATTCAGATACATTGTAAGACCCCGAATTTTATGAAATAAAGTATTCAATTTTTCTATTCAGTAAATGGTTAAATTGATAAAAGTTAAAGTTAAGGGTGATATATGAAAATTTTTTTCAAAATACGCAAGGGGGTATAAAGTATTCATTGTTGTCGGGGAATATTCGTTTGGTCGTGGAATATTCTTTCTGTCGGAGAATATTCGTGATGACGGCCAGTAGCGATCATTTAGGGGCCCCATAATGAATAACCGTAGGGATGAAGAAAACGACAAAATTAAGTTTTTATAAATAACGGCGTAATCGTTCTGCTTAACAATTGTTGGAATACCCGATGGTTAAAATACGATTAATATGCGTGTTTTTTGCGAAGACAGCACCTATTTTACACAAGATTTTTGAATTATTGATCCTTACATAAGAAGGCACTACTCAATAATTATTACAGTAATTATCGCTCAATATTTTTATTTATTGATTCAATAATTGCTACGTTGAAATTTTATATTATTATTGTTCAATAATTGTCACCGCACAATATTTCCCATTATCGGATCAATAATTCATATTATTCAATAATATTATTAGATAGCACTATTGGCAATGTCTAGAAAGTTCATCTAAGGAGAGGTTTGGTCACCTAATTGCGGCCAAAGAAGGAGAAATTCTTATTGAAAGCCCCTCTTTCCGGGAACAACTGTCATTATAAATGTGATTCTATAATATTATTTGTGAATAATTAATTATTGATTCATATGATAAGGAAATATTTATTTTATATGAATATAAATGATGGATTTATTTATGTGGTTATTAATGAAGGAATTAATGTCTTTGAGATGTTTTATTTGTATTTTGTCTTGATTGGAGGTATTAAAAGATCAAATCGGTTATTATTACTGACTTTATTGTGTGAGTTATAATATTTAATCCGATTGTTGGATCGTTGTAATTTTTGGATATGTTATACATATATAAGTTGAGTATATGTCCACAAATTTTGAACCGTTAAAATGAACGTATGATTTGTTATGAATTTTAGAGAGGTAATCGATTCGGAAATTAGGTTTTGGTGGAAAATTCTAGAATTGAGTGGGCCCCACTCTTGGTTGTTGGGGAAGATGGCTGATTTTTGGTGGGTGGAATAGTAGCGGTAAAGCCATCGGTTGCGCGGAGTTAAGTCCGCTTGGCGTGCTAACATTTTCCTATAAATAGAGGGCTAAGTTAGAATTGAAAATCACACCGTAAACAAGTTTTCTCTCTTTCTCTCTCTATATTATCGAAGCGTATTCTTGTGAGTATTTTTAGTATATACTTTGAGTATTGTTAGATTAGTCTGCAAGTTCCTTCAAAGACTATATCCTGTGTTTCAACTAGAAGTCTTGTCTTTTCGAGGTAAGGGATGTTATTTTCTTCTCAAATGATATTATTTCTTCAATATCATTATGCTGAAATATTGGTTGGAACTTTTTATCAAATTTGGAACTTTTTCATATCGGGATTACTATTCATGAGTTACTATTCACGAGTTACTATTCATGAGTTACTATTCACGAGTTACTATTCACGAGTACTATTCATGAAGCGTGAAGATGTTTTTTGTGGAATTTCTATCTTTTGGTGTCGGAGTTACTATTCACGTATACGGCACTATTCACGAATACGGCACTATTCACCGAAAAATGAAAATTTTTCTTTTCGTCTAAAATATCTATTTTGGATACTAGCTTTGATTGTATCCATGTTTTGATCATTCTTGAATTTTACACCACTATGATTATTTTTGAGGTATTTTTGGACGTGGATAAAATCAATGCAAAGATGAATGATTTCAAGAATATCTTTGGCCCAGAAGTGCAAAGATGAACAGGTGTTTAAATGAACATGACCAACTGATGAATATCTTTAGCCAGTAGTGCAAAGATGAATTATTGATGAATATCTTTTGCTCGTAATGCAAAGATGACCTGTTGTTGAATATCTTTAGCCAGTAGTGCAAAGATGAATTATTGATGAATATCTTTTGCTCGTAATGCAAAGATGACCTGTTGTTGAATATCTTTAGCCAGTAGTGCAAAGATGAATTATTGATGAATATCTTTTGCTCGTAATGCAAAGATGACCTGTTGTTGAATATCTTAGCCTGTAGTGCAAAGATGAATTATTGATGAATATCTTTGGCTTGTAATGCAAAGATGACCCGTTGTTGAATATCTTTAGCCTTGTAGTGTAAAGATGAATCATTGTTGAATATCTTTGGCCCGTGGTGCAAAGATGAATTTATTAGTATGATTATGAACAGGAACTGTGATTTGGTATAACCATGATCTTTGATGTTTCAGGTAAAGACAAGTGATGAAAATTATCTTTGTCTTGGATGAGGAAAGGAATTTAGAACTACAATTACGATTATGAGTTATACACGTGATTGTGGATGTGAATTGTTGATTGATGTTACGGGATAAAACATTGTTGGTGGATTTTTAACATGGAGAAGACAATAGACTTTATAGTCTATTTGACTCTTCTAATGGATTGCTCATTCATTTGCAACTATGGTTGAAAAGTTTTATCATCTACCATATGTTCTAAATCTCCGATTTATTCTTGATGAAGACTATTGATAATTTATTTATCTTTAGTCATAATATTCTTTATCGAGCTAGTTGTGGCTCACCCTTTTGTTTCACAATTCCTTTTCGTAATAAAGGTGTAGCCGGGTCGAGGGGGATAGCGAGGAATAGAGTGGTGGTCTATAGATGTTGAGGGTGAGGTGAATTTAACTTGGAAGGTGTTTTGTCACTATCATACAAGATGTCTAATGACATACAACCTCGTGTTATCTTAAGACATGGTTGTGCTCATCCACTTGCTGAGTATATTTACAAGCACTACCTATATAATCTTGGTGTTTGTTTGGAGTATAATACCCAATTAGAGACAAAGTGGAGATAATGATATGTCAAGAGAAGACTCACCATTGGGAAGAATATGATAGTAATCTTCTCATTTTTCTTTGGGGTTTATTGGGTCAACCAAGGATAATTCTGTGGCCATATGATATCTACCATAACCTAAAAGCATGGCCTCCCATGTATGAAGGTTTCCTTGAGCACTTCCCAAAGATTCTAATTTCTAAAACAGTTTTTGACTATACCTTTATGTAAGGTGTCATTGTGACGTGCTACAGTTGGTATATATTTGTATCCAAACTCACAGCATATGTGTTGTTATATTTTGCACGACAATTGTTGTAATTAAGTTGTAGTTGTTTTTCGTACCATATATTTGGCGACTCGGAATGGGTTGGATGGAATGAACCTATTTTGGGGTTGTCACATACATCAATCAATTATTGCGTATCTGGAGGCGTCCATTGTGAGAAAACCATTTGAGATGATCTAGAAACTTATTGCACAAGTATTCCTTCCTTGATCTGATCAAAGATTCCTAATACTTTGCCAATTTGTTTCACTTTTGAATTCTTTGAACCTTTCAAATAATTCACACTTGTATTTTAGCAAATACACACATTCAACTCTTTGAATGATCATCTCCTTTTCTTATACTAATTTGTTCAATATGCAAAATTATTTTTCATGTAAGTCAAGTATACAAAATTTATTAAGTAATATTCCAGTTCTATACAAAACATTATTATTATAAATAGAACAACAATTGTTCTTAATTATAATACCAAAAATTTTATTGTCCAATAATAAAATGGAAATAATATTTTAACAAGAACCGGAATACAATAACAACTTATTGACTTAATAGATTTGCCTGTAGGCATTGCTAAACTATAAGTTTCTATAGCTAATGCAAAGAACCTTTGCTTCATTTTCCACACATAGGATTACTTATATTTGTTTAGCTTTCTACTTCGCTTGGTCCCTTCATAAATCTATATTTATGATAACAAAAGTCGGTATCCAATACCCAAGTAGAACCTCGACTTAAAGAAAATTTATTACAATCATGAACAAAATCGTATTGTAACCAAACTTCACTAAGCTTCTTTGGTTAGCCTCTCGCAAGATGCTTCTCGCAGCTTTCTTTCCAAAGTCCTCGCTTATTGCGGTGGAAGCAAACTCCTTTGCTATCCGTGACGCTTTTGCTCTTATTATCCTTTGTTTACGCCTTTCTATTTACCTTCTTTGAATCGTTCTTCTTTTGTAAGATCCTTTGGCCCCTACCAGTAAGACTTGATCTTTCTTAGTTGGAAAGTGACTCTCAACATTTTTCAATATGTTAAGCAAATCAGCGAGGCTTATATCTAGCTTGTTCATATGAAAAATTCACAACAATTGTGAAAGGAGTCCGGAGTGAGTGCAAGATCAAATCTTGGCTCAACTCTCCATCCATGACAAAACTCGTTGTCTAATTGATCAATCAAATTGATAATGTTAAGGACTTTTATCTCATCTTCAGAGTGTCACTCTGGTCATTCTAGATTGGAAGAGCTCCTTAGATATCTCGATATCTATCACCCCCTACTTTCCTCACCATCAACTTCTTGATGCGCAGAATATAAGTAGAGCATCCATAGTTTCATCTTGACGTCAAGCTCGTTACTCATGGATGCGAGCATGATGCATTGAGCTAATCAGTGCATCATCTTGCCACTTTCTAAAAGTAGCAATCTCTTCCTCGAGGCATTATCTCGCAACCATTGCGGGATAGGCGTATTAAGGACATAAGATAGCTTTTCAGCCATGAGAACTATTCTCAAATTCCTTAACTTATCCGTTTAATTCGGTCTGGTTAATTTAGCATCTAATATGCTTCGCAGTGATAGTAATTTTAGACATCGTAAAATTCTGTAAATGAATTTGTAATCAACAACCTTTTAACATACATTCTTTTATTAATTACCAAAATAAATTAGGTCTTGTTTTAAATTGGTATCTCCCACTATTTTCTTCAAACTATATTACCCTCACTTATATAGTTCTAAGAAAATCTAATTAAAGATTTGCTAGTGAGAATAAGGATCCCATTTCAAATGTATATAGCCTTGTGGTGACACAACAAACTATATATATAAATAAATAGGTAGACAACTTTTGTCAATTACATCAACTATGCAACTCCTTGTATTTTGCCTCTCGATTATTTTGATCAAGTGGTGGCACATCCGAATCAAAATTATCCAAGTTAAGTCCGACCTAGCACTCCATATATTCAAAAAAGAAAAATATCATCCTTGTGGTGACACAACAAAACAATATTGTTCAATTTTCTTTATAAGCATCAAATATGATAAATTAACATCTTAAATACTTAATACTTGCCTTGTGGTGACACAACAAACTCATATTAAATATTTAATACTCTATTAATTTTATCATGCTAGAAGGCTTACGCTCGATATTCCAAATATCTTTGAACGCTTAGGACTTAATATAAAAATTGAGGGGCTTGTTATTAATTTGTCTCATCTTGTTTAGCGCCATTTTTATATATATATATAAAATACGCGTCATATTAATGAACATGCTAAGCATGTTTGCATAATATATAATATATATAGTATAAGCATGCACATATAGAATACTATATTCTACCTGGATTGATTATGGACTTTTATTCTAGTTTGGTTCACTAGAGCCACCAAGTGAACCAAAAGGTCAAACCCTAGGGGTGCAAGAAATAATATTTAAATATAACTATTACATTTAAACCCGGGCTCCATTACAAACGGGTCTTCAAGCGCTCCTTACTCCTTTGTTCTCTAATTCTTCAAAAAATTAATTCTAACTATTCCTATTACAAAACTATTTAAAATAAATAGAAACCTTGATCGTGATCGAGGGAAGTACATAGAAGGGAGATAGAATTTACATTAAGAAAAATTAGAGAAGACGAGGTACGCATACCCCATTTAATATAACCCATACATTCATGCATCCAACTAAAATAAAATCCAATCATATTGGTCAATAGTCCATAATCAATCCCATTTATTATCATACACATCACCATATGCATCAATAAATAATATTCATCTTATGAATAATAAACATTTAATATATATATTGATATCATTTAATGGGCAAAATTTAGTTAGTATAAAATCTATTTTTGAATCAAAATAAACTCCTTTATTTTAATTAATTATGAAATCCAATTCCATATATATATATAAAAAAAAATCTTTAATTAAAATAAACTCTTTTATTTTAATTAATTATGAATCCAATTCCATGTTAAAAAAAATCTTTTATTAAAGGAAACACGGATATTCTTTCCTATTCACAAATAAACTCCTTTATTTTGAATAATATGAAATCTTATTTCATATCTAAATAAACTCTTTTATTTAAGGAAACATGGATTTTCTTTCCTATTCACAAATAAACTCCTTTATTTTGAATAACATGAAAACTTATTTCATATCTAAATAAACTCCTTTATTTAAGGAAAAATAAAATCAAATTTCAACTCCAATTAGTTATCATGGAATCCAATTCCAACTCTAATTAGTTAGCATGAAATTTAATTTTAAAATTAAAATAAACCTTTTATTTTAAGATTAAAATAAACCTTTTATTTTAAAATTAAAATAAACTTTTATTTTAAGATTAAAATAATTATATATATATATAATATTCAATTTTAAAATTAAAATAAACTCTTTTATTTCAATATTAAAATAAACTTTTATTTTAATTATAAAATTATTAAAATATATATATTATACTTATATATATAAATGTTACGGTATATATATATATATATATATATATATATATATATATATATATATATATATATATATATATATATATATATATATATATTATAAAAACATGGTTTTTCAAAAAAAAAATATATTGCATGCTTTTTTTTTTTATGTTGCAATCTGCATCGATTTCCGTGACCTGCTTGTGATTTCCGATTTTTTTTTTTTTTTTTTATGAGGCATGGTTACTTGATTTTATACAATAAAATTATGCCCAAAAAAAATTGTTCTAAACACATATCAATATACATATCAAATTAAAATAATTAATAATTCGCATAAAGGTTTGGCTCTGATGCCACTGTTAGGTTTGTAATATTCATGGGCGCAATCAAATTGCATAAAATTAGCGGAAGCGTGGTAAAATCAGAGTTTAAAAATTTACAAACCATATACCCGGATCATCCTTTATGCATAATTATTAATTAAACGAAGAATAAGAAATTATGAAATCATACCCTTATAGAAACGAGCTTCCTCAGGTACGAGTTCACCTCCTACTTCTCCGCGATCTCCTTGAATCCACCGGGTTTGGTTCCTTCCTTTGATCAACGTTAGCCACCCATGTGTTTGGCCTCTAGAGGTGATCCACCAAGGAAAAATAAAGATTCAAGAAGATGGGTGTTTATGGCTCAAACCCTAGTTTTTTCTATCTCTATAGAAAAAGGGTACTCTCCAACAAATTGGAATTATTACGTTGTAAAAGTCAACAACCCCCGCCACCCATAATAAGACTCCTCTTATTTATAGATGTGGGCAACCCATCTTAACAATTAAGGAATTGAGTTTTATTTAATTAATTAAATTCTTTTAATTAATTAAGCTCCCTAATCTTATTAGGGATAATTAATTAAACTCCTTTAACTAATTTTCCCTCCTAATCCTATTAGGAATAAATGAGAGTACTTATACTAAATTAATTTCTAAACTCTTTTAGAAATTAAAATAATAATAATTGTAATAATATTAATAAGACTCTCTTATTAATTTATATTTAATATTTCTAAAATATTAAATAATAATATTAAGCTATTTAATTTATTCTATCACCATAGATTAAATTAAATATACTTAACATATTATTACGATTATGCCATTAACTTCTTAAATAATTATTCTTCCTTTTATGGTGTGACCCTTTCTGGTTCTCCATATTAAACCCATTGAATAAATCAATTAGAATAATTCTAATCTTATTTAAATAAATAAATTAAACAATTAATTTATTTAAATAAATAATATTTATTCTACAATAGGGATAAGCCTCCCTAGCGATCAACGACTTTCCAGATAATATAGATTTCAACATTAATCATTAAAGAACCTTTGAGTAAATAGTTACTGATAATTCAATCCTTCCACCATACAATGTCCCAATTAAATATAAGACATGGAATTACCACAAGTCTTATTTTATTTAATTATATGTATTTCGACTCTTAAATGCACAACTCAAATAATGCAAATTAGAAACTCCTTTCTAATTTCATTCGCTTATGCCAAGGACTACTTTGGGTTGTCATTTATCGAATCACATAGACATTTCTCTTCTTTTATTAGAAGTGGTAGATTCTTTATTGATCATACATTATCTCCATGTATAACTTATTATACCCAAGCATACCCTTTGATATACCCTAAGGGTCTTAAGGAATAAGTCAAAGTATAACTCATCATACATAAGATACTATGATGATCTCAAGTCCAAGGATTACTTGTACTACTATCACTACAGAATTCCTATCGACAAAACAAATAAAACTCCATTAGGTATTCCTTAGCGAGCCACGCTCAAAGAACTTATTCTCTAATAAGCACCTACATACTTGCTTTAGTGTCTCCATAAATGATCATGAGATCAATCATCCTCATCCAATGAGCAAGTTAACGTATGTACCAATCTATCCGGATTCACTAATCCCCAATTTAGTAATCCAATGATTGGGAACTATTTTAGTTTTTGAAATTTGCCTAAGAATTTAGATCTCATTAGAATGATCATCATCATTATTCTAAAAGCATTGCTTAAAACTATGGGTTTATCACATATTATAAAACAGCATCATGTAGATAATTAAAAGCCTTTAATAAATTAATACTTTTTATTAATAAATGAATAAGATTGTTACAAAGTATATGCTTTATCATCAAACATGATTGGCTTGTGTGCATATTACTTTCAGTAACTCCTCTTCTTCCTCTTCCTCTTCCTCAACAAATTCCTCCTCAGGATCCTCCTCAGGATCAGTCTCAGGGTCATGCTCCTGACCAACAATGGTGATTAATGGAGATGATTCCCTCTGCACCAGCTGCTCCCTAACAACATGAATGTCTCGGGGCTCCTCCTCTGTCGGTACTATAGGTACACGGGGTTCCTCCTCAGTAGGTACTATAGGTACCCGGGGTTCTTCCTCCCCAGCTTGACTAGCTTCTCCAACATTCGATATACTGACAACAAAATTTTAAGTTTTAGTTACTAAGTCGTATCATCTAACGCATACTTTAACACATAAACACATAAGGTCTTTTATTATCTTCAATGAATTACATAAATTCATTTCTTATAACTCGATAAGAGTTTTCCATCACTATCTTCTTTCGATAAGGCTACTACCTAAGGTTGTTCCCCCACTTAAGGGTCATAACCTACAGCTTTGATACCAACTTGTGACACCCCCAAATCCTGGTACTTCGATTCCATAGGATTTGGTGTTCACTGTACAAATATCATCTATCTATCTACCCATAATAAATGCAAACCATGCAATAGATAGAAATAAAATCTCCCCTTTAAAGGGTTACAACATCTGAATCATAAATATAATCCCAGGTTAAACTAACCTTAAACATCTGTGCGGAAATATAAATAATAAGTCTTAAACAACATCATTAACTCAAGTCTAACATAAATACATCATCAAACAAAATAACAAGTCTTCATCATTTGCTAACTTTGCCCTTGCCTTTACTAGTGGAAGGTTCATCGGTTCATTCGTTCTTAACTGCAATGTTATTATTAAGCAAGAGTGAGCACTATTGCCCACAAGTATAACAATGAAATAACAGTATAATAACATACGAGTAAATCAAAGACATCTGAATAAAAGATCAACTTTTGAATCAAGAATGAATAACAAGAATCAAAAGAATTCTGAGGGTCATAAGACCTTGAACTATGCCCTAGGTTACCAAGGGTTATACCTGAAACCTTTAACAATCATAAGACTATGGACCTTTCTACTCGTACTTAGGGGGATCAGCCCTTAGTACCATACTGTGCACAATATCTTAACGCTAACGCATAATTAAATCCCTTTACAAGGTTGTTCATCTCAGTTTGACATTCGAGTCCGCACCAAAGGAAGTTTGGTTTGGATAATTCATCAAGGGTTGTGAAATTTAGAACGCTCATCAACTATGGACTAGTCGAATCAATAAGGGTTCGCTAGTCTAATAAGGTTCAATAATAATGATATTCAAATTGAATAATAATCTCAAGAAATATACAATAGGTAAATTATTGTATAACTGAATCATGCTTTAAAAAGATAATCAATCTTTAATATTACCTTTAAACTTGAATAATAACAATGATAATTTACTCGAGGTAAATAATAAACTTGAACAATAATGACAAGTAGGGTTAGGAAACTTGCCTCATGCGTAGATTACACTTTAACTAAGCACGGTCTTTGAATTTAATCCTATATACCATTCACATTCACAATACCAGTTAGTTATAACTTAACTAATCATCAATGATTACACTTAGTCTTATATTTGCACATGGCCACTATAATGGACTCTTGTGCAATGGCTGCGCCAGTATTCTTACTTTCGAGATATAATATTTACTGCTGGCCTTGATGGTATTGCCTTGCGAAATAAATAAGCGAAGTGGCAAACAACATCATGGCTGTGGCGTTCGCATTACGAAATGGCGATTCAGAAAAATCGCAGAACATGCTAATTTCTTATTTTCTTCTCAAAATTAGACATACCCATATGGTGTAATTCATGCATAAACATAACCCAACATTTATATAACGACTTTAACCATTTAAAACACATAATCACAGAATTAAATTATTCAAATTGTACTGTTCTTGATGTTCTTGAAGATTTTGAACAAAAACATAAAATTTAACACTACGGATTCGTTATAACAATCAATCCGCTTCGCTTAAACTTGGTCTCTTCAGTATCAACATGCATAATAGTACACGAGTGTAAAATTTAGGATAATATACGATCAATACATAAAATATCACGTATAAGGCCATAAGGCCAAAACCCATACTCAGAAATTTTGAAATAACAATTCACAATATTATGAACCCGATGACATGATAATTCACATAATATATATATAATCAAATACGATTTGATACATCTTAACCCATATATAAACTCATAATCAAACCCTTTCTCAATTACCGAGATTTTACCGTGTGAATGAAAGCCATTTTCATAAAACTCAAATAGCGTAAAAAATAGAATTTGGGAATGAGGAGATTACCCTGTGGAGTATAAATTAGTAGGCTTAGATTCCTCACTCTCAAATCTTTTTCACAGACTCACAATTTCTTTCTGACAACCCTCTCTGATTTTCTCTCTGTGAATTGTTTATAGACTTAGGAAAAAAATGAAGAAAGAAAAGAGAATACGTCGTAATAATAAACTGGCGCATTGAGGTCAGTTACCCATCATGGGTTAACTGCCCTCAACCTCTACTAGTGCCATGTTTGGCTAGCCTTAAAAGGCTTATTCTCATTTAATTTAATAACTCTTTTATCATATAGTTTAAATCAATGTCACACTCCTTCATAAAATAAATCAATATCTTATTTAATTTATTTTAAATAAAATATAATAATTTCTCATAAATTCACATAGTCACATAATTAATTTTCTCATTAATAAATAATGTCAAATTATTAACTCTCTAATTAATAATTAAATTAATTAAATAACATCATGCTTAATTAAATATTTTATTTAATTCAATAAGCTCAATTAATTACATACTTGAATAATAATTATTCTCCACATTAATTTAATAAATGTAACACATATAATTAAATTAATCTACCACAATTGCATCAAATAATTATTTAATCCAATAATTAAATCATCGAAATATATTTATTTAATTCAATAAATATTAAGATTAAATTACAAAAATCTCGTTCGTCATAGATACTTTTCTTATTATTATATTACTTGTTGACCACGTGCACTTGCATGTTGAGCGTATATAGATTTTACCCAACAAGTTTTTGGCGCCGTTGCCGAGGACTAGTTTTGATTTTAGTATTTTTTAATATCAGTTTAATTAGTTCAGTTTTACTTAAACAAATTTTTCTTTTTGTTTTGCTCTTTCTTATTTTAGGTTCTCTGAGTTAGTTTATGCAAACTCGGTCTAAGAAGCCAAACTTGCTTCCTTTCAAGGACGACATCAAGAAAAGGTTTCAAAGGCTCAATAAGTGGATTAAGGACTCTAGAGAGAACTTTGAGAAACAGGAAGAAACAATGGCTGCAGAAGATCAGAAAGCGCTGAGGGATTATGTTACTCCTAGGTGACTGAGATTCAATCGAGTATCACCAGGCCTGCAATAGATGCGAATAATTTTGAGATCAAGCCTGGGACCATACAAATGATACAAAACTCAGTGCAGTTTGGGGGATTAGCCAACGACAATTCGAATGAGCACTTAGTTAGCTTTTTGGAAATTTGCGACACTTTCAGATATAATGAGGTGTCAGATGATGCAGTTAGACTTTGCTTGTTCGCATTCACACTGCGGGACAAGGCGAAAAGTTGGTTACACTCTCTACCGCTAGGGTCGATTACCGCATGGGATGACCTTGCTCAGAAGTTCTTGGCCAAGTTTTTCCCACCAACAAAGACTGCGAAGATGAGGAACGAGATTACTATGTTTGAGCAGCTGCATATGGAGTCTTTGTACGAAGCTTGGGAGATGTACAAAGAATTACTCAGGAAATGCCCACGTCATGGGCTACCTAAATGGCTGCAAATGAACACATTTTATAACGAGTTGAGTGGGAATCTCAGGACTAGTATTGATGCAGCTTCGGGTGGAGCGTTCATGGCGAAGAGTTATGAGGAGGCATATGAGTAATAGAAATGATGGCGGCTAACAACTAACAGTGGTCTATAGCAAGAATGACACAACCTAAGGTAGCTGGTGTAACATTCCAGAGTTTTAAAGTGTAATATTAAATATTTATTAATTTATATAACTATTTAATGGATATGATTAATTGTTGAATAAATAATTGTTCAATTTGAGTTGATGTGGTTTAGTTAATTATTTGTTGAATAAATAATTAAATATTAAATATTTATTTATAATATTAAATATTTATTGAATTATATAAGTATTTAATGGTAATTTGAGTTGATGTGATTTAGTTAATTATTTGTTGAATAAATAATTAAGGAGCTAAGAAAATTAATTGTTATGAGGTTATATACTAATTTAATTTAATAATTAAGTTAGGAGAGCTAATAATGATTAAATGAATTATAATATTTTAATTGGAATTTGTGATTAAAACAAGGTGTTAGTTGGATTAAATAAAATTATAATTATAAAGAAATTATAGTTTTGTGATAATGATTTATGTGTTAAAGTAATTTAATTGATTAGTATTTGAATTAATTAAATTGATTATTTAATTAAATAGAAGTATTACAAATAACCTTGCTATAAAGGAGTTACTAAAATAAATTAAGGGAGTTTAATTCAGTTTTGCCAAACAAGGCCTAATGCCTATTAAGTCTTTTATCTAATTGTGTTTTACCAAACAAGGCATAAGGATTAATGGGTTATTTTATTAAGATTAGCCAAACAAGCCTTATGGCTTTTAAATTTCAAAACTTACATAACTGATATCTAGAGTTATATTGTATAATTAATATATATTATTACTATATACGTTATATTTTCTAGTACGTATGTTAGAGAGAAGAAAGAACTCAGTTGAAGAAAAAGAGAAAAAGAAGAAGAAGAAGAAAACTAGAGAGAATTTGAGAGAAATCCTAACAGGTTTGAGAAAGAAATTGGAGAAAAGAAGTTTGATAATCAATAGTAGCCATCATCTTCTTAATCAAAGGTAGGAGCTTAACCTTTTCTTTAAAAGTTTAGTTTTCCTCTTCCCAAAAAGTTCTCTGTGAAATTTTATAAAAGATAAATTGATGGTGTTTATGTTTATATGATAAATTATTGATTATAAGATGATTACATGAGTTTATATATATGATTATAGAGAAACTAGTTCATGTATGTATGTGTTTTGTGAAGAAAACCATATTACAAAGTTTACATGAAAATATATATGAATATGACTTAATTTAAAATAGAAATTAAGGTTTAATTAGTTGTTAAATTGATAAATTGATTATGGAAATTGATAGAGTATGTATAATCATAACTATGATGTTTTAAAATTTCTGTTTTGATTGAAAAACAAAATCACAGTGTTGATTTTCATTAAAAATGTTAACAATGGAGTTTTTGCCAAAAATATTAAAATTGGGTGTTGTAAATTTGATGTTTATGTTATTTTATGAGTAGAAACATGTTAGAAGTCTTCACAATATGTTTATATGAAGTTTATATGTGTATTACATGTTAATCAGTCTATTATATTCGAGCTTGTAGGCCAAATTGGCTTTTTTTCATCTTTGTTGCTTAGAGCTTGGTCGCCGAAGTTACGGACTCTGGGCAGTGCATACCAAAGAAGACAAATCTCGTCTTGTGATCATCTTGGCGCCATCTTTATGTCGCAATCAATGGTCATGACTCTCATGATTGCATTGGCATAGCTCATACCAACCATGATGTAAATCGCGTGGCGCCAGTATGAAAGTTAGCGTAAATGTTCGACAGCTTTTGTTTAAGTATACAAATTTTGAAAATAAATGTTATGTGTTAATAATATGAATGTTAAATGATGATTTCAATAGAATTAAACTATGAATGAGCATGTTATCAAGAGTTATTTAGTATTAACGTAGTTTGATTATGTGAATTGGTAATTTAACCTACATGATATATATATTTTGTTTATATAGATATAAAATGTTAGTAATGACTAATTATGTCATGATGACATATATATAGGGTATCGATTCAAGTTGTAAGGTTTAGCTTGTGCTAAAGGCAAGTTCTCTAACTCAAAACTTCATTGTGCGAGTTAAATTTCATTTGGTACATTATTGTTTTCAAATTCAATTACAATTGTTGTAAGTTGCTACCTTTACACTTTCATAGAGCTAGATTGCTTATTATTGAGTAAGTCATTGTATCTAGTTGCTCATGACGATACAAGTATCCCAAATCTTATAATTTAATCTTGAGAAAGTTTTCTAATCTATTATCTTGTTAATTCAATTATTGTTTTCAATTCGATTACAATATAATGATGTAAGTTATTCTGTAGCAAGTTATTCTTGTATTTCACTTGTTGATTAGCATGCATAACTAAATTTCTATGCATGTTTAGTATTCAATTCTAATTAACCTTGGCTTAGTATTGTTTAAGCAAGGTATGCTATAGTTATTCAAATTGTATGCTATTAGATTATTCTTAAAGCATGATTTTAGTTACTATGATTGATCTAATCACGATTATTCTATAGTATAATGTTATTGATTTTATTCAACTAGTCCCTTAGTTGATGTTCGTTGAATTCTAAATCACCTTGAAAGCTTATCCAAACCAAACTTCCTTTGGCGCGGACTTGTACTCTAAATACTGAGATGAACAACTCTTTTAATAGAGGTTTACGCTTAGCGTTGAAATGGTTGTGCACAATACATTGTACGAAGGGTTGATCCTCCTAAGTACGTGGAGCCCTTATAGTCTTATGACTGTTAAAGTTAAAGTTGAAAGATTACTTATAACTGTGGACATGATTCGTGGTCATTAGACCCTCAATGAACGTTATAATTTTTAGAAAGTTAATAGAATATATTGTTCAGTTCTATTGAGCCTAATATTGGTAATTGATATGAAAGTTTAAAGATTTACTTATTGTTATTTCAAGTGGACCTTGTTTGCTCACTCTTGCCTGTAAAATTTCTTACAGCTAAAGTTGAAATGGGTGACGTACCTAGCACCAGTAAGGCAAAAGGAAAGATGAATAAACACTGAAGACTTGTAATAGTTTGATAATTTATTTTCAGACTTTGGTTTAAAGATTGTAATGAAGTTTATTTAATTTTCCGCATTTGAATGTTTGTAATTAAAGGTTAGATAACCTGGGAGATTTTATTTAAGTTTAATCCTGTATGGGAAGGTTTTTATTATTTAATTTTATTATAATTGGTTAGTTAGAAATGAATGTTTTGATTAAGTGAACACCAAATCCTGTGGGAATAAAGTACCTGGATTTGGGGGTGTCACAACTGGGATGTTAGAGGTAGATGGGATAACAGCGTTAGCGGCACAAATTTCAGCTTTATTGAAGAAGATGGATGCTCTAACAGGTGCATAAACACAGGAGGTTGCTTATGTTTGCGAATTGTGTGTGGGGGGAACATCCTACAGAACAATGTGCTATTAACCCAGCGGCGGTACAATTTATGGGCAGCTACAATAGAATCCCGCAAAATATGTATCAGAATGCCTACAATCCGGGGAATAGGAACCATCCCAACTTCTCGTTGAGTAAGTGTAAGACCCCAACTTTTATGAATAATGAATAATTTTCTCGAAAAATATTTTTAATATTATGGTGTGGATTTGATATAATGTTATAGTTGTGGGTAATATTTATAAATTTTGCTAAGCAAGCAAGTGGTTATATAATATTCGATTGGTCGGGGAATATTCGTTTTAAACAGGGAATATTCGTACGACGGCACAATCATTGGTGGACCCCGCAACGGAAGTATTAATGTCGTAGTTAGAAAACGAAAAAATTATCTGTCTATAAAAAATAACGGCGGAGGTGTTACCGTTAAAACTGTTGAACTACCCGATAGTAAAAGTACAGTAATACGCGTGGTTGTATAGTAGCACACGGTATTGATTATTGATGCTTAAGTGAGAAGTCACTCGCTTATACTCAATTATTGCTACAAAGAATTCTTTGCATCATATCTCTCATATTATTATTGATTCAATTATTGTTACAAAAGATTATCATCAGATAATATGTCATATTATTAAATAAATAATTGAGATGGTAAAGTTATTCATATTATTATTTGCAATATTGACAATGTCTAGAAGTTCTGTCAAGGATAGGTTTGGTCACCTAATTGCGCGCCAATAAGGAGAAATCCTTATCGAAAAGCCCCCTCTTTCCTAGGAACGACTTGGTTGTTAAATATTGTGAATTATAATATTAATGATGAATAAGTTCGTGTTGATTAAAGATGAATTTTATAGTTCCATTGTGTTAGAATTATTTGTGTTAGTAGAAATTAACATTTATTTCGATAATAATTTATGTCTGGAGGTTATATTGACCAATCGGGTATTCGGGGCACTTTTCGTGTCGAAGTACTATTCATGAGTTACTATTCATGAGTTACTTTTAACGGGGTACCATTCACCCGTTAGATTTATTTCTTTTCGGTCCATATCATTTTTTGGTACAATATTATTCCATGAGGAGATGTGCTAATTTTTCAGACCGTTGGTTGAAGATATAATAGTAAATCAATATGGACCGTTGGTGGAAAGTTATAATAGTAAATCAATATGGATCGCTGGTTTAAAGTTTTAATAGTAAATCAGTATGGACCGTTGCTTTAAGTTTTAATAGTAAACAAATATGGACCGTTCGTTTAACAGTAAATCAATCTGGACCGTTCATGAATTAGTTACTATTCAGTCCATTTTCTTATAAATAGAAGCTCATTCCATCATTATTTCTTATGAATTCACTGAAACTCTAGAGAGAGAAACTATAAAGAGAAAGAAGAAAAGTATTCTGCTACTTCACTACTTCAGTATTCAATTTTTCTAAGGTAGGGGATATTATTTGTTGTACTCGTAAGGGGTATTATTTCTTTCGTATTCATGAAGAGAACTTCTGTTATTCCATTCTTTATTATTACATTGGAATAATTTGTCTCATGCTGTCTATCGCATGCCCGTGAATTTCGTTGTTATTCCATTCTTATTATTTTGTTAGAATAACTTTTGCTTATGCTAAGTACCGCATACATGGTGAAATTCTTCTAATATTCCGCTTCTTTATTATTCGCTTTAATATCCCATGCATGCATTTTACGCCGGACTGGTTCTATTATTTATTATTCTGTTGGAATAACCTGTATGACCCCAACTTATTATAAATAAAATTGAATTTCCTTTATTTATTATTTTGAAATAGTAAGGGTTAATTTGATTAATATGGTTAGTTATGGGTAAAATGCACAAATATTTCAAATAAGCAAGTGGTTATAAAATATTCATTGTTGTTTGGAATATTCATTTGGTCGTGGAATATTCTTCTTCATTCGGGAATATTCGTATTTACTAAGACAACCTTTTGTGGGCCCCAAACTAAAAAGCGATTGGATGAAGAATACGACAAGTATAAGTTGTTTATTCATAACGGCGTAGTTATTACAGAAGTATCTTTGTTGGAATACCCGTGGTTAAAACATAGTAATAATGCTTGTCAGCATTGCACAAGAGAGCTTTGCAGTATTGCACCAATTATTGATTCTTACGTGAGAAGGCACTACTCAATAATTGTTACAATAATTACTGTTCAATATTTTATTTTATTGATTCAATAATTGTTGCATTGATATTTTATATTACTGTTGTTTCAATAATTCTCACTATACAGTATTTTGCATTATCGAAGCAATAATTCATATTATCTGAATAATATTATTAGATAACATTATTGGCAATGTCTAGAAAGTTCTGTCTAAGGAGAGGTTTGGTCACCTAATTGCGCGCCAGTAAGGAGAAATCCTTATTGGAAAACCCCCTCTTTCTTGGGAACGGCTTGGTTGTCAGTATTGTGATTCTATAATATTATTTGTGAATAATTAATTATTGATTTATATGATTACGAAAATATTGATTTTATGTTGATATAGATGGAGAAAATTTTTAAAGTGACAATTGTTGAAAATCGATATTTAATCTTTTCTGATAAAATAATATTTTATTATTATAATATAATAATGATGATATTTTTACAATGAATGTGTGATATATGAGTATATGAGGAGAAAGAGTATTTTTGTTGCATTAAATGATTAACACATGTTTTGTGTGTCGGTGGGCTCTATTTCTTAACTGATATTTGATTATAGCTTGTAAAATCACCCGTTTGTGGATTTCGGTCAATTTTTATTTAAAATTTGGAAAAACTTAAACTTACAAAGTTGTAGAGAATGAAATTTCCTATGAAAAGGACATGTGGTTCGAATTTTTTTGACAAAAGGGGTATTTATTATGAATTATTTAAGTTTCGAAGTTCTGAAATAATTGATTTTTGGAAGTTTTAAATAATTATTTTAAGAAAAACGTTTTTTTGGGCTACACATGTGATATAAATGTGCTGAATTCAGTTGGTCTAAGGTGGGCATGAAATTGTTTAATTATAATATTATTTTATTAAATTTTCTGCTTTGGTGTTCTAAGCATTTTCCTATAAATAGGGTGCTTAGGTTAGAATTAAAAATCACACCAGAAACTGAAGTTTTCTCTCTCTTTCTCTCTCTATATTATCGAGTGTATTCTTGTGAGTATTTTGATACTTTTAGTGTTGCTATACGGTGCAAGTTCCCTTCAGCACTATATCTAGTATTCCAGTCAGAAGTACTGTCTTTTCGAGGTAAGGGATGTTATTTTTTTTAGAAATGATATTATTTCTTTCAATATCATTATACCGGAATATTGGTAAGATTTTTCTTGTGAAATTCTTATCTTTTCATGTCGGGGTTACTATTCATGAGTTACTATTCACGAGTTACTATTCATGAGTTACTATTCAGGAGTTACTATTCACGAGTACTATTCACGAAGCATGATGATTTTTCTTGTGGAATTTCTACCTTTTAGTGTCGAGGTTACTATTCACGTAATCGACATTATTCACAAATACGATACTATTCACAGAAAAATTAAATTTTCTTTTCTGTGTCCAAGATTGTCTGTTATGGTTCCTATCTTTGATTGTATCCATGTTTTGATCTTTATTTTTGAATTTTGCTCCACAATAGTTTATTAGGGAGTATTTTTGAACATGGATAAACCGAAGTACGAATCCCAAATATTTGTTCTTTTGTCTCACTAGATTCGTTTTCTTTAAAATATTTTTCATCATCCTCAGTCCTAAATGATGATATAATTGAATATTTTTGGCCTGTAGTGCAAGGATGAATGATTTCTTGATGAATATCTTTGGCCGTAGTGAGTGCAAAGATGAACAGTGTTGAGATGAACATGACTAATTGATGAATATCTTTGGCATGTAGTGCAAAGATGACTATTTGATTCAAGATGTATATTGATTGATGTTACAGGGATAAAATATCGATGATGGACTTTTAAATTCATAGATGATAGTAGATTTCATTCTCTACTAAACTCTTCTAATGAATTATTGTTTCCGCTGCAGTTGTTGATCTAAAACTTGTTGTCTATTGTATTCTATTAGATTTTTCCCTGTTGAAGACTAAGGATAATTTGTTGTACATTATCTTAGTCATAATATTCTTTATTGGGCTAGGTGAGCTCACCCTTTTCCTTTTTGTTCCATTTTTCTTCTTAGGAGACGAGAATATAAGCGAACTAGTTCTGGGGTGTGGAGTAATGGTTCAAGACAGTGGTTTTAGTAGTCCTCACTATTTTATAAAATAGTGTATCAATAATTGTAATGAGGACTTTATTTGAGTGTGGATATTGTCTAGATGACAATATTTGTATTTAAACTCACAGTTTTTATGTTGTATTAATAAAGTTGTAGTTGTTTCTATAACACGATTTTAACGACTCGTAATGGGTGTTGTATACCTATTTTGGGGCGCCACAGTTGGTATCAGAGCTTAGGGATATGGTCTCTAGCGGAGATCGGGGAGTAGAACTAGGAGGGGAGAGACGAGTAAATCCTTCGCTAGTGTGTCCTAGCTAAGCTTATTTGTTATTTAATTGGTCGGTCAGAATATAGGGTTAATATGTGGCATGTCAATTAACCATTGTTTTGTGACAGTAAAATGGCATCTAAAGATGTTGAGAAAAGCAATGGAGCACATGAGACCGTTGAGTCACCACTGATCAATACCCAGGATAAGGAAGGCAATAACCCTCCTGTAAACAATAACACCGACCAAATGACGAATGATGGTATGTTTAGGAACTTTCTAGAATTCATGAAAAACCAAACGAGAGAGACTACTGTTCAAAATGCAGGTGGAAACACTGGCAACTCACGGATGGTCACCGTTAAGTAGTTCAAGGATTTAAGACCGCCGGAGTTTTTGGGAAAGCCAAAACCACTTACGGCAGAGACATGGATAAAGTAGATCACTAAAATATTACATGTCTTGGGATACTCAGAGGAGCAAAAGGTTCATTTCGCCACCTTCATGTTGCGAGGAGAGGCAGATTATTGGTGGGAATCCGTAAAGCATACTCAGCCTGCCGCACTGAAGATGTCTTGGGAGAAGTTCCAAGAATTGTTCAACGATAAGTACTTTCCCAAAAGTATTCGTCACATGAAGGAGGTAGAGTTCATCAAGCTGGAGCAAAATAATATGAACGTGTCGCAGTATGCTAAGTTTGCCGAGTTGTCCCGATTTGCATCCCATTTGGTTGATAATGAGGAGAGAATGACGCGAATGTTTCTGCGAGGTTTGAAAACCAAAATACGTCAATACCTCATTTCTCACAAACTTTGTTTATATTCAGATGTTGTGAATAGAGCTTAGTTATTGGAGCGCGATAATGAGTCGGCTCAACTAAAGAATAATGACCAACAACTCGATGATAATCGTACCGGTGGTGACGGTCATCGGAACAATGATAACCATCGTGGAGGAAATTATCATGCCAGAAATGGTAACCACTTCGGTGGTAATCATGGCCAAGATAATAGGAAAGGCGAGTCAAGTGGAAATTTCAAAAAGAGAAGATTCAACAATGACGGGAAGACGTCGACACCAACACCGGCAACGAATTTTAGGAGAGGAGAAAGACAGCCAGTTAGATGCTACAGATGCGGAGAAGAGGGACACGTAAGTCCAAACTATTCACAACCTTCCAAGTTATGTTATAATTGTGGAAAAGAAGGTCATATCACTCGAGATCAGACGCAGTATAAACCCATCCAAATGGGGATGGTGACTCAAAAGGTCATCCCAAGAAAAGTCAAAGTCAACGGTTCCTGGAAGAGCGTTTGTCGTGACTGGTTAGAATGCGAGGAACCCGAACGAAGTTAGCACGGGTTAGTTAATTATAAATTCTTACGAAGTTTATACCCCATTAGATACCGGTTCTACCCATTCATTTATCTCTCCTGCTTATACTTAACATTTAAACTTGACTCCGGAGAAAATTAGACTTTGACTTATCTGTTAAAACTCCGTTAGGAGAAACTTTCGTTACATCCACTGTTTATAAATCTTGTTTGATCCAAGTTGGCACCATCACATTACCTGTTGATCTTATCTCTTTAAAGATACTTGCTTTTGATGTGATTTTAGGGATTGATTTGTTAACTACTCATCATGCCAAATTGATTGCTTTTGTAAGGTTGTTAGTTTTCATATTCTGAGCAACTCGTTATTCAATTCTAAGCAACCAAACCATTGAAGTCAAACTCTTTCATATCAAGTCAGTAAAGTCATTCGCTTATTGAAAAATGGATGTCAAGCTTTCTTAGCTATGTTATGGACTTGAACAAAATACGCCGATTTGAATGATATTTCTGTTGTTAGTAAATTTCCTGACGTATTTCCTGAAAAATTTCCTGGCCTACTCTCAGAGCGTGATATTGAATTTTGTATCGACTTTGAACCCGGTACAAAACCCATTTCTAAAATCTCATATCGAATGACTCCTATTGAACTTCAGGAGTTAAAAACCCAACTATAGAAGTTGATAATCGAGCCTCTATCTGGTGACTTCTTTTGTGGAATGTACCGAAGCCAAACTCTCCGTTGGGGACGCCATATTCGTGCGATAGTAAACTGATAGGTGTCATTGTGACGTGCTATCCAAGATTGGGATATGAGTCATAGTTGAGAGCAACCTAAGTCGGTAATCGAAATACTTAGCTTTCTAGGCTTAGTTGGTAATTATCGAAGATTCGTTAAAGGATATTCTCGAATCACTATTCCATTAACGCAGCTGACTCATAGAGATACAAAATTAGAATGGAGCAAGGAATGTGGGAAGAGCTTCGAAGAACGCAAGAGGAGACTCATTTCAGCACATGTTCTGACCATACCATCCTGGAAAAAAACGAACGTGATAGCTGACATGTTGAGTAAAAAAATCGTATGTGGTTACGAGTGCGATATTGTCAACACAAATAACCATTTCGTACGACTTACAGAAGATGGAGATAGAGTTAAAGATTCAAAGAACCTGCGTGAAGATAACGAATATACGATTAGAATTGTCTTTAATCAGTAAATTTAAAGATGCTCAAGCTACAGACCTGGAGTTAATGAATATGAAGAAGAAGATGCAAGAAGTCGTTATTCCAAAAGTGAGAATTGGCGATGTGAGGAAAGCTCAAACCTTAGATCTATTAGTCCATTTGAAATCCTCGATCGAGTAGCAACTGTGGCCTATATACTCACTATACTGCCAAGTATGTCGCGTGTTTATAATTTTTTTCGCGTATCGATGTTACGTAAATATGTGGATGACCCGAACCACATTATTGAGTTAGAACCGGACGAGATAGCCGAAGACTTAACGTACGAGGAGGTACTTATCTTGGATAGGAAAGAGCATGTCCTATGCACAAAGGTCATACCACAAGTTAAAGTTTTATGGAGGAACCATGCTATTTAAGAAATGACCTGGGAGTTGGAAATGGAAATGAAAGCGAGGTATCCTCATCTTTTTGAAACACCAGGTACGTACGTCAATTTCGAGGACGAAATTTCATAAGGAGGGGAGGTTGTAAGACCCCAACTTATTATAAATAAAATTGAATTTCCTTTATTTATTATTTTGAAATAGTAAGGGTTAATTTGATTAATGTGGTTAGTTATGGGTAAAATGCGCAAATATTTCAAATAAGCAAGTGGTTATAAAATATTCATTGTTATCGGGGAATATTCATTTGGTCGTGGAATATTCTTGCTGTCGGGGAATATTCGTACGACGGCACAACCTTTTGTGGGCCCCGAAACGGAAAGCGATTGGATGAAGAAAACGACAAGTATAAGTTGTTTATTCATAACGGCGTAGTTGTTACCGTTAATACTGTTGGAATACCCGGTGGTTAAAACATAGTAATACGCGTTGTTGCACTGTAGCAGACGGTATTGCACCAATTATTGATTCTTACGTAAGAAGGCACTACTCAATAATTGTTACAATAATTACTGTTCAATATTTTATTTTATTGATTCAATAATTGTTGCATTGATATTTTATATTACTGTTGTTTCAATAATTCTCACTATACAAAGATTTTCCATTATCGGCAATAATTCATATTATCCTAATAATATTATTAGATAACATTATTGGCAATGTCTAGAAAGTTCTGCCTAAGGAGAAGTTTGGTCACCTATTCAAGCTACCAAGAAGGAGAAATCCTTATTGAAAACCCCTTTTCTTGGGAACGGCTTGGTTGTCGATGATTGTGATTCTATAATATTATTTGTGAATAATTAATTATTGATTTATATGATTACGAAAATATTGATTTTATGTTGATATAGATGGAGAAAATTTTTAAAGTGACAATTGTTGAAAATCGATATTTAATCTTTTCTGATAAAATAATATTTTATTATTATAATATAATAATGATGATATTTTTACAATGAATGTGTGATATATGAGTATATGAGGAGAAAGAGTATTTTTGTTGCATTAAATGATTAACACATGTTTTGTGTGTCGGTGGGCTCTATTTCTTAACTGATATTTGATTATAGCTTGTAAAATCACCCGTTTGTGGATTTCGGTCAATTTTTATTTAAAATTTGGAAAAACTTAAACTTACAAAGTTGTAGAGAATGAAATTTCCTATGAAAAGGACATGTGGTTCAATTTTTTTTTTGAAAAGGGTATTTATTATGAATTATTTAAGTTTCGAAGTTCAGAAATAATTGATTTTTGGAAGTTTTAAATAATTATTTTAAGAAAAACGTTTTTTTGGGCTACACATGTGATATAAATGTGCTGAATTCAGTTGGTCTAAGGTGGGCATGAAATTGTTTAATTATAATATTATTTTATTAAATTTTCTGCTTTGGTGTTCTAAGCATTTTCCTATAAATAGGTGCTTAGGTTAGAATTAAAATCACACCGTAAACCTAAGTTTTCTCTCTCTCTCTCTATATTATCGATCGAGTGTATTCTTGTGAGTATTTTGATACTTTGAGTGTTGCTATACGGTGCAAGTTCCTTCAGCACTATATCTAGTATTCCAGTCAGAAGTACTGTCTTTTCGAGGTAAGGGATGTTATTTTTTTTAGAAATGATATTATTTCTTTCAATATCATTATACCGGAATATTGGTAAGATTTTTCTTGTGAAATTCTTATCTTTTCATGTCGGGGTTACTATTCATGAGTTACTATTCACGAGTTACTATTCATGAGTTACTATTCAGGAGTTACTATTCACGAGTACTATTCACGAAGCATGATGATTTTTCTTGTGGAATTTCTACCTTTTAGTGTCAGAGTTACTATTCACGTATACGACATTATTCACAAATACGATACTATTCACAGAAAAATTAAATTTTCTTTTCTGTGTCCAAGATTGTCTGTTATGGTTCCTATCTTTGATTGTATCCATGTTTTGATCTTTATTTTTGAATTTTGCTCCACAATAGTTTATTAGGGAGTATTTTTGAACATGGATAAACCGAAGTACGAATCCCAAATATTTGTTCTTTTGTCTCACTAGATTCGTTTTCTTTAAAATATTTTTCATCATCCTCAGTCCTAAATGATGATATAATTGAATATTTTTGGCCTGTAGTGCAAGGATGAATGATTTCTTGATGAATATCTTTGGCCCGTAGTGCAAAGATGAACAGGTGTTGAGATGAACATGACCAATTGATGAATATCTTTGGCATGTAGTGCAAAGATGACTATTTGATTCAAGATGTATATTGATTGATGTTACAGGGATAAAATATCGATGATGGACTTTTAAATTCATAGATGATAGTAGATTTCATTCTCTACTAAACTCTTCTAATGAATTATTGTTTCCGCTGCAGTTGTTGATCTAAAACTTGTTGTCTATTGTATTCTATTAGATTTTTCCCTGTTGAAGACTAAGGATAATTTGTTGTACATTATCTTAGTCATAATATTCTTTATTGGGCTAGGTGAGCTCACCCTTTTCCTTTTTGTTCCATTTTTCTTCTTAGGAGACGAGAATATAGCGGGAACTAGTCGGGGTGTGGAGTAATGGTTCAAGACAGTGGTTTTAGTAGTCCTCACTATTTTATAAAATAGTGTATCAATAATTGTAATGAGGACTTTATTTGAGTGTGGATATTGTCTAGATGACAATATTTGTATTTAAACTCACAGTTTTTATGTTGTATTAATAAAGTTGTAGTTGTTTCTATAACACGTATTTTAACGACTCAGAATGGGTGTTGTATACCTATTTTGGGGGCGTCACAGTTGGTATCAGAGCTTAGGGATATGGTCTCTGGCGGAGATCGGGGAGTAGAACTAGGAGGGGAGAGACGAGTAAATCCTTCGCTAGTGTGTCCTAGCTAAGCTTATTTGTTATTTAATTGGTCGGTCAGAATATAGGGTTAATATGTGGCATGTGGTTCGATTTTTTTTGACAAAAGGGGTATTTATTATGAATTATTTAAGTTCCAAAGTTTCGAAATAATTGATTTTTGGAAGTTTTAAATAATTATTTTTAGAAAAACGTTTTTTTGGGCTACACATGTGATATAAATGTGCTGAATTCAGTTGGTCTAAGGTGGGCATGAAATTGTTTAATTATAATATTATTTTATTAAATTTTCTGCTTTGGTGTTCTAAGCATTTTCCTATAAATAGGGTGCTTAGGTTAGAATTAAAAATCACACCAGAAACTGAAGTTTTCTCTATCTTTCTCTCTCTATATTATCGAGTGTATTCTTGTGAGTATTTTGATACTTTGAGTGTTGCTATACGGTGCAAGTTCCCTTTAGCCCTATATCTAGTATTCCAATCAGAAGTACTGTCTTTTCGAGGTAAGAGGTGTTATTTTTTTTTATAAATGATATTATTTCTTTCAATATCATTATACCAGATTATTGGTAAGCTTTTTCTTATGAAATTCTTATCTTTTCATGTCGGGGTTACTATTCACGAGTTACTATTCATGAGTTACTATTCACGAGTACTATTCACGAAGCATGATGATTTTTCTTGTGGAATTTCTACCTTTTAGTGTCGGAGTTACTATTCACGTATACGGCACTATTCACGTATACGACACTATTCACGAATACGACACTATTCACAGAAAAATTAAATTTTCTTTTCTGTGTCAAAGATTGTCTGTTATGGTTCCTATCTTTGATTGTATCCATGTTTTGATCTTTATTTTTGAATTCTGCTCCACAATAGTTTATTTGGGAGTATTTTTGAACATGGATAAACCGAAGTATGAATCCCAAATATTTATTCTTTTGTCTCACTTGATTCGTTTTCTTTAAAATATTTTTCATCATCCTCAGTCCTAAATGATGATATAATTGAATATTTTTGGCCTGTAGTGCAAAGATGAATGATTTCTTAATGAATATCTTTGGCCTGTGTCTGCAATGAGCAAAAGTGTTGAGATGAACATGACGAATTGATAAATATCTTTGGCCTGTAGTGCAAAGATGACTATTTGATTCAAGATGTATATTGATTGATGTTACAGGGATAAAATATTGATGATGGACTTTAAAATTCATAGATGATAGTAGATTTCATTCTCTACTTAACTCTTCTAATGAATTATTGTTTCCGCTGCAGTTGTTGATCTAAAACTTGTTGTCTATTGTATTCTATCAGATTTTTCCCTGTTTAAGACTAAGGATAATTTGTTATACATTATCTTAGTCATAATATTCTTTACTGGGCTAGTTGAGCTCAACCTTTTCCTTTTTGTTCCATTTTTCTTCTCAGGAGACGAGGATATAGCGGAAACTAGTCGGGGTGTGGAGTAATGGTTCAAGACAGTGGTTTTAGTAGTCCTCACTATTTTATAAAATAGTGTATCAATAATTGTAATGAGGACTTTATTTGAGTATGGATATTGTCTAGATGACAATATTTGTATTTAAACTCACAGTTTTTATGTTGTATTAATAAAGTTGTAGTTGTTTCTGTACCATGTATTTTGATGACTCAGAATGGGTGTTGTATACCTATTTTGGGGGCGTCACATAACCTGTCTGTGTGGTCTATCGCATGCCTAGTGAATTATGTTGTTATTCCATTCTTATTATTTTGTTGGAATAACCTGTTTATGCGAAGAACCGCATACATGGTAAAATTCTTCTAATATTCCGTTCTTTATTATTCTCGCTTTAATATCCTGCTTTGTCGTTCGCCGACACACAGTTCCATTATTTATTATTTCGTCAAAATATCCTGTTTGTGCGTTTACGCCGGACCTGGTTCCGTTATTTATTCTTCTGTTGGAAATAACCTGTCTGTGCAGTCTATCGCACGCATGGTGAATCCTTCCGTTATTCCATTCTTTATTATTCTGTTGGAATAACCTGTCTATGTGGATTACCATATGCATGGTGAATGATCCTTCGTATTCAATCCTTATTAAATTGTGGAAATGATCTGTCTACGTGGATTACCGCATAGCGGTCGAAAATCCATTTGCAGTTTCATATATTCTATTATACTCAATTGGTTAAATCTTTAGCTTCTATACTCCATGAAATTAGTGGAATATCCTTGATATTTGCGCTCCATCCAGTATCTTTTCATGGAAATATTCTTCTGTGCAATCTTGAATTTTACTTCACAAAGAAGTATCAAGTTGACAATTTGGACGTTATTGAGTTCAGGATAAATTAACTTATAAATCTTTAAAATTTATTTTTGAACTTGTTTTATTGAATTGTCATCATCCTCATGCTTATATTATGTTAAAAGTCATCTTTGGCTTACGTGCATAAATGGACTTGGTATGATTATGACCAGGGATTATTCGGTATAATCATGACCGTAATGTGACTAATGATGTGGTAAAAGTCCTCATTGTCCTGTAGTTCATTGGTGGACAGTTGTTGGTATGATTATGACCAGGGATTATTCGGTATAGTCATAACCATTGATGATTACATGAATATCCTTGGCCGTGGAGCAGGGATGATTCGATTTTATTTATTAAGCTGAGTCTCAGTGATAAAGTTGATGAAAAACTTTTTAAATCATAGAAGAGAGTAGATTTTATACTTTACTTGACTCTTCTAATGGATTGCTTATTCCGCTGCAATTTTTGATCTAAAACTTGTTGTCTATTATATTCTATCAATTGTTATACTGATTAAGGCTATTGAAAATTTATTCTGAATTATCTTAGTCATAATATTTCTTACTGGGCTAGTTGAGCTCACCCTTTCTTTCACTGTTCTCTTTAGGAAATGAGAACGTAGCCGGGACTAGTCGGGGAACAGAGTGATGGTCCTAGATGGTGCATTAGTAGTCCACACTATTCTGTGAAATAGTGTGATAATAAATGTAATGAGGACTCCATTGAGTGTGGATATTGTCTAGATGACAATATTTGTATTAAAACTCACAGCCTATGTTTTGTCATATTTTACACGACTGTTGTATAATTAAGTTGTATTTGTATTCAGTACCTTGTATCTGGCGACTCAAGATTGGTGATGTAAACCTGTTTTGGGGGCGTCACAGTTGGTATCAAAGCTTAGGGATATGATCCCTGGCTGAGATGTGAGATAAGAACTAGGAGGGGAGAGACGGAGAATTCATTCGCTAGTATAACCTACCTAAGTTATTTGGTATTTAAGTGGTCGGTCAGAGTATAGGGATAATATGTGATATATTAATTAACCCTTGTTTTGTGGCAGTATTGGAAAATGGCATCCGAAAATGTTGAGATAAGCAATGAAGCACATGAGATCGTGGAGTCACCACAGATTAATACCCAGGATAATGCGCAACAGGAAGACAATAATCCTCAGGTGAACAACAACACCGACCAAATGGCGAACGACGGAATGTTTAGGAGCTTTCGCAATTAAATCATAACATCGTGCAAGAGAAACTCCTGTCCAAAATGTAGGTGGAATCACTGGAAACTCTCGGACGGTCACCGCTAAACAGTTCAAGGAGCTGGGACCACCAAAGTTTATTGGAGAGCCAAAACCACTTAAGGCGGATGCATGGATAACGCAGATCACCAAGATACTTGATGTCTTGGGATGCCCCGAGGAGAAAAAGGTTCCTTTTGTGACCTTTATGTTGCGAGGGGAGGCAGATTACTGGTGGGAATCTGTAAAATGTACCCAGCCTGACGCACTCAAGATGTCTTGGGAGAAGTTCCAAGAGCTGTTCAACGATAAGTACTTTCTCGAAAGTATTCGTCACATGAATGAGGTGGAGTTTATCAAGTTGGAACAAAATAATATGACCGTGTCGCAATACGAGGCTAAATTTGTGGAGTTATCCCGATTTGTATCCCATTTGGTTGATAATGAGGAGTGAATGACGCGAATGTTTTTAAGAGGTTTGAAACCAAAGATACGTCAATATCTTATTTCTCATAAACTGTGTTTGTATTCGGATGTTGTAAATAGGGCTCAGTTATTGGAGCACGATAACGGGTCAACGCAACCAAGAGAAAGCAGCCGACAGAATGAAAGTACCAGTGGTAACAGTCATCAAAGCGGTGACAAAAAACGTGGAGGGAATCAACATGCTAGAAATTGTAACCACTTCGGTGGTAATCATAGCCAAGACAATAAAGGTGGAAGTTTCAAGAAGAGGAGATTTAATAATGATGGAAGGACGTTAGCACCAATTACACATTAAGGGAAGGAGAACTACCACGGGGATATGTTATAAATGCGGAGGGGAGGGACACATCAGTCCAAACTGTACGCAGCAGTCCAAAGCATGTTACAATTGTGGAAGATAAGGTCACCTAGCCTGATTTTATCGTGCACCGAAGTCAAGTTTAGCTGGGATGGACGCATCAAAGTCCATCCCAGACAAGACAAAATCGGTAGTTCAAGGGAGAGTGTTTGTTGTAACCTCCCAGAAAGCAAGGAACCAGAACGAGGTCATCACGGGTAAGCTTATCATAAACTCTAGTGAAGTATATATCTTATTTGATACCGGCTCTACCCATTCTTTTATTTCTCCTACTTGCGCTCAACGTTTAAATTTGACTCCAGAGAAATTGGACTTTGACATATCGGTTGAAACTCCATTGGGAGAAACCTTCATTATATCCACGGTTTATAAGTCTTGTTTGATTCAAATCGGTAACCGTAGATTACCTGTCGATCTTATTTCATTAAAAATACCTGTGTTTGCCGTAATTCTAGGGGTTGATTGGTTAACTACTCATCATGCAAAAATTGATTATTTTCGTAAGGTTGTTAGTTTTCATATTCCTAATCAAAATATTATACAAATTCAAGCAACCAAACCATTAAAATCAATCACGGTCATTTCAAGCCATAAAGCTATTCATTTATTGAAAAACGGATGTCAAGCTTTCTTAGCTCATGTCACAAATTTAAACAAAAATACATTAGTTTTGAATGATATTTCTATTGTTAATAAATTTCCTGACGTATTCCCTGAAGAACTTCATGGCCTACCCCTAGAGCGTGAAATTGAATTTTGTATCGACGTTGAACCTGGTACAAAACCCATTTCAAAAGCCCCATATCGAATGGCTCCTGTTGAACTTCAGGAGTTAAAGACCCAATTGAAGGAATTGTTAGACATTGGTTTCATTCGTCCTAGTATGTCTCCTTGGGGTGCTCCTGTTCTATTCGTGAAGAAGAAAGATAGGAGTATGCGACTTTGTATTGACTACCGAGAATTGAACCATGTCACCATCAAGAATAGGTATCCGTTACCTCACATTGATGACCTGTTTGACCAGTTGCAAGGAGCACAATTCTTTTCAAAGATCGATCTTCGTTCTGGATATCATCAGCTGAAGGTTAAAATTGAGGATATTCAAAAGACTGCCTTCAGAACTCGGTACAGGCATTATGAATTCTAGGTCATGCCTTTTGGATTGACTAATGCTCTTGCTGCCTTCATGGATATGATGAACCGAGTATTCAAGGAATATTTGGATCACTTTGTGGTTGTCTTTATTGATGACATTCTCATATATTCCAAAAGCCATGAAGATCATGAGCAACACTTGAGGCTGATACTCCAAAAGCTTCATGAAAACAAGCTTTATGCTAAGTTGAAGAAATGTGAGTTCTGGCTTGAGGAAGTTGCATTCCATGGGCATGTGATATCAAATCATGGAATATCTGTTGACCCAGCGAAGATTGAAGCAATTCAAAGCTAGGAGTAACCAAAGTCAGTGACCAAAGTACGTAGCTTTCTCGGCTTAGCTGGTTATTATCGGAGATTCGTGAAAGGATTTTCTCGAATCACTACTCCATTAACTCAGCTGACTCGAAAAGATACAAAGTTCAGTTGGAGCGAGGAATGTGAGAAGAGTTTTCAAGAACTCAAGGGAAGACTCATTTCAGCACCTGTTCTGACAATACCATCTGGCTCAAAGGGATTTGTCATCTACAGTGATGCTTTGGGCAAAGGGTTAGGATGTGTTCTCATGCAACATGGGAAAGTCATAGCATATGCCTCTCGGCAACTCAAATAATATGATAGAAATTATCCTACTCATGATCTAGAGTTGGCAGCTGTTGTCTTCCCACTTAAGATTTGGAGGCATTACCTGTATGGAGAGAAGGTGGAGATCTATACGGATCATAAAAGCCACAAATATTTCTTCCCCCAAAAGGAACTCAACATGTGGCAACGACGTGGGCTTGAACTGTTGAAAGATTATGATCATACCATTCAATACCATCATGGTAAAGCGAACGTAGTAGCTGACGCATTGAGTAGAAAAGATACAAAGTCTGGAGTTGTTGTCAACACAAAGGCCTATTTTGTATGACTTACAAAGGATGGAGATAGAGTTAAAGACTCTAGGGACCTATGTGATGATGGCGAATATACGAGTAGAACCGACTTTAATCGATTAAGTTAAAGCTGCTCAAGCTACAGATCTGGAGCTAATACGTATGAGGAAGAATGTGCAAGAAGGTACTATTCCGGAAGCAAGAATCGATGAAGAAGGAATACTTTGAGTCAACTCCAGACTTTGTGTTCCTAACGACCCTGATTTAAAGTATAAAATCATGATGGAGGCGCACAACACACCGTTTGCAATCCATCCTGGGAGTACCAAAATGTATCATGAACTTTGACATACATTTTGGTGGAGCAATATGAAGAGAGAGATATCAGAGTTTATCTTAAGGTGTTTAACTTGTCAACGAGTCAAAGCGAAGCATCAAGTACCAAAAGGTCCATTGCAACCACTTGAAATTCCAGAATGGAAGTGGGAGCATATTACCATGGATTTCGTTACTGGTCTTCCCAAGGTTTCTCAAGGCATAGATGCAATTTGGGTCATTGTTGATAGATTGACCAAGTCTGCTCACTTCTTACCTATATGAGAAACTTATACACTTGAATGTCTTGCTCGTATGTACATAAATGAGATTGTCAGACTGCATGGTATGCCAATATCCATAGTTTCTGATCGAGACCCAAGATTCACTTCATGATTTTGGGTTAGTTTGCAGAAAGCTATGGGCATGGATTTACGATTTAGCTCGGCATATCATCCTTAGACAGACGGACAGTCAGAGAGGACTATTCAAACTCTTGAAGATCTATTAAGACTTTGTGTCCTTGACTTCAAAGGAAGTTGGGACAAGTTCTTACCGTTGGTGGAGTTTTCCTACAACAACAGTTATCAAGCAAGTATTGACATGGCTCCATTTTAGGCGTTGTATGGGAGAAAGTGTCGTTCTCCAGTATGCTGGGATGAGGTGGGTGAAGCAACATTGTTGGGACCTGAGTCGGTACGTATGACTACAAAAAAGATTCAAACGATCCGACAATGTATAAAAACTTCACAAGATTGACAAAAGAGTTATGTTGATCTTCATCGAAAGGACGTAGAATTCGATATTGGGGATCATGTGTTGTTATGTGTTGCTCCATGGAAAGGAGTTACGAGATTTGGAAAGAGAGGAAAGCTCAATCCTCAATTCATTGGCCCATTTTTAATTCTCGAGCGAGTATGAACTGTGGCCTATAGACTCGCCTTACTGCCAAGTATGTCTTGTGTTCATAACATTTTTCACATATCTATGTTACATAAATATGTGAAAGACCCGAACCACATTATTGAGTTAGAACCAGACGAGATAGAGGAAGATTTAACGTATGAAGAGTTACCTGTTAAAATCTTGGATAAGAAGGATCATATTCTACGCTCCAAGGTTATACCTCAAGTCAAAGTTTTGTGGAGAAACCACGATGTGGAGGAAATGACTTGGGAGTTAGAATCTGAGATGAAGTCAAGGTATCCTCATCTCTTCGACATACCAGGTATGTACCCTAATTTCGAGGGTGAAATTTCATAAGAAGGGGAGGTTGTAAGACCCCAACTTTTATGAATAATGAATAATTTTCTCAAAAAATATTTTTTAATATTATGGTGTGGATTTGATATAATGTTATAGTTGTGGGTAATATTTATAAATTTTACAAAGTAAGCAAGTGGTTATATAATATTCGTTTGGTTGGGGAATATTCGTTTTAAACAAGGAATATTCGTACGACGGCACAATCATTGGTGGACCCCACAATGGAAGTATTGTCATAGTTAGAAAACGAAAAATTATCTTTCTATAAAAAATAATGGCGGAGGTGTTACCGTTAAAACTGTTGAACTACCCAGTAGTAAAAGTACAGTAATACGCGTGGTTGTATAGTAGCACAAGGTATTGATTATTGATGCTTACGTGAGAAGGTATTCAGTTATACTAAATTATTGCTACAGTAATTGTTGCATCATATCTCTCATATTATTGATTCAATTATTGTTACAGTATCATCTGTATAATATGTCATATTATTAAATCAATAATTGAGACGACAAAGTTATTCATATTATTATTTGCAATATTGACAATATCTAGAAGTTCTGTCAAGGAGAGGTTTGGTCACCTAATTGCGCGCTAATAAGGAGAAATCCTTATCGAAAAGCCCCCTCTTTCCTGGGAACGACCTGGTTGTTAAATATTGTGAATTATAATATTAATGATGAATAAGTTCGTGCTGATTAAATATGAATTTTATAGTTCCATTGTGTTGGAATTATTTGTGTTAGTAGAAATTGACATTTATTTAGATAATAATTTATGTTTGGAGGTTATATTAACCGATCGGGTATTTGGGGCACTTTTCGTGTTGAAGTACTAGTCACGAGTTACTATTCTCAAGTTACTATTCACGAGTCACTATTCACGAGTTACTATTAACGGGGTACTATTCACGCGTAAGATATATTTCTTTTCGGTCCATATCATTTTTGGGTACAATATTATTCCATGAGGAGATGTGTTAATTTTTCAGACCGTTGGTTGAAGATATAATAGTAAATCAATATGGACACCGGTGGAAAGTTATAATAGTAAATCAATATGGATCATTTGGTTTAAAGTTTTAATAGTAAATCGGATGGACCGTTGCTTTAAGTTTTAATAGTAAACCAATATGAACCGTCCGTTTATTAGTAAATCAATCTGGACCGTTCATAAATTAGTTACTATTCAGTCCATTCTCCTATAAATAGAAGCTCATTCCTTCATTATTTCTTACGAATTCACTGAAACTCTAGAGAAAGAAACTATAGAGAGAAAGAAAAAAAGTATTCTGCTACTTCACTACTTCAGTATTCAGTTTTTCTAAGGTAGGGGATATTATTTGTTGTACTCGTAAGGGGTATTATTTCTTTCGTATTCATGAAGAGAAATTCTGTTATTCCATTCTTTATTATTCTATTGGAATAACCTGTCTGTGCAGTCTATCGCATGCCTGGTGAATTCTGTTGTTATTCCATTCTTATTATTTTGTTGGAATAACCTGTTTATGCAAAGTACCGCATACATGGTGAAATTCTTCTAATATTCCGTTCTTTATTATTACGTGAATATCCATGCATCTGCGTTTTCTGTTTTACGGACCTGGTTCCGTTATTTATTATTCTGTTGGAATAACCTGTCTGTGCGGTCTATCGCATGCCTGGTGAATTCTGTTGTTATTCCATTCTTATTATTTTGTTGGAATAACCTGTTTATGCAAAGTACCACATACATGGTGAAAATTTTCTAATATTCCGTTATTTATTAATCTGTCGGAATATCCTGTTTGTGCATTTACGTCGGACCTGGTTCCATTATTTATTATTCTGTTGGAAATAACCTGTCATTGCAGTCTATCGCACGCATGGTGAATCCTTCTGTTATTCCATTCATTATTATTCTGTTGGAATAACCTATCTATGTGGATTACCATATGCATGGTGAATGATCCTTCCTATTCATTCCTTATTAAATTGTGGAAATGATATGTCTACGTGGATTACCGCATGGCGGGCGAAAATCCATTTGCAGTTTCATATATTCTATTATACTCAATTGGTTAAAGCTTTGGCTTCTATACTCCATGAAATTAATGAATATCCTTGATATTTGTGCTTCATCCAGTATCTTTTCATGGAAATATTCTTCTGAGCATTCTTGAATTTAACTTCACAAAGCAGTATCAAGTTGACAATTTGGACGTTATTGAGTTCAGGATAAATTAACTTATAAATCTTTAAAATTTATTCTTGAACCTGTTTTATTGAATTGTCATCATCCTCATGTTAGGTTTGTAATATTCATAACGCAATCAAATTGCATAAAAGTGCGGAAGCGTGGTAAAATCAGAGTTTAAAAATTTTACAAACCATATACCCGGATCACCCTTTATGCACAATTATTAATTAAACGAAAAGATAAAGAATAAAATCATACCCTTGAAGATCGAGCTTCCTCAGGTACAAGTTCACCTCCAAATCCTTTCGCGTTCAATCTTGAATCCACCGGGTTTGGTTCCTTCCTTTGATCAACGTTAGCCACCCATATGTTTGGCCTCTAGAGGTGATCCACCAAGGAAGAAGAAAATTCAAGAAGAAGGGTGGTTGGCTAAACCCTAGTTTTCTATCTCTATAGAAAGGGTGTACTCTCCCAACAATTGGAATTATTACGTATGTTGAAAAATCAACAACCCATCACACCCATAATAAGACTCCTCTTATTTATAGATGTGGGCAACCCACCTTAACAATTAAGGAATTGGGTTTTATTTAATTAATTAAATTCTTTTAATTAATTAGGCTCCCTAATCTTATTAGGGATAATTAATTAAACTCTTTTAATTAATTTAACCTCCTAATCTTATTAGGAATAAATGAGAGTACTTATATTAAATTAATTCCTAAACTCTTTTAGAAATTAAAATAATAATAATTGTAATAATATTAATAAGACTCCTCTTATTAATTTATATTTAATATTTCTAAAATATTAAATAATAAATATTAAGCTATTTAATTTATTCTATCACCATAGATTAAATTAAATATACATAACATATTATTACGATTATGCCATTAACTTCTTAAATAATTATTCTTCCTTTTATGGTGTGACCCTTTAGGTTCTCCATATTAAACCTATTGTGAATAAATCAATTAGAACAATTCTAATCTTATTTAAATAAATAAATTAAACAATTAATTTATTTAAATAATATTTATTCTACAATAGGATAAGCCTCCCTAATGATCAACGACTTTCCGGATAATATAGATTTCAACATTAATCATTAAAGAACCTTTGAGTAAATAGTTACCGTACAATTCAATCCTTCCATCATACAATGTCCCAATTAAATATAAGACATGAAATTACTATCAAGTCTTATTTTATTTAATTATATGTATTTCGACTCTTAAATGCACAACTCCAAATAATGCAAATTAGAAACTCCTTTCTAATTTCATTCTGCCTTGGCCAAGGACTACTGGGTTGTCATTTATCGAATCACATAGGACATTTCTCTTCTTTTATTAGAAGTGGTAGATTCTTTATTGATCATACATTATCTCCATGTACAACTTATTATACCCAAGCATACCCTTTGATATACCCTAAGGGTCTTAAGGAATAAGTCAAAGTATAACTCATCATACACAAGATACTATGATGATCTCAAGTCCAAGGATCACTTGTACTACTATCACTACAGAAATTCCTATTGACAGCCAAATAAAACTCCATTAGGTATTCCTTAGCGAGCCACGCTCAAAGAACTTATTCTCTAATAAGCACCTACATACTTGCTTTAGTGTCTCCACACAAATGATCATGAGATCAATCATCCTCATCCAATGAGCAAGAACGATGTACCAATCTATCCGGATTCACTAATCCCCAATTTAGTAATCCAATGATTGGGAACTATTTTAGTTTTAAGCTTTCTAAGAATTTAGATCTCATTAGAATGATCATCATCATTATTCTAAAAGCATTGCTTAAAACTATGGGTTTATCACATATTATAAAACAAAGATCATGTAAATAATTAAAAGCCTTTAATAAATTAATACTTTTATTAATAAATGAATAAGATTGTTACAAAGTATATGCTTTATCATCAAACATGATTGGCTTGTGTGCATACTACTTTCAATCTCCCACTTGCACTAAAGCCAATCGTCATGGTATCTCATACTCTTCTTCTCTAAGTGACGATTATCCTGCCATTGGATAAGCTTTTAGTTAATGGATATGTAATGTTGTTTATGAGAGTCCACTATCTCTATAGTGATTTCCCATCTTTCAATGATTCTAATAATCAAATGAAAGTGCCACAACACATGTTTAGATCCAAGATGAGACTTAGAACTATTCCTAGTTCTCAGAATGAACTTTTAATCCAAACAATCAACTTGCAGCCTTCATTTATAGTTATATACTTTGTCTTTATCACTAAACCAACAACTCTTTCTTTGTTTGGAACCTTTCCAATTCATCGCACCACTATTCAAGATAACGCTTTACCTTAAAGTGGATTTTCGTCATCTTAGTGCATCGAAAAAAACTTGAGTCATTAAGCCTCTAGTTTTAATTCAGATCCACCATGTATGCTCACATCTTTAGTGCCGGTTAAGAACTTTAAGATGTTTTTCACTGACTCATAGTGAACTTCTCCAGAATATGACTGATCAACATCAGGTCTCGTATATTTCATTACATACATGATTGTCACTCATGCGATCTCTCTTCTTTGGAGTCTATGGGGACTATTATGAGAGATACACTCCATGGCTCATCAACATGAGACATCTCTTGGAGTTTGCCATGCTAAACGACTTTAGCATCAAATGAATATACGTTCCTTGGGTTAAGTCGAGCATCCTCTTAAATCTATCTATATAGATTTATATCCCCAATTAAGATACTCTTCCCAAACCATTCATGGAGGAATGTTTAGACAACTTTATCTTTACTGATTGTAGCATTAGTATGTCATTCCTTATCCGTAGTATATCAACATATAATATTAGGAATGTCACGACGCTCCCACTGTCCCTTTTGTACACACTAGAAGTCTTACCTCATCGAATGTAACTCTGGATCATCATCTTCTATGATGTGTACCTCATCATCATCATCCATGATGAATCCATACCTCCTAGGTATCTTTGGTACTATTCGATTTACGATTCTGGTTGTGGTATAATAGGTCTATCTACAGGTTCCTCTTATTTGACTTATAGTATTTTGTGGTTCTTGAACTCTTCAAGATCTATTATCCTCCCACTAGCCCTTTTTAATGATAAACACCTTTATCTTAAGAAGGCAGCGTGTTTCGCAATAAATATCTTTTGCTAAGTAGAATTATAGAACATATACCCTAAACTTACTTTAGGATGTCCCACAAATCGACACTTGTCAAATCTTGTCCCAAGCTTATCCTTTGAAACCTTTTCACATAAGTTGGACAACCCTTATCTTAACATACTTAAGATTAGAATCCTCCCATCCATAACTTTTATGGAGTCTTGGGGCTGATTTTTTGAGGTTACCATTTTCGTGAGATATGCAGACCATTTCTAGGACATGATCCTAGAAGGATACTTTGGAATGTCGGTAAAATCATTATGGATCGCACTATGTCCAACAAGGTACGATTTTCATTTAGATACATCAATCAATTATTGCGTATCAGGATGTGTCCATTATGAGAAAACCATTTGAGATGATCTAGAAACTTATTGCACAAGTATTTCTTCCTTGATCCGATCAAAGAATCCTAATACTTTGCCAATTTGTTTCACTTTTGAATTCTTTGAACCTTTCAAATAATTCACACTTGTATTTCAACAAATACATACATTCAACTCTTTGAATGATCATCTCCTTTTCTTATACTAATTTGTTCAATATGCAAAATTATTTTCATGTAAGTCAAGTATACAAAATCTATTAAGTAATATTTCAGTTCTATACAAAACATTATTATTATAAATAGAACAACGATTGTTCTTTATTATAATACCAAAGATTTCATTGTCCAACAATAAAATGGAAATAATATTTTTAACAAGAACTGAAATACAATAACAACTTATTGACTTAATAGATTTGCCCGTAGGCATTGTTAAATTATAAGTTTCTATGGCTAATGTAGCAACCTTTGTTACATTTCCCACATATAGGATTACTTATATTTGTTTAACTTTCTACTTCTGCTTGGTCCCTTCATAAATCTATATTTATGATAACCAAAGTCGGTATCCAATACCCAAGTAGAACCTTGACTTAAAGAAAAATTTATTTCAATCATGAACAAAAGCGTATTATGTGTCAAACTTCACTAAGCTTCTTTGGTTAGCCTCTCTCAAGATACTTCTCAGCTTTCTTTTCATTGTCCAGTGCTTATTGTAGTGGAAGCAAACTCCTTTGCTATCCATATCAGTTTTGTTCTTATTATCCTTTGTTTATGCCTTTCTATTTACCTTTTTTGAATCGTTCATCTTTTCAGAAGATCCTTTGGCCCCTACCAGTAAGACTTGATCTTTCTTGGTTGGAAAGTGACTCTCAACATTTTTCAACATGTTAAGCAAATCAGCGAGGCTGATATCTAGCTTTTTCATATGAAAAATTCACAACAATTGTGAAAGGAGTCCGGGATTGAGTGCAAGATCAAATCTTAGCTCAACTCTCCATCCAAAACAAAACTCGTTGTCCTAATTGATCAATCAAATTGATTATGTTAAGAACTTTTTGTCTGTACTATAGTGCCATTGGTCATTCTAGATCGGAAGAGCTCCTTAGATATCTGATATCTATCAGTCCTACTTTCCTCACCATCAACTACTTGATGTGCAGGAATATAGTAGAAGCATCCATAGTTTCATGTCGACGTTAAGCTCGTTACATATGATGCGAGCATGATGCATTGAGCCAATCAGGCATCATCTTGCCACTTTCTAAAAGTAGCAATCTCTTCCTCGTAGGCATTATTCGCAACCATTGCAGGATAGGCGATTATGAAGACATAAGATAGCTTTTCACCATGAGAACTTTTCTCAATTTTCTTAACTAATCCGTTTAATTCGATCTGATTAATTTAGCATCTAATATGCTTCGCAGTGATAGTAATTTTAGATATTGTAAAATTCTGCAAATGAATTTGTAATTAACAACATTTTAACATACATTCTTTTATTAATTACCAAAATAATTTAGGTCTTGTATTAAATTGGTATCTCCCACTATTTTCTTCAAACTATATTACCCTCACTTATATAGTTCGGCAAAATCTAATTAAAGATTTGCTAGTGAGAATAAGGATCTCATTTCAAATGTATATAGCCTTGTGGTGACACAACAAACTATATATAAATAAATAGGTAGACAACTCTTGTCAATTACATCAACTATGCAACTCCTTTTTCTTTTGCCTCTTAGATTATTTTGATCAAGTGGTGGCACATCCGAATCAAAATTATCCAAGTTAAGTCTGACCTAGCACTCCATATATTCAAAAAAGAAAAATATCATCCTTGTGGTGACACAACAAAACAATATTGTTCAATTTTCTTTATAAGCATCAAATGTGATAAATTAACATCTTAAATACTTAATACTTGCCTTGTGGTGACACAACAAACTCATATTAAATATTTAATACTCTATTAATTTTATCATGCTAGAAAGCTTACGCTTCGATATTCCAAATATCTTTGAACGCTTAGGACTTAATATAAAAAAATTGAGGGTTTGTTATTAATTTGTCTCATCTTGTTTAGCGCAGCATGCATATATATATATAAAATACGCGTCATATTAATGAACATGCGAAGCATGTTTCATAATATATATATATATATATATAGTATAAGCATGCACATATAGAATACTATATTCTACTCGGATTGATTATGGACTTTTATTCTAGTTTGGTTCACTAGAGCCACCAAGTGAACCAAAAGGTCAAACCCTAGGGTGCAAGAAATAATATTTAAATATAACTATTACATTTAAACTCTGCTCCATTACAAACGGGTCTTCAAGCGCTTCTTGTCCTTTGATCTCTAATTTTTCAAAATAATTCTAAATATTCCTATTACAAAACTATTTAAAATAAATAGAAACCTTGATCGTGAGCGAGGAGAAGTACATAGGAGGAGATAGAATTTACATTAAGAAAAATTAGAGAAGACGAGGTAATGTAAACCCCATTTAATAAAACCCATACATTCATGCATCCAACTAAAATAAAATCCAATCGCATTGGTCAATAGTCCATAATCAATCCCATTTATTATCATACACATCACCATATGCATCAATAAATAACATTCATCTCATGAATAATAAACATTTAATATATATATTAATATCATTTAATGGGCAAATTTAGTTAGTATAAAATCTAATTTTGAATCAAAATAAACTCCTTTATTTTAATCCAAATCTAAATCAAAATAAAACTATTTTATTTTAATTTATCTAATTTTGAATAAAATAAACTATTTTATTTTAATCAAAATCTTAATCAAAATAAACTCCTTTATTTTAATTAATTATGGAATCCAATTCCATGTAATAAAAAAATCTTTAATTAAAGGAAAACACGGATATTCTTTCCTATTCACAAATAAACTCCTTTATTTTGAATAATATGAAATCTTATTTCATATTTAAATAAACTCCTTTATTTAAGGAAACATGGATTCTCTTTCCTATTCACAAATAAACTCTTTTATTTTGAATAATATGAAATCTTATTTCATATCTAAATAAACTCCTTTATTTAAGGAAATACGGAATCCAATTTCAACTCTAATTAGTTATCATGGAATCCAATTCCAACTCTAATTAGTTAGCATGAAATTCTAATTTTAAAATTAAAATAAATCCTTTTATTTTAAGATTAAAATAAACCATTTATTTTAAAATTAAAATAAATATTATTTTAATTATAAAATTATTAAGAATAATATATTATATATATAATATATATAATATATTATAACATAACCAAATATATATATATATATAAAAATAAAATGCTTTTTATAATATAATATATATATTATAAAATATCCGTATATATATATATATATATATAGTTAAGTGTTACTTTATTATACTATATATATATATACGTAAGTCTTTTTCCAACAAAACCGTGCATGCATGTTGCTTTACAACTTTTGAAAAAAAAAATCCTGCCATGCGTTCCTTTTCAAAAAATAAGCTGCTGCCATGCCTTGAAAACCGTGCGAGCCAATATATATATATATATAATCATTATATAATCATTGGATAATCATTAGTAATCATTAGATTATCATGTTCATGCAATGATTGTTAATAATTATTCATCCTCGATTTAAAATGCGTGATTAAAAAAAATACACCGCCATCTCGATTTCCGTGTCGGCGATAGAAACCGGATTTGGCATACCAATCATTAATCAATCATGCCTTTGTTTTTCTGGATGCCTTGAATTCCGCATCAGAAGTCCACTAATTTCGACCAATCATCGCATGATTAGCCATAATTTCAGCGCTCTCGATTTCCGTATACCGGTGGTCATCAATTCGTCATGCTTATGTAATGTAAAATACTTCCTAAAAAACAAAAAAAAGCAAGACCTTTTTTTTTTTTAAATTTTATACAACAAAAATATGCCCAATTAAATTGTTCTAAACACATATCAATATACATATTAAATCTGAACAATTAATAATTCGCATAAAGGTTTGGCTCTGATACCACTGTTAGGTTTGTAATATTCATAACGCAATCAAATTGCATAAAAAGTGCGGAAGCGTGGTAAAATCAGAGTTTAAAATTTTACAAACCATATACCCGGATCACCCTTTATGCACAATTATTAATTAAACGAAAAGATAAAGAATAAAATCATACCCTTGAAGATCGAGCTTCCTCAGGTACAAGTTCACCTCCAAATCCTTTCGCGTTCAATCTTGAATCCACCGGGTTGGTTCCTTCCTTCGATCAACGTTAGCCACCCAAATGTTTGGCCTCTAGAGGTGATCCACCAAGGAAGAAGAAAATTCAAGAAGAAGGGTGGTTGGCTAAACCCTAGTTTTCTATCTCTATAGAAAGGGCGTACTCTCCCAACAAATTGGAATTATTACGTATGTTGAAAAATCAACAACCCATCCCACCCATAATAAGACTCCTCTTATTTATAGATGTGGGCAACCCACCTTAACAATTAAGGAATTGGGTTTTATTTAATTAATTAAATTCTTTTAATTAATTAAGCTCCCTAATCTTATTAGGGATAATTAATTAAACTCTTTTAATTAATTTAACCTCCTAATCTTATTAGGAATAAATGAGAGTACTTATATTAAATTAATTCCTAAACTCTTTTAGAAATTAAAATAATAATAATTGTAATAATATTAATAAGACTCCTCTTATTAATTTATATTTAATATTTCTAAAATATTAAATAATAAATATTAAGCTATTTAATTTATTCTATCACCATAGATTAAATTAAATATACATAACATATTATTACGATTATGCCATTAACTTCTTAAATAATTATTCTTCCTTTTATGGTGTGACCCTTTAGGTTCTCCATATTAAACCTATTGTGAATAAATCAATTAGAACAATTCTAATCTTATTTAAATAAATAAATTAAACAATTAATTTATTTAAATAATATTTATTCTACAATAGGATAAGCCTCCTCAGCGATCAACGACTTTCCGGATAATATAGATTTCAACATTAATCATTAAAGAACCTTTGAGTAAATAGTTATCGCATAATTCAATCCTTCCACCATACAATGTCCCAATTAAATATAAGACATGAAATTACCGTCAAGTCTTATTTTATTTAATTATATGTATTTCGACTCTTAAATGCACAACTCCAAATAATGCAAATTAGAAACTCCTTTCTAATTTCATTCTCGCCTTAACCAAGGACTCTTTGGGTTGTCATTTATCGAATCACATAGGACATTTCTATTCTTTTATTAGAAGTGGTAGATTCTTTATCGATCATACATTATCTCCATGTACAACTTATTATACCCAAGCATACCCTTTGATATACCCTAAGGGTCTTAAGGAATAAGTCAAAGTATAACTCATCATACACAAGATACTATGATGATCTCAAGTCCAAGGATCACTTGTACTACTATCACTACAGAATTCCTATCGACAGTGCAAAATAAAACTCCATTAGGTATTCCTTAGCGAGCCAATGCTCAAAGAACTTATTCTCTAATAAGCACCTACATACTTGCTTTAGTGTCTCCACACAAATGATCATGAGATCAATCATCCTCATCCAATGAGCAAGCAACGTATGTACCAATCTATCCGGATTCACTAATCCCCAATTTAGTAATCCAATGATTGGGAACTATTTTAGTTTTAAGCTTTCTAAGAATTTAGATCTCATTAGAATGATCATCATCATTATTCTAAAAGCATTGCTTAAAACTATGGGTTTATCACATATTATAAAACAGCATCATGTAAATAATTAAAAGCCTTTAATAAATTAATACTTTTTATTAATAAATGAATAAGATTGTTACAAAGTATATGCTTTATCATCAAACATGATTGGCTTGTGTGCATACTACTTTCACCTCATGCTTATATTATGTTGAAAGTCATCTTTGGCTAACATGCATAGATGGACTTGGTATGATTATGACCAGGGATTATGCGGTATAATAATGACCGTAATATGACGAATGATGTGGTAAAAGTCCTCATTGGCCTGTAGTTCATTGATGGACAGTTGTTGGTATGATTATGACCAGGGATTATTCGGTATAGTCATGACCATTGATGATTAAGCTGAGTCTCAGCGATAAAGTTGATGAAAAACTTTTTAAATCATAGAAGACAGTAGATTTTATACTTTACTTGATTCTTCTAATGGATTGCTTATTCCGCTGCAGTTTTTGATCTAAAACTTGTTGTCTATTATATATTCTATCAGTTGTTATACTAATTAAGGCTATTGATAATTTATTCTGCATTATCTTAGTCATAATATTTCTTACTGGGCTAGTTGAGCTCACCCTTTCTTTCTCTGTTATCTTCAGGAAATGAGAACGTAGCTGGGACTAGTCGGGGAACAGAGTGATGGTCCTAGATGGTGCATTAGTAATCCTCACTATTCTGTGAAATAGTGTGATAATAAATGTAATGAGGACTCCATTGAGTGTGGATATTGTCTAGATGACAATATTTGTATTAAAACTCATAGCCTATGTTTTGTCGTATTTTACACGACTGTTGTATAATTAAGTTGTATTTGTATTCAGTACCTTGTATGTGGCGACTCAAGATGGGTGATGTAAACCTGTTTTGGGGGTGTCATAGTAACAACCAAAATCAACAGGCTCCATGACCATCTTATCCCCCGGGGTTTCAAAATTAGCATCAACAAGCAGCTCCACAGCAAGAGAAAAAGACAGATTTAGAAGAGCTGTTGTTGAAGTATATATCGGGGAACGAGGCGGTAATGAAATCACAAGCAGTGGCCATTAAGAACTTAGAAAATCAGATGGGACAGCTTGCGTTAGCACTTAATAACAGGCCTCAAGGGACTCTATGTAAGACCCCAACTTTTATGAATAAAGATTAATTTTTCTCGAAATATATTTTTGAATATTATGGTGTGGATTTGATATAATGTTATACTTGTGGGTATTATTTACAAATTTTGTAAAGTAAGCAAGTGGTTATATAATATTTGATTGATCGGAGAATATTCGTTTTAACAGGTAATATTTGTACGATGGCACAATCATTGGTGGACCCCACAACGGAAGTATTGTCGTAGTTAGAAAATGACAGAATTATCTTTTTATAAAAATAACGACAAAAGTTTTACCGTTAAACTGTTGAACTACTCGGTGGTAAAAGTACAGTAATACACGTGGTTGCATAGTAGCACACGGTATTGATTATTGATGCTTACGTGAGAAGTCACTCAGTTATACTCAATTATTGCTACAAGATATTCTTTGCATAATATCTCTCATATTATTGATTCAATTATTGTCAGCAGATCATCCGTCAGCATAATATTTATTATTATTAAATCAATAATTGAGACGACAAAGTTATTCATATTATTATTTGCAATATTGACAATGTCTAGAAAGTTCTGTCGAGGAGAGGTTTGGTCACCTAATTGCGCGCCAATAGGGAGAAATCCTTATCGGAAAGCCCCCTCTTTCTTGGGAATGATCTGGTTGTTAAATATTATAAGTTATAATATTAATGATGAATAAGTTCGTATTGATTAAAGATGAAATTGATATTTTTATTGTGTTGGGATTATTAGTGTAATGGAAATGGACATCTATTTCGATAATAATTGATGTCTGGAGGTTATATTGACCAATCGGCTAATTAATCGGATAAATGAGAAATTAATTGCTATTAATTCACATGCTTATAACTATTAGTTCACATGTATGTACTATTGATTCACATGCATGTACGATTAGGGGAGGTGGTGCAAGATTGATAATACTTGCACGACTAAATTAAAAATGGAGGTATAGATGAAGGTACTATACTGCAATTATTTTTTTTCACATGATTGTACTATTGATTCACATGATTGTACTATTGATTCACAAGACGTACTGTAACGACCGAGAAATTTGGATCCTTTGCAAAATACTTGGAAGAATCAAATAATGAATAAAATAATATTATTTGTTATTATTATGTGTTAATAAGATGTATGTCATTTTATAACCTAGAAATGTCGGAACATCGTAGTATTTGAACCACGTGAATGAATTAAAGTGTTTGAATTTCCAAGAGGAAAATAAAAGTTTTCCGAGAAAATTTACGAAAAACACTATTCACCGTTTATCGCTTGGAAATCATTTTTTTACTTTCGAGAAATACGTAACGTTATAATATCGAGGCGAGATGGATTATGTAATAATAATCTAAGTATGGAAAATGCAATATTTCATATGCGGACGTAAATTGAGAATGTAAGTATTAAAATCTAATGAAAGGATTTATGGTGATCTAGTATCAATTAAAAGTCCAACTTGATTAAAGTGTAAGCCCGTGTGGGATTATTCTTAAGCCCAAGTAGTAATAACATGAAGCCCTTAGTAGATTAATACAAGCCCAAAGATTAAGTTAATTAAATTAACCACTAAGCCCAAAGGATGATCCAATGGGTAAAGCAAGATCCATGGGGAAACCCATGGGTGAATTGGTAACCAAGCACTTTGTGTGATGAACAAGAACTTTATGTAGTGATAAAGTAGGAGATAAGAGTTGTGGGCAACAAGAAAGGAATAGAAAGGAGGTTAGTTAAGGAGGTGGAAGGTCTTAATGACCATTATACCCTAGCTTAGAGACTTCTATAAATAGCTAGCTCATATTTCAATTGTTGCTTGTTATTTCATCCAACAAACTCTCTCACAAACAACTTATTTGTTAGAGCTAATAAGCACTTTGAAGCTTAACCTTCCATTGTTAGATTTCCAAAGAAAGTGAAGTAGTCTTCAAAAGTAACTGATCTTGTCTCTTCCATCTCTATCATACTAGGATGATAAGAGAAGTGTAATCTAACGAATTTATATGTTAAAAACATATGAGGAGTGGTTAAGTAATGGACTTAAGCCGAGTAAGCAGGAAATAAGCAAGTTAAACCTAAGTAAGTTAGGGACTTATGATGATCATATATACACTTGTAACATAATGAATGAAGTTAATATGCTAATAAGATGCAATAATGTTGCTTAAAGGGACTTGAACCAAGAATAAGTTATATGGAAATAAAAATCATGTATTGAAGAATTAGTAAGTTATGAACTTATAATAATTAAGCTATAACCTAATTTGAATGTAGGTTGTTGTATCATGTAAGTTAAGATGTCTAGATAATGAAATGAATGTATTTAGAATGATGAACAAATCACTAGTAATGGAGTTTTGCCGAAATTCACACGATTGGACGATAATCGTCGAATTCGTGAAATTCTCGGAATGGAAGTCGTATTTTGTGTTTGAACTCGGAAACATTGGTTTTCGATGGAAACAAGTCGTATTTGGCATTATAGAGTTGCGGACTCGAAAATGGCCGAATTCTGACTTAGAATGAAGAAACGAGCGTTGAAAGTTCGTGAACGTTTATCGTTTCGTTAAAAATGGACTAATAGGTGTAATTTTAGCATACGAAGTCGAATAGATAAAATTCTTGCATGAACACATAGAGTATGTGAACTGTAGGCTCTTGAACGAGCCAATTCAGACTTATAACGAAGAAGTTACGAGTCCGGGAATCTCACCATTTAAAAAATATGTCAAACATTTCTGAGGCTCAAAGTCCGTGTCGCGGCGCGACTCTAAGCCGAAAGCCCGGCGCCGCATCGCCAAAGTGGCCTGTGTCCCCTGCAAACTTGCACCGCAGCGTGCCAAGTAACAAAGGGACTCACGTTCTATGTACCGATTCCGCTTTTGGGCAATAATGGGTGTACCACAGTCATAAAACCAAGAGAAATAATCAGCCATGCATACCAACCTTTAATTTAGACAAATGAAAAATGTTTACATGTTGAGTATGAATAGTAATTGATAAACACATAATCAAGGATCTTAAAGAAACATTGTTAAGATATAATCAAGCCTTAAGTATGAACACTTATGGTTAAGTTAAGTCAATTACATGTGAACGTAAGAATGATATAATGGAAAGACGTAACCAATAATAACAAATCTAATACGAAATTGGATTGAGAAGAGGGTAAGATTCGTTAGGAACCATGTATGATCATTCATGACCTAATGTGCTATGTGATGTTATCATCTACTGTAGAGACTTAAAGACCTAAAGTGCACGTGTTATAACTGTGGCAGACGCTTAAGACAAGTACTCTAACCCTTGTTCCAGATAGATCTGGACAAGTCTTTATGATTCATGTATTCTCTGCATGAGTTAATGTCTGATGAAGTCAAAGTCAATTCCTTCGGCTAGACTTATGCTATGTTAATCTATCAAGTGCTAACAAGGATTTACCAAACTAATATTGTTGTGGTTTTCAAAAGTAGACTGAGTATGCTAAATTGTTTTGTCGTCAAACGACAGGCACGTGATGTGACGACACGGAAATTCGGGTTGTCCAGAATTTAAGTTTAAAGAATTAGTTATTAATAAAATAATTTTTATTAATACTATTATGTGATATGTGTTTGTTAATCATTCCATAACCTAGGAAAATTATAAATTAGGAGGATTATGGCTGCAAGCTAGACTGAATGAATAAGAATTTTCAAGACTGAAATAAAAAAATTTCAGGAACAAAATATTTTTCGGGGAAAAAGACGAAATAGGCACTATTCACCTGACGAAACCCTAAGGGATAGGGTTTGAATAACCTAGGCCATTCCGAGAGTTCGGTATGTCAAAATGACATTCCGTCGAAAGATTTGACAATATTATGTTGTGAAAAGTTAAGTAACGCGATAAAAGTTTTTCTCGAAAAACGTGTAAAAATCGAATGAAATTAAAATGACGAAAAATACTGATATGTACTTTTTAATCGTTTAGCTACGTTAGGGGTAAAACGTGAAGGAAAATGCTCAACGTCAAAAAGTGTTTTTCAATTTTTCGAAGATCCGAAGAATACATAAAAATTGGTCGATAAAGGAAAGAGGAAATATCCAAAAATATTTGGATTCCGGGAATCTCAGTTTTTGAAGTGTCGCACGAAAACCGAAAGACGGAAGCACGAAGCTTCCAAGGGAAGCTACGTGAATAGTAAGGAGGTGTAGTAAGGAGGTGGGAATAGTAAGGAGGTGTGAATAGTAAGGAGGTTGGGGGTGAAATGACTAAAATACCCCTAGCTTGGAAATTCTATAAATAGGAAGCTTGAGCTCTTTATTTTGGGATTTTGAAAATCCTCCAACTTGAGAGAGAGAGAGAGAGAGAGGTCGGATGAGAAGGAGAAGGAGGAGGAAGAGCTTGCTCATGTGCAAACTTTGTCCGACGGGAGAAGATTAAATGAGAACGGTAATCCGAAACTTAGTCTCTTTTTAAATTTCTTTAAGTTCTATGTTTAAAAACATAACTTAATAGGATTAAGAAGTAAAATAAGATTGGAATGATTTCATACGATTGAAATCATAAGAAAATGAAGAAATAAGAATTTACAATTTAGTAAATAATTTCTTAAGGAAGTATAAGATTCGTAATGAATGAGAACGATCCAAGTGGATTATATGAATAAGTAGGTGAAATAAGTAAGGAATGATGTTCTATAACATCAAATTCCAATAAAAAGTGAAATCATAATCCAAAATATCGATTAAAATGAAGAACGAACGAAGAACACGAAGAACACGCGAATAACACGAAGAACGTTGTTGATGGACAAATTTAAAACCATCGTAGGATAATTGTTGTTGATGGAAAAGTTTAAAACCATCGCGTATAAGTTAGATGTATATTGCTTGGTTAGGAACGGTAGAAATGTTCATGAAGAACGGATTAAAACTTAGCTATAACAAAGTTATGGCAAAAATTTCATAAAAGATAAACGAGAATTACAAAGTTAGTAAATGAACCAGAGTGGGTAGGGTTTTATAAGAAAGTAAGAGAACATAAAAAAATGTGAGTCGTGGACTCAAGAACGAACTAGTTCCGAGTTCGGATGACCGAATTACGGACGAACGAGCGAAGAACGTTAAAAGCATAAAAATAAACAAAGGGTGAAGATTAAGCAAATTGAATGGCACGTTAATGGATTCAGAACGAAGTTCTGTCTGAGGGGTATTGAAGTACGTAAGATAGGGAAGATAATGGCTTTGGAATGATCTCGTTCTGAGTTATAACGAAGAAGTTATGAGATCGGGAAGTAAGTGTCTCAAACTTGATTCAAGACTTAAAGAAATTTTCTAGGGTTAGGGCTTGGCACAAGGCCGCCAGTCATTCCTCAGTAGAGTGGCGCTTGACACACTGCATCGGGGGGGTTACTTCTAACTTGTGCCGCGATGCGAGAGATAAAGAAGGGAGGGCGCAAGCAATAAAATGTGTTAGAAAAAAGCCAAATGATGAGCTTTTAACCCTTTCAACTCTTGGGGAAATGTAAGGGAAGATAAAGAATATAACATTCAACTAATGTAACACTTAATCAAGTGATGTAAATCTTTATTAAAGGTTGAACATATAGATTAAACAAGATTAAATGACAAAGAATATAAATGCGGGTTACGTAAATCGATATCCGGGGACCGTAGTCGCGATGAACGAAACGTGAGGGGATTGCTATGATCAGATTCCTTAGAGGTTGAGAATGAGGGTAATGAACACGGGGTTCGGTAATGGATAACTAAAGTATTAATAAGATATGATCTATCAAGAAAGCTATAATGAATTAACAAAGAATAAGATTAATGAAAGTAATGTGAGTCAAAGTAATGAATCCGAGAAGAAATTTACTTAATAAGAAATCACTTAATCGAACATTATAGTTTAATAGTTAAGAAGTTAAGAAGTTAGGTTGTGGTACAATCGTAAACTTTGATGGTTGGCATATGGCCAGTATATAATTCCTTCAGAGAGCGAAGGTATATAATAAAATCGCAACCGATCTAACTCACCGTGATGGCAAAGTAGTAGATGATCTGGAACTTGTTTGTTGGTTGTTTGTGGGAAACCACTCAGAGTACCATATAGACTACTAGCAGAGAAGCGATGTGTGCTGAGTCTTAGAGAAATTATAAGAAGAAGATAAGAATATAATCATCCAAGATGATGAACATTGAATAAGACATCTCCGTATATCATGAAGCCGTAAACTGGTAAAGGAAGTTAGTCGCGTAAAATTATATTGCAAGAACGCGAACCCTAAAAAGTAAAGTTAGGTAAACCCATGCGTAAGTTCAATATATGACTAATTGGTGTTTATGTTTTCTCTTTATTTGTTATATAGGAATTAAAATGAGCAGTTCAGCGTAAGTTGTAGCTGGGCGTAAGGTAAGTTTCCTAACTTCATTCATATTACATGAATACTAGTTTCTTAAACTCCTCAGATGTTGTACTTGAGAAGTCTTGTCTATGTGCGAATGTGCGATATTTGTACAATATGGTAGAACGTATGAGGCCTTGAGCCACAATTTAAACACTTCGATGTTTTTATGATATGCATTGTTCTGTGATTGAGCTGTTCAATACAAGTATGTTCTGTTTATACATGAACCGTTATTGTTAAGTTTGTGCTAATGATTCTAGCCAGATAGGATGTGTATGAAAAAGGTAGAAGAATGAAAGTATTTCAAAGTGAAAATGACTGATGTTTTAAGATGATAGGAATCGAGACTATTCCTATTATTCAAGCTGCTTCATAACCTTTGTTCGGTTATAGAGGTTCTAAAGAAATGTTTTAATTCTGAATTTGTTTGTTCAACAGTTATGACTTGTTGGGCAATTGAATGCTCACACTTGCTTTAAATGAAAAACAATTTTCAGCGAATAAGGTTAGAAGAACTTAAGGATCTCGTAAAGATCAAGCTGACGGTATCCAAACGAATTATCTTTCAGAATGTGAAGGAGCGAAAAGATCAAGTGAAGACTTGTAATGAAGAAATAAGAAATTGAATTGTAGACTAGTTTAATGAACTGTTATATATCCTTGGTGGCGGATAAAAGTCTCTCTTGTAAGATGAAATGAATAATGTATTCATTAATATTTGTAGTGAAAAAGGTGATAAGGTTTCTAGAACCTGGGATTTGAGAGTGTATGTCATTATATTTCAGTATATAATGATGTATGTTGGATGAATGATGTACTCGTGACGTACAAAATCTGGGTGTGAAGATAGACCGGATTTCAGGGCATTATAAGTTGGAATAAGAGCTGATAGGTTATAAACCTTATGTAGGAGTACCTAAGACTATAATCGTAGAGAGAAGGATAAGAAGATCACCACGTGATCATAGTGACTCGTAGTAACAGATGGGTTGTGATGAATGATTTATAGCTAGTGCTATGAATTAAAGGTACTATGAAGTAGTACGGGAAGAAGAACTTAGATTGAGTTATGAAGGATAGTATATGAATTAAAGAATATTCGTATTAAGTAGAGAGAGATTTAGAAGTTGTAAAATTTCAATTGAGGACTCATGTGATAGCTGAGTTGTATGAACCTTTGTTATGGGCAGAGGTTTATTCTTGGTGTAACAACTGCTTAGCTTATTACAGTGATAATCATTGGAATTGGTCACGCTATCAAGATGTGTATGGCGAGAAGGTGAATCTTTTCTCATGTATATACTTGGTAGGTAGAGAACGATAAGGTAGGTGCGAGTTCTTGAAACTCATACTTATGGTAAGTTCGTGACTCATAATAATATGGTATGTTTTCGAACATTTCAGGGAATGGACACTTATGGTCTGTCTGGATAGTTCTTAAACTCATATTATTGTGGAAAGTTCTTGAACTCATATTGTGTGGTAAGTTGATGGACTGTACTAAGGTATATGAATGTTTAGACTGAAAATGAGTTATTTTTAGTAGGCTTAGTATTGAAGGTGCTAGAGAAGATTAAGTATTGTCGCAGTAAGATAATGAAGGAAGATGGAGAAATAGGATATTCCAAGTCATCTAGCTATGCTAGATTTTGAACTTTATTGAACTCGTGCTGATATGTACATTTTGAAAAGGAAAGAATTGGTTCAACTTTTGGAATCAATAGAATTTTTAAAAGAGCTATTCTTGGTATGTCTATGCTAATTGCTTTGGCTAGACAGAAATTGATTTAAAATATTCAAAATGAATTTTATATCATCTGTGCATTCGATGCAAGGGTGGTAAAACGATGGAGTTGTTAATGCAATTGAACCTGGTGTTGGATGTGATCATAGGATCAACAACCCGCTATGGTATGATGTATAATGACGAAGTCACAAACTGACGAAGTCCTCAACGCATCGTGAAAAGTACTCAGATCGCAGCGACGCCATAAAACCGCTTTTGATATATTGTGAAAAGAATTTAAAGAAGTAGTCGATGTTAATTGAGTTGACTAGACGAATGTTTCAAGTTGATATCCAATTTATTGGTATGATCTAAGCTACTTGATTCGACTAGACAAATGGTATGTCATGTTATAAGAAAAATTGAGCTTTCTTTGAGAACTGGTGCCAAACCAAATTGTTTTAACTAAGTCTAAAGAGAACATGGAAGAGGAAGTTACTTTCTTTGTGATTGTAAACTGACCGTTAAGGAAGGGCTTACAGCGAAATGCTGAATAACCTAGTAAGAGTTCATGGTCGATTTGACCCCTCAACAAAAGTATGAAACATATTCAAAGGAAATTTTATATTCCTCGTTATTCCTTCTACTTCATGATTCTTGATAGGTTATGGGGGTTAGGAATGAGGGAAAGATAAGAAATCCATTGAAGTGAAGTTGAGAAGAATGGTAGGCTAAAATTTTGAGGATGAAATTCTATGAAGAAGGGGTGAATGAGATGACCCGGGTAAGGGTGTGGTTTTAAGAAATTCCGAGGACGGAATTTTTATAAGGGGGGAAGAGTGTGATGACCCGGAAATTCGGGATGTCCAGAATTTAAGTTTAAAGAATTAGTTATTAATAAAATAAATTTTATTAATACTATTATGTGATATGTGTTTATTAATCGTTCTATAACCTAGGATAATTATAAATTGGGAGGATTTTGGTTGCGAGCTAGACTGGATGAATAAGAATTTTCAATACTAAAATAAAAATTTTCCGGGAACAAAATATTTTTCGAGGAAAAAGACGAAATAGGCATTATTCACCTGACGAAACCCTAAGGGTTAGAGTTTGAATAACCTAGGCCATTCCGAGAGTTCTGTATGTCGAAATGACAATGCGTTGAAAGATTTGACGATAATATGTTGTGAAAAGTTACGTAAGCCAATAAAAGTTTTTCTCGAAAAATGTGTAAAAATCGGACGAAATAAAAATGACGAAAAGTACTGGTATGTACTTTTTACTCGTTTAGCTACGTTAGGGTAAAACATGAAGGAAAACGCTCAACGTCAAAAAGTGTTTTTCAATTTTTTGAAGATCCGAAGAATACGTAAAAATTGGTCGGTAAAGGAAAAACGAAATATCCAAAAATATTTGGATTCCAGGAATCGCAGTTTTCGAACTATCGGACGAAAACCAAAAGACTGAAGCATGGAGCTTCCAAGGGAAGCTACGTGAATAGTAAAGAGGTGTAGTAAGGAGGTGGGAATAGTAAGGAGGTGTGAATAGTAAGGAGGTTGGGGGGCGAAATGACTAAAATACCCCTAGCTTGGAAATTCTATAAATAGGAAGCTTGAGCTCTTTATTTTGGGATTTTGAAAATCCTCCAACTTGAGAGAGAGAGAGAGAGGTCGGATGAGAAGGAGAAGGAGGAGGAAGAGCTTGGTCATGTGCAAACTTTGTCCGACGGGAGAAGATTAAAGGAGAACGGTAATCCGAAACTTAGTCTTTCTTTAAATTTCTTTAAGTTCTATATTTAAAAACATAACTTAATAGGATTAAGAAGTAAAAGAAGATTGGATTGATTTCATATGGTTGAAATCATAAGAAAATGAAAAAAAATAAGAATTTAAAGTTTAGTAAATAATTTCTTAAGGAAGTATAAGATTCGTAATGAATGAGAACGATCCGAGTGGATTATATGAATAAGTAGGTGAATAAGTAAGGAATGATGTTCTGTAACATCAAATTCCAATAAAAAGTGAAATCATAATCCAAAATATCGATTAAAATGAAGAACGAACGAAGAACACGAAGAACATGCGAAGAGCACGAAGAACGTTGTTGATGGACAAATTTAAAACCGTCGTAGGATAATTGTTGTTGATGGACAAGTTTAAAACCATCGCGTATAAGTTAGACGTGTATTGCTTGGTTAGGAACGGTAGAAACGTTTATGAAGAACGGATTAAAACTTAGCTATAACAAAGTTATGGCGAAAATTTCATAAAAGACAAACGAGAATTACAAAGTTAGTAAATGAACCCGAGTGGGTAGGGTTTCATAAGAAAGTAAGAGAACATAGAAAACATGACTCGTTGACTCAAGAATGAACGAGTTACGAGTTCAGCTGACCGAATTACGGACGAACGAGCGAAGAACGTTAAAAGCATAAAAACGAACAAAGG